>OY757914.1:42834393-43484393 GCA_963585895.1 Sepioteuthis lessoniana
AGATTTCAGTTGCAGCTCTATACCTGCTAATGCATAAATATATTTTCAGACACACTAACTCATAGATTTGTTACTCATACAAAATATTTTCAGTCAGATATAGACTGATAATAAATGCGACATTTCATGCTTGAATTTTCACTTTCTAAAAATATTTATGATCAAACTGATATCATCTTTTCTTTCAAGGAGAGAGACTACAAATTTTTCCCGCAATTCAAAGAAATAAAAATGTTCTAATTTGTAGATCAGTGTTTCATTTAGTCATTTACACCTTGTCTGATATATATATATATATATATATATATAGAGAGAGAGAGAGATGGATAATGTATTGAGTTAAATTAAGAGACATACGGATTAAGAGATATCCTAAAAACGATAGAGTGGTATATCAGTGCGAATGCCAGTGTCTATATTCTTAATTTTATACATATATATACGTGTTGCCTTCAATAAGTTTCCAGACTTTTTTGTACTGGCATCTGAAATTGTCGTTGATTTTGAAAATTCAGTATGTTGCCGCTTATTGCTTATCTTATGAGATAACTGACCAATTTTTTATCGTTTCACGTTCAAATAAATAGCTACGGCAAGAATTGGAATACATCAAAGTAAAGCCTGATTGTCATAGCTGGTTATTTTCAAAAATTCAATATGAACGTGAGGACACTTTAGAAGAACGATATGCAATAAAATTATGTTTTAAACTTGGAAAATATACCTCAGAAACTCATGGAATGCTTCAGATTGCTTTCAGACCATATTGCATGAATCGAGCATCAGTTTTTGAGTAACATAAGATATTCAAGGAAGGCAAGGAGTCTGCGAGGGATGATGAGAGGTGTGGGAGGAGTAAGGAAGTCAATACACCAGAGTTGATAGGCCAAAGGTTTAGGGTTAGGGTTACTTTCATGAGGTTTTAAGGGAGTTCGTGAAGAGATGCCTTGGGAAGAGGCCAGCACTCTTCAAATCGGGTCAGTGGCATTCCACCAGGACAATGCACCAGTTCACAACTCCATCTTTGTCACAGACTATTTGACCAAGATGGGCATCTAAGCAGTTCCTCACCCTCCCTATAATACAGACCTTGCTCCCTGTGACTTTTGGTTATTCCCTAAGCTCAGAGGCTGTCGTTATGAGACAATTGAGATGAAAGGGGCTATGACAAAGGTCATTGACACGTTCACACAAGATAATTTCCATGGGCTGTTCCAGAAGTTGTTGGAATGGTACAACAAGTGCTTTGCAGCCGGAGAAGATAACTTCGAAGGGGACTTGAGTTTCATGCTCCGGATGTGTAATTCGAGCACAACAAGGGTAATTTTTAGACCCACTAGAACTCCAATTTTTAATTTTCCGATTCATAACGGAATTTTTTTAAGGAAATACATGAATATGGATTAAAAAACACACTGAATCATCTATTTGACCTTTATTACAGTAAGTATCAATATATATTTCATTAATAGCACATATACATTAAATTAACAAAAATGTAAGTGTTAATCAAATTTTTCATATCTATTTCAGCTGTCTTCAAACTAAAATCCTCAGTTATAACGGGTTAGATAAAAAAAGAACCAGATTTGGGTGATTGTGTGCTGTGATAAAAAGAAGAAAAATATTTTAATGAAAATTATTTATTACGTAGTGTGTTTGCTGGCTAAGATCACAAATATAACTATATATATATATATATATATATATATATATATATATATATATATATATAAGTGTGTGTATATGTTATAATCGATACACTAATGGTTTGTTATACCAGTAAAGGTATAACTGTTGTTATATGCTAAATTTATAAAAATGAAATAAACGACTGTGAAAATAAAGAAAAAATAACTAACATTCTAAAAAAAATAAGAGATAAAACCGACTCATAACGTTATGTTTCATGAAAGCAATCATCAACGCTTCTGAGGAATTATATCAAAATTTTCAAAGTAACTTTCCTGAAAACTGACTCCGTGAAAATCAGATTTGTTTGTTGATATATATATATATATATATATATATATATATATATATCATTGTGATCATCATAATGTCACGCCATCAGCACGGATATCTTTGATCCTCTCTCGCTACCCCACCCAATCGTTCATTGCTTCCGGCAGGTCTTCCGGGCCACATCTCGTATCAGCACAAAGCAGCTGTATAGTAGGGTCGAGCTGGTCGTCCTGCCTTTGCTCGTCCATGTGAAGTGGTCCACCTGAGTACATCTCTAGTGAGCTCGTCCCTACTTCTCCAGTAGTGTTCTGCATGTCTGGTTCGTCTAATTTTGCTAGTTTTCGTGATGAGTGGTAGGTGACCGTACAGCTGCTGCTTTGTGGCATGCTGCCTCTTGGACTCGTTCAATGTTGTTCGCCGTTTTCTTGAGTAGTTGGCGTCAAGGTTTTCTCCGTACGTTTAGTTAGCGTCCATATAGTGCCTTCATATTGCAGTATCGACACGACTGTTGCTTGGAAGAATCTGCGTTTCATTTTATCGGTCGGGTCTGACTTGCATATTTCCAATAGTCTATCGATAGGTGTCCATGCCTTTGCTAGTCACGTATTGATGTCTGTCTCAGTTGATGAGACACTGCTTCCCAGGTTGGTGAACTTGTCAAGTAGTTTCAGAGAGCCACCGTTTAGTGAGGAGATTTCGCCTGTTTGGTTAAAGCACACATAAACCGTCTTGTGTGCATTGATATGGAGGCCAATGCTATATTCATGACAAATATTTGTTTGTCTGTTTAGGTTTATGGCATAGAAACCTTTGGGGGTTATTTAATGCCATTTATATACAATTTTTATGCAAATAATATGTTCTATTTCAAACAAATAAAATTTAGCATGAGTTCACTGTTTACTTGTCTAAAACATTTCTATTTCAAGCTATTCAGTTTGGTCAAACAGTTCTAATTTAACTATTTCAGTTCAATATAAGAATATAATTTGTTTACACACAGTTAAATGTCAAAACAGTTCTAGTTCAAACATTTCAGTTTAGAGTACATAAGCAGTTCTATTTCCAACAATTCAGTTTAGCATAAGTACGCAATTTCGTTCTATTTGACCAATACATAGGATCCTATTAGGTGCTCCCACTCAGAGACATATTACATCTGGGAGTGATGGCAATGAAGGAGTACTCTGCATTCCCCAAAGCTGTAGCATTACTGGAAAGTCACTATCATCTTGTTTCGAGTCATAAGCCGGACACTTGTTGGGGGATGTTACCCCACAGCAAAAAAATAGTCGGTGTATTCAACAGATCAGGTAATATATGAAAATGTACAAATATTTAAAAAATTATGGATGATTTTATTTTGATTTTGATTTGTTTGACAATGTTGAACTTTTTTTTTATAGGAAAACCTTAAACTATCATCAGTACATTCAAATTGTTAAACGAAACAAAAAAATGTGAAAATTTTAAACTATTTCCGTTTGTGGAATTATGTTTCAAAACGATGTAATTAGTGTTCGAATATTTTAATAAAAATCTAACGTATTTCCTTAAAAAAATCAGATTAGATCTATCTATCTCTCTATCTAATTTTGTTTATATCTACCGATTTAAAACATTTTCTAATACATCTATCTATCTCAGTCAATGTCAGTTTGCTTCTTTCTTTTTTGGTCCATTTAAGCTATCTTTCAATTTGTCTGTCTAGGTATATAGAAGCGATGATGACAAATCATTTTAAAAAAAGGAATTTTACTACTTTTTATATATTTTGACTAAAGAAGGAGATACATTAAAAAAGCCAATCCCCTTGTTTAATAGCATTGTGTTTCGAATTGATATTCGATTTAATAATTTTCCAGCGTTTTTACTATGTATATAAACTAACATTTTGTAATCTACAAAATTAAAGTTGTAAGATTGTATGTTATATGTATATTCCCTATCACGAAAACTATTCAAGTTAGACGAACTAGACATGCAGGACACTGCTAGAGAAGTATGGACGAGCTCATAAATGATGTACTCCTATGGACCCCCACATATGACCGAGCAAAAGCAGGACGACCAGCTCGAACATACATACAGCAGCTATGTGAGGATACGGGATGTAGCCCTGAAGACCTGCCAGAGGCGGTGAACGATATGGAGAAGTGCCGAGAGAGTGTCCGGGAAATCCGTGCTAGCGGCGCGACATGATGATATATATATATATATATATATATATATATATACATATATACAAATTGATATTTTCAAATAAAAATAGTTCTTAGTATCATTCATAGAGCATATATATATATATATGGATAAATTAAACATCTGTATATATATCTATTCCATTATATAATAAATATAATTTTTTACTGTATAGTTTATTTAAGATCCTTTCAAGTTTTCTGATAAGTATCTTAGTTTTAAATTGGAATTGGTTGATGAATTTCAAAAAATTGCCTAGAGCGCTTTCGGACCTTGTCTTCCAGTTCCAACCTGAAACTAAGATACTTAACTGAAAACTTGTAAGGATCATAAATAAATTATACAGACAAAATTTGCCTTTATTATTCAATGAAACATGCTTAAATGAGCGACTGCTGCTTAACCCCCCCACACACACACACAGATATGTATATATATATATATATATATATATATATATATAGACGTTATATATATATATATATATATATATATATATAAAGAGAGAGAGAGACGTTAAACGGATGTATGTAAACAATAGTAATTGTATATATAAATATATATATATATATATATATATGTTAAACGGATGTATGTAAACAATAGTAATTGTGATTCATGACCGTTTAAAATTTATTTCGCTGCTACTGGCTCCTCGTGGCTGAAGGGTTAGAGGCTTGGATTGGAAAGCTAATATGTCTAGCCACACTGATGAGTTCTGATAGAACGAAACAGATCTGTCTGTGGATGACTATACATATATATATATATTGCCGTTTGCAATATTTATAAATAAAAATGCTCAGTATCAGTGAGAGCATATATATCTAATTTAGGATAACATTGTCAAGGGTGCTCAGTGACTAAAAATTGCTCAATTATGTAATCATCAGAATACCTTATATATATATATATATATATATATATATATATATATATATATATACCAGGCCAATGGCCTAATGAGTGTTCGCCAATTGTCCAGGAGACCGGGGTTCAATCCCCGGTCGAGTCATACCAAATACTCAAAAAATTGTACTTGATGCAGCCTTGCTTAACATTCAGCATTATAAGGTAAAGATCAAGGGTAAAGTGGAGCAATCCAGGAAATGGAGTTGCACCCTCCCCACATTTCGGTGTAGTAGCTATTGAAAAGGGAGTCTTCGAGTCACCCTCAACTTACTATATATATATACAGAGAGAGAGAGAGAGAGAGAGAGAGAGAGAGAGAGAGAGCTGTGTGTGTGTCTCTGTCAGTGTGAGTCCATAATGTTTTTATATGCTTGTATTAATGCATCTTTCTTTTACGATAATCATCACCCATCCTGTTATTCTTTAGTATTTTCCAAACTTTTGAAGGTGAAGGTTGTATTTTGTGCGTTTTAAAAGCAAAACTTCTTCACACGAGAATAACTGTGTGCTCTGCATAGTTCTTTCGTTTGTACGCGCCGTTTTTTTTTTCCTATCTGCGTGTATACATTTAAAAGACGATATGCCAAAAGATCAATGAAGGAACGAGGTAAAACAAGCAAGCTCGTAAAAGGTAAGATGTTTGCGCGCATGCGTATTTATCTCATGGCGACTAAAACACCGTAGGCGTTCATGTCGTAAGGATACACCTGTCTGTGTAGGTATGTTAGCTTATTACATTTTCATTGTGCTTGTATGTACGTATGTGTGTATTTGTCAATATGTGTATGTTTTTGTGTGTGTTTATTCGTCCCTCTGTGTGTGTTTGTGTGTGTGAGCGTGTGTGCGCGTGCTTGCGTTGAGAGATGAGCCTGTCCAACTTTTGTGGTCAATCGCTGAAAGCTTTTCTGATGACACAGTTAGCTTTTGTCCAAACAGATAATCAGTGCCAAATGTCACACAATTGAACTGATTGGTTCGATATCCGGACCAAAGGACATTCGATAGAACAGACAGACTGGAGACTGAAAAGCAAAACCCATAAATGCTCCAATAAATAATAAAATGTATGGCAAAAGGACAGAAATTCGTGGTACAGCTTAAGAATCAAACTCACTAACAATAAGATGCTAATATAACCGGCTAACTTTTATAACACGTGTAGTGGATAAAGAAAACAAAAATAGAATGAAAATACCAATCCGAAATCCCCACAAAATACTCCTCGGTGTATCTGAAAGTCAAATATGGTTGATAAACAATTCTGGACGCTGTTATGCAGAGAACATCTATAGAATGAAAAAAAAAGAATGAAAGAAAGAATCCCAATCCAGATGAAGAGGTTTGGAATTTACTATATCCCAACGAAATTTTATACAGAGAACATCTCTAAAAAAAAAAAAAAAGAATGAAAGAAAGAATTGCAATCCAGGTCAAGACGTTTGGAATTTACTATCTCCCAAAGAAAATTTATACAGAGAACATCTATAGAAAAAAAGAAAAAGAATGAAAGAAAGAATTGCAATCCAGGTCAAGAGTTACGGAATTTAGTATATCACGTAAAAGATTTACAGCACACACACACACACACACACACACACACACACACACACACACACACACACACACACAGAAACCCCGAAAAACTAAAACAAAGAAAAAAACAATCTATTTTTCTTTCTTCTTTCAACATCCCTTTATGTACCTTCCTCTTACAATTACTTGTATTTATCCTTCTCTTGCTTTAATTTTCTATATTTCATTCTCTCTCCCTCTTTTCCATATCCCTTTCTTTTCAGTTCATTTTCTCTTGACTTTCTCCTTTTAATTTTTGGGTTTGTCTGTTACTTTTGTTTGTACGTTTGCTTGTTTTTTTATTTGGTTTTCCTTCAATTATTTGAAACGATTTTAGTCGACCGATGCGCTTGCATATTCAATTCACCAACACGACCGATGACACAAGCTCGAACTCATGGAAAAATAGAAGTACTGAATACACACGTAGATAATCCATCATTTTATACAAGAAACGAAGTTATGAGGTCATTCCGAAAGTAAAGATTTGTTCTTTATCATTATAACCTGGGAAACTACGTTATTTACTAGGAGCATTACAACATTTGAATTGACCAACTATTTTTTCACCTTGTCACAACTACAAGTTAAACATTTTTACTAGCAATAATGAGGATTAACAGTAAAATATATTTGGGCTGTTTTCTTTGAGTTCAGGACTTTTATAGTCTAGACAGAGGATAGCTGGTATCAAACCCACTAGATTTCGGCGGTAAATTAGAGAACTCTCATTCAAATAAATGATGACTCACTGGGTTTTTTTTTTTTTTTTTAGGAAAGGATATTTTTGGTTTGGCTTCGTTTCGTTTCGTTTCACTACATATCAACCTCCCGGGCCATTTAATGCCAAATCAAGTTAAAAGATAGGGAGATGGAAAGGTTTGTTATGTTGGAATTTATCAGTAGGGAAAAGGTTAGTAGAAAGAATCTAGTTTTGCTGAAAGTTTATTTGTAGAGAATCGTCTTGTGGTAAAAGGGAATTTTTGAAACAGTTTGTGGGAAGGATCAGATTTTGTTGAAGTATTTCTTGTAAAGACACAGTTTTAGGAGAAGTTTGGTTTTGTTGAAATTTCTTTAAGATTTTTCCGTATATGGGAATGATATTTACCTTTTTTATGCCAGTATTTTGAAACAGTTCCTTCATGTCGTTGGCAGTATAGAAGGTTTCTCTTTATATGGGCCAGGTCGCTACATTCAATGAGGATATGTTACACAGTGTATTTGGTCTGGAATGCATGACACAGTGGTTGGGTAATTTTATTTTTAGTTGCGATGAAACTGCATGGTTTTGTGACTGTTACAAGTCTATTGTAGATTTGGCCTAGTAACCACTCTAGGAAAGAAGAATGAAGTTAAAACCTTACAAAAGTTGTAAAATCTGCGACTAGAAGTATTGTTACACATTGTGGTGTGGTTGGTCCTATACCAGCTGCTACCACAATGAAAAAAGTATAAAAGTAATATTTCCTATTTTATATGAGTCTCCAAAATGTAAGGAATGTATGTTTATAGTAAGGCAGTAAATGTTAAACCGGATCACAAATAATTCATAATTCTATTTGCTTTGTTATGCGTGGAAATATGACAGATTTATCACTGATTTTCTTGTTGCGGAAAAGTGTCCTTCGATATTCATCGACACTTTCTGAACGTTCACGGAGACCAAACAACAAATGCGAATTCATACGGTGGGGATTGAATTTCATTAGTGGTGTCAGTGATGCAAAGGGGCAAATTACGTGCCAAGTAATTCGGTAGAGTTGTCACTTAACGAACGCCTCGATCAGTTTATCTTCACGAATCGGCGAATAACGAGTAGAGAACTACGATCGGAGGTGAATGTCGGCTTCAATGCATTGGAAACAATATTGAATTCCCGCGGACTTTGCATATGGTTGATCCCACGAATTCACAGGCAAAAACAGAAAGACTACCTAAGGTAAGCATGACAGGATCTGCTGATAATGACAATTCCCTAGTCTGCATTATCACAAGTGATGAGTGGTAACGTTACACTTTAAAAGCAGAGGTCATGGGTATGATAATGAACTACATCTGATGGTGAAGCTCTTGTCCCAGAATGGGGAATGTAGAACACTTTTTCATATCAATGACTACCAGGTCCACTTTATCCCGGATTTGTAGTACCTGTTAGAGTCTCATCTATGGTCAAATAGAACTGTTCAATCTTTCACTAAGGATTATTATTTTTGTTCATTAAAGCCATACAATTCTCAGCAAATTATTTTACTAGATAGGAACACTTCATAAATAGAATTACTAATGTTTCATTGCAAAATCTTAAAACATTTAACTGTATACAAGGAAATGATCAATATTATTTAGAATTATTAATGTTTGATAGGAATACTTGAGACCAATCAACAGCATGCAGAAGAATGAAACATATTATATAGAATTATTTGTGGTTGACAGTAATACTTGAAACCATTTAGCTGTGTGCAAAAATGGGGAGTAATAACTAATTTAAAAATAAGTTTACCTACAAACAATTTGCGTACAAATTCTCTGTCTCTCTCTCTCTCTCTCTCGTTTCGTTGCTTAATGGCATTGCAGATTATTTAATTCCAAAGCCATTTTCCAAGAAGAATAGTACAGGCACTATTTAACCCATAGGGGGTTCATAAGGGGGTTCATACCTTTCCCAAGGGTATTTGCCCGAAAGTGAACGTAACAGCGTGACTGGAGTTCGAACTCGCGTACTACGATTCCGCAGTCCATCGCTTTAACCATTACACCACGAAGACACCCCTTCTCTCTCGCTCTGTCTCTGTCTCTATATATAACAGAATGTGGTGTCACGTAACCCACAAGGGTTGATATGCCATGAAATATAAACTAGACAACTAACCAACTTTAAAATCTGCAATCAAAACGACAATTCGTTGATGTACTGTAGATTCTTACAAACGTGGACAGTAGACTTTAGTTCATTACGAGTAAAAATGCATAGCCAATAGTATTCTATAACTAAAATACTACCCTACCCAGCGGGGTCATTGCGTTTCCACTCTCAGTAAAAAGAGGGTAGGTATGATGAAAAGTTCAAAGACTGAAAAAAACATTAGATGTCATCATGTCTGTTGTGGACTGTTTTGACTATTTAAACACTACAAAAATAGCTTTATTTGGTCACATTCCATGTTAATATTTTGGTTAGCCTTTCACTTTTTTAGGTGACCCTCGAAGTTTTCGTGCAAATAAATTAGTTTATTTGTTGATTTTATGATTCATTTTTACGGCAGTTTAATCCGTCTTAGGTTATTTTATACCAAGAGGTTAGCATTCATATTAACTATTTTCAAAGATTTTTTCCACTTAGGTATCTGATATCAAGTATTCCTGTCTCATACAAATAATTTGCACACAGTTGTACGATTTCAAGTATTCTTAATAATAATAATCATATGGTTTCTAGAATTTTAAAGAATTAAATGATATTTATTTGTTTGTACACACTTATTTGATTTCCAGTGACTAATAATAATCCTTTATAAAACAATAATAATTCTAAGCACCTATTTTTAATACAGTTGATTTACTCGTATATATCATCATATATGTAGAATAATAATAGCACTTGCCGCCATAATGTCCATGCAATGACATGCCCGTATGTACACAATCAAATGCTCTATAAATAGTCCTCCTTATCCTCAAGTGGCGGTCTTGTTTGGCAACTATGTTTGCTTCAAAACTGAGTACTTGCGTGAACAATTTCACGTAATTCGACCTGGCGCTGCGAGCAGGACTCATGACATCCGAGGATAGGGGACGCTTCTTCATTAAGGCAGGCATATCCACCGACTCGGCAAAAACTCACGCAACAAAGTTTGCGGACGAGAAGCTGACGATTGAGAGCCTTCAGCTGCTGGATCGATCTATGCTGAAGGAGCTAGGAGTCATATTAATGGGAGAAGCCCTGTGCATCCTTAAGGAAGCCACCACCCAGGCAACCTGCGTTCAGGAACTGGCAAACAAGACCACCACTTGAGGAGATTGAGGACGATTTATCAAACATCTGATTGTGTACGTACGGGCACGTCGTTGTGACATCCGATTGTGTACATACACGTCATTGCATGGACATTATGGCGGTAAGTGCTATTATTATTCTACTATATATTCCTATCCTATAAAGATAATCTTCAAACAGATCAACCAAACCCACAGATGAGACCCTACTTTCAGGTCAGGGTATAAGTGGGGGTAAAGGCAATTAAGGGTTTGGTTTGGTTCCTTTTTCTTAATGGCATATCAAGCTCCATGCGTTATTAAATATCAGTCATTGAATTACAGCATTAGCACTGTTTAACACATAGATGGCAGAGGGTAAGTAAGGTTTTTTATCTTTCTCAAGGTTATTCATCTAGAATTAAATGAAATAGTGCGGCTCAAACTCGTTCACTACGTTGTCGCAGGCCAGCACTAAATTCACTACGCAAACAGGGCCTCCAGGTAATAAAACTGGTCCACCACACCATACGAACTAGAGCTTCACAAATGGATTGTTTGTTTATTGGTTTGGGTTTACTGGCATTTCAACTATTGTAAGTTATTTAATGCCAAATCCATTTTTATACGAAAGAACAGTTCTATTTCAAACAATTCAGTTTAGCATGAGTAAACAATTTAAATGTCAAAAACATATCTATCTTAGGGGTTCGATTTAGTCAAACAGTTCTAATTAAAACATTTCAGTTTAGTATAAATATACTTTTTGTTTACACACAGTTAAATGTTAAAACAGTTAAACAATTCAGTTTAAATGTCGAAACTGTTCTATTTCAATGAATTCCGTTTAGAATGAGTACGCAATTTAAATGTCAAAAACAATTCTCTTCAAGCAATTCTGTTTAGGTTAAGTTCACAGTTTAGTTTCATTAAACCCATCGATAGGACCCTATCAGGGGCTACCACTACGGGACAGAGTGGACCTAGGAGCGATGGCATTGAAGAGATACTCCACAGTCCCAGAAGCTCTCGCATTACTGAACCTCACCATCGGATTGTTTAGTGTTATATCAAAGATACTCGTCTGGGTTCTTGCCTCTCTGCATAGATGCAGTCGGTGTATTCTACAGCCCCAGCCAACTAGACAATTCTCAACTGGACCCTGATCATAAGAAGCAGCGTCGCTTCATACACAAGACTCCTCTTGGTTTGATTTTAAGCGTTCAATGATTTACTTCCGAAATGAGTTTTTTTTCCAGGAATCATATCGATTCAAGTAATTATTACAGTTTTATAATCAATATTTGTAAATAATTATAGATCAAGTATTCTTCATCATCATCATCATATCGCGCTGGTAGCACGGACATCCCTGACCCTCTCTCGCCACTCCTCCCTATCGTTCATCGCCTTAGGTAGGTCTTCAGGACAACATCCCGTATCCTCACATAGCTGCTGAATGTATGTTCGTGCTGGTCGTCCTGCTTTTGCATGGCCATGTGTGGGGGTCCATAAGAGTACATCTCTTATGAGTTCGTCCCTGCTTCTCCAGCAGTGTCCTGCATGTCTGGTTCGTCTAACTTGAATAGTTTTCGTGATAGGGGACAGGTGGCCGTACAGTTGGTGTCTTGTGGGGTGTTGCCGCCAGGACTTGTTTAAGATTGCACGTAGCATTCTTGTGTAATTGCCGTCTAGCTTCTTCTCCAGTCGTTTTGTTAGCGTCCATGTAGTGCAGCCATATAGCAGTAACGATGTGACCGCTTCCTGGAAGAATCTGCGTTTCATTTTATCGGTTAGGTCTGATTTCCATATAATCGATAGCCTATTGATAGCTGTCCATGCTTTCGCTAACCTCGTTTCGATGTCCTTTTCGGTTGATTCGACGCTGCTTCCTAGGTAAGTGAATTTGTCTACTTGTTTAAGAGGGGTTCCTTCTAGAGTGGAGATGTCCCCCGTTTGATTATAGCACATATATTCCGTTTTGTGTGCATTAACATAGAGGCCTATGCTTGCTGCTGCTCGTTCCAAACTATGTAGTAGTGTTTCGGCTTGGTCAGGTGTATTTGCCAGTATCGCTATGTCATCGGCGTAGTCGGCGTCAAGTATTCTTAATACACACTATTTTCTCACAGTTACAGTCTTACACCTAATTTCCAATGTAATTATAATCTATGGACAAAAGCATATCTTCTGTTAAGTATTCTGGGCTAATTCTAAGAATTTACTAGGCTTAATGATAGTTATTACTAATTAATACTTGTAATTATTTAAAGCAAGTAATCAATTCACAATTACATGGCTTGAAGTATTTCTATCAAAAACTATTACTTTTTAAACAATCAATTATAATCTACATTGGTTTTAAAGTGGCAGAAACTTTATTGTATTACTATCGATGTTTTTTTTTTTTTACAGTTTAGAAAGGCACAGGTAGAGAATAATGTCGTCGTAGGAAATGGAATCGGCGACTCAAGTTCAAATACAGGAGGGTGTTTCTTCCCTTTCGCTTTGGATGAATGCATTTGAGAAAGGCAGGAATCATTCCGTTCTCTTCAAACCTATGGATAAATTGTAAGACAGTGATATAATCAGTAGCTTTGTCTTGACAACCGGTCTAGAAAAAGGAAAACTCTTAATCAAAAGCGGCTTTAGTCTGTTTATTAAATGACCTTTTGTTATATCTTTCTGTTACAAAAAAGATTTGTGATATAGAATAATTACATAAAGTGTAGCATTCAAATTCATTTCTGAGTCCTTAACCTTGTGGAAAAACACAGCAACTCAATCGGTATGATTGAAAACTATTGGATTCGGGGTTAAATGGAAGGTTAGCTTTACTAGATTGTTTCAATCGGATAACGGAAATGGTCCTACATGTTAGGAATTAGTAAGCCTGCTTGTGAGAAACGCTCGACACGAGCCGTTGAAATGCTACATCTCTTATTACTAACTCTCCGTTTAGCCGGAGGGGTAATGAGAATATGAAAATCCATCAAGAAAGGAAAATAAATTTATTCATCATCCCAGCAGACAAGAACCATCAACAACAGGAGCTGACGACAGACGACAATGAACAGTTTAGTTTTGTTTTATGGCATGAAAACCATTGTAGATTATTTAATGCCGAATCCTATTTCTACATATATAATTAATATATATGATTTGTAAATAGGTTTGTTGACAACATTTTTAAATGAGCCTGAATTCGATTTTTGCCCAGAGTTAAATGGTTTTAAGTATTGCTATTCAAAACGAATAATTCTATTTGCAATTATATATTTGTGTGCACATAGTAAGTATTTTCTTGTATCTCTAACAATTCAATTAATCACCTGTCATTCATTTGCATAGAGTTAAATGATCAAACCGTTCTATTCCCAGTAATTCGATTTAGCATCAGTAGACGAACTAAAATGGTTCCACATATATATATATATATATATATAACTAAGAATTCACTTAAACATCTGACATTGTCAAACATTTCGATTTAGCCTAGTCCAATTGTCTGTGTTCAGTTTAAAATATCGCACTGTTTCATATGACCCATTTATAGGACCGTATCAGGTACTACAACTCTGGGTCAGTGTGAACCTGGAAACAATGCCACTGAAATGGGACTCCATATTCCCTAGATATCTATTGACTTGATCCTAACCATTGGATTATTTTATTATAATATTCGTTGGGTAGGTATTACACTGCTGCAGAGATGCAGTCAGTATATTCTACACTTATAGCCGACTAGGCTGTACAATAAACATGAGCAAAGACGCTGATAAAAAACGATTGAAGAAAAAAGCAAAGCGAAGAGATTGGAGCTGGCCAATCAGCGGAGTAAAGGTATATATATATATATATATATATATATATATATATATCTTTAAGAAAAAACCAATGAGCTCTCTACCAGGAAAATTTAAATGTTCAGCTCTTGAATGATTTTCTTGTCCTGGGGGAATTACTCCAAACTCTGGTTTAACCTGACCGAATATTACCTATATATATATATATATATATATATATATATATATATATATATATATATATATATATATATGTGTGTGTGTGTGTGTGTTTGTGTATATATATATATAGCTTGAATGGGTGTATATGACTTTGGCTTTGGCCGAGGGCTTGTTAAATTCATACAATATTATTATTCAAAGAGCTGATATATCAATGTAGGTCAAAAGAATTTTCGTTATCTTATCGATCTGACTTTTAGATGTAGCTTTTATCGGTTTTAATCTTTCTGGAGTGGACATAGAAGTTAAACAAAGAAATGACTCAACACTTTACACAAGATGCATTATAATATGGGAGAACTTACCTTTCTGCAGGTGATGCAGTCATCGTATTTTGATCACTAACAACAGGGAACTATTAAATGGACGGATTACAGTCGGGGCGAATTCGCTGGATCATAGAATAGAATGATAAAATAAAGCTGCCCCTAAGTATAGAAAGATAATTCTGCTGAAATTATTGAAATTTTTCTCAAGTTCTTTTTTTTTCTTGATTTATTTAATAGTTTATCAATGCTTTGTTTGAAGATCTCCAATGCGTTTCATTCATTCGACTTGCTTATTCAGAGCTGAGATTTACAAGATTTATTCAATGATAAGTTATCCATTCATTGCGGTTCTCTGAGGATTTGAGACTCTTATTGGCATTGATTGGAAACACAAAACGCAAACCACTTCTAAAGAAACGAATAAAAAATTAGATTAATGTCATAGAAATCGTTTAACGATGTAGATATATAAATCATTGGAACTTTTAAGGAATTTCTACTGTTTGGTTTATTTTTATTTCCTTTTTCAAGAATTTTTTTTTATGAGCGATACAAAGCAGTGTTCAGCTATTTATATATCCATCACACTCGGTCAAGTCATAGTTAATAAATGGGTACCCATCCAGTCCCCAAAGTTAATCAGTGAGGATTTCGGTCAGTAGTAAGATTGGCAAAGACGTCCTTAGAGTCATAAGCAGTTTAAGCATTGTGTGTTAGACTGAGCAAAACTTGGTAAATTCAGAGAAATTCTTTGATTACTGGCTTCAGTTCGATAACTGAAGTTAAGCAGTGAGGATCCTGTTTAGATGGGTAACCACTAAATTATTGCCTGGTCAGTTATTTTGATGGGTGGCTTGTTTCTAATAGTAGATACTCTTCCAGACTAAGCAATGCTTAGCCAAAAATACCCTTCGAAAAACAAACAAACAAAAACAACAACCGAGTGTCCACCTATATATGTGCATATAAGACTGAAACTATATTCGTTATGTTCACTGAGCTAATCCTTACTGGAAATTACTACAGTAATGAGTTCAATTTTCATCAGACCCTCAAAAATGTCACCTTGTCTCGAACTAAGATACCCAGAACACTTTGCAAATAAAACACTTCATACTTCACAAGACAAGATCAGCAATAATACTCAGAAGAATCCTAGAGAACTCAAGAGACTTGCTGTCATTCTAAATCCAGCGAATGACAACCAATTGAAGATGATGTAAAAACTCGGGAGAAGTGAAATAATAACAACAATGACAATACATAATAATGAGAAAAGTCCTGGAGACTGGAGGAGACGTGCAGTCACTCAAACTCCAGTTAGAACGTTGGTATAAAAAACTTAAAAGAGTAAAATAATAATAATAATAATAATAATAATAATAATAATAATAGGTAAATGTTGGCTATGCGGTGACAGAGACGCAACGATCAATCACATAATAAGCGAATGCAGCAAATTAGCTCAAAACGAGTATAAAGCGAGACTCGACTGGGTCAGCAAGGTAATCAAATGGGAAATGTGCAAGAAATTTAAATTTGACCATACTAACAAATAGTATATGCACAACCGAGCTCCTGTCCTAGAAAATGACACACATAAACTCCTATCGGACTTTAACATACAAACGGATGAACTA
The DNA here is from genome assembly GCA_963585895.1 of Sepioteuthis lessoniana. NCBI lineage: Eukaryota > Metazoa > Mollusca > Cephalopoda > Myopsida > Loliginidae > Sepioteuthis > Sepioteuthis lessoniana. Next base: position 42,850,957 of record OY757914.1, read on the forward strand.
ATCCCGGCCAGAAGACTAGACCTTATAATAATCAACAACAACAAAAAAAGAGAATTTGCAAAATTGTCGAGTTTACTGTCTCGACGGACCACAGAATAAATCTGCAGGAATGTAAAAAAAAAAGAAAAGTACCTCGACCAAGCTAGAGAATTGAACATGACAGTAACGATTGTGCTAATTGTGATTGGTGCTTTAGGCACAATAACTAAAGGATTATTAAAAGGCCTGGAAGACTTGAAAGTTGGCGAACAGGTTGAGACTATCCAAATGACAGCATTGCTAAGAACAGCCAGAATCCTGAGACGAGTACTGGAGACCTGAGGAGATTTGCTGTTACTCAAACTCCAGGGGAAAACCATCAGCTAACACTGATGTGAAAAACTGTAAAGGACTAAATAATAATAATGAAGTATTGTAGTATATGTTCGACTTAATATAATTTCCAGGCAGGTCCTGTTAGTCAAAACTGAAACCAAGCGAAAGTTGAAAAGTAGGTGTACTTTAAGTGTCTCTATGAATTTACAAAGATGCTGAGTTCAGAACCCAATCAATAAGTCAATTACGTTTTTCTTTTTCTTTTAAAATAATCTATTGAATTCTTTTTTAGGAGGGTTAACATCATTTGAGGAACAATTTCCCATTGTTTTGAGTTAGTGGAATTGCAGGTGGGTTTTCCTAGTACTTGATCATTCTTAGTTGCACCGAGAACTTTACAGAACCATTCCATACATACATACATACATACATACATACATACATTTCCTATGACGTCGAAAAGTTATCCAGTTAATATGAAAAATACCTGGCTTACAGTAAAATATTTTTTATGGAATATTGTTCATGGTTGTTTGTATTTTTATTTTCATTTTTTTTTCAGAATCTGCTGTTTTCATCTAACTATGAAGAAATCTCACGATTTCTCCTTCGGCCGATATTTCATGAAGAGATTTTTTTCATTGATGTCGCTCTATAGAAATACTTCTAAAACTACTGCAAGTTTTAATTCAACTTAATTGCGGTCCGTCTTTCTTAAAAGAAAAAACAAACTTTCCTACAACAGTGAATAAAAGTGGGGTTTGTAGGTTGAAATTCATCGCATATCAACCCTTTTGGGTTATTTAACGCCAAATCATCTTCACACACACACACACACACACACACACACACACACACACACACACACACACACACATGTATATATATATATATATATATATATATTTCAGTAGCCGATAGCGTAAATATGAATGCATATCTAAAAATTCCTTCACTTAGGCTGGGATTGAAGGGGTAATCGACATTCCTCAAAGCTCTAGGGCAGGAGCATCCCCATGTGTTGCAGCTTATTGTCATACCAAACACACTGAGAATAAGAACAGGAGAAAAAGTTCTGATATTTTTCTTGGCATTAATTAAAGGAACAGTCTCTCAAATTGTTTTCTTTCATATTTGCCAATATATATATATATATATATATATATATATATATATATATATATATATATATATATATATGGTACCCCCAAATTCCCTTCTGTAAATGGAACAAGCTGCCGTTTTTTCTTGAAATTACACACTGGCAGATTTACCAAAGCGAGTATGGGCCAGCAATCATTCGTAAGCATCTCCGATTGTCCACCAAACCTCACAGTTTGTGGTACGAAAATACATCACGTGAGGGAAAAACCATATAACTATGTGCAAATAAAATTACCATTTTAAACGGAAATAATTACTTAAAGCCATATAGTTATTCAGCATTTGATAACAGTACTTGAAACCATCCAACAGAGTGCACATAATTTTTTTAGACAGGAATATTTGATTGTTTGCAAAAAAAACAAACAAAAACAAAACAAAAATTTTTAAGAAACAACTAATAATTTAAAAAAAAGAAGATAGAATGAACGCTATTCTCCAGGCAGAAAATAAATCTGGAAGAGTTGAAATGTTGTTAAAATCAATCAATTCATTAAATATATATATATATATATATATATATTTATATATATAAACGTTAAACGGATGTATGTAAACAATAGTAATTGTATATATATATATATATATATATATATATATATATATATAAACGTTATTTATATATATATATATATATATATATATATATATATATATATATATATATATATGGATTGAGTTCTTTAGCGAATGAAGTAATCGCGTTGCCATTAGCGTTTGTTGGAAGGCTCTTCATATATATATATATATATATATATATATATATATAAGAATTGAGCTCTCGATAGCCGTTTAATCGGATGTATGTAAACAATAGTAATTGTGATTTATAGTCGTTTAAAATTTACTTCGCTGCTATTAGTTCCTCGTGGATAGAGTCTTGGATTGGCTATTAGTTCCTCGTGGGTAGAGTCTTGGATTGGCGTTTGAGTAGACCGGGTTTCGATCCCAGCTACGGGAACTAGTATATCTAGCCACACTGATGTGTTCTGATAGGACAAAACAGATCTGTCTGTGGATGAATATATATGACTCCGATTGAATAAGCAAGAGGAGTTTTGCAATAAAATGACTCACATATTATCCAATGAAAAAATTGCTTCATTTTTCGGTATATTCCTTTTCTATAAAAACACATTTTCCCTTATGAAAAAACAAGCTTTTGTCTTCCCTCAGCATAGAAATATTTGACCGAATTTTTAGCCATTTGCTCACGGTGTTCTTCAATTGAAAACCACATGAAAATTCTTTGAGTGGGAGGCGGCGCAAACATCAAGAAAATACTGAAGGCCAGTTTTGGAGTTTTCAATCAAACTAATAAATGATTTTCCAGATATAGTACAAGGTCTTGTGATCTAATGACAATATTTTCGGGACCCAACAGCAATTGACCTTAAAAAAGGCAAGGCCATCGTGCACGATTTTGTGTGTTGTGCCTATAAATTTCGATTTGTTGAGAAATGTATTTATTGTAACACTACTGTCAGTCGAAGTACCCACCAAAATTAACTCACCTGATCTGTCTCTATCCTGAATACTTTTACGATATTCTTTAAACAATTTAACTTATTCATAGACGTGTTTTTGACTAAAAGAAGGGCCATCCATACACACAGTATATTTTTCTGTAAATTTTACTTGGTTTGTATTTCTCAGACACCAAAACCTTACGACAGACCTTTGATTAACCTGGATTTATTTTTGTTAGTTTTTTTTGTTTTGTTTTTAATAGCATATCAACCTTCAATGGGTATTTGATGCTAACGTCCTCTGGCCGAAAAATATCAGCCTGGGGATTTATACTTTGCCCGAAGGTAATGGTCCAAAAGTGAACGTAACAGAGCGAATGGAGTTCGAAAATGCGCTAACTTTATGGCCACCGTTTAATACTTTAGCCATTACGCCCCTTCAAGTCGAAATCATTCTATTTCATGAGCCACCCTTCTAAATCGACCCAAATCAAATAGTTCTGAGATATCAAAATAATTTTTACTCTAAACTAATTACAATGCAAAATTTACATTTTTGAATTAAAAATTTCCGAATAATGTCTAATTTTGCTTTTTCAAAAAAATCATCTCCAGTGATTAGGATTGTTAGGTTAGTTTTTATAGCATATAAAACATTGTTGGTCATTTAATGTCTTTTTATATGTATATATATTCCTTATAGGATTCCTAGACAGATTTTGTACTCAACACTGTTAAACGAGCCTGAGCTCATTTTTTTTTCACACAGTTAAATACTTCTACACACAGTCCAATTACCAAACAGTTCTATTTCAAACAATTCAAATTAGTGTAAAAACACAGTTTTTGTTTATGCATTGTGAATTAAACATCAGTCATTTGATTATTTACAGTTAAATGTAAATTTAATTTAACGGAATTGCACAGTTTAGTTTTCTTTGATCCATACATAGGACCCTATCAGGTGCTACCACTTCGAGCCAGAGTGGGCCTAAGATTAATGGCAATGAAAGGGTTCTCCACATTCTCCAAAGGCCTAGCATTACAGAAGCCTCACCCTCAGATTGTTTAGTGTCATATCCTAGTCACTATTTATGGGTCAAATTGAACTAAACTGTATAATTAAGCGAAACTGAATGCTTAAACTTAACTGCATGAAACCAATAAACTATGAACTTATGCTAAACTGAATAATTTGAAATAGAACTGTTTTTATACTTAAGAATAACTGATGTCCCAGTCGGCTAGGGCTGCAGAATAGACAGATTGCATTTCTGCAGAATGGTAAGACTCCTTTAAAGAGTGTCCTGATATGACACTAAACAATCTGATTCTGAAGCTTCAGTTATGCCGGGACTTTGGAGAATGCAGAGTACCCCTTCATTGCCCTTGCTTCCAGGTCTACTTTGGCCCGGAGTAGTAGCACCTGACAGAGTCCTATCTACAGGTCAAATTGAATTAGACTCTGTACTTATGCTCAACTGAAATGTTTGCAATAGAACTCTTTTTACACTTAACTGTGTGTAAACATATATTTATACTTATATTAAACTGAACTGTTTCAAATAGAACAGTTCAAATGAATAAAAATTGATTCGGGATTAAATAACCTACAAGAGTTGATAAGCCACCAACCCAAACTAGACTATGATGTCGTAGTCCAGCACGTTTGCTGCCACGCCCCGGCAAGTTCCTTCGAGGGATAAATGAAGATAAAATTAATGTTTCATTATTGATATCAATGACAGACTATAAAATAAGCTTATGCTTAGCAAATGAAAAACACAGGTGGTTTGTCTAGAATAGTGTAGGCTTGTCGGAAACTAATCACATTTTTTTATAAGCTGATAACGGAACTATAGTACATCACAAATTCTTTGAGGAGGTATTTTTTTTTTAAATTTCACAGTCTGTCTATTTTGACCAGTTACCTTACCAAGTGTAGAGAGTCAAATCTGCCTTTATATTTATCCTCCTTGTCACCACTGTTATGACCGGTTATTAAGGGTTAATAAATAAATAACTCAACACAGAGATATGAAGGGGTGTCCTCGTGGTGTAATGGTTAAAGCGATGCGGAATCGTAGTAAGCGAGTTCGTACTCCAGTCGCGCTATTACGTTCACTTTCGGGCAAATACCCTTGGGACAGGTATGAACCCCCTTATCCTCCAAGCTATGGGTTAAATTGTACCACTACTGTTCTTCTTGGAGAATGGCTTTGGCATTAAATAACCTACAAAGTTGGATATGCCATTAAACAAAGAAACCAAACCAAACCAAACCAAACAGAGATATGAGTGCCACACAAATGTATCCAACTCTCTGTGGAGGGTTCTCCTTGGTTCAACGTACACAAAGATAGGCAAAGTGCTTACTACAGCTGCTTTTATTTCTGCGTATATTACACAGAAGGCACAAGGCCTTGAGGTTTTGGGGGAGGGGAAGGGAGCGGTCATTCTTTTCTATATATTCTAAAGACACCTAGCTAGCCACATTTGCCGACCCATTCAGCAGTACAATATATAACCATTCATCCATCGCCATATGCGCAGCAATCACCAAAATACCACATTTGCTCTATGAAGAAGTCCTACTTAAAATCCCGAGATTGATGAATGATTTTTATTTACAAGTATGATTTATTTACAATGAATGTGATGGGAATGGGAGAAAAAACCCCGAAATATATACAAAAACAAAGGAAAAATCCCCCGTATGGTTGCCCTCCCATCCCCGCGTCTATAAAAATTGGAGGCCGACTGTTTTCCGGCGCGAAAAAACCGGAAACAAGCCGGACCTACCCTAGGTGGGGCAGGAATCCTAATCTACAGGGGTCAAAGAAATAAGGGCTTGGGCGTGGTATGGGTGGATACGACCAGGTAGTATGATTTTTATACATATGAATGTTCAAGATCTTCAATAAAAAGCGGACTGGGATACGGGTTGAGGTACAAAAATAATGGGGATGGGGAAGATCTTGAGAACTAACGGCTAGATGACGGGGACAATGATTCACAAACATACTGCTAACTAGGTTTCAAGGGGAAAAAACAATCCTACTTACTAGGGGTGGGGTCCCTAAGGACCCGTACCGTAGATGCCATGAGCCGGCAGAGGAGGGAAGGATGACTCCAACGTTGCCCCCTTTCGCACGACCAGGCTCGCTGCATTCACCCACCTTTTGCTGAATGTTATGCGATCCAAGCGTTTTCTATCGCATCTGATTTTGACCCTCAGCTGATGCCGAAAATACAAAACCAGATCACGATGAGAAAAATTTGCATCGTCATACAATCCCTTGTTTCGCGTCGTCCAAATCACCATTCTAGCTACAGCTAGGATCGCGAGAAACACCACACGCTTCTCACCCGGATACGGAGGAAGAACGTTGTCCACGACGTAACCAACGTCGAGCAGCACGAGCTGTTTGGGTTCGATGCGAGCCGTCCACTCGCCGACGTGATCCCAAAACGGGCGAACTCGCTCGCAGTAGTAGAAGGCGTGCTCAGCCGTTTCTTCCAAACCACTGGCGCAGCGAGCGCAATCGGGCATGTCTGCCAGGCCTGCTCTGTAGTTCAAGCCGACAAGGGGTAACGCATTTCGAACAAGTCGCCAGGTGAGCGAGAACTCGGAGTTGTTCAAGAAGCTCGATCCTGGCGCCAAATTCCAATGAGAGCGAATCTCCTCCGTCGTCAAGCCACGCCGCTCGCTGACAGGATCAGAAGCGGAACCCACCACTAGCTCCCGATATAGTTCTTTTCGAGGCCGTGAAAGGTCACTGGACCCAAGAAGGTTACGAAGGGCCTTTCGGCACTCGCGGACAAACAGTGTTTCGCCCAAAGGCCTACGTCGACCTTCAGCCTTTGGGTCTGACTTTAGGCGAGGAAAAGTCCGACTCGCCTTCAGTCTCCACACTGCGTCCCCCGTCAAGGCTCTGCCCAAGTATGCAAGTCTTTCAGCAAGCCAGTGGCTCTCCAGATCAGGCATACCTAGACCCCCGTTGCGTGGACGTTGGATACAGACCTGCCTACGGACCATCAGCCTTGCACCTCCCCAGAGCAATCTGGAAAGGGATCGTTGCAGCGCCAACCGATGTACCTTAGGCAGAGGAATTACAGCCAATCGGTAAAGGATCAAGGGGAAGACGTACACGGCGCACGCCTCCGCCCAGCCTCCTTGAAAGCCAGATTCCCACCTGAGCATTCACCTTGGCTTGTATTTCCAACCAATTTTGCTCCAGTTGGAGGTCGGGCCCGAACCACACCCCGAGGATGCGGACGGGTCCGTCACTCCAGCGGAAGGGCCCTGGAAGAGTATTGCTACCCCTCCAAGCACCGAGCCGCAAACCTTCGCTTTTGTCAAAATTGACCTTGGCTCCTGCAAACCGCTCGTACTCGCTAACCGCCTTCTTCACAGCCTTTATATCCAGGCGGCGGGATACAAAAACTGTGATATCATCGGCGAACGCGGAAACCCTTGCCGTAAGAGGGCCAGCAAAAGGGACACCGCGCAGGGCCGGATTTGTCGTCCTATCCCTAAGCCTACGGAGCAGGGGCTCCAAAGCTAGGACATAGAGAAGAGGAGACAACGGGCAGCCCTGCCGGACCGAATGCTCGACCGCGAACACCCCCGAACGCCTTCCATTCACCTGCACCACTGCCTGAGGGTTTTGGTACATCATGCTAATCCATCTGCGGAACTCCGGTTTGAATCCGGCAGTCTCCAAAACAGTCGCCAAAAACCGATGGTCAACCCTATCGAAGGCCTTGGACTGATCTAAACTGATCAGCGCGGCCTTGGTGCCGTCTTCTATCCCCTCTAAGACCTCGCGAATCAAGTACAGGTTGTCCTGGATCGATCTTCCCTTCACAGCAAAGGTCTGCTCAGAGCCGATCAGATCGCTAATGACAAGCTGTAAACGATTCGCTAGGACCCGGGCCAAAATCTTTACCTCTGTGTTAAGCAGAGTTATGGGCCTGTAGTCATATAAACCCTCTCAAACATGCCTGCCACCTTTCTTCAGCAATGTGATCACGCCCTTGGTAACGCTACCAGGGATGGCTCCCTGGGCGAACCAATGGTTGAACATATCCGTCAGAATAGGCACAAACATGTGCGACATCCTCAAGTACACTTCGTAGGGCAAACCATCAAGTCCCGGCGACTTATTGAGGCCGACCTGCTTCAACGCGTCACGGACTTCGCATTCAGTAACCACACCCTCGCAGCCAGCCGCTTCAGCCACCCCAAGGTGGGGGAAGTCGGCAAGATAGCTACGAAACTCCCGGAGCGGGAGATCAGTACAGCGGGCAAAGCGATCCCGAAAGTGCGCCCGAAAGGCGTCACGAATCTCGCGACCCGATCGCAGCAGTCGCCCATCCGGGGCCTTGACAGAAACGATATACCGATCGGGTAACCTTCGCACTTCTTCACGCGCAGTCGCGTTCGTTTTCACAGCTTCGTTGAGAACTCTCTTTAACCTAGATCTAACTACGTATCCCTTGTAGCGCTCGCTACTCTCGCGCTCAAGGTCCCCCTTAGCTAGCTCTACGTTTAGGGAGTCCCCCCCAGCCACCGCCCGGGAAAGTCTATCGTCTATAGATTTCGCTTCCTTGGTCCTATCTAAGTTGAGCTGGCGACCGTACTTGGTAGCGAAATCTCTAATCCTATGTTTAAGAGATCCCCACCACCTATTCCCGGTAACCGCCCCCACTAACGCCCGCTGAATTAGGGATTCCAGCCGGTCCCGGAAGTCCCGTATCTCCAGTAAGGAGGTATTGAACTTCCAGTAGCCGGCTAGACTAGGCCTATTTGCTAACCGTAGACTGACTCTAACAAGTTTATGGTCAGTCCACGCTATCAAGTGGAACGTGGGACAACTAACAAAGTCAATGTCAGCTCGTCTCACTAACACTCTGTCCAAGTAGGAACCTACTTTGGCAGAGGGCAAGCTATCTAGCCACGTCCATCAATCACACTTACCTTACTCAGTGTCAACTACGGGCCGGAAATCCTTCGGGGTGAGGATGCCGACGGCCTGACGCAGGGATCCGGTGCCGAGCTCAGTACTTACTCGGTCGTCCCAGGTAATTCCACCGACATCCATAGGGTACCTCAACTTTAGGGACCTATAGAATGATGGGTGAACCAAAATCGGGACCCTGCCCGCACAGAAGGGGAGCATTTTTTTCAGCATTGGACTTTTAGTATCGACCAGCATTACATCCGCCCGGCTGGCTTCGTCAATGAAGTTCCAGAGTTCTTTAGTCCGATTGCCAGCCAAGCGGACGAATGTGGTCAATTTTGGTGCGTCTTTGAATAGATGTGGCTTAGTGATGTCTTTTGTGTCAATTTTTTTGAGTGAGCGTCATGGTTTTAATGATTGTTTTAGAGTGTGGTCTATGTGAGGATTTTCCATGATATCTTCGCAGAAGTTATATGAGTTTATAGCACGCCGGACTTCCGTAGAGCGTGCTCTTGGTTTCTGGACTGTTGCTGTTGATGTTGACGGTGTTTGGGGAGAGGGTGAAAGTCTGGTTGCTGAATAGGATCGAGTAAGCATTTTGGGGGTTTTAATTGGTGAAAGAGAGGGGGTAATGGTATTTCCGTTGGGATGATAGGGGTGGTTTTTGGTTTTTGTGGGAGAGGAATCAATTGGGCTGGTCTTTGTTGATTTGGGACTGGTGATTTTTCTGTTGTTTTGTCCCCCTTATGTTGAGGTATGGTGGGTGTTTGTGTGGTTTTTTTGGGATGTTTCTTCTCCCCCTCTTTAGTTGGTGAATCTTCACTGTCCCTTCTTCTTTTTAAATTCATGGACATATCCATGGGTACAGTGGTTTGGTTGTCTTTTGTTGAAAATGATTGTTTTGCAGTGGTCGATTGTTTCGTATTTGTGGTCGTTGTGGTCGTTGGTTTCGTAGTTGTAGTCGAAAGAGTTGTTGCATCAGTTGTTTTGTTTTCTGTTGTTGCTGGTTTTTTAAGGGGAGTCTTTTTCCCTCCCTTTTTTCTGGTGACTTGCGTCCGCACTTCCTCATTTTCTTTAGGGGTTTCTTCTTGGTTTTCTGTAGTTTTTGTTGGTGTTATTGCTGCTATGACAGGTGAAGGAGTAGCAGTAGTCGTGGTAGTAGTCGTTGTTGTGGTGGTGGTGATTGTTGGTTTTTGAGGGCAGTTTTTCGAAAAGTGGCCGATTTTATTACAAGACCAACATAGCGGTTTCCTGCCCTCAACTGTTACTGTCATGGTTTGATCACGGTAACGGATTTTATGAGGAATTTTGTTAAACCCTCCCCTATCGAGGCACATAACGAATACGTAGTCACCGTACGCGGTTCCCCGTGTTGACGTTACTTGTGTGACTTGTTCCACGCCGCCGTATATACTTAGATAGACGGCGAGGACGTCACCACTCAACTGCATTGCATACGGTGACTCGTATTCTTCTTTTGCCTCGATATTCCGGTTGTAGCCGGAAGAAGCGTGTGGTGATGTTACCACCGGCGAGGCTTTTCGCTACTTCCTCTGAGGGAAGTAGGACATCCCAGGTAGCAAAACTTCTGCGGCAGAAGTACTTCCCTGGGATATTTGCCGTTTTCAAAAGGTCTTCAAAAGTTTCTTTTTTAAAACCCGCTAGTCTCTTGGTCTTAATGTCTGTGACTACGAAGGACAGGGTCTTTGGCTCGACCGCCTCGACTAGTTCCGGTATTGGGAGTATTTCCCCGTCTTTGAAGTATTTTTCATATTTTTCGACCCTGTCTCTTGCGTAGTCACGAGGGGATTTTTTATTCACGCAATGTGAAGACCAAGAGACAGCCGTTTCTTTTTTTTTGTGCCGGTGGTATTGTATTTGCCGATGAAGAGAGGTCGAATGGAGCTTCTTCCGGCATTGGGGTGGGTTGCGTTTGGAATATGTCGATTGGTGATTGTATAATATCCGGTGGTGATTTCATATTGTTTGGCTCCCCCATAGTTGTGAAAACACAACCAGAGGGAGATGAAACGCGTATGATGTTGTAAAAAATTCAAGCGAGTCGATTTAAGATAAATATAGAACGATGAATGTTTTGAAAAATGGCGGTCGTTTTAAAAAAGTTCAACAAAAAAAAAAATCGAGTAGCGTTTGACCCTCCTCACAAACAAACAACAATAGTTTGAGCGGGGTCACAAAGCTGTTTCAACAATAACAATATGTAATAACAATAATTTTAACAAATGTAACAATAATAATGACTCACTTTTCAGAAGTAGCAAAATCTCAGACAAAAAAATCAAACTTTTTAGTCTGCCTTACTACAGCTGCTGCTACTTTCCGCTCTACGAGGTTAGTTTTTGGTTTTGGGCAAGTCCATTACTTTGGTCATAGGTGAGTTACCTACAACAATATTCAAATTATTACCGGTTTGTCTTTTCTAGCTATATGAAATATAGAGATCCTCATCCAGAATTTGAACTCGTCTCACCGAGTCTATTTTCTCTGAACAATAACCATTACGTGACCCTCACCTGATGAAAAGAATGAATGCATGGATCAATGGTTGAGTGACTTAGGGGTAAGATCCACTCATATATATATATATATATATAGTATTATTCGGTCCAGTTAAACCGGAGTTGGGAGAAATTCCACCAGGGCAAAAAAACATTCAATAGTGAACATTTAAATTTCCTGAAGAAATCCTGTTAATTTTTTTTCGTGTTTTTGATTTTATAAAAACCACATAACAGGATGGAAATAAATTTATAATCCTAATGTGACCGGTTTTGTTTCTTCTTAAAGAAATATATATATATATATATATATATATATATATATATATATATATATTCAATTAAAATAAAATAAATGAACTTTGCATTTTAAAAACATCTTTAAAATTAGATTGTTGGTTGGTTGTATTCTATGGCATATCAACCCTTCTAGGTTATTTGATGCCAGGTCCTGTTTATCCATATATTATAAATATATCAATTGTAAATAAATAGTTTATAAGTATGATTTTTAAACAAGCCAAAGATAATTAAATAGTTTTAAGTATTGTTATCAAATGCCAGTAATTCAATTTAGTATTTATCAGTTGTTTGCACTCAGTTAAAAGGTTTCAAGAATTGCAGTTTAATACGAATATTTCTATTTAGTAATGATCATTTTTTAGCACATAGTTAAATGGTTTAAAGTTTGGCTTCCTAAGGCAAATAATCCAATTCAATATTAATTATTTGTTAGAACACCCTTACATGCTTTTAGATATCGTTATTTAACATGAACAATTCAATTTAACATCAGTTGCTTATTTGAGCATAGTTAAATGGTTAAACTGATTTATTTGACCCATAGATGGAACCCTAACAGCTATTACCACTCTAGGGAAGGGGTACTCCACTTACCCAAAACTCCAGGACTGAAGCTTCAACATTAAATGCAGTTAAGTGTCATACCTAGAAGACTAATTCAATTTGACCCATAAACTAGACACTACCAGAGGGTATCACTCCTTGTTAGAAGGCGCAGAAGCAAAATTAGGAATATTCTAATATTATAATAAACTACTCTATCCCGTGGAGGTACCCGTGGTGTAATGGTTATCGTCGTAGGAAATGGACACGGCGACATGAGTTCAAATCCTGGACGAGGCTGATTGCATTTCACTTAGCACTAATACCAATTATTCTCCCTCCAGCTATGGGTAAATAGTAGGACAGACTTGGTTGTTCAGCCTTGGCGAGGCAACTAGTCTAGGAGAAGGAAAACTCTGAATTCAAACCTGCTAAACTCCACTTAAAAATTGACCTTGTGTCATATCCTGCCCTAGCGGAGGGGTTGATATATATATATATTCAATTAAACTAAAATAACTGAAGTTTGCATTTAAAAATCATCTCTAAAATTATTGGATAAACTACTCTATCCTAAAACTAGACTAATTTTAATTTAAAAAAAATAAGATAGACATAATACAGTAAATTTACTCAATATGGCCAACATGTTTTTAATAATTATATCAACACGTCTTCAAAATGATTTGAACTTCTCCAAAATAAATTCTTCAGACATTTTATTCCATTCCTCACCAATTATAGTCTTAAGAAAACCAATATTTGGATGGGAAGTTGAATTTGTGTTGTGGTTGTTTTTTGTTTTTTTTTGTGTGTGTGTTTTTTTCTGAAACCTCCCATATCGCGTAATCAAGGAGTTTAAGGTCTGGCCTTAAATCTTTTTTAATTGCTGTCCTCACAGCTTTTCAATTCATTAGCCTGATTTCTTAATGATTCTGTGGGGTCCTTCCTAATCCCAGTAGCGAATGTAGTTAAAAAGCCTTCTTTTCGTTTTTCCCCCTTTTCCTTAAACAGCTCTTTTTCTGAGAAATAAATCTTTCCTTTGCTTTGTATACGGTAGACAAAGAAACTTTGGATTGGTTTCGGTTTTAAGAAAATCATAGATTTGTTGTCATTTCTTTTGTTGTTCACTCATATGGGACTGAATTTTAATTAGAACAGTGCTTGAATAATAGAGCTAATCATGAAAATTTAGATTTATTACGTTTTTTTAATTGGACGAATAAGAGGAAAACAAACTTTTTTTTAGAAATGATTTCCATATTTTGCCTCCGCAACCTGCTGAGTTAACCTGAGAGTAATGGCAATGAAGGGATACTCGACATTCCCCAAAGCTCAAGGATTGGTGCTTTTTCATCAGATGGTTTTAGTGTCATCTCTTAGACAATCGCTATTGAGGCTGTCAAAACTGGAGACTCCCTATCAGAGGCTGTTTCCTATTATATCCAAGGCACCCTTTTTAGGAATAGGGATAGCTTATAACTCTATAGAGGATATGTTGTATAGCTACATACATATACATAATACATGCAGAACATAATCAAACATAATGACAAACTACAATGAACGAGAGAACGATCACACTCGTTAATAAGAATATACCTCTCACACTTTATTCGAAAGGGTTGATGTGGGTTGTGTGTGAGACGTGAGTTGGAGACGGGGACAGACTGCTACATATTGACCCAAAGTTCTTCTAACCATAGCAGCACTTTTATCGCATTCTGGCTGGGCTGCTCAACCGTGGGTCACTGAGCGCCGAAAGCCCTCAGTCTGCAAGCTGATTCTCACGCTGGCATCTTGTCCCCCAACTGAATCCAACTGCAACTGGAAGTCGAACTGACCCAAGCCGTCTGTGGCACCTGGTTATATAATTGTCTCACGTACACCTTCTTCCTGTGGGCGTACACATCAACCACGTCCACAGGTCAAGGTGATATTCCGATATCTTCGGCCGGATGCACCTGTTTTGCAGTTCTTCCGCTTATTTACACAGGTGCATCTCTTGATTAACTGCTCGGTCGTGGGTCAATATGTTATTGATAGAGTCAGCGTATTCAAAGCTCCACAAACCGGGCTTGTAATATAATTGCGGAGGGATTTCGTTTTGTATTTCTTGCCTTTCGGTTTAGTTAGGATGAGAACCTTTCGGCTCAGTGCATGTGTTAGTTCGGTGCAAACATGAACGCAGATGTTTACGCGTGTGCGGAGGGGATGTGTCATGCAGAGATGTCAAAATAAAAATCCCAGATAGGAATTAGGATCAGGGGATGTGAGTGACGTCACGCACCGGAGGCGTGGGCTGAGATTTGAGAAAAGTAGTTAGTTGAGTTCCTGCCTCCGAACGAGAAGGTTGAGATTCAGACCTGGGCGAGGACAGACGACCTTGTGCACTACGGGAGCCCCGCGTTGGTTTGATTGAGAGCTGACAATGTAAAAGCAGTCAGCATAGAAAGATTGTGTCTCTCTCTCCTCATGTCGAAAAACCTTTAAACTCAAAAAGGTGAATAAAAGTTTCGTACCTGAACCAATTTCGTGAATGTCGTGTATTTCGGATTCCCTATGTCTATTTTACATATCCGTATATCTGGCTATGTAACATGCTTAGTCTCTTTATAAAATGAGTAAAATGATGGGTTCCTCTTTGGCTTCTTGCATAAAAGCCAATTTGATAATTTTCAAAATATAGTTTAATAATTTGAAATATAGTATAATAATTTGATAATTATTGAAATATTGTTTATGTGTCTGCCTATAATCATTACTACGTCGCCATTGATGTCTCAAATTTCCCTTCGTCATTACCGTTATATTCTTAATCGTTATCGAACGATATTATCTAATCATTAGTAGCACCTTTTTTATTAACGATGTGTCTCTTAAAATTTAGATGCGTTAGATTTGCCTCAGAACAGCCCATCTTATTGATGTGTTAAAAATGCTGCAATGTGTGTTGGATATCATTCAGAAATAAAGATTTACATAGTATAAGGTGTGGATAATTTGCATACAGGTTTTAGCAAAAACCGTGGTAATAAATAATTAGTTGACCTTTGTCAAGGGTGACTCCAAGGCTCCCTTTTCTGTAGCTACTACACTGGGGTTTAGGGGAGGTTGCTACTCCATTCCCTTGATTGCTCATCTTTATCCTTGATATGTACTTTATAATGCTGAGTGTTAAGCAGGGTGCCATCAAGTACCACTTTTTGAGTCTTTAGTATGACCTAACCTGGAACTGGACCCTGGTCTCCCAGACCATAGGCGAACACTGTATTCATTTGGCTATTTCCTTGGTGTAATTAATTTCTAACACATTGTTTTATTTTATAACGAAATCAATTCGAATAAAATTAAAATAACTGTAATCATTTTATATACGTTCTTAATTAGTTCCGGTTGTTTGGTTGTATTTTATGACATTTCAACCTTAATTCACACACACACACACACACGTATATATATATATATATATATATATATATATAAATATATATATACTAGTAGAAATACTCGTTATTGAGAGGGGTCGGAAAGAGCCATAGAAAATTGTACCATGATTTATGAAAGTTACTGCTTCGATATTATTGATCTTTTTTTCGAGTGGATTATCCGCAAGGTCTTCCAGCCAGGATTTGGCCCCAAAATAATGATATAGTCTTATATACTACTGAGTTCAATACTCGTTTATCCTAATAAAAATACTGTGAACAATCATGTGGTTTATAAATCTATATCTATTCGTCTAACTCAAAAGAAAGGAATGCCAGTTTTGTGTAAAAGAGCTGCTTCCTTTAAACCAGAGAGAATCATGCTTATATACAGACTTCTTATTCTTTATTTCAGTGTTTTGGTTTATAAATCAAAGCAGCCATTACACAGACTGCGGCTTTTGCATGTAATATGCAAGTAAATAAAAGCTTGAGGAAAATCACAAAGACATACATATTGCAATGTTTATTCAAGAATAACAACAAACAACAAATAAGTTAAAGATATATTATCAGAGTAATGTAATATCTCCCTTATAACTATTAACGATACTTTACAAATCAAGTATGTTGCATGGTTGCATAAACATATAAATGTTTTTTTTAATGCTGAAAATAAAGCAATTAGAAAAGAAAAACAAGAAATAATTAAAACAATGAAACATAATGATTCTTCAAATCAGTTAACACATGAAATATGCGATTAAGCATTTTTCCCAGTTGCCAATAATCAAATTGGTATAAACTTCAAGAAGAATATCCTGATTTCATGTAAACACGATGTAGCTCATTGTCTTTCTCATAAAATTTTACCTAAGAATACATATTTTGTTATCACGTATCTTCTATTCCCTTTCATCGTATAAATTTTCAGACACACAGACAGATGGTGATGGCAACATATATATATATATATATATATATATATATATATATATATATATATATATATCAGTGGCGACTTTAGCCTATTTTTGCTACTCGTGCCCCCCCCTACCCTCTATCAACTTCAGTTTCCAACCCGTGGTCCGTGGACCCAAAGTAAGTCATCATAGTTGCTATTGCGTGATTCTCCATTGAATAGCACAGATTGACAAACGTACCTTGCATGGTCTTTTTTTTTGTAAACAATCAAGATACTAAATAATTTGTAGTCTTGTTAATACAGTAGATAAGATAATTTTTTTCCTTTCAAAAGTATAGAAGAAAAGAGAAGATGTTCATTACTATGACGAGAAAAATATGTTTATTAGAATAAAGAAACTGATGACAATATACACTGACACAGCTAGTAGTTTCAATTTCGCTTAAAATAAAGATTATTTCTTGAAAATGTATTCAAATAAACAAATTTTAGTTACAGAATGTAATATATGCTACATTCATTAAAGAAATAGACATCTGTTAGTGAAAAAACGAATTAAAACACGCCGTTTACCCAACATTTACCATAGCGATGATGATGACGTCGGGACGGCTATAATCTGCTACCCCCCTCTCTCTCTCTCGGTCCCTCTCCCTCTTCCCAAGACAGCTGTCAGCAATCAGCAGTCAAAATATGCTAAGATTTTTGAGCACGATGTTTGGGTTGCTCTTGCTATTGGCTACAGCCAAAAGCGGATTTCTCTAACATTACTGTTATTATAAGGGTCTAGTGATCGGCACGGATTTGCGCGCGTTCAACATTATAGCCGATTTTATGGGATGTTCAATGAATCTGACGGTGGCCGGACAAAGACCATCCGTTCAAAACAGCATCGTTATATTATTCCCAGATATATTTATGAACTTTTGACTACTTAGTTATCGAAACTTGAATAGATACCTAATTTAATTGAGATCAGACTAAGTATGTTTGCTTGAAATTAATGGATGGTTTTTAATCCATTTTGAATAACATTGACCGAGTTATTGGTCGTGCCGGGCACGAGTAGCACTAGTCCCGTCTCCACCCCTGATATATATATATATATATATATATATATATATATATATATATATATATATATACTATTTTTGTGTGTATGTTTGTGATTTGTAAGCGGATAATTTGTCGGTAACCATCTTTAAACGAGTTAGAGCTCATTTGTTACCGCACTGTTAAATAGTTCCAAGTAAAGTTTTTAAAATTAGTAATTCTTTTTGTCGATTTTTTCTATCTAATACAAACACAGCAGTATGCTTTCAAATCGCTGATAATAGTAATCTCTAGCAAAAGATTGAACTCTTCTACTTGACGCATAGATGTGATTCTACCAGCTGCAACCACCTCAGGTCAGAGTGAACCAGGAGCAATGGCAATAAAGGAGTACTCCACAATACCCAAAGCTCCAGGACTGGAGACTCACCATCAGATGCAGTTGAGAGTCATATGCAGGATATTCAATGTGGATGTCTTGCCCTTCTGCAGAGATGCAGTCGGCGTATAGTACAGCTCCAGTCAACAGGATGGTTTTTAATCTTTCTAATATAGTATTTTATTAAATTGGCTCTAAAAATCCTTGTCTCCAAATGGTGCATATTTTTGCTTGTATTGGTGGTCCACTTTATAAGTAGTTTTATGCGGAATTGTCAATCTAAGCAATAAACAATGAATTTTACTTAATAAGGCTCTTTAAACGCAAGAGAATGTTACCGGCAAATCGCAATGTATTAATGAAATGATGTCAAGTAGTTAAGTGGAAGGAGAGACGTTCTTGTATTGATAAAGAAAGAAAGCCTCTGTATACTGATTTCGCTCATAAATAATTCTTTTATCTATAACATAACTCTTATTCGAATAGATTTTATTGCAATTCACCTACTGTCCGTATTACATCAGTTCCGTCATTTGTGGCCTGATTTCAATTAAATTACAGGAATTGTTTGGTATATAGTTAAAAAAGAGTTTTCTTAACGGTATTTAGCTAAAGTATTTTAACTCTACTTTAACATCCCCTTCAACTTCCTTTGTCAATAGAATGTTAAGTAATCGTAGAGAAATGATGATTTCCAAGGGAGGTAATAAAGAAAGCCAACTGATATTTCCTGAGAAATTACGGTATTTTCAAAGCTAAAAAAAAACGACTATTTTTCAGTTTACTTGATAAGTATAAAAATAAATAGAACAGAGATTTAAATCATTTGCCATTATGAAACGGGAAAGAGACAATTTAACTATTTTACTTATGCGTTTACTTATATATTATATTCATTTTTGCGTTGTTTTATCTGAGAAATAAGTAATTTACTGATATAAAAGTTGTCACAAAGTTTAGTATTTTTTATCAAACTTCATTCATCAGATATCTGTCAATTCGTCCATCTTATTAAAGCTACACCAATGTTTGCCAGATTTCAACCAAACTTTTAGTATTCGTAAGAACCAACCTAGATTGTTTTTACGTATGAATGGTGCTAAGTTTGATTTATACTCCCCAAAATGAAACTGTTTTTCATTTTAATAAGACGTCAAATGATCAAAATTTATCCATGCTTTAAAAGGAATATACATAAGCTGGATGATTGATGATCAGAAAAAAAAGTGAGACCATTTTCAGATCTATGAAGAAGCAACTTTTTTTAATAGATAATGAAGAATACATTTAGGGATGGGCAGGATGTGACAAAAGGCCAATTATTCAGCAGATTAATCTTGATTTGAATTCTCAATGGGCTATGTTTAAGATTAGGTGCAAATATAGAAGACATAAGTCGTTAAAAAGAAAAAATTAAGGGTAGACTACGAAATAAATTAAAATGTCAGGATATAAAAATTAAAAGCAATCAACCTTGAAAAAAGAATAAGCAGAGCAAAACTATTTTTAAAAAACACAGATCGAAAGAGAAGTAAATATTCTTATGAGAACTGGAAGAAATCGGCTTAATGAAATAATATTTACTTTGAGTAAAACAAACAAAAAGTAGTATTAATACACAAACAAAAGAAGAGGTTAAATTGGACAAAAGACAATCGAGGTTTCTAGACTTTTTTCGTATGGGAATTTAGAATTGTTGTAGACACTTGAAGATTCAGTCGGTTATTGCTATACATCTTATGAGATGACTGACCAATTTTTATGATTTCAGGTTCAAATATACAGCTATAGCAGCAATTGGAATACACCCTATTAAAGCCTGATTGTCACAGCTGGTGAATTTCAAAAATGCAATCTGGACGTGAGGCCACTAAAGAAGAACGATATGAAATAAAATTCTGTTTTAAACTTGGAAAAATGCCTCAGAAATATATGGAATGCTTCAGACTGCTTTTTGATAATCTTGCATGAATCGAACATTAGTTTTTGAGCAGCATAAGAGATTCAAAGAAGGCAGGGAGTCTGTGAGGGAGGATGAGGGGTGTGGGAGGAGTAAGGCAGTCAACAGACCAGAGTTGATTAGCCAAAGGGTTAGGGTTATGGTTACTATGTTTAGGTTTTAAGAGATTTCAGCAAGAGATTCTGTCGGAAGAGGCCAGCACTCTTAAAATCTGGTCAGTTTCATTTCCACCAGGACAATGCACCAGTCCACAACTCCATCCTTGTCACAGATATTTAACCCAGATTGGCATCAGGACAGTTTCTCACCCTCCCTATAGTCGAGACCTTGCTCCCTGTGACTTTTGCTAATTCTCTTAGCTCAGAGGCTGTCGTTATGAGACAATTGAGGAGATGAAAGAGGCTGTGACGAAGGTCATTGACATGCTCACACAAGAGGACTTCCATGGAGCCTTCCAGAAGTTGTTGGAACACTGTAACAAGTACATTGCCTCCGGAGGAGATTACTTAGAGTTTCATGTGTGTACTATCAATAAAAGTTCCCATACGAAAAAAGTCTGGAAACTTATCGTATGCACCTCGTAGTCATGGCGTGTGGACAATTGGAAAAAAGTGATGTTCTGCAATGAATCAAGATACCACATTGGCAAACTGGTGATCCCAGAACTTATGCCTGAAGCCTTTCTAATAAAAAATATAATTATGACTGCCAGAAAAAGAGAAAAAAAGAGAAAAAAAGAAAGCAGTACATTTTTCAAGTCATTTATAATATGAGATTACATGTCATTTAAAAGACATGACTATTGCAGCAATCAATGTACATGTATACATTGAAATGTTGAATGAATTTCGGATTTTATCGATAGAAAATTGGTTTTGTGATGAGGAAGTGATTTTTTTCACGACAATAATGGATCTTGTCACTGAGCCAAAAAAAAAATGGATATCTTTTCTTGAGGAAAAGCATGTACAACCAACAACAAAGCCAATAAACGAATCAGATCTTAACCCAATAAAATCCTATTGTTGAAATAATAAAAAGGTCCATGGGAAAACTCTATTGACCACAAAAGAATATTTACTGGCATTCAGGAAATTTGGAATCACATAAATAAAGAATATTTCGTTAAATTATTTAAATCCACGACCCAAAGAATTAAGGATGTAAAATTTCAAGAAGGGTCAGTTAAACATAAATTCGAATTTTTTTCAATGATTTCTATATTTCTTCTCAATATTTGTTTATTCCTTTATATTTTCCTCGGCTTGTTCAGAAGAAAATATACCATTAAGTTAAATAATTTAATCTAGTTTGTTTAAGGAATACATCTTGAAACCAAACTATTCAGCTATTAAATAAATGTGTTTCTCCTCTTATCAGTTAGTAGTATATTTATTACTAAAAAAACAACAAAAAGAAAAAGAACAAATTAAAACTTGTGATAATTCTATAATTTTCCGCTGGCGTAGCATTGTTAAGATAAAATAAAAAAGAAACTATCCAATCTTATCGAGATTTATAGGGATTGTTTCGATGCGTGTACGAAGGGAATAAATTTACTCTATTAGCAGTATTCTAGATTGATTTTGTCAATATAAAATAAACAGAAATTCTACGGTCCATAGATTTACATACAAAACACGCTTAAAATGCGGGTTTTTACTAGATCACCAAATTTAGCCAAAAATGAGCTATAGCTCAGTAGTTTAATAGTTGGCTACTTGGGAACTCTTTATACTGTACGCAGGTTAATTGTGTGACAGACTGAGCAAAGCTTACTAAATTTCTATCTCTATGATTAATTGTATAATAACTTCTAAAATTTCTTCTTTTTTTTTAGAAACTTTTATTGAAAATCTAAACTTAAATCACATTCGTAGACATATAAAATGTAATCTATGCGACGCAGCGCATAGGCAAAATTGATTCACCCGATTATTCAAGTTAGAAGCGGAATTTTGTTACAATAAAAATAACGGCAGTTTTGTTCATTTGCCGTTAATCATTGTCCTTTGTCTCGTAGGATTATTGTTGAGATTGTGCTGTCTCAATGTGCGACCGCGATTTGAATAGAAATTAGCTGTAAACATATCAGACCATTTGATAAAACGTTTGTTTAATGGAAACCTGCTGTTTTCTCGATAATATGCTTCTCGTCTAAAAAAAGGAAAATCAATGAAAATAGATACATTAATGAGAGGGAGGTGCCCGTGGTGTAATGGTTATCGTCGTAGGAACTGGGCACAGCGAAACAAGTTCAAATCCTGGACGATGCTGACTGCTTTTCACTTTGCACTTATAATCTCGGGAAATGAATCCAATAATTCTCCCTTCCGCTATGTGTAAATAGTTGAGCAGACTGGGTTCTTTAGCCTTGATTAAGCAACCAGTCGAGGTGAAGGAAATTTCTGAATTCAAACCTGTTAAACTCTGCTTAAAAATTGGACTTGCTTCACACCCTGAGTGTGAGGAGGGGTTGGGTAAATACATAGATACATAGATTACTGTCGTGTGAAAATTCTTCGGGCATTTTAAACTATTGTAAATTTCGGCTAATCTCCAATTTGTGTTTTTGACAGATGAAGCATTGGTCCGTTTTGAGTATTTTCCATACTTAACCATTCTCTCTTGTGATTTGGTTTCTAAATGAGAGCTGTATTCCTCATTCCCCAAAGCTAGAGGAATGGAGCGGAACCATGAGATGGCTTTTTGTAATATACAGGGCACTTGTCGTCTTGGGTAAAAAATGCAGTCGTCGTATTCGACAACCCCTGCCGACTAGGTTTTATGTAATGTAGCCAAAAACTTTTGCACTGCCATTTTTGGCTCGCCTCTTCCCTTCTTATTCAGAACATCTTTGGTAATATATAATAATTATGTTCAGAAATTATTCAACCAGGTTTTCATCTGTCAAAACCGCAATGCGAAACATCCACTCATAAGTTGGTGATCAGAAAAAAGTTACTATAGTTTAAAGTGACCAAATATTTTGGCATTGTAGTGTATCTTCACATATACAGACATTTATAAACAAATCCAGCTCACATGCAGACCCACGCATGTAGACGAAGACGCACACACACACACACACACACACACACACACACACACACACACACACACACACACACACATATATATATATATATATATATATATGCACATTATGACGCTTGCTTTTAAATGTAATTCTGGAAATAGTGCCAGTAGCTAAAGACATTTAAGTACGTTAGCTCTGGTTTGAAAATTAATTCTATTAAGTGCTTGTTGCAGGTTTCTAATATATAGTGCTTCGAGAATCTGAAGTTTTTTTTATCATTTTGATGTTCGAGTATTGTTGTGTTGTCGGTGAGCAAGCGCCATAATCTCCAACAGCAAAGACGTCCTTACACAGTAGTAATTTGCTAAAACAAAAGTTACATCACTTTTGTAACAGATTCTCCCCTGATGATGGCCCAAAGTCGGGCAGAAAGTACTAGGGATACATACAACTATGGACAAAACCTAAATCAATTCCCCCCGAATACGATAAAAGTAATACGGGAATTCGAACGGATCCAAAAGAAAATATGTAGGCATAAAATGTCTATTATGTTTAATGAAATTTGCATCAACGAAGAAATGCTGCCTAAATATATATATATATATATATATACATATATATATATCAGTCTGGTCGTATCTATTTATATTTATTATTAACTATCATGAACACACACCTACAGATATACACGCGCATGCATGACCGCATACACATACATTTATTTATCTCAGTGTCTGACCAGATATTTCTATATATTTAAAGCGGTAGCTCACGTGGCGTGACATACTAGACTACAACATTGCAGTAAGTAAGTTTGAAATCTAATTGAACTAACACGTACACTTTCGGAATAATAATCTCTGGAAAGGCATGACACCACTAATCCCCAACGTTAAATGATACCACTTCCATCCTTCTACAATGATTGCTTAATATAGCATTAAACAAAGACACCGAAGCAAAACAGATTTAAGTCTGGTCATTGTCTTTTTATTTATATACCTCGACGTTTTTATTTCTAACTAAAGCGCCTCCAGTATATATATATAGTGTCATCCACAGACAAACTGTTTCGTTGTATCACAATTCTTCAGTGTGGCTAGACATGTTGGACTCTCAAGCTGGGATCGAAACCTGCCCAACTTTACGTGGAACTTTGGATCATACCGCTCAAAGCTTCTAGCGACATACGTCAGCTCGGGAATTATAAGGCATTATGTAGTAGCTTTCTTTTATTTACATTTTGTCTTATATATATATATATATATATATATATATATATATATATATATATATATTAAGATAGCGGTGATACAGACCCAACGGCACTTGATGAAAGTCAGTTTTTTGCCGATGTGATCATCGGAGCAAGTTATATCCTCGTGGTGGGTATCATTTTATAAACTGTTGAGTGGGACATTATACGAAGGGTGATTTAGTTTGTAGGACAGTCTAGGAAGTGTAGTCTACTTTAAACTACGTGCTTATTTTTGTGGCTAAATATGATATGAAATTTGAGATTTGTTAATTTGTTCATTTTATATTTATGTCAAATTTATCATTTTCTAGACTTTATTATTATCATTATAATTATTACTCCTTGGGAGTTTTTAACATCAGCGTACTGATGGTCCTTCACAGGAGTTTGAGTAACAGCAAGTCACCTCAGGTCTCCGGGACTTTTCTGAGTATTCTGGCTGATCTCAATAATGTAAGACTCTAATGTCTCGATTCTTCCTCCGATTACCAACAGTTGCGGTTCCCTTTCAAAAATTCTTCCAAGACTCTTCCACGAGCACCAACATTAATTGGTATAATCGACATCCTCATCTTCCACAGTCTTTTTATTCTCTAACAATGTCCAAGAATGTCATTTACTCCGTTGTCTGCCAGAAACGCAAAATTCACCAGACGGCAAGTTCTTTTTTTCTTTTTTCACTAGCCCTACGTTTGGTCTTTTGGCTATTATTAGCTTAACCGTTTTTATCTCCAGGATTGCAGGCCGTGCGT
Source organism: Sepioteuthis lessoniana (assembly GCA_963585895.1). Lineage (NCBI taxonomy): Eukaryota > Metazoa > Mollusca > Cephalopoda > Myopsida > Loliginidae > Sepioteuthis > Sepioteuthis lessoniana. The sequence continues at coordinate 42,876,034 of OY757914.1, forward strand.
ATACAACTTGTTAAATTTAAATTTTTGCACAATTCCCAGTGGATCACCTTACCCACACAGTCGAGTATAGTCTTATATTCTCTTTGCGGTAATATGCTGCATTCGCTTATTATATAATTGATCGTTTCATCTGTATCACCAAAAAACCTATATTTGATCTTATTATAATAATAACAACTTTACTTTCGTTTTCTTTCAATCCTTCACCAGGTTTTTTACCCAAGACGAAGTTTAGCGATTATATGCATTCCCTTTTTATCTTCCTCCTTGCGTTTTCTTTTCCATTCACATTGATAATTCTTTCTTCTTTGAAGTTGAATGGTTCCGCAAAGTGCTTTTATTTGTATTTCGTATTGTTTGGGACTGCCAAGCATCTTATTGATGTGTTTATCTGTCTAATATTATTAATATTGAAATAAAAAAAGGAGGGGAACACCAACTCATAGGTTTATATTACATAGTCTATTATTCATCAGGTAAGTGTTGACTCCGGAACACACTTATGGAGGTGACCTGATGTATAACACCCTTCTTGATAACTAAAATTCCTTAGTCACCAGATTACATCAGTATTAAAAAAAAAACTTGGAAACCTGATTACGTTGAACTTTTCATCTAGGCATATATTATTCATTCTTGAATACTCAACGCCTATATATATATATATATATATATATATATATATATATATATATATATATATATATATATATATATTATCATTATTATTATTATTACTGCCATCAAAATATCTGAGGCTGAATTTTCGATCTTTTAAATTTTCGTTACAGAAAGTTCAAATCAAAATGTGTGCACATCTTAATATTTCATAGAATACAATGTAATTATTTTATAGTTTCTTCTCATCAGACCTTTGTCACTATCTTACCTTTTCTCCGGCGTTTCATCTAATCTCGTTGTTTCAGATTATTTTCTCGGACCTACGTTATTTCATTGTGATGAATAACAACATTTTTCTCCTTTACATGCGTTTGTTACTTTCACGACTTTTCCTCACATAACTTTATCCTGTTCGCGAATTTGGGTAATCAATTTTCGGAAAATCAGGGGATCCGTACTCTTTGCAGTTTCTCAGGTTAACTGATTTAACGTTAATATGCAACTTCTAACTTTAAGGACTTTAAACACCTGACTTTAACTTCATCTAATAAAAGCCAAGTTTTAACTAATTTTAAACTCTCAATTACACTGATTGACATCTGGTTAATATCTTATAACATTTTTCTACATTACATGTCAAGTAAAATATTTAGTTCATCTATTATTTGAAATAATGTAGTGGCAAACTTTTCATACCCAGTGAACCTTGACTTTTTGTTTGACCGACAGAAATGGCTTATGACAAAAACGATAAGTGTAAGGAACAGTCACATGAGATTTAGGATTTTTAAAAGGGTTAGTCAACTAGTCAGAGGTCAAGGAAGGAATCAGCATTTAGAATTAGAAAAAAACATGTTTGTTGTTTATGATTCATTGATCAATATGATTCTCCTTCATTGACCCAAAAATACAACTTTATGCCTCAATGTTTTGAGGCTGGCTAGTGTGACTCTAATTGGAGCACATAAATAACATAAGAGCTACATATTTTTCTGCAACTTCGTATCTGAGTTTTTGTTCTTTTTTCATTTTCTCTGTTAATTTGTCGGCATCCCATCATCTCATATTTGTCTCCTGAATCTTTTGCTCGTCGACACCCAGCAATACTACGATATGGGTAACGTCTAGACTACTATCAAGACGTATCAGTGCCATTTGTCAACATATTTCGATCAGCTGTTCGACAATGATCTACAAATATGAAATATTTGTACGCAACACAGATTTCTGTGAGTGCAATAACCCCAATACTAACGAGACTTACCTCCACTCATTTTTTTTTTGCTCTTCAACTAAAAATTTATCTCAAGGATAATTTTGCTTCAGTATGTAAGATATTAAACGAATCAGTGGTGAAGCTTCACAGCATATTAAAAGATATTTTGTGGGGGGTGCTTCAAGGAATAAAAACGCGCTGGTATAGGTGCTTTAAATGCGAAATGTTCTCTTTATTCTTTGCTGTTTTCGTAAATATACCTCTTACCTAGATACGTTTTACTGCTCAGTCTGCCGGGGCTGAAGAATACACCGACAGCTTCTCCCTCAACAAGTGAGCTAGATATGACACTAAACAGTCTGATTGTGATGTTTCAGTAATGTTGAAGATTTGGGGAATGCGGCATACATCTTAATTGCCTTCACTCCAAGGTCCACTCTGGCTTTGAGTGGTAGCACCTGATAGCTTGAAATGGGACTGTCTTGACATTGAAACTGAGTACTTACGCTAAGCTGAATTGCTTGAAATAGAATTGTTATTATATTGTGTGTAAACTAAAAACCATACTTATACTAAACTGAATTTTTTGAAATCGAACTGTTATGTTTAAAAATGGATTCAGCATTTATAACCTAAAATGGTTGATGTGCTATAAAACAGATTCAAACCAAAAATAAATTGAGGCTTCTTAACGCATTTCATATTTAAAAAAAAAAGGATTAAACTGATGTCAAAAGAGGTGAACATATTTCTGGTAACCAGAATCTGCAAACTTTTTACAAAATTTCAAATTATATATTTCTAAAACAAACGCACACTTGTTGTTAGTTTAAAGCAGTATTATTGAATAGACTTCCCGCTATAAAGGAATGAACAAGATTTTTTTCTTCTTACCGATTCGAAAATAAAAGCGAAAGTGTCTTACGCTTAACACTTTCTTCGGATATTTGAAGAAAATGTAAGACTAAGTGAAATATTGACTCGAAGGCCTCAACATTCAATGCAGAGTCGTTGTCACCTAATACACAAATGCATTGCATGAATCTTAAAACCCACTCAAATAACTTCATGTTCATTATTGACGATCATAGGAAATTGATCAGTGAAAAAACCGAGAGAAAAATGTCGAACATATTTTGACACTTTTAAAGTGACGGTTTTCTTTCTGTCTCTCTCTTTCTGTATATATATATATATATATATATATATATATATATATATATATATATATATGAATGAGATGTATTAATTTGTTCTGACAATCTATTTCCATCAGTACACGCCTGCCTTGTGGAGAAACGTGCAGCAATAAAACCAACGATAAAGGAGATTTTCTAAAGGAAGGCAAGTTTTCCGTCAATGTAAACACACACACACATACGCACACACACACACACATACATACGCACACACACACACAAACACACACACACACACATATATATATATATATATATATATATATATGTGTGTGTGTGTGTACCAATATTTTGATTCAAGGCACTTGTGGTATAATGGTTACTGTTGTAGGAAATGGATACGACGACCCAAGTTCAAGCACTATACAAGTCTGATGACCTTTCACATAGTGCTAATAAACTTTCTTCTCCAATGGGGAAAACAATTCGGCGCACTGGGTTCTATAGCTTAATACGGCAACTCATTTAGGGGAAAGAAAATTCTGTATTCAAACCTATTAAATATCGATAAAAAATTGACCTTGTATAACATAAAATTTATTTGTTTTCTGTATATATGATATTCACTGATGGAAATATTTATCAAAGTAAAATCATAGAAACTTCTCAGTTTGTATTTAAACTGTCAAATACTGGTATGCCTATTGATGAATACTATTTTTGTAATAACAATCAGGCCCTAAGTCTTTAAACATTACACGATTGAATATACCATAATCAACAATTATTTTCATGTAATCATATAATACTGCAGAAAAAAACCCTCGTAAACTTTAGAATTATAGTAATTTTTTTCTCTTTCTTGATTGCATGCTATGTTAAATGTTATTTAAGTCCCTTTTGATTACCCAGCGGTAGCTAGAAATTATTCGTTTGTCCACCGTCCCTGGTAGCGCCCTTTCATTGTTTTGATATCCTGACGGAATCGTTCTCATTGCTCACCCGCCTCATTGCAGAAACTATCCAGAAATTTATCTAGATGGCCATGTAACAAAATAAACCTTAATAATCATATTAGTACCTATGTCCTGTAGACTTTTTAAACAGCTTTTCCACAAACTCCGAGTAGTTTTAGGCCGGCGATTGTCTAAAAGGTTTCTCACCGCGTCAACAGACGATTTCCAAGCGCCTATATCCAAATCATTCATTAAATAAACAGATTCATCATCCTTAACAAGTTTCCTGATGTTATGGTGAAATAATTTTCATGATCCTCATCATATACAATGGAAGAGCTGCATCTAATTGAGATGCTTTTAGTTGGAGTTTTTAGCAAATTTGAAAACAAAAGCACTCAGTAGTGAAGTGACAAAACATTGGGATAAATTTATGAATAACAAACAAGAGATTTCAGGGTTTCGTTTTTTTATGTCAAATTAATTATCAGATTAACGAAAGAGTACCACTGATAAAGTTAATCCGCTAATTTGAATTTTGTGTATAAATTAGAGAAATTCGGTACTTTGGTTTTAATTTTTTTTTTCTCAAGACCCCTTTTATTTCTTATAAAAATAGTGTATTTCAAGTGACTGACATAAATTGCTTGGCTTACCGAAAAATTGATGGGTTTCTTCTACCTTCATTAACTAAATTTTGCTATCAGCCAAGATCGTAAATTGATTTTATTTTTTTCAAAAATGAACCATTACAGTACAGCAAAAACGGTTGCTAACCATGAAAATGTAAAGTTATTTTTGGAATCAGCACCACCAAATTAGCCCCCACCCCAAAAAAAACGTGTTTTATTTCTTGGTACCAAAAATCGCATTGACCAGGGTTATTAGAAAAAGATTAGAAAATTATTAGAAAAAATATTAGATTAAATAGGAAATTATGAGGAAAGTATAAGAAAATATTTGAAATTTTTAGAAAAAGATCAATGGAAAATTTGAAAATCACTTGAAAATATTAAAAAATATTGGAAAAGATATTTTTCTTATATTTTTTAACATTTTCTAAGAGAAAAATATTCGAAAATTATTAGAAAATTTTTGGAATTATTATGAATTATAATTAGAAGTATTAGAAAAATATTAGAAAAATATTAGAAATCTACTTAGTCATTGTGTTTGCCAATGACCCAGGAGATTGGGTTTCAATCCCAGGTCGAGTCATACAAAAACTAAAAAAGATGCTCCTTGGTGCCTCCTTTCTTAACACTCAGTTATGGATCATGGGTAAAGTGGACTAATCCAGGGAAAGGACTAACGTCCTCCCCCTACACCTCGGTGTAGTAGCTATTGAAAAGGGAATTTTTTCTGGTCACCCTCGACTACGGTCGCCAAGTTTACTTTATATATATATATATATATATATATATATATATATATATATATATATATATATATATATATCATCATCATCATCATATCGTGCTGGCAGCACGGATATCCCTGACCCTCTTTCGCCACTCCTCCCTATCGTTCATCGCCCTAGGTAGGTCTTCAGGACAACAACCTGTATCCCTTGTTTGTACCCAGTTTAATGGTTTCACGTATAGAAGATGATTAAATTTGTCTAGTTCATCAATAGATTGGACCCTAACAGGTAGTAACACTCCAGGTGATTGTTTATTTGGGAGTAATTGGACTTTTGGGATACTTCACATTCCCCCAACGCTCCAGAACACGAGCCTCATCCTTAGATACGGTTCATTGTTATATCCAGGGCAGAGATACACACGCACACACACACACACATATATATATATAGTTGTGACAAACGTTTATTGAAGATTGATATGCACGCAAAAGGACATGGATTTGAGAGTTCTTTCTTATTTTATGCAGTCGTATTTTTATCAAAATTGTTTCCGTAAATTTATCTGTATATTTATGCTCATATCTAATTTTGTTGCAACACACACACACACACACACACACACACACACACACACACACACACATATATATATATATATATATATATATATATAAGCGCTCGGGACAGGTTTGGTAAATTCATCCACCAATTCCTACCGGAAACTAAGACACTAATCAGGAAACTTGATAGGATCTTAAAATTATATAGAGAAAATGTGGCTTTATTATTCAATCAATCATGCTTAAATGAGAGATTGCTGCCTAACTACACACACACACACATGCACACACACATCTATATATATATAGATGTGTGTGTGTGTGTGTACATGTGTGTGTGTGTACACGTGAGTGTATGTGTTAATATGAAATTATAATACATAAAGAATAATGTATTCATACAACCGCATTTTTTCTGAACACATTCGTAGATTTGTAAAGAATAAAACATATACAAATATATGAATTCATTTAATTTTTATATGAATATATATGTGTCTCTATGAATTTACCAGAAATCAAGCAACTTGTCCTTTTGACATTGTTTTTTGCTATCATCTAAAGAGACCCAGTTTCTTTCTTGCGATTTTGCTTATGTAGCTATTTCCGTGTCATCTCCAGTGCATTCTCATAATTTTGTCGCTTGAAAAATCTATACAGTTGTTTTCTTCCCATTTTTGTTATCCTTTTGTTTCCCCGTCAGTATTTATGTTATCAATATTTTTAATCGCTACTGTATGGGTTCTTTTTATGTAATTCTCGAGTTCTTGAATTGATGTATCAACGGAAACTTCATTACTGGCGAGTAATCTTCCATCTTATTTTCTTGACACATATATGATCTCTTGGATGTATAAACTTTTGCATAGTCATTAATTTTCTTGTTCTTTGTTTCATTTGTCTGAATTTTTCCATTGTCTATTTGAATAATAATCCTGAGTATCTTACAAGGGGTATTGTCCAGCAGTATATTCCTTCGATGAAATTTCTGCTGCAGGTCTTGGTTCCCAAAAGTTTTCTTATTCTTCTGAGGTACTCATTTAAATTTTTTTTCCTTTATCAGAGCTTCATTTCCAATTGACCTAAACACGTGTAACTTATCGTTCCAAGCGTCTTGACTCTTTTTAATGTAATCCTCGAGTCCTTGAATTGATGCATCTGTTCAATCCTCAATACTGGCGAGTTATCTTCCTCCATCTTTTCCTGATGCATAGAGTCTGTCCTTATGATCTCTTGGAAGTATACCCTTTTGTATAGTCATCAATTTTCTGGTTTCTGTTCCATTTGTCTGAATTTTTCCATTTTCTTTTTTAAGAATAGTCCTGGGTACCTTATCATATTTACCAACCCTTCCGCTCGGGCAGGATATGACACAAGGTCAGTTTTTAAGCGGAGTTTGGCAGGTTTAAATTCAGAGTATTCCTTCTCCTAGACTAGTTGCCTCACCAAGGCTGAAAAACCAAGTCTGTCCTACTATTTACCCATAGCTGGAGGGATAATAATTGGATTCATACCTTTCCAAAGGGTATTAGTGCAACGTGAAATGCTATCAGTCTCGTCCAGGATTGGAACTCGTGTCACTGTGTCCCGGGTACCTTATAAGAGGTACTGTCCTGCAGTATATTCCTTCAATGAAATTTCTCTTCTCTTGTTTGATGGTGTCAGCTTCCAATATACCTAAGCATGTGTAACTGAAATTAATTAAGCTTAATTAAATTAATTTTAGAAATTTGTATTATGAGTTCCATTTCTTCTTATTTTTTTTTCATTTATCGTGTTCTGTGTACATGATAATATCGATAAAGCTGAATAATTATTCAAAGATCTTTTAGAATAGATGAAGACTTCAAGCGAAAGTTTCTTATTGAATTTTTTCTTGTGATAAAATCTGTTTGGATATTTCAATAAAAGTAAATGTTTAATATTATCAACTAATTCTTTTTTAATGTGCAAGTGTACTATTATTAGTTGGTTTTTCGCTGATAAGAATTTGGAGAAATTTTGTCTTTTTAATGGTTGTATTTAGGGTTTAGAAATTAGAGATTGTTTTTTTATTCGATCATTCTTTTCGTCCATTTATCTTGTTTTTATAATATAATCTAGACTTTTCTAAAGCTGAAGGAATGGCCTATATCTGGAAGATATGTAACTTACTCAGGCTTTCAGCTGAACTCCTATTTCTGTCGCTGTTCGTAAATGTATTTTTTGGTTTGGTTTCTTTGTTTAATGGCATATCAACTCTTTTTAGGTTATTTTATGCCAAAGCCATTCTCCCAGAAGAACAGTAGTGGTACTATTTAACCCATAGATGGTGTCAACTTCCAATATACCTAAGCATGTGTAATTTCCCATCGCTCTAAGCGTCCTAATGCTTTTCTGATTTAGAAATCCAATCCTTGTGATATTTCTCTTTTTACACTTTTCCTCATCAGTCTGAAACATTTTCCACTTCCGAATCCTATTCTTTTATCTAGGTTGTATATTCTTATCTCCATTTCTTTTTCATTTCTTTAAATACTTTTTTATCATCCATATACGTCTAGTTGATAAATCTTTTCTTGTGATTTTGTAAATTGGTAGCATCCCGAGCTTGTCCGATTATGTAGATGAGTGACATGATTGCTATTACAAATAGCTGTGGTGAAAGTGAGTCTTTTTCTAAGATTCTTCTTTGGATTTTTCCTTCTGCTAGGGTTTTACTTCCCGCTGTCAATTCCACCCTCCATTTTTCAATTGCATTTGGTATGAACTTAATGATTTTGTCGGATATTTTGGACGTTTTATACATTCTATTATCCAAACTTGCGCAAACATATCATCGACGTTTTTGCTGTCAATACCTGCCATGACTACATTTTCCCGCCACATTTTTGCTTCTTTGAGGATTTGCTTGTCTAAACGTTGTAGCTCATTTATTTCTTTTGTTCTCCAGCGGTATCGTTTTGTTCTTCCGGAAATTGTCCGCGGCATACAAGCGAATAATACATTCTTTCATATGAATGATTAGAATTTTCCACTGGATTATGGCAGTTTTTGTTGCATATTGACCGCAGACCCAGTCAAGCTGTGAAAATAGGAAATGCACCTGTGTAAATAACAGGTGCATCCGTTCGAGGAATATCAGGATATTATAACCTTGACTGTGGACAGGTTGAATGAGTGTGAAATTGTGACGCCCACAGGAAGAAGGTGAACGTTGAACTATTATATAACTCAGTGCATTGGAAATTCAATCAGTTGGATATCAGGTGAGTTGGAGATAAGATGCTGGATTGAGGAACATGTCCAAGAGAGGCTGGGCCCCCAGGCCCTCGGTTGAGCAACCCAGGAGAACGTGAAAGAAACGCGGTTATGGCCAATAGAGTGGGGGTCAATATGTTGCAGTTCTGTTCGGTCTCCAACTCCCTCTCACACACAACCCTTCCAAATAATGTGAGAGGTATATTTTGCTAAGAACTGTGTCGCTCGTCTTTATTGTGTTGTCGTTATGCATCTGCATATGAGTACACAACATTTTCTCTTTCGTCATCGGGTTGGGTTGTTTCTTGTCGGAATGTGCACAGTTGCTTAGCCAGGCGATTTCTAATTGGGTAATTTCTTGATTGTAGCTCATAATGAATCCAGGTGTATGTTTAACTTTTATTTAAATTTTCCTGGTAGAGGGCTCAATGTAACTGACATCACAGAGCAATAATTCCTTTAAGAAAATCCTACTGTTACCGGTTTTTGTTTTTCTTAAAGGTATATATATATATCTATATAATTAATAGTGTACTCACCTATATTTGCAAATACAGAGTGCTTAATATCGGTGACTGATTATATACATCTAAGTTAAGATAGACTCAGAATCAACAGCGCTTGATGACTGTCAGTTTCTTGCCTATACGATCATATATTATTAAATCCAATGACTCGTCGTGCTGAAATTTTCTATTATATGCCTTCCAGCAGAATTATTTTTAGACGATGCTAGTGTAACAGGTTACTTTGTTGCAATGATAATAAGTCTGTGCCAAAAAATGAAGATAAGTAAGAAAAAAAATAAAAAGCAAATGTGCGAAAAACTTATCTTTCATTTCCTCCCTGCTGTAAGCTGACAAATATTTTGAAAAAAAATCATTTTTACAGTTTCGCTATTTGACAGGAGCAACATCTTTTCTTCGTGTCCGCACTGAAGTCCGAATATGAATTAATGAACGCCGATATACATTCGAAAATATGATCAACTATTTTACTTGCAAGAAGAATTGGAGATGATCAAACTAAAAGTTTCAAAATCATTGATAAAATTTCTCATTATGGTTGACTCTTTTTCAATATTTCCCCTTGAAGTGAAAATGTACATTCAAGATATACTTCAAAACTTAAATTTACAAAACCAAGTGGAGTTTTTTGTCAAATGAGTGATATATTTTGGGAGCAAATTTCCAATAATATACAAAACAGCAATAGTGACAAGAAAATAAGATTCAGTTAGATAATTTAAGAAATAATGGTCAGAAAAAGAATTTTAGATGTCATTTTTCTAAACTATCGGATGATTTGCATTGCAGATTTGGATCTGCTTCTTTCTTTTGTTAGCTTGAAACCGTTTTCTTTGATTTTATCGATAGATATTCTAAGCACATTGTCTAGACAGATGATAAAGAGGTGTAGGGCTAATGTGTCTCCTTGCAGTACATCTGCAACAATGTCGAAGTAGTCTGTTTCTCCATTAAATTTACAAAAAATTTTTTTTAAATTATAAGATAATGTAATGAATATGTAACATTTAGTTTGTCATTGTCTATGCATAAAGAATGTTCAGCTTCAGTTCCTTATGAAAGAACGCTTTTTAAATTTATAATGTATTCCTGATTTCAAGATGTAAAATCTTTATTGCATCGTTAAGAGTAACAATATGGGTAAAAAGCAAAAAATGTTCAAATTGGTTTATATTTTCACCTTGCCTTACACAAATTTTAAGAAATATTCCGATCAAAATTCAGTTTTTTTTCCCCCGAAGAATGTGTGTGTGGGAATGTGAATGTATGTGTATATGCACTTATACATACATATATATAGACATGCAGATACACACACACACACACACACATATACATATATATATATATATATATATATATATATATATATATATATATACATGTATACATATACATTAGTTTGTCATTGTGTATGCATAAAGAATGTTCAGCTTCTGTTCCTTATGAATATATACGCTTGTTGGAATTGGTGCGAAGTCAAACAAAGTTATTACTTAGTTCTTATCATGAATGTTGTTATTGTGCCGAGTCAACATGAGAATTGTTAGGTCTTTATATATTTCTTTTCTCCCTGTCTTCGAAAGAATTTTGTTTTTCTCTCTTGCGGAAGAAGTTGTTCCTTTATTCTTTTGACTTTTTAAAATCTTTTCTCTTCCGTTTCTCTTCTCTACTGTTTCTTCGTTATAAGAATGTAGCTTTTAGATAGTGAGTATCATTCATTCATTACTTTTCTTAAAAATCTTGAAGTTGAGGTTCCTTGAACTCCCTCTTTAATCTTCATCAATTATCCCTGTAATAGATGAAAGGTCGATAAGTATCCCTGTGTCTTATATGAATCTTCAAAATAGCTGAAGGTAAGGATTCGTATATAAATGAATACATTTAGTCATCCCTGTGACTTCAGAGCGACTTCCCTGCTTGAGGTCTGATATTCGTATGACTTTTTAAGTTTCACCTTTGGCGCGCGGTTTGAGTCTTTATCACGTGCTATGGCTCATCCAAATAGTTACTGTCACTTCTCCTGATATGGGGTTGAGACCATATTCAAGGTTGAATAAACAAAAAGGTATTGATAGGCAATTAAATCTATTGACGTCTAGGATACCATACATTGCCCGGTTTTTCCACATATATCTACATTTGGATTTTTCTGCTTTGTAAGGTCCACACAGTTTGACCTAGGTATTTATTTTCCTTTCACTTTTCTTAAATTCATGTAGGATCTTTATTTGTACTTCCTATTCCGCTTACACACTCATACGAATATATATATATATATATATATATATATATATAGACATACCCACTTATATATATATACATATATTTATCTATCCTCATATATATATATATATATATATATATTTGTACACATATATGAACATATATATTTTATTCTTATATTGTTAAATTCATGTATGACCTTTATTTGTAATTCCTATTCCGCTTATACACTCATGCGTATATATATATATATATATATATATATATATATATATATATATATATATATATATATATATATTTATCTATCCTCATATAGATATAGATATATATACTCATATATACGAATATATATATAAGTATGCATATATATATATATATATATATATATATATATCAGTGGCGACTCTAGCCTATTTTTGCTACTCGTGCTCCCTAACCCTCTGTCAACTTCAGTTCCCAACCCGTGGTCCGTGGACACAAAGTAAGTCATCATAGTTGCTATTGCGTGATTCTCCATTGTATTGCACAGATTGACTAACGTACCTCGCATGGTGTTTTTTTTTTGTAAACAATCAAGATACTATATAATTTGTAGTCTTGTTAATACAGTAGATAAGATTTCTTTTCCTTTAAAAAATATAGAAGAAAAGAGAAGATGTTCATTACTATGACGAGAAAAATATGTTTATTAGAAAAAAGAAATTGATGACAAAGATTATTTGTTGAAAATGTATTCAAATCAACAAATTTTAGTTACAGAATGTAATATATGCAACATTCATAAAAGAAATAGAGATCTGTTAGTGAAAAAACGAATTAAAACACGCCGTTTAACCAACATTTACCATAGCGATGATGATGACATCGGTGACGGCTATAATCTGCTATCCCCCCTCTCTCTTTCTCTCTCTCTCTCTCTCTCTCTCTCTCGGTCCCTCTCCTTCTTCCCAAGACAGCTGTCAGCGGTCACATTGTGCTAATTTTTTTGCGCACGGTATTTTGAGTTTCTCTTGCTATTGGCTACAGCCTAAAGCGGATTTCTCTAACATTACTGTTATTATAAGGATCTTCTGTTGGGCACGGATTACGCGTGTTCAACATTATAGCCGATTTTATGGGATGTTCAATGGATCTGACGGTGGCCGGACAAAGACCATCCGTTCAAAACAGCATCGTTGTATTATTCCCAGATATATTTATGAACTTTTGACTACTTAGTTATCGAAACTTGAATAGATACGTAATTTAATTGAGATCAGACTAAGTATGTTTGCTTGAAATTAATGGATGATTTTTAATCCATTTTGAATAACATTGACCGAGTTATTGGTCGTGCCGGGCACGAGTAGCACTAGTCCCGTCTCCGCCTCTGATATATATATATATATATATATATATATATATATATATATATATATATATATATTGTTTTTTTTTTTTTGGTTTGGTTTAGTTTGGTTTGATTTCTTCTTCATATATATATCACCCTTCGTTGGTTCTTTAATGCCAAAACCATCCTCGTTCAATAACAACACCAGTTATCTTTCTTCCATAGCTAGATAAAGCGGTTCATGCCTTTCCTAAGGGTATTAATCTGAAAATGAACTTGATAACAAGAGTAGAGTTTGAACTTGCATACGGTAATTTTATAGTCCAGCATAATAGCTATTCCACCGAGGAGACTCTTTATCTACTGAGAGAGAGAGAGGGAGAGAGAGAGAGAGATTACTTATATGGAAAAGAACTGACAAACATTCACCGAAATTTAGATCTCCAAGAAGCTCATGGTGAAAGACTGTTCTTTCCTTTATGACAATAACAATATTATCACAATCCCCTTTCTCACAAGCATTCCCACCAGCTGTAAAAGATTTCAAATTAATTCTAATATCTAATTAGAAGTACTGTAAATCTAACATATATGATATTGTAAACCTGTAATTTTATAGAGAAAAAATGGATTACGCACGTATATATTCACCCCCATGTATATATATATATATATATAGAGAGAGAGAGAGGGAGAGAGAGAAAGAGAGATAGATGGGTTGGGGCGTGAGAAATTACTCATACGAAGATATTGCTATCAGAACTCAAACCAGCTTTAAATTTACAAAATTCTGCTAAACAAGATTAATCCAACAATTATATATAAGTTACAAAACTATTAAGAAAAAAAGATTGACAAGCAATATATATATCATCATCATCATCATATCGTGCTGGTAGCACGGATATCCCTGACCCTCTCTTGCCACTCCTCCCAATCGTTCATCGCCCTAGGTAGGTCTTCAGGACAACATCCTGTATCCTCACATAGCTGCTGAATGTACGTTCGAGCTGGTCGTCCTGCTTTTGCGCGGCCATGTGTGGGGATCCATAAGAGTACATCTCTTATGAGTTCATCTATGCTTCTCCAGCAGTGTCCTGCATGTCTGGTTCGTCTAACTTGAATAGTTTTCGTGATAGGGGGCAGGTGCCCGTACAGTTGGTGTCTTGTGGGGTGTTGCTGCCAGGACTTGTTCAGGATTGCACGCAGCATTCTTGTGTAATTGCCATCTAGTTTCTTCTCCAGCCGTTTTGTTAGCGTCCAGCCCCCCCCCACAAGAGAAAAAAAAATCTTTTAAGCTCTATAATTCCTGAAGCCTGCTAGGTTCCCAACTGTAGTAAAAAAAAAAAAAAAAAAAAAACTAGGAAAAGTCCCAATACATCAAAAAAAAAAGCACAAGTCAGTACCATTGAAAGTCATACGAAAGTACCTTAATCTTGGACTTTTCTTAAGTTAAAACTTAAAACTTAAACCAAAATTACCCCACCTTTTTTTTTTTTTGCGTACACATGGGAAGCAGCATGATGTACGTAAAAGAATTTGAATAAACCCATGTACGACCTAACTCAATACCTAAACGGGTCCTGGACGTGAGTTTGACGACTTTACGCTCAGGATCGCTAGTTCGATCGGGGAACTACTGCTGTTCCTCTATAAGAGTGGCTTCAATAGAAGAGAATAAAACAGCCATCGAAAGATAACTAATATATATATATATATATATATATATATAATTGTGAAGATATTTTTCTCCATCCTTTTGAAACGCCAAAACGTTTTGAGGGAGAGCTTTCAAATTTTTAATGTATTGGTTTGTACTATGAGAGCAAAAGTTTAGCCCGAAAAAAGTCTTCCACTTGATAGGAAAAGTTAATCTTTCATCGAGAGAGTTTCTTTAAAAAAAATAAACTGTATTCAACAGAAAACCCTTTTGTGACAAGATATTACTAATTGTATTAAATCTAATTTTTCAAACTGTAAAAGTAAACAGCCAACTAAGACCTCAGGCAAACTTTTAGAGGATATTTATTAAGTTTTTTTCTCTTTTTTTGGCAGTATATAAACTAATAACAAATTAGACGTAAGACATTTTAATAGCTGAACATTATGGCTTCATAAGATTTTTCTTAAACAAACTAAATTAAATTATTTAAGACATTGAAATAAGTTTTTCCCAACTATTCAGAAGAAAAATATTATGGAATAACCGAAAGTTGATGTTAAAATTATTGATTCATTGAAAACAAATTATAATTAATACTTAGCTGTCTTTCCTTGAACTTTTACATAAACTTCATTCATTCGGACTTGGATTTCTTTAATTCATAATGACGGAATATTTAACTTTTGAATAAAACGCGTTTTGACTTTTATCTATGGTTACTTTATATACTATTAAGAACCACCACCCCACAGCAAAAACAAAAACAAAACAAAAACAAAAAACAAATAAAAAACAAACTTGTAAACATGCTTTAACTGAGCTAATTTTTTTTTTTTTTCCAGTAGTAGGATTTGTTTTGCAATTTTTTTTGTTTGTTTTACTCGAATTAACCAGAGCTTTTTAAATTCATAATGTATTCCTGAAGTTCAAGATGTGAAATCTTTATGGCATTGTTAGAAGTAACAATATGGGTAAAAAGCAAAAAAAGTTCGAATTGGTTTATTTTTTCACCTTGCCTTACACAAATTTCAAGAGATATTGCGATTAAAATTATGTTTTTTTTCCCCGAAGAATGTGTGAGAATGTTAGTGTATGCATATATGCACTTATACATACATATACATAGACGTGCAGATACATAAATACATACATATATATATATATATATATATATATATACTTCTTTATATATATATATATATATATATGCATACATGTGTATATACATACATGTATTCATTTATATATTCAAGGAAGTTTGGTTAAAGACGATGGAACACTGTTTATTACTTTTAAGTTAATTTTTTCAAGACGCCTTGTTATTTTTCTAGTCTCGGGATCCAGATAGTAAAGGAAACTTTCTTGAATAATAAATTGCTGCTTAAATATACACTCTTCAAGAAATGTATATTCATATATATGTATGTATTTGTATTTATATATGACAGTAACCAATCGATTTATTTTGGCCATATATATATATATGTGTGTGTGTGTGTGTGTGTGTGTGTGTGTGAATTCCCAAATACATATATATATATATATATATATATATGTGTGTGTGTGTGTGTGTGTGTGTGTGTGTGTGTGTGTGGTTAGGCAGCAGTCGTTCATGTAAGCATGTTTGATTAAATAGACAAGACACATTTAGTCGGTATAATTTAATTAAGATCCTTTCCAGTTTCCAACCTGAATCCTTGACACTTATCAGGATACTCGAAACGATCTTAATTAAATTATACAGAGAAAATGTGTCTTTACTATTTAATCAAACATGCTTATATATATATATATATATATATATATATATATATATATATATATATATATATATATTTCCAATTTCCAGTGCTACAGTTATATATATATATATATATATATATATATATATATATATATATATATATATATATATATATATATAACTGTAGCACTGGAAAGTACACGAAATACATGCCAAACAACTAAGCTGATTTTACCGATGACATTTCGAGATAAATAGGTATTCATTTATTCCTAGCTGAAAATCTGTTGACTTGATCACAACACATGCACTGAACAAAAATTAATAACATTTGATTATACACTATTAAGTGAATATAAACATTAAAAATGGAAAAAAATGTAAATTCGTTTAACTGAAGTATCACAGTTTGTAGATAAGTATATTTATCTCATTTTATGTGAATTTGACGTTTCAGGTGTTTCGATTTTAGTATAAATAACGTTTCCAGTTCATGAGAAGATCAATTTTTTTCGTAATACTGTCACCACCTTTGATACAGTGAGTTACTCTCACGAAAACAATCGATGTTTCTTTTGACAAAGAAAAAAAAATTGAAAATTAATTTTTAAAAATAGAAAGTCATTTTCAATTTTTTTTTTTCTCATAAATTGTATTTTCATAATCAACTTTTGGCTATGAAAGCATTTTAAGATATATGAGGAGTTAAAAAGTGGTAAACATTTTAGAAATAGACCAAAGAAATTTTTTTCTGAACGTCGAAAACAGTCTTTGGACAATTAATGCAGATCCCGCAGACTGGGAACGAATGACAGAAAATTGAGCCAAAAAATTAATATATAAATAATAAAAATGAAAAATAAAAATAAATTAATAGATTAATAAATATGAAGACCGGGGATGGTTTTAAATCATTTGAAGTACGGGGAATCGACCTGTTAATCATGAAACGAGCACTTCGGAAACAGGGCTACATCTCAGTCCCGGACAATTCCCAGCCTATATGTCAGTAGTATCTTCAGTAAGATCAGTTTGGCTTAGGCTAGGCTTGGTTGTCTTATGTAATCTCATGACAGCAAACATTTGGCGGCTGCTTTTACACAGAGCTTTCAGTTTCAACCTACTGGTAATTCATGGGAAATTTTTGATGTGGGTCAGCAGAAAGTTTATAAAGGCACGAGTTCAATGGCAACGACAAACACATTTCTTTACCTTGTCATAAGAAGGTGAGAGGCTTGTTCAGGGGAATTGGGCCGGAGAAATCACATGCATTACCTCTGATGAGTTTTTGGAATTTGCCATTTGGCCTTCTTCTAAAAGAAGTAACAGTCGTGATATATATATATATATATATATATATATATATATATATATATATATATATAGTAAAGTAAGTTGGCTGACCTTAGTCGAGGATGACCTGATGGTTCCCTTTTCAATAGCTACGACACAGAGGTGTAGGGGAGGGCGCTACTCCATCCCCTGAATTGCTCCACTTTACCCTTGATCCTTACCTTATAATGCTGTTTTAAGCAAGGTGGCATCAAGTACCATGTTTGGGGGTTTTTGGTATGACTCGACCTGGGACTGAACCCCGGTCTCCCGGACCATTGGTGAACACTATTCATTATATATATATATATATATATATATATATATATATATATATGTAAATGTACGATGTATATATATATATATATATATATATATATATATATATATATATATATATATATATATATATGTACGATTGTATATGATCTGTTTTATGGTTTTTTGATTGAATTGATTTTCGTTTGTCTGTTACTTATGTCTATTTTATTTTGTGCATAATAAAATTTATAAACGGAATTTTCTAAAACAATGGTGGAAAATGATGTCACGTAAATTATTCTAATTTTTGAGAGCGACTTCGTGACATGGAAATAACAGCTATATCCTGTTTGTATTAGAATAATGGGGTACTTATTTGGAAAGAAAAAAAAAACAATAATAATGATACTTTTATAGACGTAACTGTCTGGATTCCATCTGTAATAGATTTCTAATGAATACATTTTCAGAATCAAGAAAAAGAAAACACACACAGACATATATATATATATATATATATATATATATATATATATATATATTACTGAGGAATATTCAATATTTAAATCGTAAAGATAAAAATAGCCTGCCTGTACGATATATCGTTACTGATAAAACAACTAAGTATACGCATATAGAAGAATATACACGTAGCCGCGAACGCTCGAGTGCGCATTCGTACGTAAACACACAATTGCAGACACACACACATGCTCACGCACACAAATACACACACACGCGCGTGCGCGCGCACACACACACACACACATATATATATATACATATATGTGTGTGGAATCATTATTTTAATGATAACCATTAAAATCAGCAATGATAAAATATAACCTAATATAACTTCGGCCGATTCTTTTTCAAGAGGATATCGTCAGTATTACTTCAAAATAATGAAACTACGTTATATTAGAAATTGAAAGAACAAAAAATGAATCCATCCGATAATAACCAAAAATGCCTCTTAATTTTTTTTCTCATCTTAATTACAATATATATATATATATATATATATATATATATATATATATATATATACGAGGGGCATACAATAAGTACCAGATGTTTTTCGTATGGGCACTTTTATTGATAGTACTGCAATACACTTGTTGTACCATTCCAAAAACTTCTGAAAGTGCCCATGGAAGTCCTCTTGTGTGAGCGTGTCAATGATACTACTGCAATGTACTTGTTGTACCATTCCAAAAACTTCTGAAATAGCCCATGGAAGTCCTCTTGTGCGCGTGTCAATGACCTTCGTCACACCCTTTATCATCTCCTCATTTGTCTCATAACGACAGTCTCTGAGCTTAGGGAATGACCAAAGTTCACAGGGAGCAAGGTCAGGACTATAGGGAGGGTAAGGAACTGTCTTGGTGCCCATCTTAGTCAAATAGTCTGTGATAAGGATGGAGTTGTGGACTGGTGTATTGTCCTGGTGAAAATGCCACTGACCCGATATGAAGAGTGCTGGCCTGTTCCCTTGGAATCTCTTTCTGAACTCCCTCAAAACCTCAACATAGTAATCCTAACCCTAACCCTTTGGCCAATCAACTCTGGTGTATTGACTTCCTTACTCCTCCCACACCTCTCACCATTCCTTACAGGCTCCCTTCCTCTGTTGAATCTCTTATGCCTGCTCAAAAACTGACGCTCGATTCATGCTAGATGCTCTAACAGCAGTCTGAAGCTTCCATACGTTTCTGTGGCATTTTTTCCGAGTTTAAAACATAATTTTATTGCATATCGTTCTTCTAAAGTGTCAGATTGCATTTTTGAAATTCACCTGCTGTGACAATCAGGCTTTGATAGGGTGTTTCCAATTCCTGCTGTAGCTGTTCATTTGAACTTAAAATCTCATAAGCTGTATAGCAATAGCATACTGAATTTTCTAGAGTCTACGACAGTTTTAAATGCCTATACGAAAAAAGTCTGGAAACTTATCGTATGCACCTTGTATAAATATTTGATTGAAAATAAAAGACATTTTTTGTCTACATATATTTTGTTAATCCTTTCGAATTGCTATATTGATCTCATGATATTCGACGGGAATTGGTTGATCAACCATCCATAATTAGTTATTTCCCAAATACTTTCTGTCCAACTTTAGGCCATCATCAGGAGAGGATATATTACAAAAGTGATGTAACTTTTGTATCTATATTACTATTATTTTGTTTCTATAAATAGCGTCAGTAGCTAAAGATATTACACTGTTTTCAGAATTAAATCTATTAATTTTCAGAATTAAATCTATTAATTTTAGGTTGTGTATTCCTAATGTTTAGTGCCTCGAGAATCTGCGGTTTTTGCTTGTTATTTTGTTGTTCTAATATTGTTGTGTTTTCAGTAAGGATTTTCCGTAAATCCGTTGTTTGGCACAAATGTGTTTTTTTAATGCTGTTCTATGGGACTTGTATCAGCAAAGTGCATGGTAAGTCTTTTTGATAGGGTGGTTGAGGTTAAAGTTGAGCAGAGAGTACTTGGGAAATAACTAACTATGGAAGGTTTATCAACCAATTCCTGCCGAATATCCTAAGGCAATTCGAAAGGATGTTCAATCAAATGTGTAACAATGAAGAAATGCCCCAATATATATATATATATATATATATATATATATATATATGGATGGATGTATGTATATTCGAGCAACGTTGGTTTTGGCCATTGATGCCTATAACAAATATATGAAAGGCCAGTTCAAATGTTTTTGATTTTTTAAATATCTTTGGACACAATCAAAATCAACCTTGTTTAAATTCAGTAAAAAAATTGGAACATTCTTGGTAAAGCCTAAAACTGTGGAGAATTGTAACTAAATAAGTTTGGAAACGTTGAACAATTTATAAATGTTGGAGTCATCTCAAACTAAATATTCATAACTGTTCACTAAAATAAGATTTATTATAGACTTACAATAATAATCAGTTTTATTATCAATCTTATAATTAATTTACAACTGTTGGAGTCGACTAAAACGTCAAAGAAGGAAATCTTATTATTGATGTTGAAATCTTAAGTGAAAACATAACATTAGTTCTATATAACGTAATGACGATTAGGAGAATTGTTTTAAATCTTTCATAGTATATGATGAATCATTGACGTTTATTTCAATCTATTGATGATGAATATCTTTGTAAAATATTTTAGTGACAAATACATCGTCTTTATACTACTTACAATGCATTTGGTTGGCTTGATAAAGTTGCAAAGCGTTTGCAAAAATATGTGCTTATCTGTTAAATAATAAGGACTAACAAAACTAAATAAGATCTCATATAAAAGATTACAGGTTTTTTAATGGATTTCTACATAAAATATTACATGGAATTATTTTTGATACGTTCGAGAATAAAACTATACCACCAATATGAATGAATAAAACGTGACATTATGTGAATATGCTGTGAGAGTAAAAAGTTTTGAACACTTGCAACTGAAATTAATTAAGCTTAATTAAATTAATTTTAGAAATTTGTATTATGAGTTCCATTTCTTCTTATTTCTTTTTCATTTATCGTGTTCTGTGTACATGATAATATCGATAAAGTTGAATAATTATTCAAAGATCTTTTAGAATAGATGAAGATTTCAAGCGAAAGTTTCTTATTGAATTTTTTCTTGTGATAAAATCTGTTTGGATATTTCAATAAAAGTAAATGTTTAATATTATCAACTAATTCTTTTTTAATGTGCAAGTGTACTATTATTAGTTGGTTTTTCGCTGATAAGAATTTGGAGAAATTTTGTCTTTTTAATGGTTGTATTTAGGGTTTAGAAATTAGAGATTGTTTTTTTTATTCGATCATACTTTTCGTCCATTTATTTTGTTTTTATAATATAATCTAGACTTTTCTAAAGCTGAAGGAATTACCTATGTCTGGAAGATGTTTAACTTACTTAGGCTTTGAGCTCAACTCCTATTTCTGTCACTCTTTTGTGTTCGTAAATGTATTTTTTTAGTTTGGTTTCTTTGTTTAATGGCATATCAACTCTTTGTAGGTTATTTAATGCCAAAGCCATTCTCCTAGAAGAACATTAGTGGTACTATTTAACCCATAGCTGGGAGGATAAGGGGGTTCATACCTTTCCCCATGGTATTTGCCCGAAAGTGAACGTAATAGCGCGACTGGAATACGAACTCGCGTACTACGATTCCGCAGTCCATCGCTTTAACCATTACACCACGGGGACACCCCAAAAATGTATTTTTTATACATTATTGTGTTGCAGCTGTATAAATCTCTTCCCAAATTTTACATGGAATTCGGTATATTTCTGCTTCAGATATATTTATTTTTGTTCTTTTTAATTCATTAAGTTTTGGGTAGTGGTGAATGTAGTTTGAGCTATGTGAACGCGTAAGTTATTTAAATTATCAACAGAATTCATTGTAGCAAAAAAGAAATAAAAATTTCAGTTGCAATAATCGGTAAATTCCTAATAAAACAGCATATTCACATGATGTCACAACACGTTCATATACAATAAACAGAACAAAATTATTCTTTTCTATTTTCCCAAACATTTCCTTTTGGGCTTGAAAACGCTCGTATGATAAAGAGCGAAACGTTACATAGGAAATAAAACGATTATAACACCAACTTCAGATTTTCAAGTTATTTCTCAAACATTTTGTCAAATATTATATGCAACATATTTATCTCCCCACACACGCACAAACACCCGTGCATATATATATATATATATATATATATATATATATATATATATATATATATACAAACTGGCAAATGTTCTCCCTTTTCCGTCTGATTATTTCACTCACATGATAAAACTAACAACCAACTTTTCTACATTTTCTATCCTGTCTGTTGATTGTGCACTTATTATAAAACTTGCAGTAACAGTATGTAATCATCCTAAATTGCTGTTTTTTCTTGATTTCTCTATCTGCAGCTCTACTAGCTCCGAAACTAATTTCTGTAAACCTTTCTCATTAGCGCATATATATATATATATATATATATATATATATATATATATATATATATATCATTAAGAAAAAACACAAACCGGTCACATTAGGATTATAAATTTATTTCCATCCTGTTATGTGTTTTTGAAAAATAAAAAAAACACGAAAAAAATTAATTGGACTTCTTCAGATCTTATGTTTTTTTTTTTGTTTTTTTTTTTTTATCCGTAAGATCTGAAGAAGTCCTGTTAATTTTTTCCTGTTTTTTGATCTTTCAAAAACACAAAACAGATGGAAATAAACTTATAATCCTAATATGACCGGTTTGTGTTTTTTCTTAATGAAATTATTGCCCTGTAATTGTCTGTTACATTGAGCTCTTTACCAGGAAAATTTAAATGTTCACTTTTGAATAGTTTTCTTGTCCTGATGGAATTATTCCCAACTCCGGTTTAACTGGACCAAATAATATATATATATATATATATATATATATATATATATATATATATATATATATATATATGCAGGCATGTAGAGTTCCTGTTTGTATTTTTCAACGTCAGAAATCAAAAGAAAATTGAGTCACCAAACAATACATTTTTTCCGATTATTCATTTCAAAACCTCGACATCAGAGGAAGGATGCAGAGCAAGGAGAAAATTTTATACAAGGGCATGGTGCGTACGAATAAATGGTTGAAAGTATAGCTAAAATATCTTTCCATCAGTATTCACCTCCTTAGAGGGATTCTTTAGGCAACGAATCTAATCCTTGCCGTAGTCGAAGGGATTATGCAAATACTGCCTTGATTGACGGATCACTGAATCCAAGCTATTTAATGTTCGCACGGAAGAGAAGTGCGCCTTAAACAAGGTTTATTGAAAACTTTTTTCTTTCTTGATGACATTAGTTCATTTTCATATTTTACTTTAAAAATTGCCATTTGAAAAAAGGAAGGAGATTATTATTTAAAACGAAAGATGGAAAAATGTAAAAAAATATAAATATAAATATATTTTATCATTCATTTACTCTCAATTTTATTAATAACCTATTTTCTTTGCTTTTTTCATTTTTTAATAATGGATTATTTGGTTGATTACTTTTATAATAACTTTTTATCATAATTTCATAAATGACAATCAAGTAGTATCTTGGAAATAGCGGAAGTAGAATCCCTTTGGATGCGCATTATTATTTATTGTGTTTGTGTGTGTGTATGTGTGTTTGTGTGTGTGTGTGAGAGAGAGAGAGAGAGAGAGAGAGAGAGAGAGAGAGAGAGGGAGACAGAGAGAGAGAGAGAGAGGGGGGTTCAAAAAGTTCTAAGCCTCATCAGATAGACTAGAATGAGCTGAAGTTTTTTGTTGTGGCAACACACAGACACTTCTCATAAAACTGAGGAAACTTATTCAGATTTTTCTAGTTTTATTAAAGTGGTAGAGTATTTCCTAAACTAAAATGTTCAGTTACGTTCTTCATTTTAGGAGAGGGTTAGTACTTTTTGAACGAATTACGTAGAATAGATTTGGTTTGACTTCATTGTATAACCAGCATTGGAATCTTCGTGGAACATTTAATCACCAAGTATGCCTTGTAGAAAGACAATAGTCGTACTATTTAACTCCTGGCCGGAGGGACAAACGGGTCCATACCTTTCAGGAGAATATCATTTGGAAAAATTGAACATGCTTCTACAATGTTGCAGTCCAGCAAATTTACCACTACACCACGGAGATTCATCTTCCCCATCGTATTGTCAATAGTAGAAACAATCCAAGACTAACTTTACTAAAAAGGAAAACAGGTATTAAATCAACATATATATATATATATATATATATATATATATATATATATATATATATATATATATATATATATATATAGAATACTTAGTCCAGTTAAACCGGAGTTAGGAGTAATTCCATCAGGACAAGAAAATATTCGTGAATATTTAGATCTTCCTGGTAAAGAGCTCAATGTATCAATTATACAGAGCAATAATTTCATTAAGAAAAAAACAACGAAACCAATCACAAAGGATTATAAATTTATTTCAATCCTGTTACGCATTTTTGAAATTTTCAAAAACACGAAAAAAAATTAACAGGACTTCATCAGATCAATTAGATAAAAAAACTAGAGTAGACACATGAGAGTGGGAGGGGATAGAAGAGTGAGAGGGGATAGAAGAGGGGTGAAGAGTTATCTCTTCATTAAGCCCACTTCCGTTTTAAATTTAAATTTACGGTTGGCAATGTAGTACATTTATTTTAAAACAATTTTTTTAAAAAAATTTTCTATAGACTTAAATTACAGATATTTCTAATTAGATTTAAATTTTAATTAATAATCTCACGTAAAGATGCAGTAATAGATATATTAAAACAAAAACAAATATTTAATTTACTTAAATATTTTAAAATTTCAAAAATTTTAAAATATCAGTTACATTTTTTATGCATAGTACATATATATTATATGCTATTTCATAATTTTCTATCTAATAATTTATTATATTTATTCTCAAAATTAAACCTCATTCTCAAATAAATTTATGCTTTATAAAAAAATTTTTTTACTTAATTATTTATAGTTTAAATTTGGCCCTATGTCTACACCTGGCTATTAGTTCATTTCTCTTATTTAGTAAAATTTTTGGCTCAGGAAAAAGCAAAATGTGGATCTTTTCTTCAAGACATAGATTGCACCTACTATCGAAAGATTTTGGGGTACTAGATCTTTTCAATATGGACCATTGAATGTCAGGGGTTAACCCTTTATTTTTTAATCCCCAAAATGTTTTGATAGAGCAGTTTGATTTTTTTGATGCTCATGGGAAAAGGAATATTTATGATTTCCATATCTAATCTTGAAATTAGTAGAAGAAACGCCAATATAATATTTCTTATCACTTATGTCCTCTTTTGGATAAATAATAGCTTGGTATACTACATTATCTAAACTACACAAACCATTCATTGGACAATCACTTTGAGATTTACAATTACATTCTATTTTTTTACTATTAATGTTATTATTATTTACTTGGTTATGAAATTTATTAATTAATTTATTATTATGGCTATTTATTATTTGAGAAATATTATTAGTGCAAGAATAACTTATTTTCAAGGTTTTCCTATTAAATATTTTATGCAATATATTATCTTGTTTAAAATGTTTATCTATCAGTCTCAAAAAATATTGACCTACATCTATATTGGCTAGTTTACAAAAAGGGGGGTTAAACCATATAATTTTCCTTTTTCTATTTTTTTGAACATAATTATTATTTTCTTTAGTAAATTCAGTTGTTATATTTTGTTTTAAATACCTAAAATCCTCCTTAAAACCACTATTTTTAAGGGCTTCTATATATCTTTTACTACTCTCTTTGAAAATCTTTTCATTTGCAGATAGCTTACCTATTCTTAAATTTACTGCTTTTGGGATTTGCTTGATTATATTTTTAGGGTGATTTGAATTAACATTAATGTACGATGGGTTCTGATTGGGTTTTATAAAAGGTTTATAGGAATTATTAGATAGATCTAAAGTGACATCCAAGAAATTGGCTATTTTAATATTAGATGAGATTTCTATTTTAAATCCCAAAAACTTAAAGGCCCTTATAATCCTTTTTTGTATGCTAGAGCTAAGAGGGCCATTACTATTTGGGATATATAATAACCCATCATCCCTATAAAGACCTACTTGTTGAGGACTAATGATTCTAGTGAGTATATCTAATATATATAATCCTACAAGGTCTGCTATTTGGGAGGAATCATACCCCCCCATTGGAACGTCAAAATTATCTAATCCATTTTTTACCCAAGTTGAATCGTTATTTTTTAAAACAGTTTTCCTAATTAAAATTTAAATCTAATTAGAAATATCTGTAATTTAAGTCTATAGAAAAATTTTTTTAAAAAAAATTGTTTTAAAATAAATGTACTACATTGCCAACCGTAAATTTAAATTTAAAACGGAAGTGGGCTTAATGAAGAGATAACTCTTCACCCCTCTTCTATCCCCTCTCACTCTTCTATCCCCTCCCACTCTCATGTGTCTACTCTAGTTTTTTTTATCTAATTGATCTGATGAAGTCCTGTTAATTTTTTTTCGTGTTTTTGAAAATTTCAAAAATGCGTAACAGGATTGAAATAAATTTATAATCCTTTGTGATTGGTTTCGTTGTTTTTTTCTTAATGAAATATATATATATATATATATATATATATATATATATATATATATATATATATATTACGAAGCTGCACTTTCTCTTTTCCGTTTGAGCATTTTTTATTGTATCTTTATATGACATTTACTTTAATTTGATAAATTCACTTTTATGTTTTCTCGGAATCTTCAAGTAGAATTCGACATTGAAAGGTTTTATCTATGAATATTATTTATAGCTGAATTTCGGACAGTTATAATAAATATGTACTGTAGAATTTCCACGGGTACTACTAATATATGAATAAAAATCAAACATCTAGAATCTAAATACATAAAAAAACAATGTCTCATTATACGTCATTTTCTGTTTGTGAGGTTTTTGCAGGTCAGCAGAAACTAATATGGCAAAGGCGAATCGAGTAACGAGACAATCCGTTGCTATTGTTACACGAGGCGATGTTGAAACTCTTTTATTATGTTTATCTTTTTAAGAAGACAAAAATCAAATCACAAGAAGTTTAACATATTCTTGAATTTGCTGAGAAAGTGAATCCGTTTCCCATTTTATTTATTTCGCTTATTCTTTAGTACTGAACATAAACACAAAAAAGTTAGTCAATATAGACTTTGGTTTCAATATTTCCATTATGGCAAATACAAAACTGTCAAAATACATATCACATGTTGAAGAGAATGTTTCAAAATCAGATATATATATATATATATATATATATATATCTATATATATGTGTGTGTGTGTGTGTGAGTGAGTGTGCGTGTGTGTGTGTGTGTGTGTGTGTTTGTGTGTGTTTATTTAGGCACAGTTTTTTTTAAGCATGTTTAATTAAATCATAAAGACACATTTTGTCTATACAATTTTATTAAGATCCTTTCAAGTTTTCTGATAAATGTCTTCGTTTCAGTTTGAAATTGGAGGATGAACTTACTAAAATGATGGCCTATGAAAATCGAAAAGCGCTCAGGACAGTTTTGGTAAATTCATCCACCAATTCCAAACTGAAACCAAGACACCTATCAGGAAACTTTAAAGGATATTATTAAAATTATATCGACAAAATGTGTCTTTATTATTTAATCAGACATATATATATATATATATATATATATATATATATATATATATATATATATATATATATATATATATATATATATATATATACGAGGGTGAATAAAAAATTAATGCATTCTTATTTAGTACAGAAATAATAACCGAAACAAGAACATTTATCATACATCAAAATGAAGCTTGTCCTCTGAGGATCACACCCCTACTTTCGAACATAATTACCGTTTCTCTCAATACCAATATTCCACATGAGAGCATGTATCCCTTCCTTGCAAAATTCTGTTCTTTGAGGTACTTCATCACTGCAGTTTTGACTTCCTCATAACTAGCAAAATATTTATCATCTCTTCAGCCCCATAAAATAGAGTTTAAGAGTTAAGCATTATGCCATGGACGTATTCTTTAAGAGATCTATAATGTTTAAGTTAAAAACGTCTGTTGCTTTAAAGTGAAGATTATTGTGGTTGGGGACCTACATACCAAATTTAAATAAGTATTTTCTCTCCCTGCACACGCAACAATCATTATATAATATATATATATATATATATATATATATATATATATATATATATATATATATAATGCTTGGTGAGTTTAAAGCAGAGAAATGATATGTTGGTGATTGGTAATAAAGTAAGAATGAACTCATGAGCGACATTCTCCAATAGACTGAACTTGGATTGCTTTATGTGAGGTAACCGAAAGATTTTGCCCAGCCATTTTTAGGGGTACATCTTCTCTAGCTCGGAAGTCTAACGGTATAATATAATAATTAAGTGTGGAAATGACTGTAACAGAGACGTTGTTTCACCAAAAAAATTATAATGTGAAACATCCACTGATACGTTGTCAGAATTTCAATAGTTTAAATCGCCAAAGTCTTTTGTTGGCTACTGCATATATGTATAATAGACAATTCAGTCTTGATGTATGAAGGATAAAAAGATCATTTAAAGATTTTAACATTTGGACTAAATGCACAATTGATTTATTTTTAGTAGCGATTCCTGAGTAACACCAGTCATACTTTTTAGATATGTTGATAATAGACGAATATTACTCTAATTTACTACAAGTTCTCCCGACCAACACTCTTTAAGTTTTGAATTTAGAGTCTAAGTTACTCATAGATATCTAAATTTTTGTGAACTAGTTTTGAACTTATGTTTTCTCAGGCGATATCTATCTATCTATCTATCTATCTATCTGGTGTCTCCAAATATATGCAACCCATTTATGGGATAATAATTTATCGCTGAGACTAGCTTGATGGTGGTCATTTGGAAAACGTATAGTAAAAATGAATCATTTGGGCAATACAACATTATTATAAGTAGAGTTATTAGCAGTCACATGGGTCTCATCTATATGGAGAATCCAATATAATCGGAGAAGTTAGAAATTGTTCAGACGCTATGTAAATATAAAATATGAAAAAATAAATTCAGTGGAGGTGTTCATTATTACTAAGTATTATGCCATTATTAAACGATTCCGTTTTCAATTAAACCATTATTAATGCCCCTTTTATTATGCTATGTTCTATGATGTGAATGAATTTTTTATTGCTTTTTATGAATATATATATACTTATGTGTGTGTGTGTGTGTGTGTGTGTGTGTGTGTGTGTGTGTGTGTGTGTGTGTGTGTGCTATACACACACACATACGTGATGTGTTCAATAAGTTTCCAGACTTTGTTGTACAGGCATTAAAAATTGTTGTAGACTCTTCAGAATTCAGTATGTTATTGCTATACATGTTATGAGATGAGTGACCAATTTTTATGATTTCAGGTTCAAATGAACAACTACAGCAGCTATTGGAATACACCCTACTAAAACCTGATTAAAAGAACGATATGCAATAAAATTCTATTTTAAACTAGGAAAAAATGTCATAAAAACGTATGGAATGCTTTAGACAGATTTTCGAGCATCTTGCATGAATCGAGCATCAGCTTTTGAGTCGCATAAGAGATTCAAGGAAGGCAGGGAGTCTGTGAGGGATGATGAGAGGTGTGGGAGGAGTAAGGAAGCCAATACACCAGAGTTGATTGGCCAAAGGGTTAGGGTTACTATGTTGAGGTTTTAAGGGAGTTCAGGAAGGGATTCCGTCAGAAGGGGCCAGCACTCTTCAAATCGGGTCAGTGCCATTTCCACCTGGACAATGCACTAATCCACAACTCCATCCTTGTCACAGACTATTTGAACAAGATTGGCATCAAAACAGTTCCCCGCCCTCTCTATAGTACAGACCTTGCCCCCTGTGATTTTGATTATTCCCTAAGCTCAGAGGCTGTCGTTATGAGACAATTGAGGAGATGAAAGAGGCTGTGACGAAGGTCATTGACACGTTCACACAAGAGGACTTCCATGGGGCCTTCCAAAATTTGTTGGAAAGGTACAACAAGTGCATTGCCGCCGGATGAGATTACTTCAAAGGGGACTAGAGTTTCATATGTGTACTCTCAATAAAACTGCCACTACAAAAATGTCTGGAAACTTATTTAATGATCCTCGTATATATTTCATAATATGTATATATTTTTCATTTGTATCTATTTATATTAATACATACGTACAAACTTCAAACATAAACTCCTCATATATATATATATATATATATATGTTTGTGTGTATATGTTAGTGTGTGTGTGTGTTCAAAAGTTTAACCGAAGAAAGGTATATTTTTTGGTATGGATGAAAATATATTTTATTTACTTTACAGACACGTGTTTCGGGCAAATTTTGGCCTTCATATACGGCATTCGATTTAAAATTCAGTATAAAAATCATGCAACCATAATTGCTTCATTGACAATAGGGATAAACGTTGAATAATCGAAGAATTCACAATATCTTATTTTAAAACAATTTTTCTAAAATTCGGGTTCTATAAGATTTTATCTTTTTTTTTTAACAAAAACGATGCAAAAAATTCTAATGTCAACTGATAATACTGGACAGTTTGCTGGATTTTTAAAATTGTAAACTGTTAAAATTTCTCAAAGGGAAAAGAATGTTGCGTTTTTTTCAAAAAAAAGATTCCATGTCGTAATCAATTTCAAATGTATTTTCACCGGTATTTTACTCGTTTTTACAAAATGCCAATCATTTGCCCTGAAGACGACTTTTCAGCTCGCATGCCTAATATTTTTTTTCTATTATTAATTTTTTACTATTATTATTTTTTATGTAATTGCGGAAGGATTTTTTTATATTATCATTTTTCGTTGGTTATATCTTATCTTTCGGTTTGGTTAGGCTTAGAACTATTCGGCTTAGTTCACGGGTAGGGGCACATATTCAATTATTGTTATATAATTGTGGAAGCATTTTTTATATTATCCTTTTTCGTTGGTTATATCTTATCATTCGGTTTGGTTATGCTTAGAACTATTCGGCTTAGTGCACGGGTAGGGGCACACATTGAGCACAGGTGTTCACGCTCGTACAGGGAGGATGTAACTATCACAGATGTCATAATAAAAACCCTGGAAAGTAAATAGGACTGGGGATGTGAATGACGTCATGTCTGGACGCGATGGGCTGTGGATTTTGAGTGATTTAAACAAAAAAATAGTTACTTGAGATTTGAACCTAGACGAGGCGAGTTGATTTTTGGACCTAGGCGAGGCCAGTCCAGTTATGGACTACGGGATACTCGCGCGATGTTGGGTCAGACGGAACTGTCAGCAAAGTAGAAATTGTGTCTCTCTCTCCTAGTGTCAAAAGACCGAAAAGTCAAGAAGGTGATAAAAGTTTCGTACTAAAGAAAATCGTCAGTGTTTCGCGTATTTCGGGATTCCTATGCATATGAACGTTTTACAGATCCGTATATTTTATGCATCCCTATATTCGTATATTTTCTATATACGTATTTGGCTATGTTACATTATTACTATTCTATTATTATTATTATTATTATTATTATTATTATTATTATTTACTTAAAATAAATTTAAATAGAATACCATATATATAGGAAAATGTTAGTCGAAATACGTGTCGGCAAAGTAAATACAATTAATTTTCATCCACACCAAACTGTATATCTTTTTTTTCGTTTATCTTTTCAACTTATTTTTCTGTTTCATTATAATTTTTCTCACTTATTCCCACATGTATAGATATAGATTTTTTTAATATACAGATAGACTGTATCCTGTGTGGCTAGACACGCGAGATGCTTCAAGCTGGAATCAGTCGGATATTTTACTGCATAGCCAATAGCGATCTCAGCGAAAATATTTAACGTATATGTATTATTTTACTTTTGTCTACATTTACGCTTAACGGCTAGCAAATGCTCATTTCATTAGAAGAGCTTGCATTACGTGAATAGCAACCGGGAATTCCATCGCAAGAGTGTTCTACCCCCGGAGGGAGTATATATATATATATATATATATATATATATATATATATATATACATATATATATACATATATACACATATATATATATATACATATATATATATATATATATAGGCAAAGTAAGTAAGTAAGTTGGCGACCATTGTCGAGGGAGACCCGAAGGCTCCTTTTTCGATAGCTACTATACCAAGGTGTTGGGAAGGGTGCTTCTCCTTTCCCATGAATTCTCCACTTTACCCTTGATCCGTACCTTATAATGCAGAGTGTTACGCAAGGAGGCATTTTTAAAATCTTTTTTAAAGTATGACTCGACTTGGGATTGAACCCAGGCCTCCCGGGCCATTGGCGAACACTCTAACCATTATGGCAATGTCTGGTTATATATATATATATATATATATATATATATATATATATGCGTTTAATAAATCAGAAAGAGGTCAAGTATTGGCTAGTGGAGTAGTATAAACATAAAAAGCAATTAAAATCTTACCTTCTAATCGGTTTATTAAAACAAGTTTCATGGGTTTTCTATTGGTTAGATGACACATTATTCCCATTAAACATTATAACTATATCTTTACATATAAAAAAGATTCAACTAATGAAAACGCCTTTTATTCTACAGAAAGAAGACAACTGAAATATATTTTTAGTAATTAATAGTGGCACATCACTAGATAAGTGTTCAATAAAAAACTTAACTTACAAGCAATCCACAAGTGATCACGGAAATCTAAGACAAAATAAACCCTACCACCTGAATTGAGAGAAATACATGAAAAGAACCAAATATTCCCAAACCAATTCTCTGAGATTTCATAATGATTACCGATAATGGATTAAATAATCTTCACACTTTTGAATGGAGTGAATGGAAATATTATTTATATCAATTATCATGAACATATACATAATAATAATGTTACTAAAAATATTAATTGATGAACTAAGTGTTGATATAAATTAACTTTTTAAATAGAGATAAAAAAATTAAAATAAATACACAAATAACATTGCTGCAAAAACATTTATTAAAAATTTGTAATTTCAAATTTATAATAATAAGGATTGAAATTGATGTAGTAGTCGGGTTTTATGGCATATAAACCATTATTGGCTATTTAATGCCAAATCCTATTTTTACATATATTTCTAAATATGATTGGTAAACATATTTTCTGGATATACTCGGTTGAATGATCAAACAGTACTGTTTCTAACAATTCAATTAAGCATACGTCAACAAAGTTAAGTGGTTCCAAATATTGCTATATATCTCTAAACATTCTATCAAACATCAATCATTTGTTTACACACGGTTAAATGATCAAACAGTTCTATTTCAAACAATTCAATTTGGCATATCATTTGTTTGCCCTCAGTTTAACTTTTCTATTCAGCCCATAGATAGGACCTTGTCAGGAGCTATCACTCCAGGCCATTACAGGGGCCGCACTATCAGATTGTTTAGTGACATAAGCAGGACATTCGTTGGGAGGAGTTTAACTCCTCTGCAGAAATGCAGTCGGTGTATTCAACAGCCCCAGCTGACTGGGATGGATTGAAATTGGGAGAGATATTAATTTTCAGACACATCTGCAATGATTATTATGGAAACTCTGCATCCGTGAAATATTCTCAACCATCCTGCATCCCGATAATGATGATACAACAAATTCTATGTTGTTTTTTTTGTTTCTTACGAGGACTCAAGATAAAATCCCATCAGAACTGAAAGAAGAAGAGAAAATAAAACAATGTTCGTAGACTCAGTAAAAAATCCATTACAATGACAATAATAATAATAATAATAATAATAATAATAATAACAATAATAATAAACGTAGGCTATGCGGTGACAGAGACTGAATGATCAATCACATAATAAGTGAATGCAGCAAATTAGCACAGAAGGAGTATAAGGCGAAACACGACTGGGTCGGCAAGGAGATCCACTGGGAAATGTGCAGGAAATTTCAATTTGACCATACAAACAAATGGTATATGCACAACACAGCACCTGTCCCAGAAAAGGACTCGCATAAACTCCTATGGGACTTTAACATACAAACGGATCAACTAATCCCTGCCAGAAGACCAGGCCTTATAATAATCAACAAAAAAAAAAAGGGAATCTGCAAAATTGTCGACTTTGCTGTCCTGGCGGACCACAGAATAAATCTGAAGGAAAGTGAAAAGGAGGATAAGTACCTCGACCTTGCTAGAGAATTGAAAAAGCTGTGGAACATGAAAGTAACGATTGTGCCAATTGTGATTGGTGCATTAGGTTCAATAACTAAAGGATTATTAAAAGGCCTGGATGACTTGGAAGTTGACGGACTGGTAGAGACTATCCAAACGACAGCATTGCTAAGAACGGCCAGAATCCTGAGACTAGTCCTTGAGACTTGAGGAGACTTGCTGTCACTCAAATTCCAGTGAAAAACCATCAGCTAACACTGATGTGAAAAACTCTAATGAGTAAAATAATAATAATATTCAGAAACGAATACTCCAAATAAAAATATATTCATATATGAGATTACAGTTAGAGGGAAAGATTACAGAAATTAGGGTCAAGTTATTTAAAAGAAAGAAGAATTAGAAGTGGTCTAATTGAAACTTTCGAAATAATTCATGTGATTTCTTATTATGGTAGACGTCCTCGAACTGTAACTTTACAAGCAAGACGAATTTCAAAAACTAAGTCTAATATCGAATTTTTTGTTAATGTGACACGACGTGCAGTTGAATAATATGTAAAAATTAAAATTTATGAAATATATGAAAATTAATATATATATATATATATATATATATATAGAAAACGAAAAGATCCTTACAATAAGTATCTTTTTGTTCAAAACTGGTTGATTGTTCCTAAAGGCCAGTTAAATGCGAGACAATTGCTTTTGATTTTAAAGGCCAGCGAATTTATTTCATTTTTCGGTCGTCAACTAACTTCATCCATGAAACGGGTCATTTCGTAAAATATATTTTTCTTGTCCTCATCTTAAAGGTCAATGTGAAAAGGGAGATTTAATTTTGCTCCACCCTACATAAAGGTGAACTGGGCATGGATCATCCAGTCAGGTGAGGCTGAGAATTTTTATTCAATCCTATTACTCTAAACCTGTTCCCATTGGTCAAAGTATCTAAAAAGGGTTTTCCCTATAACTGTAAGATATAATCCTGAACTAGAATTTGCTGACCAATGGGAATGACACTCCTAATTGTCTCTTCTTGGACAACCAATCAGAAACCTTTTTTAGTCTAGATGATGACCTATAAAAAATGCGAAGGAAAAATGAATCTTTAAAGAGGATGAGAAAGGGGACCAAGAAAAAAATCAAGACTGCCAAAGAAGTATTCCTTCCAATTCTAGACTCGAGGCACTCGGAACACTCTCAGACTTTACAAAAATTCAAAGTCCCAGACTTTAGAGACATTAGTGTCACTCTAACCGCACCTCATCGTCACTTTTCTGTTTCGATATTCTTTCTTCGACTTTTTGCCGGGAAAGCAATCATTGTCTGTTTGTTAAACAACGGGTTTTCTCAATTCTATGAGTTGCTAGACAATCTAACCACTCATATTGCCTGACCGTCAGAAGAAGATCCGGCTGAATTTTGTCAATCCCCCATCCGTGGATCTTTCAAACACAGCGTGGGCACGGAAGGATTTGACAAAGCAAATAGTCGGAAGGTAATGCGGTAGTTACGAACATAATAGCCACAACAAGTACTGCGACTGGTAGTCACACCACGTTGGGCTCTGTGACTAGCATAGGACCATATTAAAAGTGTTATATATTTTTGAACAAATTTTTAAACGGATTAAAACGAGTAACAGCGAAGAAAACTTTACTATTAAATTGGACGATTGAAAAAAAAAGATCTTAGGAAAAATAAATTTAGAAGATATTTCAAGGTACCATCGTAAGGATTTTTGAACCGAAGTAGATATTCTATTATTATTGTATGTTCTGTGCAAAAAATCATTCTTGAATTTTGTTAAAGGTCGATATGACAATATCGAAAAAAGCGGTAATGCCCAAGGAAGCATAACAAACCAACCAAACAACTAATAAACAAAAACAATAAACAAATAATAATAATAATAATAATAATAATAATAATAAAACCATTAGGACAAATAATATCAAAGCAAAAATGAATAAGATTAAAATAAACAAAAAACAGCAGATGTAGGTTATATAGTGAAAGAGACAAAACGATCAAGTGCATAATAAGCGAATTCAGCAAATTAATTCAGAAAGAGTAAAAACCTAGACACGACTGGGTGGACAAGGTTATCTACTGGGAATTGTGCAAGGAATTAAATTTTGACCAAGTAAACAAATGGCATATACACCAACTAGAATCTCTCCTGGAAATTGACAGACAAAAACTCATCTGGGATTTTGAGATACCAACGAATCACCTAACATCGGCCAGACGACCAGACCTTGTAATAATCAATAAAAAAGAGAACTTGCTGAATTTTGGATTTTATTATCTTGGTTGACAAGAGAGTAAAATTGAAAGAAAGTGAAAAGAATAAATACCAAGACCTTTCTAGGGAATTGAATAACTGGAACATGAAAGTGACGGTTATACCAATTGTAATTGGTGATCTTGGTACAGGGATTGGAGAATATGGAAATAAGCGGACGAGTGACAACCACCCAAACTACAGCATTGTTGAGATCGGTCAGAATACTAAGAAGAATCCTGAAAATGTGAGGACACTTATTCTCACTCAAACTCTTGTGAGAAACTATCAACTAACGCCGATGAGAAAAACTCAAAAAGGAGTAACAATAGTAATGCTAGACTTTGCCAAAGAACTGAAAAAAGACTATGGAACATGAAAGTGACGATGATACCAACTGTAATTGGTTCGCTTTGTACAGTCAAAAAGGATTGATAACAGGAACAGGAGGACTTGAAAATAAGAGGACGAGTGAAGACAGTATTATTAAGATCGGACAGAATACTGAGAAGACTCCTAGAGACTTGAAGAGATGTGCTGTTATTCAGGCTCTAGTGAAAGACAACCAGGTAAGACTACAGCATTGTTAAGATCGAATAGAATACCGAGAAGACTCTTGGAGACTTGAAGAGACTGACTGTCCTTCAGGCTCTTGATAAAGACAACCAGGTAAGACTGCAGCATTGCTAAGATCGGATAAAATACCGAGAAGACTCCTGGAGACTTGAAGAGACTTGCTGTCATTCAGGCTCTAGTAAAAGACCACCAGTTAAGACTCCAGCATTGTTAAGATCGGACAGAATACTGAGAAGACTCCTGGAGACTTGAAGAGACTTGCTGTCGTTCAGGCTCTAGTGAAAGACAACCAGGCAAAACTAGAGCATTGTTAATATCGGATAGAATACTGAGAAGACTCCTGAAGACTTGAAGAGACTTGCTGTCGCTCAAACTCCAATGTGAAACCAATGGCTATGCCGGTTTGAAAAACTCTTCTAAGTGTAAAAGAATGATTAAATCGATGCTCATGAAACGGTCCCCAAAGAATAGGAAATGTAATAAGAACAGTTGGAAATCTAAGGAAGATTCGAGACCATTTAGACTATAACATTGTTGAAATCTGCCAGAATAATCAGAAGTATCCTAGACACCAGAGTAATCTTGCCCCCACTCGGAATCCTGTTAAAGCCCACCAACTAATGCTCGAGTAAAAAACTCACCAGGAATAAAATAATGATCAGAAAAACAAAACCCTATTTTTCATTTGATGTCGTTTTTTTTAACAAAATGAATGTATCATTACTTTACTATTTTATTTTGTAATTATGTTATTAGTACGTAGAAAATGCTGATGACATAGTCCTATTTACCAACCCCTCCGCTCGGGCAGGATATGACACAAGGTCAATTTTTAAGCGGGGTTTAACAGGTTTGAATTCAGAGTTTTCCTTCTCCTAGACTAGTTGCCACACCAAGGCTGAAGAACCTAGTCTGTCCTACTATTTATCCATAGCTGGAGGGAGAATATTTGGATTTATACCTTTTCCCAAGGGTATTAGTGCTATGTGAAATGCAATTAGTCTCGTCCAGGATTTGAACTCGTGTCGCCGTGTCCATATCCTGTGACGATAACGATTTCACAACGGGCACCTCCTGATGATGACATAGTACTCCTGGAAAATACACCTGTTCTGGTCGAATCTTTACTTTATAGTCTGGAACGAGCAGCAGGTGGCATAGACAAAACAGACTACATGTGTTTTAACGAAAGAGGTAACTTCTCCACATTAAATGGCGGTTCTCTGAAACTGGTGGACAAGTTCACCTACCTCGGAAGTAGCGTCTCATAAACCGAAAATGACATCAACACGTCACTAGCAAAAGTATGAACAGCTATCGATAGGTCATTGGTCATATAGAAGTCAGACCTGTGCAATAAATTAAAATGCAGTTTTTTCCAAGCCGCAGTCGTATCAATACTGCTATATGAATGCACCACGAGGACAATGACAAAGCTTATGGAGAAAAAGCTTGACGGCAGTTACACAAGAATGTTGCGAGCTGCATTGAACAAGTCCTGGAGGTATTGCCCACAAAACAGCAGCTGTACGGCCACCTACCACCCATCACGAAAACCATCCAAGTTAGACGAACCAGACACGCAGGACACTGCTGGAGAGTAAGGACGAACGCATAAGCGATGTAATCATGTAGACCCCTTCACATGAACGAGCAAATGTTGGACGACGAGTTAGAAACTATCTACAGCAGCTCTGTTCCAATACGGGATGTAGCCAGGAAGAACTTCCTGGAACGATGGACAATAGGGACGAGTCGCGAGAGAAGTTCAGGGAGACCCGTGCAAGCAGCATGACATGATGATAATGATGATGATGTATATTACTTTAAGTATGTTATTTTGTTACACAAAATTTATGAATCCTTTTATTTATCTACCTATTTTCGGTTTAGCATTTCCACACTTGAAACTCAGCGAGAAAGATATAAAACTCAGCACTCAGAGTTTCACTCTCTCTTTCTATATATATATATATATATATGTGTGTGTTTGTCGATTTTTATTGCTAGATATAAATGACCTCCCGTCAGTAAAATACGATCCATTGGTCCAGTTCCCGTCACGCAGTCTGGACTAACACGCGACAAATTTCCTGTTCAGGTGTGTGATAATATTTCTTAGCCTCTGGGGTCTCACATCCGCTGCAGTCATTCCACACTACAGCTTTGCACTCAACGGCACATCATTCAATTACATAACACCATGTTATCTCTTATATCGTCGGATTTTTAAAAATTCAAATCTCTAAGAGCCCCAGAAACATTCAGTACACTTAACACGAATGGACCCCTTGCCACCATCTCTAGTGGAATCAGTTTACCTCTGAACTTCCTATAAGTTGGTAAAAAGTCTCGACTCTAATAAAAAAATGTGTGCCTTCGTTTGTGCGTAACAATTTTGACGCTTGGATCTTTGTGTGCTCGTGCTTTTATAGAGGACTTCAGGAGATTGAGTTCTTTAGTAAACAGCGGGAATACCTTTTTATCGGCCTGCAAGTAGCACATGTTCTTCATAGTACATATTCGTTATTCGCTATAACTTTTCTGGACACGGTGTCAAGATCAGTATATAAAATAGTATAAATATGAATGTAAACTTAATGAGAAAAACGTCTTATCAAATAGGCGGTAGAATACACCGATGGCTTCTCTGCTGAGGGTTAAACTCCCCTCCGAATGAATGTCCTGGATATGACACAAAACAATTTGATGGTGAAGTTCTAGTAATGCTGAAGCTTTGTGGAATACGGAGTACTCTTCATTGCCATCGTTCCTAGG
This sequence comes from Sepioteuthis lessoniana, assembly GCA_963585895.1. Taxonomy (NCBI): domain Eukaryota; kingdom Metazoa; phylum Mollusca; class Cephalopoda; order Myopsida; family Loliginidae; genus Sepioteuthis; species Sepioteuthis lessoniana. The sequence goes on from OY757914.1 coordinate 42,916,697, forward strand.
TCCACTCCGGCCGAGAGTGGCAGCAACTGATAGGGTTCTATATATGTGTCAAATAGAAGTAAACCGAATACTTATGCTAAACTGAATTGTTTGAAATAGAACTGTTTTGACATTTAAACAACTTACTTATGCTAAACTGAATTGTTTAAAATAAAACTGTTTTTACATTTAACTCTGTGTATTGCCAAGTCAGTGGGGACTGTAGAATACACAGACTACTTCACTTCAGAGAGATAAAATCCCCCCCAACGAGTGTCCTGGATGTGACATATGACACTAAACAATCTGATGGCGAGGCTTCAGTAATGCTAGAGATTTAGGGAGTGAGGAGTACCTCTTCATTGGCCCGGAATTATAGCACTTGGTAGGGTCCTATCTATGGGTCAAATAGAACTAAACTATATAATGCTAAACAGATTTCTTTGAAATAGAACTCTTTTTGTAGGCTAGACTGATTTGTTTGAAATAGAATTGTTTTGTCATTATGGGTTTTCAGACTAGTGTCTTCATCTTTATTGTTATTTCCACAATATTTCGGCTTATATGTCCTACGGCCTTCTTCAGGTGTTTGTCGAACTCGGGAACTTACACGGAACTTCGAACTACGTCCTTTATTGAATCCACGGGGGTTGCTTGTTCTGATTTCGGGTCAGGCGACCAACAGAATTCAACATGATCAACAACTGCGTTTACTCCATCCCTTGCAGTTGTGGTAAACTAAAAGTAAGGCTTGAAGAACATCGGAAGGCAGTCGTAGAAAGTGAGATTGAAAAGTCAGGTATGGCAGACCATATATTGAATGAAAAGGGAAACTATCTGAAGAGGTATCTCCGGAGAGTTGAACCATTTGTGAATACAGCCCTGATGTCATATCTTTTGGATCCTTTCGGTTTGTTCTTTTGACATAAGGCAGACATACTGTGATGATTTTAGAGTATAGAGATAAATACAATATGGTAACCGATAAATAAAAAGATTAGATAAAAAAAACAAACCTGAATATGAGCACAGGTAAAAAAAGCATGCATGATAATAGTACTCCAAGTCAAGTCAGAATTTTATAAGTCCCAAATATTCACGCTAAACTGTCCAGCAGGACACTTTGCGTAAGAGTTATAGGCGCTGGTTCCCGAAGTTTCTGAGGAGACAATCATCTGGAATTTGCAAGTTCAACCCTGACTGCAGGCGAGTAACAATACAGGAATACTTAACACGTTTATGGCTAACGGAAGTTTTTGGATTGAACCCCGCTCTCCTGGACAATTGGCGAACACTCAAACCATTATGCCAATACCATGCTATATGTGTGATGATATAAGTAAGCAATATATGCATGCATCTACGAAATTTCTCGACAACGAGTAGGAAACAACACATAGTCATTTTTTTTAGATGAATGCATCTGGTTTGAATTCAAAGCTTTCATTCTCTTAGAGTGGTTGCCTTAACAAGTCTAAAGACACCGATATGCTCTACCATTAAGCTGTAGCTAGGCAAAAAAAATGGAATCCTGCCTTTCCTTAGAGCATCAGAGAGTCGTGAAATGTTAACAACATCATCCAGGATTTGAACTCGAGTCGCTGATTTCATATTTGAGTTTAGTTGAATTCAACGAACTTCATACTTGTAGTTATCAACTCTCTAGAAGGAAGTGAGTTTTTAGCCAGTTTTATTTTATCTTATTAATTAGGCCGAATAAATATAGAATTAGTCGGGGTATAAAGAACACATCAGAACTTTAATTACATGTCTACCCTTGGATATCAATTTACTTTTTTTTATCATTAACTCATTTTCCACATGTTCCTGGGTGTAGATTTTTTCGTTTCTGTAACAATTTTCAGCTGGTGTTAGGTTTTTTGTAAAATTCTGATTATATTGTTATCAATCTATTTATCCTACTTAGTCCAGTGGCACCAATGTATAGCTGTTCATCATTATTGTAATATACTTTGACTTTGCCAATAGTCTTATATATGACATTGTCACTTAAGATTTTACCTTTCAAAGAGCATCTACTTCTATTTTGGTCGTTGCCCAAGTCATTTTGTTAATTATTTCACGTAATATTTTTAGAGTATGTCTTGTAATAATCTTTTTATATTGCTTATCCTGCAATAACTCATTTTCAAATTGTATTGCTGATCAGTTGACTTTGAGTAGTAATTTTCTCCTAGAGTTCTGTTATTAATTGGAATATATATATATATATATATATATATATATATATATATATATATATATATATATATATATATATATATATATATAATACAAAGCTCTTCAAATGTATTGGGCACTCTTGCAAAAAATATAAACAAACGAAAGCTACTACATCATGCCTTTTAATTGCCGAGCTGACGTTGTTCGCTTGGTGGTTGAGCGGTATGATACTAAATCTAACGTAAAGTTGGGCGAGTTTCAATCCCAGCTTCAAGCGACCTACATGTGTAGCTACAGTAAAGAGTTGTGATACAACAAAACAGTCTGTCTCAGGATGACAATATATATATATATATATATATATATACGAGGATCAATGAATAAGATTCCCGCCTTTTTTCATATGGGCACTTTCATTGCGTGTACACACACGAAACTCTAGTCCCTTTCAAAGTAATCTCCTCCGGTTGCAAGGCAATTGTTGTACCGCTCCAACAACTTCTGGAAGGCCCCATGGAAGTCCTCTTATGTGAGTGTGTCAATGACCTTCGTCACAGCCTCTTTCATCACCTCAATTGTCTCAGAACGACAGCCTCTGAGCTTAAGGAATAACCAAAAGTCACAGGGAGCAAAGTCTGGACTATAGGGAGGCTGAGGAACTGTCTTGATGCCAATCTTGGTCAAATAGTCTGTGATAAGGATGGAGTTGTGGACTGGTGCATTGTCCTGGTGGAAATGTCACTGACCTGACTTGAAGAGTACTGGCCTCTTCCGACGGAATCACTTCCTGAATTCCCTTAAAACCTCAACATAGTAATCCTAAACCTTTGGCCAACCAACACTGGTGTATTGACTTCCTTACTCCTCCCACACCTCTCATCATCCCTCACAGACTCACTGCCTTTTTTTAATCTCTTATGCCACTCAAAAACTGATGCTCGATTCATGCAAAATAGCTGAAAAGCAGTCTGAAGCATTCCATACGTTTCTGTGTTCTAAAGTGTCCTTACGTCCAGATTGCATTTTTGAAATTCACCAGCTGTGACAATCAGGTTTTAGTAGGGTGTATTCCAATTGCTGCTGTAGCAGATTATTTGAACCTGAAATCATAAAAATTAATCAGTCATCTCATAAGATGTATAGCAATAAGATACTCAATTTTCAAGAGTCTACGACAATTTCAAATGCCTGTACAAAAAAGCGAGGAAACTTATTGCACCAGTTACATCCAATTAATATCGACAGACGATGAGTTTGGAATATTCATATAGAATATATGAGAAACTTCATATGATTCCACAGGAGTGCTCGATATATGGCTATTAGTACGTAGATCTACCAAGATATAAAAAATCAACCAACAGTTACTGTGGTATTTTAAATTTATTTCGAAGAGTTTGTCCCCGCCTTTTCTGATGACGTGCACACTTTGTGCGGAGAAGTCAGGAGAATATTTTTTATATTGAATAAATAAATAAATAATAGAATGAAGAAAAAGAATTTAAAAAAATGAAACAATAACGCAAAAAATAGACGTTCAGCTGCCGGCAAACCGTCAATGTCAGCAGGTTTGGTTTCAAAGTGTTCCCCAATCTTCTTTAAGCCATGTCACCATTCCAATGTCTTCGATTCAATTTCGATATCATGTTTCAATTAGTGTCCTAAATTGTCAAATTTTCAAAAAATCTGTTTCCCACGTGTCACCCGAAGGGATCACTAGCTACCTATGGAATTTGTTAAATCTAATATACTCGCATTTTAAACTCGTTGAAATAAATTTATTATGGCACAATAACTCAACGTTGATTTTTCTACTTTCTCGTCACAGACACACACACACACACACACACACATATATATATATATATATATATATATATGTGTGTGTGTGTGTGTGTGTGTATGTGTGTGCTAGTTTCCTCTGTGTTACTTTTAAGTTATAAACTAAGGAATGAATACGCACAATACATTGAGGGTGTCGAATCACGGATTTTTCGAGGATATTAATCTGGGGTAAATCTAAACTGCTTCATTTTGTATTTATAACCCATACTCTGACGCCAACCTCTCGCTCAATCATCTGTTTCAGTATGAGTCACGGAAGTTGTACAATATATAAGTCATGGGAGCTGAACAGATAATATATAAAGAGACCTTGAAACCCCGCTAGTTTTGAGGTCATTCTTTGTGTGTACACACCGACGGTAAACTACGGCAGTTATCATGAATCCACAAGATTTGCCAAGAAAATGATATCCAACATCGGTAATGAGCATATACGTCACCTTCATAAAATCTATGCTCTCCTGTCTTCAAAAAATATGACAGCAATGGGGCCAATTGAAACTAAGTTCCAGGAGTTCTGAAGCACAAAAATAAATCAATCTCTTGTTAATTGTCCACTGATACTTCAGACAAGACATTTTGATTGAGCTGTTCCTGAATACAAGGACGCCCCACTGAATGCTGGATTAAACTCCAGTCTTTCTTACCACTACCTGAAAAATAAGAGGAATTAAGGTTTAAGAACCAGCGGCGTAATCTGGTTCAACCTGCCATTTAATAAACATTAGAAACGACGTAGCAGCAACATTTCTTGAGGTTATTGATAAGCAGTTTAAGTAAACTATTGGATTGGAATTTTCTGATGGTTAACTACTCTTGCCAAAAAACATTCACAAAATTATTATTGCACTTGCCCAGTCGGCTTGGCCTGTAGAATACACATACTGCACCTCTGCAGATGGGTAAGACCCCACCCCGAACAAGTGTCCTAGATATGACACTAAATAATCTGATGGTGAGGTTCCAGTAATACTGGAGCTTTGGGGAATGGGTTGTACCCCTTTGTTGCCATCTTCCCAGGTCCACTCTGGCCCGGAATAGTAGCACTTGATAAGGGCCCTATCTATGGGTTAAATAGAACTAACGGCATACTTATGCTAAACTGAATTGTTTGACTAAACTGAATAGCTTGAAATAGAAATGTCTTTGACAATTAAACTGTACTTACATTTAAACTGCGTGATTATGCAAAACTGAATTATTTCAAATCGAATTGAAACTGTACTTACACTAAACCGAATTGTTTAATATAGAACAGTTTGGACATTTAACTGTTTGTAAACAAAATCTGTACTTATACTAAACTGAATTAGCTGAATTAGAACTGCTTGACTAAACTGAATAGCTTGAAATAAAATACTTTGAAGTAAACTGTACTTACATTTAAACTGCGCACATATGCTAAACTGAATTGTCTGAAATAGAGCGATTTCATAAAAATAGATTCGGAGTTAAATAACCTAGAAAGGTTGATATGCCATAAAATCCAAACAACCAACAACCAAGTATTATTGCACCTCACGCCATAGCACTAAAGACGGAGTAACCGTGGCGTAGTGGCTAGCGTGCAGGACTCTACAATTTCCCATTAAACGAGTTCGAACCCCAATTGCGCCATTACGTTCATTTTCGGATTAATACCTTTTTATCCAGTTATCGTTCAAATTGTAGCGACTTGAATCGGAACCATTCAATCAATTAGCAAGAACGCTGAAGTGAATGCTACATCTTTTAGAAAGCTTGCTGTCAATTGATTTCAAACGAGAGATTATTGATACTACCACTGCGAAATTTCCTCGGTTATAATTAGAATTTTAAGCAGAAAGTCACAGCAAAATGTATTCACAGACCCTTATTAGATCAAACTCTAGTCAATAATCAAATGTCCTATGGATCGCTTTGAAACACGACCCTCAAAGGAGAAAGAGAAGTTTTACTGAATGTAATAAGCGACGATGCGACTGACACATGACTCAACCAATGAATAATTCAAATAGAAGCTTCACAGTAAATACGGGATATTCCAGGGAACTGTTTAATATAAGACGTACTGTGGGTAACTGTTCATTTGTGGCACCAGCTGAATATCTATGCAGGCATTAGGAGTGTGCAAGCAATCACAAATATCCCGGACGCAAAATCTTACAGGAGTAAAAGTAAAAAAAAATTCTGAATAAACACAAAATAAGAGAGATACTCGTTACAACTTAAAATTCTAATAGATTAAACTGAAGTTTGAGAAATAATCCAAAAAAGAATAGATCATCACTCGCATCATTATCAACGGATGTCAACAGCATGCATTCTCTCTCTCTCTCTTTCTCTTGAACAATCCTCGTCAAGCGTGGCTCAAGCAAGTACGCTAGACGACATCCAGTGTCTCTGCAGAACTGATGCATTTAAGTTATTACTACCAGCCAACACCAGAGTGTCTTTTTGTAAGAGTCCGTTGTAGAACATCGCTTATGAGTTCGTCCTTGCTTCTTTCTCATCTTACCGTCTGTGAGATGGGAGTTGAGTGGACGTACAGCAGCTATTTTCTTGGGTGCTGCTCCAAGGATTTATTTATACCAGCACTTAGCGTCGATGTGTTTTTCCCATCTAGCTTGTTCTCGTAGTTTTTGGCTTACATCCAAGTGGTGCCACCTTACAGTAGTATTAACATGGAGAAAATCCCGTTTTATTTTCTCAAAGTGATGAAATTTTCATATGGTCATTAAACTATCAGTAGCAGTGCATGCCTAACCCTCTATATATTGACATCTCTTTCAGTAGAGGGAATATTCCTACCGAGGAATATGAAACAGTTAAATAATTTCAGACGCTTGTTATTTTATGAGGAAATATAGACATCTTGATGTAAACATATAAACTTTGTTTTATCTGAATTCGCGTAGAGACCAATGCCAATTGTTGTCTGCTCCAGGCTATTCAGTATATTTGGTTGAAGCTGGTGTATTTGAACGAATCACTAGATTATTAGTGTATCTTTTACTTCTTGCCTTTTTTTAAGTATTTTTTTTTAAAGATAGATAGGAATTAGATAAAAATGTCTTTTGGAGGAAGTGTATTTTTCACAGATTTTTGATTGAAAAAAATGTTTAGAGGATCAGCATCATTATTTATGAAATGATTGTTCAAAAATCTATTTTCGTTTTCATTGGAATTTTGCATTGCAACATACTCTGTAAAAAATATCGTCAAAAGAAATAGTATTGGACGCCTGGTTTTAAATCCCGGTTGCTTGCATTCATTTCGTGCTAACGCCCTGGAGAGAGGCATGAATCTATATTTCCTTCCAGAAAAAGTTGTACTAATTGGATGAAAGCAATGTTTCATGTAATTTGGTTTCGACTGGTTTTACTGTATGTCAAAACAGCTTTTTAGAAAAAAAACAATCTAGTTTCGAGTAAATAAAGGTAATAATCTGTGAACAACTGTCAAGGAAGTATTCTTCATACAAAAAAAATTGCTCTCAGCTATATGGTTTCATGTACTATGTAATACTGATAAATTATACATAACTCTATGATTTAAAGTATCTACTCTTGCTTTGTAACAATAAATAGTTTGCTCGGAGAGTTATGTTTTCTAAGGTGGCAAGTTTTCATCGTAAGAAATGGATTCGGTGATCTGAGCTCAAGACTTGAACAAGCCTGTCTGCAATCATTTTGTGTTAATGGGGAAGATATTAATCCATCTGTTCTTCCCCAATGTTGAGTAAATTTTTAGTCTGACAGGGGTCTCTTGCCTCGAAAGAGCAGCTCTATCCACTTAAACAAATTGACCTTGTGTCCAACTCTGTTCCTGGCCTAGGGGTAATATGAATGTATAGATCCTTTTGTAAAAAGACGACGATTAAAAGGGATGAGTACCTGCGGTGTAGTGGATAACATGCTAAACATCGACATCTTAGTAAGCGAGTTCGAACTCATGTCGTGCCACGGTGTCTACTTTTGCACACATATATTTGGGAATGGTATGAACTTACCCATATCACCGGTTATTTGTTAAGCACTACTGTTACTATACTTCCATAAGGCTGACTTTGGCATTAAATAATCTATGAAGGTTGATATGCCAATAAACAAAGAAACCGAAGCAATAGTTTCGATAATCTTTACAATAACCTTAATAATAAAAAGAAAGTACAAAAAATATTCCTGTTAGTCTTGTTCAATCATCTTACATTTTATATGTGGCTGCTTTGAGGAAAAATAGGAAGCTTTACTTATAGTCCGTTCTTGTCTGCTCACACACACACACACACATGTTCTCATACACATATATTTGTGGTAATTAGCCGATAAACATTGACACAGATTGTTATATAATTAAGGAATGATTTTTAATATCAATCATTTTTTGTTGATTATATTTTATCATTCAGTCTGGTAAGGCTTTGAACAACTCGGGTCTCTTAGTCCAGGTGCATAATCATTTGGTGCAGTCTTACGCCCACGAAGATATGATATGACAATCATCATCTGTCATAATAAACCCCAGACAGAATGACGTCTTGCCCAGAAGAGATGGTCCTGAGAATTTGAGGATTTTGTAAAGACAGTAGTTGAGATTCGACCGTTGAAGGTGCAGTTTAGTTTTCTACCATTGGAGCGTGCGGTTGAGTTTTTCAGATCTCGTCCGGCTGGGATGAATTGAGATCTTAAACATCACAAGATGTGATGCGCGTAGGGGTGGGGTCAGTATAGAACTGTTGGCATAGACTTTTAAGAATTGTGTGTCTCTACTTGTGTCACCATGTACTGCAGCCAGAAATTAATAAACCCGTTCGTATCCGAAACGAAAGAGTCGGCCTGTATTTGTATATGTATTTGTATTAATGTTGTGGTTGATATCATTATGGCTATAGAACAAAAGTTAAAGTACCTGTTATGTTTATATAGGTCTGTTTAGTCATATTCAACAGGACTATGTTCAGCATAAACCCACTTACGAAACAACTACACAAAAAAGTTAAATATGTAAATATAATAAATGAATGCGAGTACCTAACTTCTTAGCATAGAAAAATCCCTGACGGGTTGTCAAGTCGTGAAAATCAATCGATTTGCATGGTTAGGAAAAAATATACTATTAATTTAAATAATCTTTGTTGAAGGAATATTTCGTAAAGCCGGGATGTTCAGGAATTAAAGAAATAATTATTGAGTCGCAATTCGTTTTTAGTTTATATGTTTTGGAGTGATAATACATAAGTTCAATGCTATCTATCTATCTATCTATCTATCTATCTATTATAGTGGTACTGGAAAACAAAACAATCCTTTTGAATTTTTGAAATCGATAAACATAAGAAACAATTTTGGAAGTTTATTGAACCTCGGAGTTAATATGGGGATTAGCATGTTGTTAATGTATGAAATAATTCCTAATTGCTTACATGATTGAGAATAGAAAATTTCTGCACCCTTCACGAAGAGAGAGAGAGAGAGAGAGAGAGAGAGAGAGAGAGAGGGAGAGAGAGAAAGAGAGTATATATATATATATATACCTCAGGATAAAAATATAAGACCAGCCTCAAAAATGAAAAGATATTGTTTACAATTTTTAAATTATGAAAATCGGATATATGAAAGATAAGGCGTAAAAACAAGTAAATCTAAAATATGAAGAAATTTCAATTCATTTTATATGGATATTACCATTTATGCTTAATTTTAAAATTTTGTTTTGATCTAGATATTAGACAAATGAGCAAAACTAGAGAATATACAGGCAATTTTCTTATTTAATATTTTGTAGATCCGCGATTAGCTTTGATAACCCTAAAAAATCTGACAAGGCATACTATCAACTAGTTTCTGAAGTTGAACCAAAAGTATTTTCCCATGCATCGAAGATTGTGTTTTTCAGTTCAGAAAGTAGTCGACCTCCATAAACTTTTGCCACAATCAATTCCCCCACATTTTCCATAGGATTAAGGTCTGGAGAGCACTCTGGTTGGTCCAGAAGTTATACTTTTTGTTGAAGCAAGTAAATCTTTGTTATTGATGAATTGTAAATTGCAGCATTATGTGGCTTAAAAATCCATCCTTCTCCACATAGACGACGCCCTTCTTGTGCGAGATATAAATCATTTAGCATCTTCACATAATCTGTTGCTTTTTGTCTATCACTGACAAATTGTAGTTTAAGTTTTCCTGATGATGATAAGCCCACAGATCATTAGAGTTCCCCCCCACAATGCCTTGTTGAGTAATTCTCTTCTGGAAGTTTTTTTCTTTTGAAAGCCATCTGGACCTTCTAAATTGAATTTCTTTTAGTCCGAGAAAACAAAATTTTGCCATTCTTTATTACCCATGGTTTGATATTGACGAGCATATTTCAGTCGTTTCTCTTTGTGTTTCATAATTTACCTTGGACAATGAATTCTTTTCTTATGCTTATTTTTTTGTTATTTAAATGCCTTGTAATTGTTCTAGTTTATGCAAGGAGCATCTGCTAGAGATTTTAATATTTTTGATGTTGAAGTTATTTGGTTACTTCGCAAAAATTCTTCTCTTGAATTGAGGTGAAAATTTTCTGGCCTGCCAGTTTGTTTTCTAGTTCCATACTTATTTGGACTTTTTAAGTAATTTCGTATAACAGTTTTACTGCGTCCTAAGGTCTTCGAAATTTCTCTCGATCATTTTCTAACTCTTTTTAGAGATGAAATCTTGCCCTTCTTAAATTCAGAGAATGTATTTTTTTTTTTTGCCTTTAATATTTTTCTATGGTGTGTATAAGAGCTTTTATGTCATTATATATAATACATTTTTCAATTAAATGAAGTCCTTTTTTTCTTTAGCTTTTTTTGGCGGTCTTATATGTATCTCAAAAATAAATATCAAATTTAGCATAAATGCTAATATACATATGAAAAATGAATTGAACATTCTTCTTATTTTGAGTTTAAATGTTTCTTAGCCTTATTTTCATATATCTGATTTTCATAATAAAAAAAATTGTAAACAATATATTTTTCTTCATTTTCGAGGTTGGTCTTATATTTTTCTCCAGTGGGTGTAAATATATATATGAATTCAGCTAATTTCCATGCTAAGAATAGTTTATATTTGTGCAAGTAAGCCCAAGAAGCCATAATTTTAAGATGAGTATTTTTTGCGATTTATTGACCAATCAGTGTTTCGTGCTTGTTTAACAATTACTTTGAGAATCAGCAGACGGGAATAGTTGATTTGCTGCAAAAAATTTGAAAGATCAAAACAAAATTAATTTTCATCTTTTCACTCCAAGATTCTTAAAAATTTTTTTCAACCAATTAGAATCAATGATTAATCATTATTTTTTCAAATCTAATTTCGAGCCCACCTCAAACTTATAAAAAGCGAAGAAATGAATAGTTCTTCGAATAGGTATGGAAATATTCCGTACCTCCTGAATAACGCTCGGTTTATTTCCTTTTAATAAAAATCTAAAATTCTTTCCTTCAAGTTTGTATTTAATTTTAATATGGTTTAATCATCTTAAATTGAGCGAATATGTAAAAAGTAAACTTCTTTCATTCAAAACGGAGACACGTTTATGTGTAAAAATACACAGATAAAACAATTAACAAATAAGGTAAAATTAGCAGAATATATAAACTCTATATCTAGCATGAAGCAGAATATATATTAGCAGAATATATAAACTCTAATTCTAGCATGAAGTTAACCAGCTTTCTTTTTCAATCATTTTCTGTATCTTGTGGACCACGCTACCAAACTTTAATGTGACGTTTAATCGAAAGTAACAACCATGTGTCAAAAGGCTTCTTTGCATTCTCAGTAAACGTGGTGTCTGGAAAATGTATTTTGCTTAAAAAAACCGAATAAAAGAAAGAAAGAATTTAAGAAGAAGCATTCGTTTGAAACCAACGCAACCGAAAACTGCATCTTGGTATTTGTATTTTTTTCATAAATACCGGATAATTGTATGAAATATATTTGCTTACGTTACAAAGATTTTTTTTCAAACTATCATCTTCAGGTTGAAAGAATAAACTCTATTTTTTTGAAAATGTACCTACATAAGTCCCTACCTATCCATACATGCGATACTTTTAAACAGAATAATACGTCTATAAAGATGTTATTATCATAATCATATTTGCTTAAGCATATAATTATAAGTTTTATACATTTTTTAGAGTGAACATCGTAATATATGTAATAATAATCATCATCATCATCATGTCGTGCTGCTAGCAGGAATCTCCCAGACCCTCTCTCGCCACCCGTCTCTATCATCCATCACTCCGAGGAGTTCTTTCAGGCTACATTATGTATCAGCACAAAGCTGTTTTATATAGGTTCTTGATGGTTTTTCAACTTTTGCTCATCCATATGAAGAGGTCCACGGGAGTATATCACTTATGAGTTCGTCATTACTTCTCAAGCAGTGGCTAACATGTCTGGTTCGTGTAACTTTGATAGTTTTCGTGATGGGTGGTAGGTGGCCGTACAGCTGCTCTTTTATGGGGTGTTGCCTCAGGGCCTTGTTCAATACAGCTTGCAGTGATTGATACGTACTTTATAATGCTAAGCAAGGAGCTATCAAGAATCATTTTTGAGTCTTTTGAATGACTCATCCTGGGATTGAAACCCGGTCTCCTGGTCCAATGACGAAAACTCAGCACTATAGTTAATTATACACACACACACACACATACATATATATATTTATATATATATATATATATATATATATATTTATATTTATATATATATATATCTTTCAGCAGAATTATATATTACGTTTGTCTTGAGTGCTTTTGGGCAGTAACGCATAAATGAAAGAAAACGAAACAAATACATAACGGATATAGAAAGTATTTCAACATGAATGTTATACACGCGGAACCACCTTTCTCGTGTAATTACGCAAAATCAAGAAACGGTTGCTATGGCATCTAACGTCCGTAAGTAAACGCATTTTTAAATCACAAACTGCACTAAAATGATGATGAACGAACGTCCAATGTAATGTCTGCTTTAAGTTGATCTTGTGTATACATAAATATATATTTCTTTTAAATACACTATCCGGTGGCAAAAGCTACTCAGTAGCGCCAGGAGTAGCAGTACCGCCTTGAGCTACCGAAACTGTGTTATCACCCTGGTTGGCGGCTGATGAGGCTAGGGTATTGCACGGGCTTTCACACGTTGTATGATGAAAATATATATATATATATATATATATATATATATATATTGTCACCCACAGGCAGACCTGTTTCGCTCTATCAGAACTCTTCAGTGTGGCTAGACAGCTGGGATCGAAACCTGGCTGACTGAAACGCCAATCCAAGATTCTACAACTCAGCCATGAGAAAACCCACGCAAGCGAAGGAAATTTAAACGCTTATGTATCACATGTGTTTTTGTTTACATATATCCGCTTAACGGCCACCGAGAGCTCAATTCATTTGAAGAGCCTTGCATTACGCTAGTGGCAACTATTACTTCCTTCGGTAGAGCGCTCAACTCCACAGGGATAGGGGAGCATATATATATATATATATATATATATATATATGTATCTTGTCAAGCTTAATTGACTAGTGGGTTAAGTGTTTGCCAATGGACTGGAAGACCGGGATTCAATCCCAGGATGAGTCATAGAAAAGACTCAAAAATGGTACTTGATTCCTCTTTGCTTAACACTCAGCATTATAAGGTACGTATCAAGGGTAAAATGGAGCAATCCAGGTAAAGGTATTGCGCCTTCCCCAACACCTCAATGTACTAGTTTTTGGAAAGAGAGCCATCGGGTTGCCCTCAACTACGGTCACCAAGTATACTTTGTATATATATATATATATATATACAATTGATTAAATAGGACTGAGGTTTGTCTTTTTTTATTAAACAAGTTTAAAATTGATACTGTTTGTCAGTCTGTATCTCTCTTTCTCTCTCAATATATATGTATTGGGGTGGGTGTCTGTGTCCTCATGACCTTTTAGCTGACGTGCTGGACTATGACATCGTAGCAAGCGTGTCTCCAGCTATGGATTAAGTATAATCAGCTCTGTCCTTCTATAAAGAAGACTTTAGGATTAAACAACGAATGAACGTTAATATGGTATCAAAGAAAGAAATTGAAACGAAACCTATCCGTAATACTACAGAACTCTCTCACTCTCTCTCTCTCTCTCTCTCTCTCTCAGTATATATTTATCTTTCTTTCTTCCCTTCCTTCCTTTTACCTACCTACCTACCTACCTATATGTCTATTCATCGATATATCCCTCTATTCATTTCTCTCTCTCTCTCTCTCAATCTATCTATTCATCAAACAAAAAGCTTTGTAAATCAATATATACAAAATAAAGACAGTTAACGTATTAAATTTTAACATGTATTCGCTTTGGTGTAACTGGTTTACATTATACCTTTCAGCTATTAATAGTTTACTGTAGATGGCATTTTTCATTAAAATTAAGTCATTTTATTTTCTGTTTATTTTGCGAGTTCTTACACGCAGTTTTCTTTGATTGCTTTGTTTACAGCGTAAAGGCTAACAAAGTTCTATGAAAGAAATCCCGATTTTTGTGTGTGAATGTATCAGGCCCCTCGAATGAACTGTGGATTCTCTCTCGTTACAGATTTTTGACTGCGTAGATCAGTTGAACTGAACACCTGCGTCCATGTATTTGTACTTGTAAGCAGTTTGGACCGATAAACGTATATAGATAGATACGTCGGTAAGACAATCGAAATCTACCGATTATAAAATGGAATATATAACCGATAAAATGAAACGCAGTTTCTTCCAGGCAGCGGTCGCATCGATACTGCTATATGGATGCACTACATGGACTCTAACAAAACGGCTGGAGAAGAAGCTAGACGGCAATTACACAAGGATGCTGCGAGCAATCTTGAACAAGTCCTGGCGGCAACACCCCACAAGACACCAAATGTGCGGCAACCTGCCTCCTATCACGAAAACTATTCAAGTTAGACGAACCAGACATGTAGGACACTGCTGGAGAAGCAGGGACGAACTCATAAGTGATGTACTCTTGTGAGCCCCCACACATGGCCGTGCAAAAGCAGGACGACCAGCACGAACATACGTTCAGCAACTATGTGAGGATACTGGATGTTGTTCAGAAGACCTGCCTGAGGCGATGAACGATAGGGAAAAGTGGCGAGACAGGGTCAGGGATATCCGTGCTACCAGCACGACATGATGATGATATATATATATATATATATATATATATATATATATATATATTGCCAGTATTTACGCTGTTTGGAGAGGATAAAATAGATCGGAGGCGTTACATTTAGACCGTTCCTCCTCTGCGCGCTGGTGCACACACACACACACACACACACTCACACACAGACACAAACGCATATATATATATATATATATATATATTGTGACGAGGAAATATGATACCCTAATACATTCGCTGGGTTATGGGAGAAGGGGGTGTGACTCTCTGGCCGTCAGCGGACGATAGTAGTAAGCAAGAATTACAGAATAGTGGAAGTGGGAGAGGCCATCTCTCCTTCACTCTCTTTATTATTACAAGGTGATATGGGCATGGGAGAACCTCACTCCTTATTAGCTATGTGTGTCAGAGGAGAAGCAAACCTTCGACCATGATTGGTACCAAGGAAGAAACCGCCAAAAAAGCTAACACGTGGTAATTTTTAAAACTATGGAAATAAGTTAGTTTTCGTTTATTTCTCAAAGGATGAAGGCGCATAAGGAGTTGCCCTTTGTTCGTTGAAAAACCAACATGATATAAAAGAAACCCAAATTCCAAAATAATGCCGAGCAGAGAACCCAGAAAGAAAAGAAAAAGCTTATCCTTTGAATGAACCAGCACTCCGAGGTATAGTAATCCTCGTTAAACGAATACCCAAAGAAAAGACTTGTCAACGAGAAAAGAACTAAAATTAATCCTGGTCTTATCTGAAATAAGACGTGTATGCTCCTACCAACGTGTTATGGAAGCCCAATAACAAAAGAAAAAAGAAGAGAGAATAAACTCCGCAAAACTCCGAGTAAGTGAACATACAATTTAAGTATATTGAGCTTTATCCTGCTGCATTCATACTGAAATGATAAACTTGAGATTTGGAGCACGTGCTCTGCCATTAAATCCCATTTTCTGAAGGAAAGCGGACCGTGTCTACCGTTGACAAACTACATTCTCACCTTCCGCCATTAACAGATATTTTATGGTGGACTCGTCCGGGGATAAAGATATTTTATCAGGGACCTCGTCCGGGATCCGAATATTTTAATGGAGACTCTTCCAAGATACAGAAAGACTTTCTCGCTTCTAACCTTTACCTGAATTGTTTTTTTGGCTCTTGTTTCTTTCTTTTATTCAATGAAAGATTTTTGTTATTAATCTTGTTAATTCAAATACGGCAGTTCAGAGACCTTTTTTTTATCGTGAAGATTTGTGTTTGTCGAAGACCTTGTATTTGACGGGGAAAGCTGGCCAGTTAGCTATGTTGACTTTTTATTATTCACCTATAACTCGCCTAGTGGCTTTAAAATGTGGTTCCGCTTGAGAGTTGCTGATGTCTGTAACACTAAATAGCTTTAAGCAGACCACAGCCAACGTCTGTGCCCTGCGTTAACTGGTGGACTTGGCGGCAACGAACAGCACCCTGCAGGCTCGCTGGGCACACAGCGGCGTAACAATATATATATATATATATATATATATATATATATATAAAAGCCGACATAAAGGTAGATTTAAACTCATATGATAAAGATTAATAATAGAAAAATTGACTGTGATAAAACAGTAGATTAAACTTTTTAGTATCATAATGACTATTGATATTGTAGATGATGTAATAACAATAGTAATAATAATGATAATACCAAAGGATTGGTACAATAGCTGGAGGACTGGAAATTAATGGGAGAGGAGGAGACTGTTTAAACTATATGATTGTTGAGATCGGCCAGAATACTGAGAAGAGTACGGGAGACTTGGGGAGACTTGCTATCACTCAAACTCCAGTGAAAGACCATCAGCTAATGCTGATGTCAAAAACTCTGAAGGAGTAAAAAAAGTAATAATAGAAAGACTAAATAGAACCCCCAGAAACAATACTGACAACACGAGGACCAACAGAACGGAAAAAACAACTATAAGGATGTTTTAAGCGACATCTCACACGAGAAAACCTGGGCGTGACTAAAAAGGCGATAACTTAAGAGAAAAGCTGAATCTCTTCTAATAACAGCTCTAAATGATGGCATAAAGACAAATCATATCATAGCAGAAATGGATAAGATGCAACAAAACAACAGATGTAGGTTATGTGGTGATAGAGACGAAACGGTCAATTAGATAATAAGTGAATGCAGCATATTAGCACAAAAAGGGTATAAGACTAGACATGACAGAGTGGGCAAGGTTAACTACTGGGAATTGTACAAGAAATTAAAGTTTGACCATACGAACAAATTGTATGTGAACAACCCTGAATTTGTCCTGGAGAATGACACACATAAACTCCTCTGAAAATTTAAGATTCAAACGGATTACCTAATCTCGACCGGGTAACAAGACCTTGTAATAATCAACAAGAAAAATAAAACTTACCGAATTATGGACTTTGCTGTCCTGGCTGACAACAGAGTAAAATTGAAAAAAAGCGAAAAGAAGGATAAGTACTTAGACATGGCTAGGAAACCGAAAAAACTGTGGATCATAAAAGTGACGTTTATACCAATTGTAATTGGTGCTCTTGGTACAGTCACGAAAGGATTGCTACAAGGACAGGAAGACGTGGAAATAAGAGGACGAGTGGAGACCATTCAATGTACACCATTGTTAAGATCGGTCAGAATCCCGAGGAGAGAACTGGAGACTTGCTGTTACTCAAACTCCTGTGAGAAACCATCGGCTAATGCTGGTGTAAAAAACTCTCCAGGAATAATAATAATAGAAAGTAACGATTGTGCCAATTGTGATTGGTGCGTTAGGCACAGTAACTAAAGGATTATTAAAGGGCCTGGAGGACTTGGAAGTTAGCGGATGGGTAGAGACTATCCAAACGACAGCATTGCTGAGGACGGCCAGAATACTGAGACGAGTCCTGGAGACTTGAGGAGACTTGCAGTCACTCAAACTCCAGTGAAAAATCATCAGCTAATACTGATGTGAAAAACTCTAGAGGAGTAAATAGTAATAATGATAATAATAATAATAACACGATAGACGAAAGAATGACAACAACTAGGAAACAAAAATGGGAGTTAAAACAACTCTATGGCCGCTTTAAACGTCTAATAAACAACATCTCACGCCAGAAAACCTGAAGCCGGTTAAGAAAAGGAAACCTTAAGAGAGAAACAGAATACCTCCTAATAGCATCACAGGATAACGCCATAAGAACTAATCATAACAAAGCGAGAATAGATAAAACGCAACAACACAGTAAATGTAGGCTATGCGGTGAAAGAGACGAAACCATCAATCACATGATAAGCGAGTGCAGCAAATTAGCACAGAAGGAGTATAAGGTAAGACACGACTGGGTCGGCAAGGTGGTTCACTGGGAAATGTGCTGGAAATTTCAATTCGACCATACAAACAAATGGCATATACACAACCCAGCACCTGTCCTAGAAAAGGACTCGCATGGGACTTTAACATACAAACGGATCACCTAATCCCGACCAGAAAACCAGACCTTATAATAATCAACAAAAAAAAGAGAATCTGCAAAATTGTCAACTTTGCTGTCCCGGCGGACCACAGAATAAATCTGAAGGAAAGTGAAAAGAAGGATAAGTACCTCGACCTTGCTGGAGAATTGAAAAGGCTGTGGAACATGAAAGTAACGATTGCGCCAATTGAGATTGGTGCGTAAGGCACAATAACTAAAGGATTATAAAAGGGCCTGGAGGACTTGGAAGTTGGTGGACGGATAGAGACTATCCAAACGACAGCATTGCTAAGAATGGCCAGAATCCTGAAACGAGTCCTGGAGACTTGAGGAGACTTACTGTCACTCAAATTCCAGTGACAAACCATCAGTTAACACTGATGTGAAAAGCTCTAAGGGAGTAAAGAATAATAGATAAATTATTATAAAAATATTAATGATTTTAACGGTAATTTGATAGGCATTATTCAGCATAAAAATATATAAAGCTATAAGGCACTAAATAAAGTCTAAATTTCAATCTTATATGGAAATCAGATAAACCCAATAATTCTTTTTTTTACAAATGAAAAGTTTGATATTAGTAAGAGTATTTATGGATAAATAAATTAATAAGTACATTTTTCTTCAATTAAAGCATTTTAATTTATTAAAAAGGGTGTCTGAGCCTTGATTTTTTATTTTAGATACATAAGGATTTATGATACCAAACATTGACATTACATCTTGTTTTGACACCAATTCCTAGCCCATATCTTTTTGTCCCCTCTTCTTCATCTAATTATTTACTTTTCTAAGCGAGAAAGAATACAAAATAATAGTTTTATATTTCTTTCCATCGATTATGAGCCATATGCAGATGTTAGTTTTTCCTATACAGTGACCAGCTGAAAAAAATATAATAGCCAAATGACGGTCTGTTGAGTTTTTTCTCCAATTATATATATATACATATATAATTAGAGGAATTGATATTATATCAATTAGATTACCATGACCAGAAAATCCGGCAAACACCCACATACGGAACACTGTACAGCTGTTTCGACCTTTTTGGGTCTCATCATCAGTGCATACCATGATCTCCACCACTAGAGATCAAACCGGCAACCCCAGAAACCGAACTTCTACCAATGGGTCACCAGTTCATTCCACACATAAGCGATGCCAAATCAACTAGTCATGATAAGAAAGCCCGACCACATGATCTAATTTATCTTGAAAGTACGTTTTTACCTTACAGAGGACACGACCACCTCTAGGGCTACGTCTTCCCAAGTCGATGTTATGCATTTATATTATATATATATATATATGGGAGTGATTGTGATAGTTACCAGCGTATTCTAATTTTGATCTGAATTTCTGTTTAACAACTATTGCATTAGTAAATATTGGTGTAGGCTGCCCTTTCACTATTCTGTGTTTCAGAAAAAAATCGTAAAAATATATTGGGTTTGTTGATTACAAATATTGATTACACTGACCTGTGATATTTTCATGGTCGAATTTATAATAGCTGATTTTAAGACAGTTATTTTTACGCAAAAAAACCCCTCAAAAATTAAACTCATTTTCTATCAAATCAGTTTTTTAAAATTCAAGGTGTTACTTGAAATGTATTGAACAGTATAGCTCTTTATTTTCTTACTGAATTAATCAAATAATGCTAATTTTAGGGTTGATATATTCGTAGAAATGTCACATTTTGCCATAGTAAACTGAAGAAATACTCAAAAGAAACTATTCATGGATGAACGATCTTTTTAGGGATTTCCTCCTGAGCTCGGCAGCGACCGCATTTCGTCTCAAGCACCAGCAGTAGTTAGATTGAATCCAACTGGCTTTGGTCACACTCCTCCATAATGCAAATGTCTTAATAAAAGGGCTCACCCAGCTCTTCATTCAAATTTTCACTGTTCTTTTGAAAATAGTTCATGTGTGACCCCAGAAAGTACAGTTTGACTGACATTCGTACCTCAAGTTGGCAGAAGTTTTTCAGTAGCTCTACAAATTTTTCTCGTGTTCAACACATCGATAGTTTCCCAGGAATTTTGTAACTTCAGACTTCGGTAACTACCAGGCGAAGGTATTAACTTCACGCAGTACTTCTTCTAACGTTGGGTCCGTCATGAGTTCTGTTGTTAGATGGCTGTCTGATAGAATAGCCTTGAGTTTCTCCATGCTTATCCGTGGGAACTTTTCATGGAGGAAAGCAAAACCGCTTTTTCAGTACATTGATTTCTCAAAGTTCTTCTTTTCCCCTAACTTTATATATAAAGTTGGATATATATAAAGTCTTTTGTTCGGTGTAACGAGAGTGTGAGCGTGAACATTCTGCGAGCCAGTGTTGTATAGCCACATACATTTACAAATATAAGCGGAAACATAATCAAACGTAAATGACGAACTTCAATGAACGAAGAAACACACTTCTTTACAAAAATATGTATCTCTCACACATTATTGTCGAGAGGGTTGATGTTTCTGTAGCGTGTGAGAGATGAGTGGAGACAGGGACAAACTGCTATATTGACCCAAATTCTCCTGACCATAGTAGTACTTCTTCCACATCTTGGCTGGGGTTGCTCAACCAGAGGTTCCTGAGGGCCACACCTTTCAGTCTGGATGCTGGCCCTCACTCTGGCTTTCCTGTTCCCAACTAACTCAACTGCTACCGGCACCTGCCTATATTCTTTCATAACGCCCACTTGCTTCAGCTTCTTCCGCTTATATACACAGGTGCATCTCTGATTGACTGCTCGGTCAAGGGTCAATATACAACACCAGGTCTTAACGATTGCTTTGTCTGATGCTCGTCATCCCAGCTGTCCCAGGGACACAGAAAACAAAGATACTTTTTGTAGCCACCTTGGAGCCTGAAGACTAACCACCTTAACATCTCCACAGATCAACCATTTTTATTCCAGGTAGTCAACAGCAGACAGCAAATAATCCATGCTGTTGTGAGTGTCTTTCATTTATACAGAATGCCCAGCCGGGATAAATGAAAAAAAGGATTTCCATTATGTAAAAGCCTGCTTTGAGACTTTTGCTGGATAAGTAAAAAATGTTTCCTTTCCGTGGCATCATACTCTAAGCCCACTGATTTGATAAAACTGGAAATGTTGTAATAAACCAATAAGGACTTATCTTGGAACGTGAAAAACTGTCTTAATTGTCTCCCACGGTCTCAATACAAGTAGAACGTTGTTTCTCGTGTCAATAGATGTTTCTCTTTGAAACGTGAACCCAGAAGCTGAGTAGACTCCTTTGAAAGTTTCAGGTCTCGTATCAGGTCGTTGAGTTCTACTTTTGTCTAGGGTGCTGGTCGTCATCCCTAGCTACTACAGTCATATTAATATGTTCGGAATCAGAGCTATATTCCTTGTTACCATATGGCTCAGGAAGAGGAAGATCGGGGCCAAAAGGATTGGTATTATGACAGAAAGAACATCAGGGTATTGGACATGGTGGTTGTTCTTGTGATTTATTCATTTTAGATTTATCATGCAATTCGTATTATGATTTTATTCTTCTCTCAAACGTATTGGAATTGGAAATGGCATACTCTTCTTTTTACCATTCCTTCAATCCCTCAAGTTCTCCGCACACGTTTGAAAGCTAACGTATGGAGTGGATGGTTTATCCGTCTCCCCTAGTTGAACTCCAAAGTAATAGCAATATGCCTTCTTCTCAAAGTCACTGATTTTTACTTGACGGTTAGGAATACCACATTACCACGGAATGAACCAATTAGAATTACCTCAGTTATTGAGCCTATTAGAATTACCACAGTTATTGAACCTATTAGAATTACCACAGTTATTGAACCTATTAAAATTACGACAGTTATTTAACCTATTAGATTTACCACAGTTATTGAACCCATTAGATTTACCACAGTTATTGAACCTATTAGAATTACGACAGTTATTGAACCTATTAGAATTACGACAGTTATTGAACCTGTTAGATTTACCACAGTTATTGAACCTATTAGAATTACGACAGTTATTGAACCTATTAGAATTACCACAGTTATTGAACCTATTAGAATTACGACAGTTATTGAACCTATTAGATTTACCACAGTTATTGAACCTATTAGAATTACGACAGTTATTGAACCTATTAGATTTACCACAGTTATTGAACCTATTAGAATTACCACAGTTATTGAACCTATTAGATTTACCCCATTTATTGAACCTATTAGAATTACCACAGTTATTGAACCTATAAGGATTATTTTTACTCTTGCGATCCATTCTTACAGGAATACAAATATCAAGCTGAAAAGAAAAAAATAAATCAGCTCTCAGATCGTCGTTGACACTTGACACAGTACATTAAAATCATTTTAAGCTTAGGGATAAGTCCCGCCCCTTCTAGGTATGTAGATATTAACGAGCTGGGTGATAAACTGTAGTTAGGTAACCAAACAACATTATATGTTGTATTAAATATCAGGTACCCACGATCAGCAGTGACAAGTAGAGTCCACAGGCTTTTGAATAAGTGCTATTATTGTGAAGAACTTGTGAAGTATTCAAGAACATGAAAAAACGGATCTGACCATGCATAATAAATGGTATTTTTAAAGTCAGCATATGTTATATATTGACCCTCGACCGAGCCGTCAATCAATAGACGCACCAGTGTAAATAAGCGGAAGAACAGCGGAAGCTGGTGGGTGTCAGAATATAATATAACTAGGTGCCCAGGGCAGTTCGATTCAGTTGGAGACAAGATGCTGAAGTGAGAACCAGCGGCAGACAGAGGGCTTTGGGCGCTCAGTGATCCACGATTGAGCAACCCCAGCCAAGATGAGAAAAAAGTGCTGCTATGGGCGAGGAAGAACTTGGGTCAAAATAACAGTCTATCCCTGTCTCCAGGTCATCTCTCACACACAAAAAACATCACCCATTCGAGAATAAAGTGTGAGAGATATATTTTTATAAAGAGGGGTATTCGTTCGTTTATTGAAGTCGTCATTACCGGTTAATGATGTTTCCGCATGTAAATGTATATTTATAAATGTACACGTGCAATTGTATTGTGGCTATATAACACATAAAATGATGACTATATATCACTTGATGAAGTTTTGACCTTTGGAAAAAATTATTTAACGCGGGCCAGTGTAATTAGCATTGAATAATCTAGACAACTCCTGAACAGTAATCTAAAATTCAGGACTTGTTCACGTTATTATATAAGTTGGACAGCGGTGCACACATGCACATGCGCACTCACATACGCACAAACACTTATATATATATATGTGTGTGTGTGTGTTTGCTAAAGATTTTGTGAAAGTAAATCGAAGGCATAACGTTTAAACCATTTTTCGTCTGCAAACACACACACACACACACGCGCGCGCGCGTGCGTGCGTATATATATATATATATATATATATATATATATATAGAGAGAGAGATTTGGTTGAGTCGTAACTCATTTTCGCTTTTTAAAAGTAAATTGTAACTATGCATTTCAAGCTTCCAATGTGTTAAACGCATCCAGGTATTACCTTAGTAAATAGTGCATTTATTGGAATTACTTATTTCAGCAGTGAAATAATATACATCATTATTCATTCTATGATCTAACGCCTTTAACATGGACTGAAAGTGGATATTGAACATGTAACTTTTGGAGAGTTTAAGGATAATCTTTTAAGGATAAAATAAACAGCTAAGAAAATTTCTAGTATTCATGACCAAGGTGTCATAACTGACTACAAAGTGTAAAATTGATTTCCAATGTTTTGTTTATGAGATACGTCACTGAGAAATGAATTTAGACCAGGATGCCCACCTGACCTCAATCAAGATGCTTTAAGAGAATCAGTGGAATTCAATCCATGCAAATGCACTCCAGAAGTATTACTTCAGTTGTCGTATATTGAACCGCTGGACTAACGTTATTCTTCGACAGCGACGATTGTGTGTAGTTGGAATATAGTCAGAGAGAGTTTACACACATCTTTCTTATGTGGCGGAGACCCTTTTTGTGAAGTAGTGCGACAGCCGGAGAACACGCACGACATGTTTGTTCGAGTGACCCGCAGGTCTCTCCCTTTTCTTGAGAGACAAGCGGATCTCTCCTCTTCGTTTGAACGACCAATGGATCTCTCCTTCCGCCCCAAATTACAGACCTAATATATATTTTCAAGTTCCATGCGGAAATATGATTACCCTCTTCGCCCACGTATTTTTTTGTTTATGGCTGGCTATCAGAACTTACATACTTCCGTTTTTTCCGGTAATTTTTTGATCTTATCTGCGAACGGAAGTATCTATCACTCAATGCATAGGCATTAAGTTATATTCTCGCCATCATATTTTATATTTCTCTTTCCTGTGAAAACCACTTTGTTGATGTTATCTTGCGACAGCATTGAATCTGCTAAGTTCATTGTCGCAGCTGAGCTAGTATATTACAGTCTCTTTCTATCAACATTTGGAAAAGATAAGAAAAGTGACCAAGCCAAGCGTTTGACTTCCTCATATTCTAAGTGAGAAGAATAAACACGATCACTTATCTTTTGTGACAAGTCTTCTTTCAAAGCAGAGAGATTACCCGTTTCTAAAACATATCATTACAGGTGAGAAAAAAGTATTTGGGGTTAATTTTCCACGGAAAAGTCAGTATATTGATGTGGATGAATATCCGAAGCCAAAATCGAAGACGGAAGCAGAGATGAACTCAAAAGAGATGTACTCTTATGGATCCCCACACATGGCCGTGCAAAAGCAGGACGACCAGCCCGAACGTACATTCAGCAGCTATGTGAGGATACAGGATGTTGTCCTGAAGACCTACCTAGGGCGATGAACGATAGGGAGGAGTGGCGAGAGAGGGTCAGGGATATCCATGCTGCCAGCACGATATGATGATGATGATGATAATGTTGGGATCACTGCGATATTATTCATTTTGAGTTTTAAACCAAGATTAGACATTTAATACAGACATATACTCTCAATAGCTTCAGTATGTGCATAAAATATCTAAGAAAACGCTTCGTACTTTCAATAGGTGAAACGTTGTGCGTCTTTCTGATAAGCCAAGACAATGTTCCACAAGAGTAACGCAGGAAAAATACTGTAGTGAAACTGGTCTATTCAACCTCATCCACCATATTCACCAGACATATTCACCTTGCACTAAGTAATTTCCATCTTCTTTATTTTCGACAAAATGCTTTAAATAACAAAAATAGTTCTCAAGACTATTACGTGACGACGTTTCTGGAAAATGTTTTGTGCTCGAAAGCATCTGAATTTTATATGAAAGGAAACAACAAGTTATCTAATAAATGGCAAAAGTTGATCCAAATTTATGGCGAATATACAATTGATTTAAACTTATTCATTGTTAAATTATTCATGAATAAAAATTTTTCACTAAAAAAGAAATTATAAATGACTCAACCCGGTGTTTATAAATACAGAAATTAAAATCAAAGTTGTCTGTGGGTTGGAGAGATTGGAGTGTTGAAATAGATTTATAAATTCCTCCAGATATTAATGTAAATCGCTCAGCGTCCTAATCTTGTGATCGGGTCTGTTAATTTATAATGTACACATCACTGCATTCAAAGTTTCATCAAAGAAAACTAATTATAGGACGCATCAAGCGAAGTTAGAAAAATACGAAAATGTCTGTGAGCAACAACTTGGATTTAGGTATATATATATATATATATATATATATATATATAGAGAGAGAGAGAGAGAGAGGTAAAGAGAGACAGCGACAGAGACAGACAGACAGATCTGCAAGAATTGTCTCTTAACTCTAGACGATTCTACATATTTAGGCTGCTGCTGGTATTTGTTTCAAATTACAAGATTAACCAATTATTTTTATCAATATTGGCTTATTCCATAATATTTTCCTCCTTGTGGCCCAGAAAAAATTATATCATTAAATTAAAAATTCGGTGTCCTTTGTTTAAGGAATTTTATGAAAGCAGAATATTCAACAATTAAATAAAACTTGTTTTAAAGTCTAATCTTTTATTAGTGTATTTACTGTTAAATAAAAAAAAAAACAATGTGAATGTTCTCTATGTGTGCTAACAGTTTAATTAGTTGTGTTAAAAGATAAATGAAAAAATCTGAAAATACATTTTTTATACATAATTGTACTATCATAGGTTGTATCAATTACTATAACTGATAATGTTTGTAGAAATTGCTATCTCTAAAAGCCAGCATTACCAGATATATTTCGTAAATTTACTAGACAGAGATCACCTGACAAGTCTGACAGCATATCTCATTTTAATCATACGAGTTTATATATATATATATATATATATATATATATATATATATATATATATATGTATGTATATTTCCAAGTGCTGGGGCTGTAGAATATACATACTACACCTCTGCAGAGGTGCTAGATCTCCCCAACGAGTGTCTTTAGTATGACACTAAATAATCTGGTGGTAAGATTCCAGTCACGCTGAAGCTTGGGGGAATGCAGAGTACTTCTTTATGGCCATCGCTCACAGGTCAACTCAATCCCAGAGAATTAAACTGTATACTTATGCGAAACTAAATTGTTTGAAATAGAACTGTATTTTGATAATGAAACTGCGTACTTATGCAAAAGTGAATTGTTTGAAATAGAACTGTTTTAACATTTGATTGTTTAAACCAAAAAAACATATACCTATGCTAAACTGAATTGTGTCAAAGGGAACTGTTTATATGTATAAAAATGGATTTGCTTATTATAACATACAATGGTTGATATGTCATAAAACCAAACCAAACCAAACTATATATATATATATATATATATATATATATATATATATATATATAAAATTGAAAAGCAAAGTAATCCATAAGTTTTTAATTTATAACGACGAGATTCGACGTTAAAACGTTTTTGTTTTAACGAACTTTCATCAGGATTTTAAATGGTGAAGTCCTGATCAAGTTTTATTAAAACTGAAACGTTTAACGACGACTTTCCTTCGCAATAAATTCATCACTTTTGGATTACTTTGTTTTTCAATTTTCTCTATACTGAAAGATACTTTTCGATTATTTACTTTGATATATATATATATATATATATATATATATATATATATATATGTGTGTGTGTGTGTGTGTGTGTCTCTCTGTGTGTGTGTGTGTGTTAGTTTTTGTGTGCGTGCATGTATGACTTAGCAGTTCAAGTGGTATAATGATTAGCAACGTAGATTAGCAGATCATTGTAAGTGAATACGATTTCCACTGGCCTTTCACCAAAAGCACGGTATGGTTTGTAAATAACAATATATATATATATATATATATATATATATATATATATATATATATATATCCGATTAAATGCCGGAATACATTGTCCATTGGTCTTCTGTTAAGACAGCTCAACCCGGATTATCATTGATAGAAAGGTGGCAATAACCCTAGCCTTAACAAAACCCGCCTCTTCATAGATGTAGTATTCCCGGACATGGACGGGGAAAAAAATCGTGGATATAATGAGGTACCGCTGGTGGGATATATGTTAGTGGTATATGTTCACCCCAAACCTGCCTTTAACGGTAAAGTTAATCATAACGAATGCGTTATGTCGAGGAACTATAGTTGTCTTCGCAGCTGTAAGTTTTCTGAATTTATTCATTGATTGATAATAACAAATGATCAGTTCTCGTAAATGATGTTTTCTTGACGCATTGAGTCTAATGAATAATCATTGATATTTAAGAATGTTATTAAACTACTTTTTGGTCGGTTGTAAAAATATCATTTGTTTGCTCATTAGTTTTTCCACAATCACAATCACTTTTTCTTTTGTAATTTTTTAAAATTTGATTGTAAATATTAGCGCATATCTTGAATATTCTATTTATGATATTGTGATGTCCACATCAGACTATGGTTTTGGTTTCTTTGTTAATTGGCAAATCAACTTTAGTGGCTTATTAAATGCCAAAGCCATCCTTATAGAAAGGCAGTAGTGCTGCTCTAGCAAAGGTATTTGTCCGAAGGTGAATATTAGCTCAGATGTTTGTGGCTGTAGAATACACAAACTGCATCTATCTAGATGAGCAATACCTCCTCAATGAGTGTCCAAGATATTGTAACATACCGGCCAAATAAGAAATGCACATGTGTAAATAACAGGTGCATACAGTCGAAGATAGCAGGGGATAACCTTGACTGTGGACGGGTTGATTTGAGTGCAGATGTGACGCTCACTGAAGCAGGTGGGTGTCAAACAATTATATAACCCGGTGCCACAGGAAGTTTGAGTTAGTTGGAGATCAGAGTTTGGAGTCAGTTATTGCAGTTCGAAGTTGTGAGAACCAGACCCAGTAGAGAGCTCGGGCCCCCAGGCCCCCGGTTGAGCAGATCGGAGTAAGAGAAAGAAGTGCTACTATAGCCAGAAGAGCTAGGGGTCAATATGTTGCAGCTTTGTTTAATCTCCAACTCACCTCTCACACATAACCCTTTCGTACCATTTCGAATAAAGTGTGAGAGGTATACTTTTCTAAAGAACTGTGTTTCGTTCGTCATTATTGTGTTGACTATGTTACTGTATGCATATGAGTATGTTACAATATGACACTATATTATTTGATGGTGAGGTTCCTGTTTTGGAGTTTCTGGAAATGAGGAGTACCCCTTTATAGCTATTATTTCAAAGTCTTCCTTCATCTAGAGTGATTGTACATATTAAGGTCATATCACTGGCTTAAACAAAACTATTTAACCATTTACTACACTTGAAGCCATTTGTCTGTGTGCAAAGAAATAATATATTTAATTTCCAATAATTTGTACTCCATAGAAGTGCATAAAACCATTTAATTGCGTGAAAATAGAAGTATTTGTGTTAGATAGTAGTAGCACTGAAAACAATTTAACAGTGTTCAAGCGAATGAAGTCTGGGTCGTTTGGAATATGTTACTTACAAACTATTCCCGTAAAAATCATGTATCAATAGGATTTGATATTAAATAATTCACAATGGTCGATATACCATAAAACGCCAGCAACTACCGAACAAACTAACTGAAGGCAAATATAACAGCACGCCAGGAATTCTTCTTCCCGTACTACAGTGTCTCATCATTGCAAGTTAGCCACTAAAACGTTGAGTCTCCCCGTAATAAATAACAGAGTATTGCTGACATCGTCTCGTGAGGCGTGAGGTGGGGAAGTATTAACAAAATCATAACAGCGGGAGTTTGGCTTAGTGTTATTTTATGTAGAGTCATTATTCGTTGTCATGAGTTTCTGTTTCTACTGTCTACCTTATACTCCTTGGTCTTGTGCAAGACTAATCTAAGCTCAGCAAATCAGAGGTTATATGTTAGCGAGTTAGGTTAGTAGATTTTATAAATGAGGGGCCCACACTTCTGGATTAGTGCTATGCTTGGCAGAGCAATTCTCAAACCCACGTACTTCTTTAGCTGAGGATGGAGGCTTAAAATATCTTTTGTCACGATAAACTCGACATTTATAGAGTCCTGCAACAATGGTCTTACAAAATCTAAACACATGAGCCCCTCCCACGTCCCCAATCCTAAGAGTAGGACGGGGGTGTCCTCGTGGTGTGATGGTTAAAGTGATGGACTGCGGAAGCAAGTTCGTATTCCAGTCGCTCTATTACATTCACTTTCGGGTAAATACCCTTGGGAAAGGTATGAACACCCTCAACCTCCCAGCTATGGGTTAAATAGTACCACTACTGTTCTTCTTGGGGAATGGCTTTGGCAGTAAATTACCTACAAAGGTTGATATGCCATTAAACAAAGAAACCTAAAATAGTACCTGGAATACGCCGACTGCCGCCGCTGAAGAAAAGTAAGACCCTTCCAAAAAAGGGTGTTCTAAGTATATCGATTACCTACATCCAAATGTGAAACTCCAGTTTTGGCAATCTGGGGAGTGTAGAATCACCCTTCTATTGTTATTATTCCTGGGTAGGATCACCAAGAGTTCGAGTGCAGGTTAAGTTTATGACCTGGTACCAGAATGTCTTCGCCTCAGAATTATCATATCTATGTATCTATCAAATATATATATGATGAAATAACCCCAAAAGAGTTGACATACTATTAAACAAACAAATGATATTGAAATTATGATT
This sequence comes from Sepioteuthis lessoniana, assembly GCA_963585895.1. Lineage (NCBI taxonomy): Eukaryota > Metazoa > Mollusca > Cephalopoda > Myopsida > Loliginidae > Sepioteuthis > Sepioteuthis lessoniana. The sequence goes on from OY757914.1 coordinate 42,947,530, forward strand.
GTAACATTTACCTCTCCTTGAATGAATCAGTTATTGTAAAAGAATAGGAGATGTCCGTGGTGTAATGGTTTTCGTCGTAGGGAATGGACTCGGTGACACGAGTTCAAACCTGGACGAGACTGATTACATTTCACATAGCACTAATACCCTTGGGAAAGGTACGAATCCGATCATTCTCCCTCCAGCTATGGGTAAGTAGTAGGACAGACAAGGTTCTTCAGCCTTGGTGCGGCAACTAGTCTAGGAGAAGGAAAACTCTGAAATGGAACCTGTTAAGCTCCGCTTAAAAATTGACCTTGTGTCATATCCTGCCCAAGCGGAGGGGTTGGTAAATATGGTTATTGTAAAATAATAAATTCGATTTATCAGTTATTGTAAAAGGAATTAGTTATTGTAAAATGATAAATTCGATTTTGTTGAACACTGAAAATGGTTGCCTCATACCAGACATAATAAACAACGAAAAGGGGAACTGCAGAATACGTTCAACCATAAAACAATTAATTTTTCATCAAAAATGCTATTATTTTCTTCAACAGGAGAGAATTCAATATTTATGCTTATTAACAAAATGATTTACGGCAAACTCGAACACGTTTATTCCTTTTTCGAACACTTTTTTCCTTGCGAATTTTTCTAACAATAAATGCATTTATTTCCGCTCCTTTCTCAGACGTATTTTGAATTTTTTTCTCGTTTTCTGCATGCAAATCTTCTCGTCGAAGGTCGCGTTTCTTCTTAGCTATTTGTTATTTTTAATTGCTTTTATCTTCTTCCGTCTCGCTAGCATTGCTTTTCTTTAGATCCTTGCTCTTCTTGCTTTTCTTAAGCCTTGCTCTCCTTTACTGTTCATTTTTTTCTCCCCAGTCCTTCTTCTTCTTCTTCTTCTTCTTCTTCTTCTTCTTCTTCTAGTCCATTTTGCGCCCTCTCATTCTTCATCTGCCATCAATGAGCTACTGCAACGATTAATTAGATATCGCCCCAACAACCGACTTCCACGTGCCAAATTAAGTTACTGATACAGAACAGTCACAAATCAAAGGTTAAAACGAACCAGGTTTATTTAAGGCTGCGTTCAGTGCCCGGTCCGTGCGATTATGGCGACTGAAAATACTACCAAATAATGAATGAATGCTTGGGTCGAAATTAAAAGTAAGTCTTAGGCAGAAGAATAATGGCATAAAAGTCGGCAAAAACACATTTCAAAAGTTTTTGAAGGCTTTGTTTTATTTTTATTTTTTTCATTGAAGACAGTTGATGTTTTTAACCATAAAATTTTCACAAGTCATATCATTTATCATACTTACTTCTTCCCTGGGTATTTATATAGGAATTCGGGTTGTGTTCAGAAACTATCCAGCCTGAAGCAGTATCTATCAAGCAAAGAAGGAGTAATGAATGAAATGTTCATTTCTTTTTTTTGAGTACAAGCTCTGTTCAGAAAGAATCGTGATTGAAGCTGTATTTGCCTCGACAAAAAGGAACAATGAATGAAACGTTAAATTTCTTTAGAATACGAGCTCTGGTTCAGAAAGTAGCGAGATTGAAGTAGTATTTGCCTCGACGAATAACAATGAATGAAATGTTACTTTCCTTCAAAATACGGGCTGTGTTCAGAAAGTATCGAGACTGAAAGTTATCTTTACCAAGAGGAAAAAGAAACAACTAATAAAACTGCAAAACACTGATAAAAAGAATGGCAAATTAGTATTGGTATTAGTAGGTCCCTCTGGCCATCGCAGATAACAGGGGTTTTCAAAGTGCTTCATATAGTCCTCTAGTGGTGAATAAAATTTTGATTGATTGATTGATTGGTTGATTTTAACGGCAGATCAAGCTGTCTAAAATTACTTTATGTCTTGAGGTTAGAGAATCGTATTCCTTCTTTGTTCTCATTTACACAGTGAAGTTGGTTATTAAGAAGGGTTTATAACATGATCATATCGATTAAAATTATTTGTAAAGGTATTTGTCGTACGCGGCACCAAAATGGGCTGTATTTGTCTTTGCCTCCCACCAGACAGAACTTGATACAAGATCATTAACCCAAATGTCGTCTTTAAGTGGGGATTAGGAGGGGGCAAAGTCAGACAGGAGCCGAGGCTCGGCCCCTGCTTGACTATGCTGGCCATCCGCCCACTTAGTGCAATGTGTGCCTGATGAGCCTAACTGTACATGGACCCAAACATGGGTCAAGGCACTGATGCAAAGGGGCTGGTGAGGCTCAAGGCTTTTTTATGGTAGGTCCGGGTGCCGGGTCATTGCTCAGACACACCTGGCATTCTCAAAAATTCCTCGGGTCCCGTCGACACCACCTTAAAAAGGGCCAGGCGATAACCAAGCGATAACCTAACCCTTCCAAGAGTCTGAGGGGACGGTCCCCTGAGGCTCGAGGAATAAGTCAGTCTCGCCCGCTCGACGTGGGTGCTAGACCTCCCCGACACTCACGCTAGGCAGCCTGGACTGACAACCGTAACCAGAGAAATAACACACCCTACAAGATCCGTGCCGTTGCGCTACGGCCTGTAGAAATGAACCGTTTCCTATGGCAAAATGATTTGTAACAGATGTATTTGCCCCATAGATGCAACACTAATCGTTACTGTTTCTACAGGTCAAAGTACATCTGGGAGTAATGTTAATGAAGTCATCATCATCATGTCACGCTATCAGCATGGATATCCCTGACCCGCTCTCGCCACCCCTCCCTATCGTCCATTGCTTCCGGCAGGTTTTCAGGAATATATCCCGTATCAGCACAGAGCTGCTGTATGTAGGTTAAAACTGGTCGTCCTGCCTTTGCTCGTCCATGTGAAGGGGTCCATATGAAGGGGTCCACAGGAGTACATCGCACATGAGCTCATCCCTTCTTCTCCAGCAGTGTCCCGCATGTCTGGTTCGTCTAACTTGGATAGTTTTCCTGATGGGTGGTAGGTGGCCGTACAGCTTCTGTTTTGTGGGGTGCTGCCTACAGGACTTGCCGTCAAGCTTTTTCTCCATGCATTTTGTTAGCATCCATGTAGTGCATCCATATAGCAGTATCGACACGACCGCTGCTCTTCATTTTTTCGGTTAGGTCAGACTTCGATATGACCGATAGCCTATCGTAGCTGTCCATGCCTTGGCTAGTCACATGTCAATGTCTGTGTCGGTTAATTAGACACTGCTTCCTAGGTAGGTGAACTTGTCAACTAGTTTCAGAGAGCTACTGTTTAGTGTGGAGATGTCACCTGGTTGATTAAAGCACATATATTCCGTTTTGTGTGCAATGACATGGATGCCGATGCCTGCAGTGGCTCGTTCCAGATTATGTAGCTGGGTTTCGGCTTGGGCGGGTGTATTTGCTTGAAGTGCTATATCATCGGCGTAGTCGGCGTCGGTAATTATTTTTGCGGGGTATCTTCTGCTTCTTTCTTTTGTTAGCTTCAAACCGTTTTCTTTGATTTTATCGATAGATGTTCTAAGCACGTGGTCTACACAGATGATAAGGAGGTATGGGGCTAATGTGTCTCCGTGCAGTACACCTGCTCCAATGTCGAAGTAGTCTGAGTCTCCATTCAGAGATACTCCAAATATCTCAGATGTACAGAACAGGAGAGTCACCATCAGATGTCCTTTTTTGTCATACCCAGGATAATGCGTTTTGGTCTGTCTTTTTCCTCTTGAGAGGATAATAATAGAAAGAAAAAAACAATTTTAGAAATATAATTTGCATTCCTTGTTACAGATGTAATCAGTGCCAATTTACAAGATCTGCAGATGGATTTTTCAAACCATTCAACAAAATTTTCCCGCGCAATTAAACAATGATTCATTCAAAATCATGTTTAATATATCGTACCTCTGAAGTCTTTTTGTGTTTTTTTTTATTTTTATTTCACCTCGATTTTTTTTTAATCTTTCCACCCTTTTCTTTTCTCTTTTTCGTCCTCTACCTTTCTCCTCGAGTTTTCCAGAGCTTTCAATCCATTCCTTCATGAAACTACAGTGGTTAGAGAGCTGTTCTAGCTGTCTGCTAGTACGGTCCAATGCTCGTTTTCATTGATTTCTAGAACTGTAACATGCGTCACACTGTGAGAATTTCCGTTACAGGGTTTAGTAAAATAGCAGAGAAGCATACCAAGGTTATCTGTTGACAACTGACACTATGAATAAGTATATGGTTAAAAAATCCTAACAAATATGATAAAAATAAAACTGAAAAACCAAATTGGTAGAGTATTAATATGTTCATTTTGACATAAGGTTTACATCAAATAGGGATTCATGGAAAAAGAAATTTTTGGAAAAAATATTGCTTAAAGTGTTCTCACGGTGAGCTAATTAAGTAAATCAATCGTTATCAAACGTTTAAAAGCAGAAACCGAAAAAAATGTGAATTTAGTCATATGATTGTTTTTATCGATGAATTAAATAATTGATTAATTTTAGGCATATCAACCCGACCCGGCTGATTTTAGGCGTGGAGGTTAAGGAGTCACATATGTTTATATTTAGATATTATGTGTAACTATTTCATTAATAAATTTGTACTCAATCATATGATATCTAGTTTTCCTATCTAATACAAATGATTTGCACAGAATTGTGTGGTTTCAAGTAATTACTTCTATTTAATAATCCATCTGTTTGCACAGATATATAGTTTCAAGTAACTAATAGGAATGTTTAGTAAACTACTTTGACTTCCAATAACTATTCTTAACACAAATAATTTCTCCATGATTTGGTTTCGTGAAATGAAGATCAAAATGGCATTGTCCATGCTGACTGCAGGTTGGTTTGTGACTTATATATAACAAAAACTACCCTTGAAAAAACTATTAAATTAGAAAACTTAAAGGATGTTTTTTTAGCAGTAAATGAACTTATAACAAATAAGATGCCAGACCTTTTTATCTAATAGCTGAACATTCCGGCTCCATAAAATATTCCTAAAACTAGATTAAAATATGTAAAATAATGGTATATTTTTTACAAGTTATGTAGAAGAAAATACCAGATGATATGGTTAAAAAAGGTTAGCTCACTGGTAGACCATGAAATACATCAAAGCATCAGGTTACAAAACTCAAGGTTACAAGTAATATGCCTTAAAAATAGAAAATAATATGTTGAAGAAAACGAAGGAAAAACGAATGGATCAAAATGGGAGTCAATGTTTGAGACATAATTTTTGGAAATCGGCTGAAGGAAGTGGCATTTTCTTTATTAAAAACCAAACGTAAACTTTCCGACAGAAAGAAAAAAAAAAAAGTTTAGAGTGGACTAAAGAAAAGTAAGCATGGCGTGTGAACGAGCTTATGGAAGTGATATTCAGGGATGAATAGAGAATATGCATTGGCCAAAGTAGTAATGCTGGATTTTTGTGTGATGCCATTCAAATAAAATATATTTAGATAACTGCCTGAAGAAAACACGTAAATTTCACAAATAATTCATATGATATCTTAAAAAAACAGGAGAGATAGCCATCATTACCTTCACAATCAATGTATGTTTGTATTTAAAATCCAGGAAAATCTTTTCCTCCCATTGATAGAAAATAACATAGTAATGATGAAGTTATATATATATATATATATATATATATATATATATATATATATATATATATATATAATTCTGTCCGGTTAAACCGGAGTCGGGAATAATTCCGTCAAGACAATAAAATCATTCAACTATGGACATTTAAATTTTCCTGGTAAAGAGCTCTATGTAACTGACATCACAGATCAATAATTCCTTTAAGAAAAACAAAAACCGGTCACTTGAGGATTATAAATTTATTTCCATCCTGTTATGGGTATTGATATCAATCAATAACACCAAAAATAACATGACTTCTTCAGATCCAATGGATATAATTAATACCGCCAGAAATTATATCCATTAGATCTGAAGAAGTCCTGTTATAATAGGATGGAAATACGTTCATAATCCTAATGTAACTGTTTTATGTTTTTCTTAAAGGTATATGCCGCTAGCGTAATGCAAAGCTCTTCAAAAGAATTGAGTGCTCTGGTAGCCGATAGGGTATAAAAAAATGTAAACAAAGGCTGCTGCTGCTGCTGTTTCTAAAAATAAAAGAAACACCTTAAAAATTCCCTTAGCCAACGTGGTCCGCTTGGTGGACAAATGGTCTGAGACACAGTCTAACGTAAAGCTGGACGGTTTTCGATCCCGGCTTTGAGCGTCCTGCGTGACTAGCCACACTGAAGAGTTCTGATAGAACGAAACAGTCTGTCTGTGGATGACTATATATATATATATATATATATCCTTTTTACTCTCTTGTATTAGTGGGACAGAGGGTCATTGCAAACCACACTTTGTTCGATAGTCAGTAAGTCGCTAGGATTGAGTATGTGAGGGCCTATTTTATTGTTTCGTTCTTTATTTTTTCTGTCTTTTTCACTCATTCCATGCGTCTTGAATAGAAAGCGGCTTGTCAAATTCCAAGTATTTTATTTATTTTATTCCATAAACATTGAAAATGATTTTTAAAAAAATCAAACTGTAAGTAAAAGGTAACACAGCAAGTGGGATTGTGTGGACTCGTCAGAAGGTAATGTTTATTTATTTTTGTAAATTGGAAAAAAGGGTTTTCCTTTCTTTTCAAGAGATAAAATTGACAGCAAAAATAATAATGATCTGCATAGTTTTCTGCGATGAAAAAATTAGGGAATTCTATTTGGCAAGAGGAAATTCAATTATCTTGCCACATCTTGTGTTACATCTTGCTAGATTAAATATATCCCACAGCAAAAGTGGGTATGAAGATGAAGTTCTCTTAATGCATATAAAATAAATATATTCATAAACACACACACACACACACACACACACACACACACACACACACACACACACACACATATATATATATATATATATATATATATATATATATATAGGCAACATTTCCTCTTCTAGATATGTTCGATGAAAAAGAAAGTACTTGCCATATAGAAATAGAAATTACTTAGGAAGCATACGGCACCTTCCAAAATTAATTCCATTCTAAAATGACACAATTACTGAGCATTGAAGGAAGTCACTATTTTATCCAACACACACACACACACACACACACACACACACACACACACACACACACACACACACACACACACATATATATATATATATATATATATATATATATTGGTTTTTTCCTTAAAGAAAGACATATATATATATATATATATATATATATATATATATATATATATATATAAATAAGTCAAAGGTTTTGTATCATTTACAATTACGCAATGATGCTCTGCGTGACGCAGAGCATCATTTCTTCATTATTTTTCGTGACGAAAAATAATGAAGAAATAATTTCTTACGAGCGGTGGAGCAATCACTTCTCTAAATAGCAACATTTTTTTGTAAGGGATTGGTTAAAATAAAGCAATCTTTTCTGTAGCGAGAGAACGCAAAAACTCATACCATTCAAATGACCCGAAATAAACTCCACAAATATGAAGGAATTGAAATAATGCAATACAAAGCATAAGGCTCATACCTATCGCCCTTAGATTATTATTTGTTCCGAGTCATTGCACAATTTCTGCACTCTATACGCTTCAACAACAAAGATGATAGGGGAAGCTTCCGTGAAGGAGTTCATCTCCTCAAATGACAAGAATTGGTAGCTGCATCGGATGTGAGGTTTGACAATATGGTTTCAGACAGGGCAACACGATGGCCTCTACTTTAAATGCTCGTTATCTTTTGTTATAAGTAAAGATCATAAAAAAAGATCAGTATAAGACACTTAGATAGTAAAAAATAAATCTAATTTAACAAATGTTACGACTCTTAAACAACTAAAGTGTTTATAAGGTTTTTATAACATATAACCTGTTGCAAATGTATTTATAAGGTGTTTATAACGCATTAGGTGTTTATATCATATTTACTTTACTAAGGAGTTGTCATGGTGGTGTAATTGTCAAATCGCTGGGCTTGGGAATCGTAGTGAGCGATTTCGAAATCTAGTCACATTATTACGTTCACTTTCGGACAAATACCATTATAAAGGCATGACCCTCCTTATCCTCCCAGCTATGGGTTAAATAGCATCAATGCTGTTCTTTTAGAAGGGTGACTTTGGCATTGAATAACACACGAAGATGATTATGCCATTAGGCAAAGAATCTAAACTTTGAAGCAAGATTTGCTTACAAAGGATAATCCTTAGTTACTTGATACCATACAACTATGTGCAAAAACGCTTTGGAAACATTTACTCAGAAAATATAAATATGAAAGTACCATCAGCTAAATTACAAGGAGCACACAATAAGTTTCCAGACTTTTTTCGTATGGGTATTTTATTGATAGTATACACATGAGTATGCACAGGGAGGCTGAGGAACTATCTTGATGTCCATCTTGGTCAAATAGTCTTTGACAAGGATGGAGTTGTGGACTAGTGCATTGTTCTGGTGGAAATGCCACTGACCCGATTTGAAGAGTGCTGACCTCTTCCGATGGAATCTCTTCCTGAACTCCCTTAAAACCTCAACATAGTATTACTTGTTGACTGTCTATCCAGTGGGAACCAAGTGCATGTAGATCATGTAAGTGCTGTCAAAAAAAGAATCATCAAAGGTTTGTGGGTGGATTTGCTCTGTCTGGCCTTCTTGGGTCTGGGACAGCCACTATGCTTCCACTGGGAACTCTGTCTCTTGGTCTCTGGATCATAGCAGTAGATCCAGCTTTCATCGCAGGTCACCAGAGTATCAAGAACTGCAGAATCTGAATTGATCAGCTCGACCATCTCCGTGCGTCTTTCTTTCTGATCTTCTCTGAGCATCCTTGGGACAGACATCGCACAAATCTTCTTCATCTTCAGTTCCTAGTGAATCGGTGTGTGTACAGTTCCCACACTGACATCAAACTGTGCACTTATTGTCGCTATAGACACACGACGGTCCTTATCCATGAAATTTTTATATGGCCAATCAACACTGTTGTTCTGACTTCGTTACTCCTCCCACACTTATCATCATCCCTCACAGACTCCCTGCCTTCCTTTAATCTCTTATGCCACTTAAAAACTGATGCTCGATTCATGCAAGATGGTCGAAAAGCAGTCTGAAGCATTCCATACGTTTCTGTGGCGTTTTTTCCTAGTTTAAAACATAATTTTATTGCATATCGTTCTTCTAAAGTGTCCTCTCATCCAGATTGCATTTTTAAAATTCACCAGCAGTGACAATCAGGTTTTAGTATGGTGTATTCCAATTGCTGCTGTAGCTGTTCACTTGAATCTGAAATCATAAGAATTAGTCAGTCATATCATAAGATGTATAGCAATAACATAGTGAATTTTCAAGAGTCTACGACAATTTTAAATGCCTGTACAAAAAAAAGTCTGGAAGCTTACCTTACATCAAGACATGAATAACCCAAGATCTCAAGAACTGGATTCATCATCCGATGTATTTTATTGTTATACCCAGAACACCACGTTTTAAAAGATGGACTTCTCACATCAACCGCAGTTGGGGTGTCCTCGTGGTGTCATAGTTAAACCACTGGACTGCGGAATCGCAGTACGCGAGTTTGAACTCCAGTCCCGCTATTACGTTCACTTTCGGACAAATAGCCTTTAGAAAAACACGAACCTTCTTATCCTCCTATCTATGGGTTAAATTATACCACTGTTGTCCTTAAAAATGGATGGATGTGGCATTAAATGACCCAAGAAAGCTGAATTGCCATTAAATAAAAAGCAAAACATCAACAGCAGATACAATCCGCCTTTTCTAATCTCCATTGACAGGGTTTCATTTTTATATAGTTATATCACATGACTTCAAATGTCTATCAATAAATAACTGTGGTACTTTTCGCAAAATATCCTTTTTTTCAACACACAAACCTAAACAATTTACTGTTTGTTCAAATACTTATGAGCTGTACAGCACAGAAATTGACAGAAGGGTGGAGAAGAGAAGTGATGAAAAAGAGGAGAGACATTTAAAACGGAAGAAAAAGATTACTGCTTAAAGATCTTAATGGCTGTTAAGACATTATTAGGACGGTGCAATGTCCTAACTTGGTGTTTATTCTCATAGCCCTATAAATGTCAAATGACTGGAACAAGAACAGTGTCATGCTGCAGCCTAAAATAACAGAATGGGACTACATAGATGACTGTAACATGGAAGATTGATCCTGACCTATCCTAGAATAGGTACAGGCCAAAGATACCAATTTGCAGGCAGTTAATATTAGATTTGACAAAAATCAGCTAAGTCTGACACAGGATCGTAATAAATGATGACTCAAAAATGTTTACCCTTTATGGGAGTATTAATATAAGAAAGATAGAACTATCATGGAGAAGACAACTTGTTAAAGATGCCAAGAATGTTTGGAAAGGAGTGGTGAACAGCTGTAGAACATTTAAAATCAACTCTCTCCTATATATATATATATATATATATATATATATATATATATATATATATATATTGGCATCGATACTGTTTGATTATATCACAACTCTTCAGTATGGCTTGACCCACGAGATGCGTCTCGTTGAGATCGAAACCCGACTCGACGTATATATATATATATATATGTGTGTGTGTGTGTGTGTGTGTGTGTGTGTGTGTGTGTGTGTGTGTGTATCAAAGAATTCATTACGAATAAAACAAAATAAAATAAAGAGGAACATATAACGATATCTTCAACGAAAAAATGTTTTTTCTTTTCGAGCCAGAAACAAGCTAGAGATGTCTACTTCATATTCTAAGCATAAATATATTATCTCCATCTGACGAGGGTCATTGTCCCCGAAATAAATTTATAATGGTACCACTGAATTGAATTTTTTCCGTTAGGTATATCTAAAAAAATATTTTTGCTCTGCATGTGAATTTCGATATATTTCTAATCAGAAATTAATTACACATTCGACATCCATAGATATTACGCACTCAATTGACCTTGGATAACAACTTAACAGTGTAAACCTTAGACTATTTTCCTCAGATCATAAATATATATATATATATATATAATGAAATAATCATTTTAATAGCGTACTCATATTTATAATGAATAAAATATTTCAAAAGTGGAAATCATTAATAAGGGACCCTTTATTTCGATTTCACCTCTTCAGAGAATTATATCCGTAATTCTTGAGTTAATTTGAGATGAATTAAAAATGTGGGGAATGACCGATAAAAATGCAAAGAAGAGGGAAGGAAAATATTACCGTATGTCAGGATGGTTGGCACGTGTAAAATCAAATCCCCTTGGCCCAAGTGGATTGCCAAAGATTTGCTTCTGTATATAGAGTTCTGGCTTGAATTTGGTCATCAACTAGGATTGACGGATGGAGGACGCAATAATAGAAAACATGGATTGGTTATAACGCGGCTGCACATGTTGGATTATTCAATAAATGAGAATCATTGGCGGAGGGTGCAGTGTGACTGCTTGATAATGTTGAGTGTGTCAACGTATTGCTAGCTTATGAGAAAAGATGCCCCGGCGTATTCTGAGATCCAACCTCTGCGTCGTGCGCTCGATAAGGCAAATATCACATTTGCATAATAATTTGTATATAAAGAAGCTTTTTTGAAAAATTGTCCCACTGTCTTTAAGGTTGAGAGGGATTTCAAGACGACACACAACTTAACCGAATCAAAGCAGATCTTTTGATATGTTCTATAAATTGCACGGAGGCACCGCTTATCTAGGGTAATTTTAGATATACAGGATATCTCTTTGGTTAAGATTCTAATTTGGTGGAGAATTGCATGTATTTATATCTGATAGTGGTAGTGATTATATCTTCTGGACAACCATTCTTTAGTAATGTCGTTTTGTTGTGGTCCAGTTCATTGGTGAATTTAGACTAGGAACATACAATCAGTGTCCAGTGGACTAATATTTTTATGAAATTAATTTTTCATCTACGTGGGCAAAATGAATCCAACCGAGCATATGAGTCAGTAAACGTTGGTTTACGAGAGATGGAAGTTTGTATGCCAAGATTAGTCCACTCAACGGGGATATCAAGAAATAGAAAGCTATTGTTATTCTCAAATTTGCAAGTGAACGCCAATGCTAAGCGGAGTTGCTTGAAAACAAAAAGGCGTCTCTTCTCTGATCTTGAGTAAAAAATTTCAAGAGTGTCATAAACGTAACGTTTGTAAAATACTAGTTTGTTGGTGACTTTAAACAATCTTTCCTCCTGAAAACCAACGAAAATATTCACCAACGCTGGTCCAAGAGGACTAACCATGCTAGTTTCCGTCAATATTAGGTTATTGAAGCTGCATTGTACCCATTTGGAGGCAATGTGAATTGCTTCAAGATGTGTTCTGGAACAAGTGTGGGGGTCCAAGTGACTACGGAATAGGATATCAGCACAGATGGAGATGGTCTCATCTAAGGGAACATTTGTATAAAATCTCACTCTGTCAAATGAACAGAAGAATGAGTTGTTGCAATCATTCAGTATATTTTGAATCTAATTTGCAAAGGTGAAAGAGTCACCAATGCAAAGTCGAGGATACAACATGTCCAAGTATGTCTGCCAGTCACTTAGCTAAGAGGTGTTGAGTAAAGCTGACTATTGATAAAATTCATCAGAGGGTCTTATTTATTTATGAATTTTGGCCAGTCCATATAGCCGTGGTCTCTAGGAACCAACAGAGCATATTTTATCGTAGATCATTTTGGGAATTTGATGTCTGTTGTAAAACCTAAGTAGTTGTTGTGCTATGTGTTGTTCTTGAATGGCGGTTTTATCACATTCTTTGACATTGCCTAAGGTTTTAAATGTCGTGGTGTCGTCAAGAATATTAACCATCTTGATATAATCTTGTTAATTGAACATTACTACTCATACGCTTTTGTCCGGTTTGATTATAATTATTTTGTTGTTGTTACGTAGGGACTTAACTACTTTTGTGGTGGTCATGTTGTAAGTAGTAGTATGATTAATCGATGGTGAATCTACAGTACAAGTTGGCAAGTTCCCCTAGTCGTGCCTTAAAAGAAATAAGTGCTTCAGTGAATATCAGTTTACATTGTAACAACTGGACCTATAATTCAAAATCAGAGAGAATAGGTTCTCTTTTAATTCTGAGGGTTGGGGGATACAGAATTCCAATCCATGTTTGAGCACGAATTCGTCTATCGCGTTAATAGAAAAGTTGTTTCTTTTCAAATCTAAGATGCTGGAAGAAGAACCATAATGTTTATTTGTGAGTCGCGTCAACGGTGTGCTATGTGTGGACAGAATGATTTTATCAGTTTTCACATCAAACGAATCGACATAGCAACGGAAACGTACGGTGTCAAATAGTGATAGGAGATCAAGTTTTTTTCGCCATAATTGTCTGTAATGGCGTTTGAGAGAAGCTATTAGATGTCTGAATTTCTGGGACGAAACCTGATGATTTTTATCATTTGGGGTTTTCAGATTACTGTTTTCATCTTTATTGTTATTTTAGGCATGCAATGGATGTGTATATGTTGTGGCCCTGGAAAGGGTCACTAATGAAAACGTAAACACGGATATTAGATAACAGATTATATTACACAAGAAAGATAGAGTTACATAGAAAAGGTAAGAAGTCTCGTACTGTTCGTATAACACCGATAACTCTGGCAGCGAAATCTCTCAGTACTAATAACGGTGAGAAGAGTCCATTATAGTAAGATGGGTAAGGTTCCCACAACAGTATAACACGTTTTGATAGGCATTCCTCAAGACATTTAACCGCAAAATAGAGAAAGCGAATCTCCCCCTCATTTTAATGTTATTCAGGCTGCTTAACTGTGTATTATTGTACCGACGCTTAAAGTGTATAAATATCTTGGGGTACTTGCAAAATTGAGATACTGATTTTAATAGGGTACTCATATTTAAAATGAATAAAATATTTTAAAAGTGATTAAAATGTTTTTTAGAATTCTAAAAAAGGGGCACTTTATCTTTATCCTATTTACCAACCCCTCCGCTCGGGCAGGATATGACACAAGGTCAATTTTTAAGCGGAGTTTAACAGGTTTGAATTCAGAGTTTTCCTTCTCCTAGACTAGTTGCCTAACCAAGGCTGAAGAACCTAGTCTGTCCTACTATTTACCCATTTTATCTTTATTATATCTGTTTATATTATTGTCTGTATTTTTTTCGCCAGTATTATGGACACAGTTCACTGCAGGGACGAAATCACAATAAAGGGCCCCTTTGTAGGTTTTTTTTAAAATACTTTAATCGCTTTTAAAATATCTTATTCATTTAGAATATTAGTACACGATTAAAGTCATTATTTAATTATGTACGTACCACAATATCTATCTATCTATCTATCTATCTATTATATATATACATATATATATATATATATATATATATAGATAGATAGATAATTTAATGGTCAAAGACGATATGTTTAGAATTATTCATATATAGAATACATGAAAAGTTCATATAACTCTAACGGACAACTCAATGTATGACGATTCATATATAAGAATATATATTGAAAAACTTCCATACAGAACATATATAACAGTAATATAAAAAAAAGAAAACTCAATGGATAGATACTTTGCATTTAAAAAATGATCAGATGAATTCAAATAGAATGCAAAAGGGAGATACACAAACAGTTCATCCATGGAGGGTGGAATTATTTTCAAATAAATTATTAAAAGACGAAAGTTATAATTTAAAAAAAAAAAAATAAATATAGTAATGAATACAAAAAAATGAATTATATCAATGTGAAAATATGAAAGTATAAAAATATAAGAATAAAAATAAAAACGAAAAAATAAAATTAAGATTAAGTTTAAAAATCAAGATTTGAAATATTCTAATTATCTAAAAATAACCAAAATTTGAAAAAATAGATATAAAAAATATTCAAAAAATTAATTATAAAAGCCCACAAAAATAAATGAATAAAAACCGATTTGATTTCAAATTGAACCTTGAAAAAATACCCTCTGTCTTTCTGCCTTAGATTTTAATCTCAGTGTCATCTCTTAATTTATCTTTATATTATTAATCTATTTTTCAACTATTTTATTTGCCAGTTTCTTTCTAATTTGTCAACTAACATTATATCTCATTTGATCTAATTCACTTTAAGACTTTTTTCTAGTTAATCTATACCTCAATAAGGCATGTCGTTAATTCTCAACTATTTTCCCTTCTAAGAGGGAACTTAGAGCGTTATTTCCCTTAAATTACTAGTTAACTTTATCATATCTTTAATTTATAAATCTCTATCTTTATATTTCAATTGGCTCCGATTACTATTAAAGCCAACTTAAGGTAGGTTTTCTTTCTAATAAAGAACTGACATACTTTTTATTTAAGTAGATGTTTATTATTATCATTATTATTAAATTTTACTGTGTATTAATATTGTTAAATTGTTACTTTAATCCTACCCTTTTATATATCAGACTTTGCTATTCCTACTCATATTCACCCAATTTATACATCATGGCCTTTATATTGTTATTAAAATCATCTCTATTCCTAATCACAATCTAATCAATTTAAACGTTTTGTATCGACAGTTAAATATTATTTCGTTTGGTTCATTTAGTAGTTGTCTAGTGTCTTTGTATTCTAATATAGTAATTTTTTCCTCTAGGCATAAGTTACATCTACCATTCAAGCTATTCCCCGTCCAAAATCTTTTTATAAGTTTCGACTTTATTTTTTGGGTTAGTCCACGTTGTTTTAAACTCCAATAATATTTCCATGGAGCAGTTTGATTCCTAAGAGACAGATTTGTAATATTTTTTATTTTTATATTTCCGTATTTTTTATCAAATAAATCTATAATAGCATAGTATCTATCTGTTGAGTTTTCTCTCTTTGATATATATATATATATATATATATATATATATATATATATATATAAGTAGTAAAGTAAAGTAGGCGACCGTAGACGAGGGTGACCAGAAGGCTCCCTTTTCAATAGCTACTACACCAAAGTGTAGGGGAGAGCGCGGCTACTTTCCCTGGATTGCTCGACTTTACTCTTGATACGTGCCTTATATTGGTGAGTGTTAAGCAAAGAGGTATCAAGTATCATTTTTAAAGTCTTTGGTGTGACGTGAGCTGGGATTGAACCCAGGTCTCCCGGACCATTGGCAAACACTCTACCCACTATATATATATATATATATATATATATATATCGGTTGCATATGTCTATATACGTATATAAACACACACACACACACACACACACACACACACACACACACACATATATATATATATATATAATCATTCACAGATGGACTATATATATATATATATATATATATGAACTATCGATGATGCATGGACACGATTCAGAGAAGATTAGCTTGATCCCTTGGTAAGAATGACAAAGGAATTCATAAAGTGTTCCATAGTTGCTCAAGCGCTCTTTGTGTAATGACTGTCCTCATTGGAAATTAACTCGAATTCCCGAGCTCAAATCCTAGACGAGGCTGTTTATTTTTCTCATAATGGATCCTACTGGTCTCCCGTTAGCTAAAGATTGATAATTAGGTACCCTCGACTCTTTAACTTTGATATGGTGACATGTTTTGCTAGAGGAGAGTCAGATAAACTCCGCTTAAAAATTAACTTATGACACATCGTGTGGAAAGAATTATATATATATATATATATACCACAAAAAAGCCAAACCAAACCGTTATTGTGGATTCTTATTAAAGAAGAGAAACAATGTGGCTAAATCAACAGATGCTTACTCTGCGATTTATCTATGAGAACAGAATTGTATATATAGAGGTGTTTACATATCAAGTACTCAGATATTCTGATGTTTATTGTTAATTTCTCCTTTTTCTTTTTTCTCCCAACGTCACAATTACAAATACCTGGGCAATAATAGAATTTGATAGATGCAACACGCGTTTACAATATGGTCAAAAGACAACAGGCAGATGCTGAAGAGAAAATAATAATGTTAATTGACAACATTTTCAATTTTGCTCTCATCTTTCATTTTAGCCACTATAATTCTATTTCATTTTAAGCACAATTTACGGCTGTCATTAATCATTATATACAATTATCAAGAGCAATCCTAATAACAGCCACTTTAGCAGTGGATGTAGTGGTTTTTACATTGGTTAATATGCAAAAAAACCTTTGATAATAAAGATTATTTAGACAATAACTACGTGCCTGGTTCAGTCAGTTGATACTATTTACCCAACCCCTCCGCTCCGGCAGGAAATGACACAAGGTCAATTTTTAAGCGGAGTTTAACAGGTTTGAATTCAGAGTTTTCCTTCTCCTAGACTAGTCAGTTGATGTAGGTCTCTGTTACTAAAAGTTTTAATCGTTCACTTCATTATTTAAAAATTTTTCTGGAGTTGTCATCGTGGTAAAATAGCTAAGAACTGGACTACTGTCTCAAAATCCAAGTTGTTCTATTACGTTCACTTTTGGACTAATACCCATGAAAAAAGCATGAGCCACTTTATCCCTCCAGTTATGGATTAAATAGTATCATCGCTGTTTTTCTGTAAGGATGAATTTAGCATTAAATAACAGGGAAATATTGATAAGACATTAAAGAAAGGAGCCAATTATTATAAATTCTTGTTGTAGATAGTGATAGCCAGTCGAAGCAAATATACCGTAGAAAATGATTAACGGCATGTCAAACCGTCTCAGCTTATTTTAAGACAACATGTTCGAGAAATACGCTCTTTTAACTGTTATATTTACATTATGTCGGATTATTTCTTTGCATATTATGATATCACATTTTCCAACCGAATGCAAATATTTTGCACACAGTTGTATGATTTCAAGTATTCTTATCTAATAAAACAAGGATATGCTTTCAAGTAATTGGCTTTTATTTAATTATATTAAATTACTTACACACAGTTAAGGGTTTCAGGTAAATAATAAAAATACTTTGTAAATGATTATAAGTTCAAATAAGTCCCTTTTATACAAATGGCATCACACATTCCCATCGAATACGAACAAATATTTTTCTGATCTATTTGACGGGTTCCTAACAGGTACTACCAATCGAGGTCAGAGGGAACTAGAGATTAACGGCAATAAAAGTGTAATCCATATTCCACAGACCTCATAAACTGGTATGGTATGGTTTGGCTAAGTTTAACGGAATTTCAATCTGTGTGGATTATTCAATACCAAATCATGTTTATATATATATATATATATATATATATATATATATATAAATATATATATATATATATATATATATATATATATCACCAACATGACCTCCCACAACACCAAAGCCAGCCAAATCGCCGCCATCCACCGATTATTCGCCGAGCTCCCGCCGGTGCTTGTGGAAAAGGCATGCTCCTAGTTCCGGATACGTATCGAGGAGGTGATTGATGCTGAAGGCGGCTACATTGAATAGATGTCAGCTCTACTACATAATCAACTTAACCTGAATTGATTTTTTCAATAAAAGTTTTAAAATAAAGCTGTAGTGCTGTTTTCTTTAGGACGACAATTTTATCGTTCCAACCTGTAATTATTAGTATAAGGAAATGTGGATTTAAAAAAAAATGATCGCAATTTAACGTTGAAAATGTATATTTCTCTGGCTATAAAAAAACAATCAAAAATCAACGTTATGTATTCCATAAGGAGTTGACATGCCATTAAAAAGACCAAAGCAAACTAATTTCAAACGTTCTGTATTGATTGCACTCTTAGATAACCATCTATTTAGGGCTTCACCGAATTTATTCATTAAAACAAAAAGAATCCTGGAAGATTGTCAACGTGTAAGAGTAGTCCTATACTGAGAAAGATAAAATTACAAAAAGGTTCTCATAGTGTGTAATTAACAAGTTACCTGAAATATGGCACAACAACAACAACAACAACAACAACAAAAAACAACGGCGTGTGTGTGTGTGTGCATACGCGCGTGCGTATGTCTCAGGATAGGGGGTGCGTGTTTTCAGTAAAGTTAATATAGAGAAAAAATACTAGAACCTCAGATTGGTTAGAGTTTTTGAAATAATTCTTTGCTTATTGGCTGATCTTAACGATCAGACTCACAGAAGCTCTTTTTTTTTCTCTTAGATACCAGATGCTTCTGTATATTACAACTCATTTTCGTTAGCTCCAAGATTCTTGGTCGGCTGGGGCTGTAAAATACGCCGAATGCATCCCTTTCAAATATGTAAGCCCCCCCCCTCCCCCGTAAAAGTAGGTGTTCTGAGTATTACACTAAACTTCATCTGTGGTGCGACTCTACTTTTGGAGTTTTCGTGTTTTCGGGAATGTAGAGAAACCCTTTTGTTTCCGTTGCTTTCAGCTCCACTGAAAGCCAACGAAGTAGTTCCTGTTAGGTAACCATCTAGTAGTCAAACAGTTCTACTCGAAAATATTGTGTATCAAGTATTAAACAGGAATATTAGAAACTATATAACTGTGTGCAAATTATCAGTACTAAGAAGAGGTACTTGGGCACCTCTGGTGGTTTAACGGTTAGCAAGCTAGACTAGAAAACCTACACGAGTGAGTTCGAGTCTCATTGGGCACCCCATTCATTCGGCCTTGTACCACATCGAAGCAAAGAGCTTTGTAAATTTCTATTAAGAAGAGTTACTTTAAGCTAAAATTGTTTAGCTAGGAATATTATCAATTAATTAAAACCATGTAACTGTTAAAACTAGACCGTACATTCGCATAATGGTTAGAGTGTCTACCAATGGCCCGGGAGACCTGGGTTCAATCCCAGCTCGAGTCATACCAAAGACTCAAAAATCGTTCTTGATGCTTCCTTGCTTAGCACTCAGCATTATAAGGTACGGATCAAGGGTAAAGTGGAGCAATCCAAGGAAAGGAGTAGCCCTCTCCCCTTAACCTTGGTGTAGTAGCTATCGAAAAAGGAGACTTGGGGTCTCCCTCGATTAAAGGGAGACAACTTTACTTACTTTACTTAAAACTGTATAACAACACTAATTGTCTTTAATTGGAATCATTTTGAGATGAGGCTTCTTATTCTGAGAATTAATTTTTATTTATTGCGGACTTTTTGGCGCAGCGGATAGAGGCGTTGAGTCTCTTCAGTTCCAGGTGAGCATTGTCAGAAGATAGCGGTTTCAAATCCTACCCAAGACGGCCAGAGGTTTACTTGGTCAAAAACGTGGTGCGATAGACAACACCTATGAAAGGCTGTAATTACTGGGGATACGGTTACAAGACTCAGCATTCCTATCCGAGGTCGCAGTAAATCACCTGAAGAAGGCTAGAGCTGAAATTTGGTCGAAACGTAGTGAAAGGAGAAACGACACAAAAACTACCAAGATGGGGACAACAAGTCCGCAATAAATAAAAATTAATTCTCAGAACATACTAATTATCTGAAAACCAATTGTAGGATCGATAGGCTTAATTGAAATCAAATAACTTTGCAAGCAAACTATTATACTGCCGAAGGGACTTTTTGGTGAACACAGTTTGAGAGGGTATTTTTTAAAGATAATTTTGAAAATTTCGCCAATTTTTGTAGAGCCAGTTATGTTTCTTCTCCATGAAAAAAATATTATTATAAAAGTAACTTCTGTGTACACTCTTCAGGAAATCGCTAAAATCAACTCTTTGGTTTGGTAATGTGAACTTCTTCAAATGCAGCAATTATTATCTGGACGATTCAAACATTTTCTTAAGTTGATATCATTTTACTGATTTCATGTTATTTTAAGACATAACTCTAAAAATGAAATAAAAATACAATCAATCTATAGTTGATCATACTTTTCCTTAACCTGTATAGGCTTTCTGAGAGTGACATTAAATTGCAAATCTTGGTGAGGTTCCAGTTTGTTGGTTGCTTGTGTTTTATGGCATATCGACCATTATAGGTCATTTAACGTCAAATCCATTTTTATGAAAATAGTTCTATTTCAAACGGTTCAGTTTAGCATGAGTACGCAGTTTAAATGTAAGTACAGTTTAATTGTCAAAAACATTTCTATTTCAAGCTATTCAGTTTAGTCAAGCAGTTCTAATTAGTATAAGTACAGATTTCGTTTACACACAGTTAAATGCCAAAACAGTTCTATATTAAACAGTGAATGACAAAAACAGTTTCATTTCAAATAATTTAGTTTAGCATGAGCAGAGCACACAGTTTAAGTGTAAGTACACAGTGTATTTTTTTGTCAAACAGTTCTAACTCAGATGATTCAGTTTAGTATAAGTACAGATTTTGTTTATACACTGTTAAATGTCAAAACAGTTCTATATTAAACAAATCAATTTAGTGTACGTACAGTTTCAATGTCAAAAACAGTTACATTTCAAACAATTCAGCTTAAGCACATAGTTTAAATGTAAGCAGGGTTTAATGGTCAAAAACATTTCTATTTCAAGCTATTCAGTTTAGTCAGTTCTAATTCAGTTTAGCATAAGTATGCCGTTAGTTCGATTTAACCCATTGATAAGGCGCTATCAGTTGCTTCCACGCCCGGCCAGAGTGAACTTTGGAGTAATGGCAATGAAGGAGTAGTTTACATTTCCCAAAGCCCCAGCTTCACTGGAACCTCACCCTCAGATTGTTTAGTGTCATATCCAGGACACTCTTTAGGGGTGGGGTCTTACTCCTCAGCAGCGGAGCAGTCGGTGTATTCTACTGCCCCTGCCGACTGGGCAAGGTTCCAGTCTAGTAATTTTAGGAATTTGGTGTACTATATCATTACCATTACTCCCAGTTCTACTCTGAGCTAAGTGGTAGTAGTTGTTAAGGTCCCATATCTATGTCAGTTAGAACTGTTCAGCCTTTTACTGTGGATTATTATTAACTTTAACCAGAAATATTTTTGTTAAATAGCATTTATAGAAACCAATTTACTGCGTGCAAACGAATGTGCCTGAAATAGTTTGAAAGTAAAGATAACAAAGTCTATTCCTTTAAAAACCATATGTGTATGTGTACGTATGCGTGAATGTGGGTGTGTGTATGTGCGTACGTGTATGTGCGTACGTGTATGCCTGTGCGTGTATGCCTGTGTGCGTGTATGTGTGTGAATATGTGTACAGGTATGTGTGTGCGTGTAACTGTGTGTATGTGTGTGCGTGTGCATGTGTTTGTATGTGTGTTCGTGTATGCATGTGTGTGTATGCATGTGCATGTGTGTGCGTGTATGTGCGTGTGAATGTGTGCGCGTGTATGCATATGTGTGTGTATGTTTGTATATATGTGCGGGTATGTGTGTGTATGTGAGTATGTTCTTAAGTGTAGCTGTGTATGTGTATGTATGTGTGTGCGTGTATGTATGTGTGTATGCGTGAGCATGTATGTGCGTATGTGTGTGCGGGTATATGTGAATGGGTATGTGCATATGTTTGTGTGTGTAAACAAGATTTGACGTTAAATGACCATCAAGGGTTGATATGCCATTAAACCAAATAAACTAATCTAAACTTAACCGATGTACGAGCAACTCTCAAATATTGGGCTAAATATCTATGTAATTTTACCTCTCAATACAATTCTTACGTGTATGGGTTATTCTAAAATATATTTAGAGTTTTTCTTTTATTTTTAACTCTGTTTAAAAATCTAACATTCATGCATCTCACACTAAGAAATTAATATGATGAAAGTTTTATCAGTGCATCAAAGAGCAAAGAATTTTACTTGATAGATAACAGCAGATGTGATTTTTAAGTCCCAGAAATCTGGGGAGACATACTCTCACTCAGACTTCAGTGAAATTCCTCCGGCTAGAAGTGGTGTATGGGAAGAAAAACAACTCGATGGGTGCTTTAAACGACTAATAAACAACATCTCACACGAGAAAACCTGGACGTGGCTAAAAAAAAGGAAACTTTAAAAGAGAAACAGAATCACGCCTAATAGCAGCACGAAACAACGTCATAAGAA
Source organism: Sepioteuthis lessoniana (assembly GCA_963585895.1). NCBI lineage: Eukaryota > Metazoa > Mollusca > Cephalopoda > Myopsida > Loliginidae > Sepioteuthis > Sepioteuthis lessoniana. Next base: position 42,970,476 of record OY757914.1, read on the forward strand.
ACAATAAAATAAAAGCGAGAATAGATAAGACGCAACAAAATAACAAATATAGGTTATGTGGTGAAAGAGACGAAACGATCAATCACATTATAAGCGAATAGAGCAAATTATTAGAGAAGGAGTATAAGACTAGACACGACTGGGTCGGCAAGATGATCCACTTGGAGATGTGTAAGAAATTTTAATTTGACCATACGAACAAATGGTATATGCACAACCCAGCATCTGTCCTGGAGAAGAACATACACAAGCTCATACGGGACTTTGACATACAAACAGATCACCGAATCTCGGCCAGAAGACCAGACCTGATAGTAATCAGCAAAAAAAAAAAAAAAAAGAGAATTCGCAAAATTGTAGACTTTGCTGTCTCGGCTGACCACAGAATAAAACCGAAAGAAAGTGAAAAGAAGGATAAGTACCTCGACCTTGCTCGGGAATTGAAAAAAACTATGGAACATGAAGGTGACGATTATACCAATCGTGACTGGTACATTCGGTACAGTAACTGAAGTATTATTAAAGGGACTGGAGGACTTGGGAGTTGGAGGACGATTGGAGACCATCCAAACTACAGCATTGTTGAGAACGGCCAAAAAAATGAGAAGAGTCGTGGAGACTTGAGGAGACTTGCTGTCACTTCATTGAAAGACCGTCAGCTAACGCAGATGTTAAAAACTCTCAAAGAGTGAATAATAATAATAATAATAATAATAATAATAATAATAATAATAATAATAATAATGTTTTGTCTTTGAATTATATATCCCGGTTAAAAGACCACACCTAGTGTTAAGAAAAAAAAATATTTAGTGGATTTCGCCGTTTCAGTGAATCATTGGGTGAAAATAAAAGACACATGCGTGCCTCACAGACTTCTGAGGAAAACAACAATTTAAGGCCAACGATAAAATGCTTTTATAGATGAAAATTATTATAATAATTAAAGTTTCTGATATCAGCTTTATTACTTAAAAAATTCCTGGAGAGTTGAAGGAACATGCTGTTATTCGGACTTCACTGAAAAAATCCAATTACAAATGGTGCAATAAAGACGGTAAAATTGATTATACGAACAAATGGTATACACACTATACAGAATCTGTCCTGGGAAATAAGACAGACCTATTTCTCTGGGATTTTGAGATACAAAGAGATCATCTAATCTCGGCCAGACGACGACCGATTGCATTTTTACATAGCACTAATACCCTTGGGAAAGGTATGAATCCAATTATTCTCCCTCCAGCTATGGGTAAAATAGCAAGCCAGACTAGGTTCTTCAGTCACAGGGAGGCAACTAGTCTAGGAGAAGGAAAACTCTGAATTCAAACCTGTTAAACTCCGCTTAAAAATTGACCTTGTGTCATATCCTGCCCGAGCGGAGGGGTTGAGTAAATAAACAGACGACGAGATCTAGTGATAGTCAACAAAAAAGAGAGAATTTGCCGAAAAGTGGGCTTTGCAGTTCTGGCTGACCACAGAGTAAAAGTGAAACAAAGCGAAAAGAAAGATAAGTACGTGGGCCTTGTTAGAGAACTGAAAAACTATGGAACATAAAAGTGATGGTTGTACTAAAAGTATTGGTAAAAGAATTGGAAGAACTGGAAATAAGAACACAAGTGGAGACCATCCAAACGATAGCATTTTAAGAAGGCCAGTTTACTGAGAAAAGTCTTGGAGATTTGAGGAGAGGTGATTTTACTCAAATTCCAGTGAAACACCATCAGTTGATGTTGGTGTGAAAAACTCTCAAAAGAGTAAAATGATAAAAATAATCTATCAGGAAGAAGTAGATGACTATCAGTTACCGATTATGATATTTTAAAACCTGTGATAGAGGAGAACATCATCACTTGGCAAGTAAAATTCTTAAATGAGCTATCGATCAACGAAATATATAGAGTTCTTTAAAGCCTTTTATTTAAGAAAAAAACGATACGTAGCTGATTTGGGAGGCGTTCGTACGGTAATGGTTATATTGGTAGAAAATGAACACAGAAACCCAAGTTCAATTCCTGACCTAAGCTGATTGCATTTCGCATTGCTCTAATAGCATTAAGAAAGGTATGAATCGAACTAATCTCCTTCTAGTTAGAATAGACTAGACATTTAAATCGCTATAATAACCTGTCTACAAGAAGGAAAAATCTGAATTCAAACCGGTTAAACATCGCTTAAAACTGCTTTTGCGTCGAATCCTGCTTGTACAGAGGGGTTATATATATATATATATATATATATATATATATATATATGATACACCCTAGCAATAACGAAGCTAATTGCTAACGAGTCATCATAAAATTATTACTATTTCTTATAAATTACAGTAAAAAAATAATCGTTACTTTTAGAGGAGTTTGGCCGGTAGACGCCGTCATCTAAATTGGCCTGATTAAATTTAAATCATGTTCTAAAAAATTACATTTTCATTAACGCTTAAAAATGAAAATAAATAATCACTCATCTCATACCAAAAGAGTATTAGTAATTTTTGACTGGTGTTTCTGACGTCTTAATTTCAAAGAAGTTCCGTATTTTACTCGGCCCAGTCAGATGGCGCAGCAAATTACATTGACTGCATCTCTACAGATAAATAAGACTCCCCCAACGATTTCTCTCGAACTGTAATAATTCTTTTTGATATGAGTCATTTGTAAGCACACTGTTAAATGTTTACAAATACTGCTATTTAACATTAGTGATTCTATTCCTCAAGTATTCTTATATACCTAAATGTTGACAAAGAGTAGTTTGAATTAAAATCCACTTAATGATCCTAAGATGTCTCAATCTGCAAAGGCAGCTTGATATTTGGAGTAAAGGCTGTAATAAAAACATTTTTCTCCCTGTCATTTAGGGCATGGATTACGGTGGCTCTATCTGCCACAGAGGTGCAAGAGTCCCCACCAAAACAAACAAACAAATAAACTGTGATGCTCTTAGCATGATACTAAATTACATTTGATGATGATGCTCACGTTCAGGAAACGCAGTATGTATTGAGTACTCCTCCATTACCATTAACATTACACCAAGAGGCACTATGAATCAGGAGAGACCCTGTTGAGTAATGGTTAATGTAAAGAACTGTGACACCGTCGATAGCAAGTTCGAATTCCAGTCGCGCTACTGAATTCACTTTCGGACAAATACCCTTGGGAAAGGTAAAAACCCATTTATTTCCCACCTGTGTGACAGACAGCTCCACAACTGTTCTTCTACAAGGATGCTTTTGGCATTGAATAACCCACGGAAGTACATATCCCATTAAACAAAGAAACCAAACCACTGACCTGGCGTGGCAGTATTTGTTAGGGTCCTATTTATGGGTCAAACATCCGTATACAATAGGACAGCACCTGCTCAAAGCCCGAGAAAATAGAATACAAACAAACACTAAAACATCAACTAAAAAATGAAAATATGAACATAAAACGAACGCAATTCCTTAACTTCTATGAATTGAACAATTCTAGACAGGTTGAGATGCCGTTAAAATCAGTGGTTCGTTCTGAATATTTTCATGTTGATGTATAGAACGTTAATTTTGTAAGACTCGCATTAAACAGAAAAAAAAAATTAAAATTAAATAAAAATAATAGAAAATAATAATATGATAAAAAAAATAAAAATAATAAAAATAAAATGATAATAATAATAATAATAATAATAATAATAATAATGATTGTAATAATAAAAAAAATAATAAAATATAATAAAAATGATTACTTAAAAACAAAACAGACTTTTCATTTCCTTTTTATTTATTTCTTTAATTTTTTTTTTTTTTTTTTTTTTTTTGGTGGTCGGGGGCGCTCAATCAGTTTTCTTTCAGAGATCGGCCGATAGCGAAAAACAAAATTCTTGTGAAGAAAAAAAAATCACTGCTTTGTCTCTAGACTTGAGATGCTTTGCGCTAGTCTAATAAAACAATCAATGAACTATCTATATATCTAAACAAGTAATTCTTTATTACGTATGTAAATAACGTAAAGGAGACGCACCTAGGAAATGGAATCCGTGACTCGCGTTCGAATCCCAGACGAGGCTATTGGCCTTTCACTCCGGGCTTATGTCCTTGGGAAAAAGGTAAATTGTAGGGCAGAATGTAACTATTGTAGCAGAAAGTAAAGCTCAGAATTCTAACAAGATATTCTCCGCTTAAAAATTTGATCTAGATTTGGATACTAGTGCTAGCGAATGGATCAAATAAATACATGCTCACGTACATGCATTCAGAAACAGACAGACACACACACACACACACTCACATATATATATATATATATATATATATATATATATATATATATATATTTTTATATATATATATATATATGTATATATAAGTAGATAAATACGAACATGAATAAAGGCATACGGGAAGGTTGTTGGCTTGGTCGTATTTCATGATATATCAACTCTTGTGCATTTTTTAAAGCCAAATCCTGGTAACACAAGTGCAAACACACATACACACACACACACACACACACACACATATACACACATATATGTGTGTGTGTGTGTGTGTGTGAGTGTGATTCGTCAGTGACTAGTTTGTACGTAGCTTTATTAACCTGTTGAATTGGTTGTGTTTTATCGCATCAACGTTATACCAGTTGCTGTATTTGCCAAAATAAAAGGAGCAATGAATAAAGCAACATTTTTTCCCAAATTGTCCCCTTGAGATACAAAAATACTTTTTGCTTCGTGTTTTCTATGAATCGGAGAATAACATCTTCTAAAATCTATATAATGTAATATTTAGGATACTCGTTGGCTGGGTCTTACCCATCTGCCTATTAAATTGGACCAGCTGACAGAGCTTTTTTTTTTTTTTTTTTGATAAACCGTGAATGTTGCACGCTACAAAACAGCATTTGTACGAATACTTACGACAGAAGATTTAAATACGAACTTATCCACGACACTCTTTTATGGATTGCAACAGTAATTTACGAAGGTCTTTACTAAGTGGTGTAGCAGTTAGCAAACTAGACTATCAGACCTACACGAGTGAGTTCGAGTCTCATTGGGCGCCCCATTCATTCGGCCTTGTGCCACATCGAAGCAAAGAGCTTCGTAAATTACTCTTTTATGGATTGCAACATATGTACTTCTATTTGCTCTGTGTGGCCACCAGATTCCTTATAAAGGACATACCAAGAGCGATAGTTAATAGGAATGGGTGTCTAGAGAGAATCAAAGAAATCTTTGCAGTCAGAACGCCTTGATGGTGATAAAACATTTCAGCATTTTACTTTCTATTGCACTGTATGATTGGGGTTTGCACAACAGAACCTCCCTAACCTATTTTTTTTTATTCAATACTAACCTAAATGAAAAATATCTCTACTGCTATTTATTGAGTCATATGCGTGTGTAACATTTCTAACACATCATTAAAACACATTGAAGGTAGAGTGAATAGGTTCCTTACAACAAAGAAATTAAGGTTCTCTGCCTTTTAAATTGAAATAATTTACACTTCCATTCACTAAGGTTTTGTGGCAAAAGAGAAAGAAATCAATGTGAAAAAATACAAAAATTAAACAAAACTTTGCGGCTCTCTTTCTGATAATTTATATTTATAGAAAATTACATTGAACTCTTCCAATGAGAACTATAATTATGTACATAACATTTAATATATCGACAGCAAACCGTCGTTTATTAGATTTATGCACGAGATAAGTCTCCAAAATGAAGACAGTTTCGACCTTGTGAAAAAAGCAAAAAAGAACATGTCTGACTCAAGACTAAAGGAGGGACCCGTTAGGGAGGCGAGGGAATCCCCCGTTTATGTTTTCTTGACAGCAATTAAAATGCTGTAAAATGGGGGTCTAAATAAAATCTTTGTCATCATCATCATCATCATCATCATCATCATCATGTCTCTCTTAGAGCACGAATTCCGATGACTCTTTTTCAAAACATCCATCCCTATCCTCCATTGCTCCCGACATGTCTTCCGAACAACATCCAGTGTCCGTTCAATGAATTATTGCTGGTCGACCAAAATTGGGATATCCCTGGGTAGGGTTTTATAGGAGAAAGTGATTTGTGAGTTCGTCTTACTTGGATGATTTTAGAGTTTGGAGGTAAGTGAACGTACAGCAGTAGTTGCGTGGAGTGTTGCTTCCAGGATTTGTTCAAAATAGCTCGTAGAATTCTTGTGTGGTTTTTTTCCCAATTTGTTTTGTTAACGTCCATGTGGTGCTTCCATACAGCAGTATTGACAGAACCACAGCTTGGAATAAATCATGTTTTATTGTATTGAATAGATCACACTTCCACCTGATCAGTAGCCTATAGACAGCAGACCACGCCTTCGCTAGGCGTACATTAACATCACTTTGATTAGATGAGACACTGCTGCCGAGGAACAAAATATATGTATTATTTCATCTTTATTGCGCTCACGTGGAGACCAAAGCTTCCTGCTGCCTGCTTCAGGCTATACAGCAAGGATTCGGCTTGAACAGGTGTATTTTCAAGACGCGCTTTATCATCTGCTAAGTCTGTGTTTCTTATAGTTTCTACAGGATATCGTTTGCTATTTTTCTTTTAAGCGTAAAGTCATTTTCATTTATTAGATCTATCGATATTCATTGTTGTCGGAATACTTTTAAAAGCATTCCGAATATGACGAATGTCGATTGGGGCATATTAACAGGAAAGTAAGTGTTATGATGCTGTGTGTTAAGTCTCGTTAAATAATAATATGCAGTTGTCCAAAAATTGATACACCCCGTATACATATGTAAGCAAATTTATTTTCAGTTTTGCCCAATCGGTTGGGGTTGTAGAATACACCGACTACACCTATGCAGTGTGGTAAGACCCCCCCAATGAGTGTCCTGGATATGACACTACACAATCTGATGGTGAGGCTCCAGACATGCTGGAGCTTTGGTGAATGCGAAGCACACCTACATTGCTATTGCTCCCAGGTCCACTCTAGTCCAAAGTGGTAGTACCTGATAGGGTCCTATCTATGGATTCAATAGAACTAACAGCATACTTATGCTAAACTGATTTTTTTTTAAAATTAGAACTGTTCGACTAAACTGAATAGCTTGAAATAAAAATGATTTTGACAATTAAACTGTACTTATATTTAAACTGCGTGCTTTAGCTAAACTGAATTGTTTGAAATGAAACTGTTTTTGACATTGAAGCTGTACTTTCACTAAACTGAATCGTTTAATATAGAACTGATCTGACATTTAACTGTGTGTAAACAAAATATGTTCTCAAACTGAATTAGCTGAATTAAAACTGTTTGAATAAATTAATTGCTTGAACTAGAAATGTTTTTGATAATTAAACTGTGTACTCATGCTAAACAGAATTGTTTGAAATAGAAAGGACTATTTGCATGAAAATGGACTTGGTATTAAATAACCTACAAAGGTTGATATGTCATAAAACCCAAACAACCAAACTAAACCAAATTATTTTTAGTTACAGAGGTGTTGTAATTTTTGGAGGTTACAGAGTTTCAAGGATATAGAGTTTTCAATATATAAAAGTGAACTAAAGTTGGCCAAAGGTAGTCGAGGATTACCCGAAAGCTCCCCTTTTATTAGCTACTACACCTTGGTATAGGAGGGTGTTACTCCTTTTCTTGGATTTCTCCAATTTGCCCTTAATTCTTACCTTATAATGCTGAGTGATAAGGAAGGCTGCATCAACTACCATTTTGGAGTCTTTGGTATGACTCAACCTGGGATGGAACACTGGTTTCTGGGGCCAATGGCAAACGCTTCACCCTCTTGGTAAATGGGTCGAAGTAATACCTAATAATGAATAGGTTTGTTTCTATAATGTTCTCCTAGAAGTAAGATCCGATTATATTTTATTCAGAAGAAAATTCTCTTGTTAAGGATGTTTAAACACCCCCATATATATATATATATATATATATATATATATATATATATATATATCGCGATCAGATAAAAAGCAATAGTTAAAAAGCTTTTGATGCGTCTATCTGAAATAGAACCACAACAGAAGCTTACTAGATGGAGTTAGAAATTCTTCAATCTCCCAGTCTTGTTCCCTCAATCACATACACATAAGAGCGTATACGTGTATGTGTATGAGTGTAACGTTTTCTTCAAGTAGTGTTGATAGCATTACATTCTTTCGCCATCAGTCCCTATCGTCCATCGCTCAAAGTAGGTCTTCCAGACTGTTCCAGTGTCTGCACAGGGCTGATATATGTAAGTCTTTGCTGATTAGCCAACACTTTTGCATCCATGTATAGGAGTCCATTAAAGCACGTGTCTATCATGTTTTGTTCGTCTTACATGGATGGTTTGTGTTATGGAAGGTAAGTTTCCGTACTGCTGCTCTTTTGTAGGGTGCTGCTTCCAGGAGACCAAATCAGTAAAATCAGAAATTCGGTAAAAGATACAAAATCACAATTAGCATGGCACAAAGTAAATAAAGAAAATGGAAAGGAAACCATCTCGAGAGCAAAGCTAAAAGCTGTCTGCTAAGAAGAACAATTTCAGATGTAGAAAGAACTTTTCAAGAAACTGCTCGAAAACCTACTTGAAATCACTGATAAAACTACCGAAAAATTATGAATGGCCAACTCATCATCAAACTAGGACAGTTTAAGTAGGAAAAAGTTTGCGCAAAACTGAAAGAATTAAAATCAGAAAAGCAACAGTCCTCAACGAAATACCTCCTGAAGTATGGAAGACAAGAAAATTTGAGGACATAATTCTTTGATTATGTAACGTAGTGTATAAAGAAAACACCATAAAGAAATGAACAAAAGGCAATACTTTCCACATCCCAATGAAAGGTGACCTCGGAATCATTAAGAATTACAAAGACATAACTCTTCCTACAAAAGCAGTTAAGGATTATATTGCCCTGAAGTCAAGAAAATTCTTATAAAAATCAGAACTGCTTTCGCAGAAATCAATCCACTTCATTTAAGATTCTGACTTCCCGTCGAATCACCGAAAAAGTACCAGTAAAAAAAGCTCAAAGCAATTCTAGTTTTCGTAGAATTCTCCAAAGAAATGATTCCATATACAGCAGCAATATGAAGCAACCACGATAAGAATGTTGTCTCTCAGAAATCTATTACTGTTATATAGATGCTCTTGAAAAATGTTAACGCAATGGTTCGCTCACGCGATGGTGATAATGAATTCTTCGACATTGTTGTTGGATTTTTGCAGAGAGATACATTGTAAAATAATTAGGGTGATGAGTAATTATATTGATCATTTTATTTGGTTATTAATTATCTTAATTATCTTATTATTTAATTCGGTGGGGCTGTTGACTGGTTAGATAGATGTGCCCGTGGTGTAATGGTTATCGTCGTAGGAAATGAATACGGCAACACGAGTTCAAATCCTGCACGAGACTGATTGCATTTCACATAGCACTAACACCCGTGGGAAAGGTATGAATCCAATTATTCTCCCTCCAGCTATGGGTAAATAGTAGGGCAGACTGTGTTCTTCAGGTTTGGCGAGGCAACTAGTCTAGAAGGAAAACCCTGAATTCAAACCTGTTAAACTCCGCTTAAAAATTGACCTTTTGTTATATCCTGCCCGAGCGGAGAGGTTTCTAAATATGGATTAGAGATCTTTTACAGTATGTCTAGTTATCATTGAAGCCCACGCACGCACATTGGCAAGCGCGTGGGCAAGGATTCGACAATCACTCCTGGTTCTAATAGGGTTTCGGGAAAGGAAACGAAAACTAAACGAAGTTGAAGTCATGTCACGTGATAAGTTTGATTGAAATTGAATAAAACTAATTGGTTTCGTTTGGTTTTATAGCAAATACTTCAATTATTCTAGCTCATTAATGCCAAATCTATCAATATATATATATATATATATATATATATATATATATATATATATATATAAACAGTTCTATTTAAAACAATTCAGTTTTGCCAAAGTATAGTTTTTTTGTTTTCACATAGTTAAATGTCAGAATAGTTCTGTTTCAAACAATTCAGTCTGATTTGCTTTTATGGCATATCAACCATTTTTATACATAGAAAGAGTTCTATTTCAAACAATTCAACTTAGCACAAGTACACAGTTTACATGTGAAAAAAATCTATTTTGAACAGTTCAGTTGAGCATAAGTTCAGTGTTTCAATGTCAAAAAACAGTTCTATTTCAAACAATTCAGTCTGTTTTTTTTTTGCTTTGCTTTGATGGCATATCAACCATTTTAGTTTAGTTACAATCTATATTTCTACATATGAACAGTCGTATTTTAAACAATTCAGTTAAGCAAAAGTACACAGTTCAGTTCTACTTGACCCATATATAGGACCCTATCAGGTGCTACAAATCTGGGACAGAGTGGTCCTGGGAGTGATGGCAATAAAGGAGTACTCCACATTTCCGTAAGCTCCAACACTAGTGGAACGTCACCATCAGATTGTTTAGTGTCATATCTAGGACACTCGTTTGTGGTAGGGAGCCTTATTCCTCTGCAGAGAAGCAGTCGGTGTATTCTGAAGTCCCAGATGACTGGACAAATAAAACTAAAAATGCAATGATTTAGTGAGTTGACGTCACACCGAATACTTTTGCTGATGAAATATCTATTTTAGAAATAAGATTTAAAAAATAAAGAATTTAAAAATAAAGCAGTTGAAGTGAAATCCAAAGAGAGTTCATTTGAGTTGAGTTTGGAAGTCAATTCAGCTTAGACTTTGGTACAATTCTGTTTGAGTCGGGGGTTACTTGTGTCTCCGGTAGTATTCAAGCCGGCTTCATTTGTAGCAACGTCTATTATAATCTGCCAAGATGCGTTCACTTTAAAAAAATAAACACATAGCAAATAATATCATACAGAGACAATGACAAACTCCTGCGTTTGCCCGGAGCAAGCAGCAGTAGGCTTTGGTTTCTACGTGAACGCAAATAAAACAAAGCTCATGTGTTTTAAACAAGAAGAGTCATTTTCACTTTACGATACAATCTAGACAGGGAACAATAATATCAAGCCTTCAGTCTTGTGCCGTCTTCACTTCTTCATTCAGCCAAGAATACTCCCTCACTAACCATTTTCCTTTAGAGCAAGGTGGTCGGCACTCATTTCTTCAGCAGCAGTTTTTGACGGCCAAGCTCTGCGCTAGTTTTTTTTTTTTTTTTTTTGTGACTCTCAAGTAATTCGGATTTGTGCAATGCTTATAGAAAAGAGAAAGAATTGAGAAACAAAAGAGTTGTTTTGTTTTATTTGGTCGGCTGAAACACAGCGTTTTCCAACCACCCAATCAATTTGCGCCACACAAGTTTTTTCACTTAGCCAATCAAATAATGCCAAGTGGATTACATATCTGATAGTTGGCAGAATAATAAAAAAAAGTATGAAAAAAAAACCCAAAAATATTTCGTTTACGCAATTTGGCAGAATAATAAAAAAAAATTCCTTGATGTCATTTTTTATGCAGAAATGAGACATGCGATTGCATTTTCCTGAAAAAAAAATCTCCAGAAAGTGCAGTCGCATATCTCATTTCTGCCAGCCAAGTTGTTTACTGAGAAGAAGTTCTCTAGAATCAGTTTGCGATACTTCCAACATAACTTTACCATTATCTTAGCTTCTTTTGAAATTTTCAAAAGTTTATCCATTAATGAATACCATAGAGTAATTCAGTAAAGTTGGCAACCGTAGTCAAGGGCGACCAGAAGCTTCCCTTTTCAATAGCTAGTACACCGATGTGTAAAGGAGGGCGCTATTCCTTTCCCTGGATTGCTCCACTTTACCCTTGATACGTACCTTATATTGCTGAGTTTTAAGCAAAGAAGCATCAAGTACCAGTTTTATAGTCTTTGGTATGACGCGACCTGGGATTGAACCCATGTCTCCCGGACCATTTGCGAACACTCTACCCACTAGGCCAATGATATAATGGTATAATGAATACTTTACTATAAACATAAATTTACAAAGAATTCTTTGCATAATCTAAGTTATGATATTTATCGGAAGATGTTTCTGCAATGCAGACCTCAATGAATCAGTGTTGAAAAACAAAATATTTGAGATTTTGTATATATGAATCTGTTCTATTGGAATATTTTGATGCATCTTGAAGAATAGAACTGCATCTATTCATTCTTTATTTACATTGAACAACCACTACATATAAACTATTTGTTAAGTCAATGTTTGCCGAGATGCAAACATTGCATCATAAACGTTTCAACATTTAGGAATCCCGAAATCATATATATATATATATACGTAGAAACAGACAGACAGACAGAGCTTATATGAACAAAATTATGAAGTCAAATATTTCAGCGTTATTACTTTAAATTCATTTAAAATCCTTTTGAAAAATGTGAGAAAAGTTTTTGGTCAGGTTTCAATAAATCTATAAATCACTAAATACCAACACACACACACACACACACACACACACACACACACACACACACACATATATATATGTGTGTAAGTTTTAGATTGAATTCCGACCATAGAAGAGAAAAAGACATTAGAGAAAATTTGATTGACATGTTTGTTTTACTAAATTTATACCTAAAAATTCCAATATGATTTTTCATATGATCTCCAACCCCTATCTCTTTCTCCCTTAATCACTCTCTCTTTTTTCTTTTCTCTCATTCTCTCTCTCTCTCTCTCTCTCTCTCTCTCTCTTTCACTGAAAGGCAGACAATAGTCAACACACAAGCATACACAGAAACCCACCAGCGGAAACTTACTCCTTTTTGAACAGGAACAACTTTATATCCATTGCCAGGCTGAAGATTTCACTAGAATCTTCTGGAAAATTCAACAACATTCGAGAAATGGGAAGTGCATGGTCAGTTCCTGTTTCTTTGTTTCATTTACTGTGAGTTGCCTTGTGCTAACTTAGGATCACAAGGTCCTTTCGTTTAACCCTTAAAACCGATGCTAATATGACTTAACCATGATACATTACACCAATCCCATCTTTCTTCTGTCGGAAGAGGATAAAAAAAAAAGAGGTTCCATTTGGATGCAAGTAGAACTCACCAAAGCCAATAAGAAAAAAAACCCTAATGAAAATGTTTCTTTTAAAACAAAGTGCTTACAGTATATATATATATATATATATATATATATATATATAATTTTTCTTAAACAACAATCCATCCAAATGCCACATTACTCTAGACTCTATTAATTATACTCAGCCTGCGATCAAAAGCATTTTGTTTGATTTATAAAAGTGGCTTGTTTTTCTTTACTTTCTTAACTCAACAACTGACGACATCGGGGTAGTTTCCAACTCATTACGCAAGCAGACAGCTACATATGATGAAACCCGGTGACCTTTACACCGTGGCTCTGTACAGGTAAACCTTTCCAGCGAGTTCAGCGGGTTAATATGAAATCTTGACAAATTCGTTCTTATGTGAGATAATAACAGGGAAAGAAATAACGGTTACAATCTCGATTCGTTTATGCGGACTTGCTTAATTCTTTTGAACGATGTAAATCTCCTTTCGATGTTCCATTCCAGATAAGCATAATCTGAAACGATATTCGAAATAGATTTGTAATCTTAAAGAGCACAGAGATCTTTGGTTGTTGCTAGTTATGTGTCAACATGACTGATTGAATGAACGAAGATTCAAAAATATATTAGCCCTCAACACATATCCCTCTTTCTTATTTATGAACGTGTCAACCATAGAAGTTAAATTAAGCTCATAGATTAACTTAGAATTAAATATAATACATTTTTTCAGTGGAAAAATATTCATATATCATCACACAACATCATGAAAATTTTACCTAAGTTGGTTGTCTTTCACTGGTGTTTGAGTAACAGCAAGTCTTCTCAAATCACCTTGACACTTCTCTGTATTCTGACCGATCTTAAAAATGCTGGAGTTTGGATGTTCTCAATATATCCTCCGATTTCCAACTCTTCCAGCCTCTTTTCTCTGCCTTTGGGGACCGTTCCAAACTACAACTGGTGTTGCCGTTACTCGGATCTTTCACAACTTTCTTTTTAGTTCTCTGGTAAAGTCCAACTACCTGTGTCCTCATTCAATTTCTTTAACTTTCACTTTGGTTTCGCCGAGACGGCAATTTTCGTTTTGTACAGTTCTTCATCAGGTCTTTACCAAAGACTTTGTGTAAGGGAAGATAGCGATTACATGTATTTTATATAATCAAGTTTGTTTTTTTTTTGCTGCGTCTTTTACGAACAATTTTTCAGTCTCATTGATATTACTTTCTTATGGAGATGAGCAATTACACAAAATGCAGCTTGAAAAAGGACACTAAATGGTCAAAAGAGAATTATACAGATTTCAAAAAAGCTGTAGTCAGAATGGTTTAGATTCGTCTTTTCCATTTTCTTCACTCCTTTTTCTAGTTTGTGTATATACCACTTAGCAGTATGATCAAGTATCAATCACTCACACAATTCCAAGCGGCTGCCCAGTCGACTGAGGCTGTAGAATACACCGACTGCTTCTCTGCAGAGGGGTAAGACCCCCACCCCAACAAGTGTCCTGGATATGACACTAAACAATCTGATGGTGAGGTTCCAACAATGCTGGAGCTTTGGGGAATCCGGAGTACCCCTTCATTGCTATCGCTCCCAGGTCCACTCTGGCCAGGAGTGGTAGCACCTGATAAGGGTCCTATCTATGGGTTAAATAGAACTAAACCATGCTTCCTTCACAATACTGATTTTTGCATTTAAACTGCGTATTTATGCTAAATTAAATTGTTTGATATGGAACTGTTTTGACATTTAAACTGCGTGTGTAAGCTAAATTGAATTACTCGAAATAGAACTGTTTTGACGTCTAAACTGTGTACTTATGCTAAACTAAATTATCTGAAATAAAACTGTTTTGACATATAACTCTGTGTATTGCCCTGTAGAAAACAGTGACTGCACCTCTGTAGAGGGGCAAGAGCCCCCAAAGAGTGTCCTGGATATGACACTAAACGATCTGATGGTGAGGTCCCAGTAATGCTGGGGCTTGGGGGAATACGGAGCACCCCTTAATTGCCATTGCTCCCAGGTCCACTCTGACCCCGAGTGGTAAAACCTGATAGAGTCCTATAGGTTAAATAGAACTTACGGCATATTTAAGGTAAACTGTTTGACTAACGGGAATAGTTTGAAATAGAAATCTTTTCGACAATTAAACCGTACTTACATTAAAACTGTATGCGTATGCTAAACTGAATTATTTGAAATAGAATTGTTTTTGACATTGAGAGTGTATTTACACAAAACTGAATTGTTTAACATAGAACTGTTTTGACATTTAACTGAGTTTAAACAAAATCTGTACTTATACTAAACTGAATTAGCTTAATTAGAACAGCTTAACTAAACTGATTTGCTAGAAATAGAAATATTTTTCACAATTAAACTGTACTGACATTTAAACTGCGGGTTTATGCTAAACTGAATTGTTTGAAATTGAACTGTTTTTGACATTGAAACTGTACTTACACTAAACTGAATTGTTATATATAACTGTTTGAATAAACTGAATAGTTTGAAATATAAATGGTTTTGACAATTAAACTGTGTACTCATGCTAAACTGAATTGTTTGAAATAGAACAGATTATTTACATAAAAATGGATTTGGCGTTAAATAACCTACAAAGGTTGATATGCCATAAAACCCAACCATCGGAATTCCCAGTGTATCACCTTTCCCATCCAGTCGTGCCTAATGTTGTACTCTTTTGTGCTAGTTGACAGCAATTGCTTACTATATGATTAATCGTTTCCTCTTTTTCTACATATAATCAACATATTGCTATTTTATTGTGAATTATCGATTCTCGATTCAACATAATCATTCCTTATCGGTTGTTTTATGCAACTGTACCGTTACATCTCTTTAGATTTCTCTTTCTCTTCAGATTTCCCTTTCTCTTCAGATTTCCCTTTCTTAGTCTATGTTCATATATTCTCGTATGCAATGCACCTTGTTTGTCACTTGAAATATCCATACAGTAGTTTTATTCCCATTTATGTTTCCTCGTTTTTATTGTTTTTCAGTCCATATTTATGTTACTAAAATTGTTATGGACTATTATAATCAATCTTTCATAGCCCTTTTTAACGTCGACATCTTGTGCTGATACATTTACGCAATCCTCAATACAGACGAATTATATTCCACCTTAACTTTTCTTAACAAATAAAGTATGTGTATGTCATCTGTGGGTTGTAAGGCGTTGCAATTATTATCAATTTACTTATCTTTGGTCCATTTGTCTTAGCTTCTCCCTTGTTCATTTTAAGATTGACCCTGAATATCTTACAAGGGAAAGTGTCACTTTAATCACTTTTATCGGATTTCTGCTTGAGAGTTCTTTTTCGAGAAGCTTTTCCGTTCGCAGCCACACTCTTTCCTTATTTTTCCTTTATCTCCCCTTGTTTGATGGTGTCCACTTCTAACATTCCCAAGTACTTGTAATTTTCCTTTTCTCCAAGCTTTCTAATGCTTTCCTGATTCGCCAGTTCTACTACCTTCGTCGCTTCTCTTTTTCTTCTTTTTATTATCAGCGTGGCAAATTCCATTCCTATATCGCAGCTGTATATTCTTATTGCTTGAATCAGGTTTTCTAATTATTATTTTTTTTTTTTTGCAAAAACCCTAATCTCATCTATATACATTTAGATATTGATATCTTCTTGTGAATTTGTAAATTTGTTACACCGATAGTAATTTCTGAAGTATGTAGCTGAGTATCATTTTTGCTCTAACAAAAAGCAGTTGGGTAAGCGAGTCTCCCTGTAAGATGGCTCTATCGAATTTTACTTCTTCTTGGGTTTTTTTCTCCGGCTGTCTATTCCTCGCTCCGGTTTTCAATGGCATTCATGACGAAGTTTAAGATTTTGACAGATATTTGAATATTTTCTGAGTGCTTATTGCCCTAGTCTGTGCAACCGTACCCTATGCCTTTTTGTTGACAATCCATGCTTTTGCTACATTTTCCTAGCTCGCTTCAGCTCGTCTATATATAGTACATCAGTTGTTCTTTTTGCTCCTGGCAGCAAGTTTTTTTTCTTCTGGAAATAGTCCATGATATACAAGCAAGTAATAGACTTCTTCTTTCAAGGGTTTGGTCAGGATATTCTACGTCATAAGTAAACATGTCATTAGTATATAGTGGATTAGGATGGTCCCTTTTTGAGGTTCTGTTTGAATCAGGGTAGGTTTCCATTTTACCACCAATTCGTTACGCTTGCTTCTTGTAGGCATTTGCTCAGCTGCAGAGTCAGTGTGTAGTGAATAGACTATCTATGTACATCATTGTGGCCTGGCATTTTCCAATTTAGTATTTTCTTGAAAGTTGCTCTTAATGAGTCTCGTGTATATAAACCTCGGGGTCTTTTTTCTGTTTTTTTTTTCTCCAGTCATTGATGTTTTACTATAATTTCCTCTTTTTCGAGTTTTTCACAGCTGCTTTAGCGGATGGCTTCTCGCTGGAGGTTGACAGCAAGTCTCCTCAGATCTCTACAATTCTTCTTAGTATTCTGGCTGATCTCACTAACGCAGTAGTTTCGATGCTCTATACACGACCTTTAATTCCAAGTCCTCCAGTCCCTGTATCAATCCTTTGATGACTATACCAAGAGCTCGAATTATAATTTGTATCACCGTTATTTTCATGTTCTATGGTTTTTCCAATTCCCTTGCAAGGATCAGGTACTTGTCTTTCTTTCAATTTTACTTAGTGGTCAGCCAGGACAGCAAAGTCTACAATTCGGCAAGGTTTGATCTTCTGCCATGATTAAGTGATCTGTTTGTATATCAAAATTTCAGAGGAGTGTGTGCGTCTCATTTTCTTGTACAGATGTTGGGTTGTGCATATACTATTTGTTCGTATGATCAAATTTGAATTTCTTGCACATTTCCAAGTGGATCATCTTGCCCACCTTGTAGTGTCTAGTCTTATACTCTTTCGGTGCTAATTTGCTGCATTCGCTTATTATGTGATTGATCATTTCGTCTCTCTCACCACATTACCTACGCCTACTGTTTTGTTGCGTCTCATCTATTCTTGCTTTGATATGATTGATCTTTATGGCATTATTTTGAGCTTCCGTGAGAAGGTATTCAGTTTCTCACTTAAGTATTCCTTTTCTTATCTATGTCCACGTTTTCTCGTGTTAAATGTCGCTTGTTAGTCCATACCGTTGCTTTTCTATGCCGAATTCGCTCCCAATGTCTGGACTGTATATTCTCACTGCTATTATTAGGGTTCCCAATGCTTTTTCGTTTTCGCAAACAGTTTGATGTCGTCCATGTACATTAGGTGAATGATTTTTTATGGTGATTTACTCAGTTTTCATCCACCTGTGCAGTTCCTGAGTATGTGGTTTAGTGGGATTATCGCTATTACAAATAATAATGGTGATAGTGCATTTCCTTGGAATATACCTCTCTGGATTTTCGCTTCAGCTAAGCTTTTTCCTTCTGCTATCAATTCCATTCTCCAGGTTTTCATGGTTTTTTAGATAAAGTTTAAGACTTCGTCTGATATTTTGTACATTTTGTGGCAGTTTATCATCTAGCTTTGCGGAACCATATCATATGCTTTTTTTAGTCTATCCACTCCACTGCTGGATTCTTTCGTCTTGTCTTGTTCTCATTGAGGATGTCTTCATCAATGTACAATAGCTCTACAGACTCCCTGGTCCACCTGGGGCATTATATCAATTCCTCAGGGAAGTGTCCGTGGCTTATTAACGAGTTATAAATCTCCTCACTTCATCATTGTTATTATTATTATTATTAATATTATTTTGACTACTTCCATTGATAGCTCACTGATAATAGACAGCTAAAATCCTACTTTACGGATTCCTGTAGATATAGACTTCATCTTTTATAGAATGGACTCTTTATTAGGGCATACCTGTCGGTGGATCTTATTGTATCCCCTTCATGGGGGGGCGGATAAGACATCCCACAGAAAAAGAGTTCTACGTAGAACACTAAAATGCACCTGATAATGAGGTTCCTGTTCTGAAGAACTGGAGTGTTCAGAGAACGACATCGTTTTCATTACTCCCAGGTCCACTCTCATTCGTAGTGTAGAAGCTATTTGGGTTCAATCCTTGCGTCCCATAGAGCAGTTTAAAATGATTTGTATTGAATAGGACCTTGTTCAAAATGAAAAAAAAAAAGAATGAAAAGACACCTCTAACGACAACAACTCAAAAAAATTAAATATAGACGCACTGAACGTGAATTTTTAGCTACTAGACATAAAATAACCCTAGACGGATTGCCATGCCTTTGAAATCAATCAATCAGTCTGTTTTGTGTGTGGTTTAGAAAGCATGGTTTTTCGACCACTCCGGTAGATCTGTATCGGTCGTCATCTGCAGTTTTTCTTGTGGTCGTTAACGTTGACGTCACTAAGGCTACTTAAGCACCTGAAAATTGTTACGCTCAACTGCTAAGAACTGGAATCTTGGAGTATGTATTATTGCCACCCAGCAATGCTATGATTTTGAGGTGCTTAGGGTCAATTTTACAAAGTTTGAGGACTTTCTCTATGTGGTTGCTTGAATCTTTGTTGAGTCCTTCATGTGGTTGTTGATCCTGTTTTGCTTCACTAAGCAAGATCACATGATTAAGCCAACTCCAGCTGTCGGAGTTATAATGGAGCCTTCAATGCTGGTTATGTCAGCTCATCACACATGCAACCACACACACACACACACACACACATACGCACACATGCATGTAGATGCATACACACATACACTGATACACACACACACACACACACACACAAACACACACACACACACACACACATATATATATATATATATAAACACAGAAACTCATTGATATACAAATCTACACACAAGTCAGATGATAGCTTAAGTGTAAAACTGCAGCTTAGAAGTCAGCGAGATTAAATCCCAACCACCACTATGGAACTAATTCCCTCTAGCTATAGGTTAAATAACATCATTACAGTTCTACGGAGATGGCTTGGGCATTAACAAACCCACGAAGAGTTATATCCAATTCAACAAAGAAACCAAAAAACACATGCACGTATACAGGAGTACACATGTTAGCGCTCTTTAAATAAAATTAGAAACAGTAAGTTCTTGTGACTTGTCAGGTGGCTTCTTCTTTTTTTCTAAATTGAAAAAAAAAATCATCTCAAGTGTAAGAGGTCTGGAAATCTGGAGAATGTGGAGCATTCAGTCTTTGCCATTACTTCAAAGTCCATTTTGAACCGAAATGATAGAACCTGCTAATAATCATTTGCATTCATTTATACCCTATGCCATAAACAATGAATAAATAAATAAATAAATAAATAAAGAAACAATGAAAACAAAAACAAAACAAAAGCAGGAAATCGTAGTCGGCTGGGGCTGTAGAATACACCTACTGCAGCCCTGCAGAGGGGTAAGACTGTCTCTATGAGAGACCTGGATATGACATTAAATTAACCGAGAGTGAGGATCCCGTCTTGGAGCTTTGGGGAATGGGAAGTAACCCTCATTGCTCCCAGGTCCACTATCACCCGGAGTAGTATCACCTGATAGGGTCCTATCTATGGAACAAATATACTTGTTTGACATTTAAAGTGTGGAAACAAATGCATTATGCTATATTAAATTGTTATAAATACAACAGTTTGATCATTTAGATATGTACAAAATATTATTGATGTTTATTTGTACTGCAAGTAATACATAGCAATACTGTGAGCAAACGAATGAGTAATCTTGAATTAGATAATTAGTGTTAAATGGCAATGCTTGTAACAGCTTTACTGTCTGCAAAAAAATGACAAATATGAATTGAATTATTAATGTAAGTTATCAACATTTGAAAATATTTAACTGATAGAAACAATAACATTACTCGTGATTCGCTCAAACTCTTTTACCAGTGTGTGAAAAAATCACCTCAGGCTCATTTAAAAATCTTGTTTACAAATCATATATCTAGTATATTTGCATAAAGAAGATTTGGCATTAAATAACCTACAAAGGTTGATATGCCATTAAATCCAACCAAACCAAATCCTATGTATTTGATATATATGTATAAAGACGATTTGGCATTAAATAACCTACAAAGGTTGATATGCCATTAAATCCAACCAAACCAAATCCTATGTATTTGATATATATGTATAAAGAGGATTTCGCATTAAATAACCTACAAAGGTTGAAATGCCATTAAACCCAACCAAACCAAACCCAATATATTTGATATATATGTATAATGAGGATTTGGCATTAAACAACCTACAAAGGTTGATATGCCATCAAACCCAACCCAACCAAATCCTATAAAATTAATATATATGTATAAAGAGGATTTGGCATTAAATCACCTACAATGGTTGATATTCCATAAAACTGATTCTAACACAATCAAAGCATATATATTTAACATATACTTATAAAAAGGATTTGGCATCAAATAAACTACAATGTCTGATAAGCCATACAACCCAACCCAACCAACCAACAAAAAACAAGAAAAAAATCAAAACTTCTGGAAAAAAAACGACGAGTTCAGTAGTTTAAATAAATCTTTAATAATAATAATAATAATAATAATAATAATAATAATAATAATTATTATTATTATTATTATTATTATTATTATTAACAGCAATAGCAAAAACTTTATTTAGTTTCTTTGTTTAAAGGCCTAAAGTTATTTAAGGCTGAAAGCATCTTTATAGAACAGTAGTGGTACTATTTAACCCACAGCTGGGAGTAGACGATAGGGGTTTTCTCTACCTTTCCTAAGTGCATTAATCCGATAGTGAATATAATGGCATGGTTAGAGTTAGAACTCGCTTATCCATCACATAAGCCACTCTGCCATGGAGACTCCTCCTCAAAAGAACTTGCCAACAACTGGAATTTGCTATGCAAGAGTGAAACTGAAGGAAGACGAAACACCGGAAAAATATCTGGACTTTGACAGAGTGCTTTTCCATTTCTTACACTGGTTACCCGAGCCAGACTAAAGAACACAGTATGCCCTGCTATTTATCAATAGCTGGAAGAATGTTTTTGAACAGATGGATTCCTACTTTTCTCGAGGCTAACAACGCAAAGTGAAGGGTAAAAACTCTTGTATATGATTCAATCTCAAGTCACCGATTCCATTACCTTTCGAGGGAAACTTCGTGACCACGTGGCAAATGTCCCTAACAGATACATTGTGGTAAACGAGTTAGAGCTCCTGTCACAGTATAACATTCACTTTCTGACTAATACATTTGGGAAATGTACTAACCACCTTGTCACTGCAGCCATAGGTTAAATAGTATTGCTAATGTTCTTCTTTAAGTGTTAAGTAAGCCACGAGGTTTAATATACCATTTAACAAAATGTTGCGTCCTGGTTTGTGAACGCTTGTAATATTAAATAAAGGACAAACCACTATATGTGAGGAAATAGAGTTATATTCTCAGGAAAAAGTATATACAATAGAGACACTGTTAGCAGACAAGAACATTGGATTAGTAAACACAGAATAAGGATATAGTCCAACGATAGTATTGGCTTTGTAGAAGAGGCTCTTCACCTTCTAGTCTGCCTTGTATTAGTAGCTACTGCTATATATGGCTGATGGACTAGCTCGTTGTGTGGAAAAGGTGGGTGATAACCAACACAAAGAAACCAAACCACATCCCCCGATGATGAATATTAAGCTAAGTGATACTCTTAAAACTATATAACTATGTGCAATAAAATATTCATCACCAAATAATCAAAATTACTTGAAATGATATAATCTTTTATAAAGTATATGTATTAGATATAAATATTCCGAACTCTACCACATTATACTTGCATTGAAATATCTTACCTACTGAAAGCGATAACGAAACACGTATTGCTGAAGCACGATCTGCCATTGACAGTGTAGGAATTTGATCTTTCTGATAAAACAAATGGAAATTCTTCTAAACTATAGCGGTGTCGGTATAACTATATAGTTGCACTAATAGCACTTTAACAAAACGTTTTCCGTGAAAACTATATGAAAACTACCCAAGGATACTTCGTGATTTTTTTAACAAATCCAACAAGCATCGCCCAACAAAGCATCATCTTAACTCTCTTTACACCAACCGTCTCAAATAAGACGATCAAAATGTGCTGGATAATGTTGGTGAAATAATGATTGGTTGTTAGGGTTTAATGGATTATTAACCTTTGTAGGTTATTCAAAGCCGAATCCATTTTTATACAAATAATCTGTTCTATTTCAAACAATCCAGTTTAGCATAAGTACATAGTTTGATTGTCAAAACATTTCTATTTCAAACTATTCAGTTACGTCAAACAGTTCTAATTCAACCTATTCAGTTGAGCATAAGTACAGGTTTTGTTTACACACTGTTAAATGTCAAAACTGTTCAATTTCAAAACATTCAGTTTAACGTAAGTACAGTTTCAATGTCAAAAACAGTTCCATTTAAAACAATTTAATTTAGAATATAAAAACAGTTCAATTTCAAACAATTCAGTTGGGAAGTTTAGTTCTGTTCAACCCTTAGATCTGACCCTATCAGGCGCTACCACTCCGGGCTTAAGTGGACCTGGGAGTGATGGCACTGAAAGGGTGCTCTGCATTCCTCTAAGCTCCTATATTACTGGAACCTCACCATCATATTGTTTCGTATCATATTCAGAACTCTCGTTAGGAGGTTCTTACTCCTCTGCTGATTTGCAGTCAGTGAATTCTATAGCCCTACGCAACTGGGTAATACACAGAGTTAAATGTAAAAACAGTTTTATTCGAAATATTTAAATTTAGCGCAAATACGCAGTTCAGATGTCAAAACAGTTCAATTTCGAGCAATTTAGTTTAGCATAAGAACGCAGTTTAGTTCTATTTTACCCTTAGATAGGGCCGTATCAGGTGACTACATCACTGGACCGAAGTGGATCTTGTTGCAATCTAAATGAAGGAGTATTCCACATTCCCCGAAGCTCCAGTATTACTAGAACCTAGCATCAGATTGTTTAGTGACATATCCAGGGCACTCGTTTGGGGGGCTGTTCTTACCTCTCTGCAGAGGTGCAGTCGGTATATTCTACAGCCCCCGCTGACAGGGCAATTGGTACTATTTACCAACCCCTCCGCTTGGGCAGGATATGACACAAGGTCAATTTTTAAGCGGAGTTTAACAGGTTTGAATTCAGAGTTTTCCTTCTCCTAGACTAGTTGCCTAACCAAGGCTGAAGAACCTAGTCTGTCCTACTATTTACCCATAGCTGGAGGGAGAATAATTGGATTCATACCTTTCCCAAGGGTATTAGTGCTATGTGAAATGCAATCAGTCTCGTCCAGGATTTGAACTCGTGTCGCCGTGTCCATTTCCTACGGCGATAACGACTACACCACGGGCACCTGACAGGGCAATTGGTGAAATAAATTACGTTCTCCCAAGGATACCCACATATTGACAAAAAAGTGTAGTCTAACCATAAAAAGATATTCATTCATTCATTTGTTCAATGCAGACAATGGAGGATCGTCGAGATGATTTGTCAAGAGCGTTAGTCAATAGAGACGGAAGATGAGAGAGAGAGAGAGGGGGGGGTCAAAGGAATCCGTGTTGTCAGCACAAATTGATGATGGTGATGATGATGTGTTGATTGAAGCCATAAATTGCTTGTAATAAAAGAACTGATTTTAGCCATGTTGATATGTTGTAAAAATAAGCCAAACCAAAGCTTTCGTTCCGTTGTTAGCAAACTTGACAGCCGAAGAATGTTAATACTGTAGGATTAATCAACGCTTGTTGCTACACACATTCAAGTTTAGTCAACAGATTCTGGCAAACATGTGTTAATAATAAGAAAATCTTGCATAAAAACTGAGAAAAATAACAGACCTAAACGAGAGTGTTGATGCTATTAGAAATCTACCGTCTTAGAATATAAGAGCCGGTTATTTTCCTTTAATTTCCGAGATGTCTACGAAAGCAGACACCATCGGTGTAGATGCACTCTGTGTATTTGAAAAAGAATGGATATTGCTGGCCAATTGAACCGTATTATTTCGATTGTGTGCATAGACTTCAGACAGTGAGGAAAAGGAAAACATGAGATAGAATTATTGAAACGGGCCTGCATCTGCAAGTATATTTCCATCACAGGAATATATGTGTATGTATTTAGCCAACTCCTG
The DNA here is from genome assembly GCA_963585895.1 of Sepioteuthis lessoniana. Taxonomy (NCBI): domain Eukaryota; kingdom Metazoa; phylum Mollusca; class Cephalopoda; order Myopsida; family Loliginidae; genus Sepioteuthis; species Sepioteuthis lessoniana. The sequence goes on from OY757914.1 coordinate 42,995,701, forward strand.
TGTCATGAACTGAATGTGATGCAATGTCAGTTTTTTTAAGCGGAGTTTTTACAGGTTTAAATTCCGCATTTTCCTTCTGTGGTTCTTCTACATATTCCTATCCTTTTACCAGTTTCCACACCAAGGTTAAAGATCATTTTTCGACTCATGATTTACTGATATGCATTGCTGGTGGGAGAATATTTAGCTGCAAATTTCTTAAGGGTATAAACGCAGTGATAAATACAAACAACCTCGTCTAGGAATTGAAATCATGAGTCCCTAGATATACACGTTGGTACAAAAAGATAAGGCCACCACGAAAAAACGCAGAAATTTGGATCGATCCACTTTTTTCTTTCAAAAATCCTTTTTTTTCATAAATGTATTTAGTAATAAAATTATCTATTAAAGTTTTTTTGGAAAAACTTTTTTCTTTGATTATTATTTCAGAAAATATTAAAATTAGCATGTTGCAAAAAGATATGGCCACCTATGAATTTATTAAATAAAACAAATTATCTCAAAGATTTTTATGTAAGATTAATTTTCACATAAAAATTAGCAATAAGAATTAAAAATAAATCATGGGACGTTGCAATTCTCTCACAGATATATATTTGTATATATATATTAAATAATGAAGACAAGTATTGTCTTAGTTTCAGGTTGGAATTGGTAGATGAATTTCCCCAAATCATCCCGAGCGCTTTTGAACCCTTCATAGGGGTTGCTTGTTTGTGTAAGGCGTGTGGATTTTTTAAAATGAGTTTTGAAAGTTTTTTATAACATAACAAAAATATGCGAACGCAGGGTTGGATGAAAAAATTCGAAACTCATTTTTAAAAAACAATACACTTTACGCAAGGAAGGAAGCCCTGATGATTACCTATGAAGGGTCCGTAAGTGATCTGGACAATTTTGGGAAATTCATCTTCCAATTCCAATATTAAACTAAGAAACTTAGCAGAAAACTTGAAAGGATCTTATATAGATTATACAGACAAAAGTTGCCTTTATTATTTAATGAAACATGCTTAAGTGAACGACGACTGTCTAACCACACACACACACACACACACACACACACATATATATATATATATATATATATATATATATATATAGTTAAGCAGAGATGAATTGCCCAATTAAGTTCACAAATTCGTACTATTTTTTTTTCATTTTGCTTTCCTAGGGTGTGTCAAAAGTTTCTGAATAGTGACATAAATATTACTTTCAGCAATAAACGCCGATAATTTGATGGAATCAAAATGATACTTTATACAGCATGTTGTTCGAACCATGTTCTCTCAGTTTATAACTAGTTCTATTTCATGGCTCACTTCTTGCACTGGCAACACTTCAACAACAAAGTGGAGATGGAAACTCCATTGAAGAACTGGTATCAGCTTGGGAACAAAGAACTAGCAGACAGGTGGATTCAGACGGTTTAACTCGATGGTCTCTCTTTAAAAACAAGCCGGCTTTTGTTGGAACTTGCAGTAAATAAGTTTTTGACCAACCCTACTATATACACAGGAGTGTGTGAATGTGCGAGCTTCTTTTTTCGTGATCATTAAATAAATATGTCTGGTGCCCGTCTAAATTAAGCTATATGATAAAAAAAAAAAAAACACAATTGAACGACTATTGCTATAATCGACATTTTAAAAATTGTTACTGTAACAAACTTGATCATATAACCGTGTGAATCCTAAGATACGACCCTCAGAAAAGAGTTACTTGAACGTATACCATGCTTGTGAAAGAATGATTGCTTGAAAAAAAAGGACTATCACTGTTTCTCTCTCTCTCCCTCTCACTCGCTCTTTCTATATATATATATATATATATATACACACACAAACGAGGTAGGGTTGAAAAGTTCATAGGCTGAAAAGTTCATTTGATGACACAATAATTTTAGCTCAAATTCTCTACTGCGGCATCGTAGAAAGCAAGTTCGAACTCCAGTCATGCCATTACATTCACTTTCAGATTAATAACTCTTGGAAAAGAAAGAACTCTCTTATCACTCCCAAGCAGTATGATAAGTAGCATCTCGTTTGTCCTTCTATAAGGGTGGCTTTGGCATGAAAAAAAGCAAAAAATATTTATATAACTTTACACCAAAAAAAAAAAAAAACAATATATATATATATATATATATATATATATATATGATAAATACATATGTGTGTGTGTGTGTTTTACCTGCCCCTCACGATGCAATGCAAGATATTTTGTAAGCAGTGTTTAACAGGGTTTAATTAAGAGTTTTCCTTCTCCTTGACCGCTATCCATACCAAGGTTAAAGAGCCCAGTTTTCCCTACTAGATTTCCATACCTGGAGGAAGAATAGTTGGATTCCTGCCTTCCTATGTGCAGTAACGCTATGTAAATTGCAAACAGCTTTGTCGAAAATTTAAACAAGATTCACAGCATTAATTTCTAAAGTCAATAACTATTACATCACAAGCACCCTCTCTCTCTATATATATATATATATATATATAATACACCCACACACACACACATATATATATATACACACACACATATATATATATATATATATATATGTATATATATATATATATATAATTCTTACAAATTCCTCGAGTTCATGACTCCAGAAATGACGAATAGAATTCATATAATTTTTTTCTTTTGAAAACATTTAGAGCTTTTATGAAATATGTTTGTGTTGTGCAGACTGTGGAATGTTGTCATCATAACTTACCAATTTGGTTATAGTGTTTCCAATCTTAGTAGAAATTTATTCTGAGAGCGCTGCTATTACATTAACATTGTTTACATATACAACACCGTGGTAATCAACATTTCGAGAATTTACTCGGAAACCCTCTGAAAGTCACACATGAACCAATCACGAGAATTATTAATAAACAATTAGACATCAATCTAAGACAGTTTACGCCAGATAAACTCCACTCAGTACCAAGAAAAATTAAAAATAGAAAAGCAGCAGGGCTTGATGAAATACCCCCAGAAATATGGAAGACCAGGGAATTCGATGACATACTGCTCCGACACTGTAATGTCGTATATATTCAAAACACAATAGACATATGACAAAGGGATGAATCCAAGATCTACCGATGTATAACCCTTACATCCATAGCGGCCAAGATATACAATGCTCTACTACGCAACCGCATAGAACCGAAGATTGAGAACATGCTTAGGAAGAACCAAAATGGCTTTCGGAGAAATAGATCCACGACGTCGCAAATTTTAACTATCCGTCGAATTCTTGAAGTTGTACGTGCAAAAAACCTAGAGGCAACAATATTATTTGTCGACTTCTCCAAAGTCTTTGACTCCATACACAGAGGAAAGATGGAGCAAATACTACTAGCCTACGGCCTATCCAAAGAAACCGTTGCAGCCATAATGATGCTATACAGTATACAAAAAAGTAAAAGTCTGTTTTCCGGATGGAGACATAGACTACTTCGACATTGTAGCCGGTGTCCTGCAAGGAGACACATTAGACTTATACCTCATTAACATCTGTCTGAACTACGTGCTTATAAAGTCTATTGATAAAATGAATGACAACGGTTTTAAGCTGACAGAAGAAAGAATCAGAAGACACCCTGCGCAAACAATTACGGACGTGGATACGCCGATGACATAGCGCTTCTGGCAAATACACCCGCCCAAGTCGAAACCCTACTACATAGTCTGGAACGAAAAGCTGCTTGCATATACCTCCATGTCAACTCACATAAGACGGAATACATGAGCTTTAATCAAAGAAGCGACATCTCCATACTAAACGGTAGTTTTCTGAATCTAGTAGACAAGTTCACCTACCGAAGAAGCAGTGTCTCATCAACCGAGACAGACATCAACATGCCAATAGCAAAGGCATGGACAGCTATGGATAAGCTATCGGTCATATGGAAGTCAGACCAAACCGATAAAATGAAACACAATTTTTCCAAACAGTGGTCGTGTCGATACTTCTGTATGGATGCATTGCATGGACGCTAACTAAACGTAATGAGAAAAAGTTTGACGACAACTACACAATAATGATGAGAGCAATATTGAACGAATCCTGGAGGCAGCACCCTACAAAGCAGCAGCTATAAGGCCACCTTCCACCCATCACGAAAACTATCAAAGTTAGAACTAGTCGTGTGGGTCACTGCTGTAGAAGTAGGGATGAACTCATAAGTGACATACCTAACATGGACGAGCAAAGGTATAAGAACCAGCTAGAACCTACATACAACAGCTCTGTGGTGATGCAGGATGTAGCATTGAAGACCTAACGGAAGCGATGGACGATAGAGACGGGTGGCGGGGGAGGGTCAGAGAGATCCGTGCTGATGGCGTGGCCTGATGATGATGATGAGATACACAGCAGCTTTCCGTCTCTTTTCATTTCATGACATTGCTGACAATCGAAGATACCCATGCTCTTTAAAAAAACGACAAATTAACAATCGAGTTTATTTAGATATTCTTAAGAAATTGTTGAAAATCTCGATGAAGAAAAGGTTTATGATCACCTTTTCAAACCAACAAAATATTCTATATTAAATGAATACGAGCTTATGTTAAAATGCGGTGATGAAAATCAGTTTCTTCTTAACGATTTACCGTTCCATGGTGCTGTTTTATATATCTATTATGGACTTGGTACCTTGATTGACGAACTCAATTTGAATTGATTCCTTCTTTTTAAACGGAAAATTTCTGCTTTAATGCTTTGGTGGACAGAGCAACAAAAGAATGCAGTTATGCCCAAGAGCCCAATGAATCGTAAGGCCAATGTAAGAAAAGTTTCATTTTTAGATCCTAGCCTTTCTATTTATATAACCAAAATGCATTATTATATATCACTGCATAAATAAGTACACCACCTAAAGAGAATTCGGAAGCAAACTATGAAATAATTTCAAAAAATTTATTTTTATTTTTTTTTTTTTATTAGTTTGAATAGTCCAATTAAAAAAACGCGATAAATCTAAATTTTCATGTTCAGCTCTATTATTCAAACACTTTATTAAAAATTTAAATTCAGCCTTATACGAGGAAACAAGAAAGGAAATAACGAAGAATCTATGATTTGTTTTATGCCAAAATCGAACCAAAGTTTCTTTGTCTACCGTATAAAGCATAGAAAAAAATTCTAAGAGAAAAAGTCCTTTTTAAGGAAAAGGTTGATAGAGGTTTGGACACGAAAAGAAAAGAAGACTTTTTAACTGCTTTCGCTACGGTGATTAAGAAGGACCCCACAAAGTTTATAAGAAAGCATGCATGTGAAATGAAATTCCACGAGAAAACTGTTAGGATAGCAATTAAACAAGATTTAAGCCCAGACCTTAACCCCTTTAATTCCACTATACAGTGTGTTTTAGAAAACAAAACAAATACAACTTCCCATCCGAATACTGCTTCGCTACATACTTCTATTGAGTAGGAATGAAATAAAATATCGGATGAATATATTTTAAAGCATGCAAATCGTTTCGTACACGGATTGATACAATAATGGAAAAAATGGTGGCCATATTGAGTAAATTATCTGTTTTGTCTCTACTTCTAATTTTGCTGTTTTTTTTAAATTAAAGTTAATCTTGTTTTATAACAGAGTTGTTTACTCTGATACTAGAATATTCCTAATTTTACTTCCGCACTCAGTATATATATATATTTAAATATCTTCAGATTTGTTTAATATAAAGGATGGCTGAATCCTTTATATATTACTTTATCTCTCTCTCTCTTTCTCTCTCCATTTCTCTCTCTCTCCGGCTCTCTCTATCTCCGTCTCTGTCCGTCTCTCTCTCTCTCACTCCGTCTCTCTCTCTCTCTCTCTCTCTCTCTCTCCGGCTCTCTCTCTCTCTCTCTCTCTCCGGCTCTCTCTCTCAATTTCTCACGCTCTCTCTCTCTCTTTCTGCACACCCATGCAGACATACAAACATACATTTGTATGTATGCACATACGAAGTGCCTTCAATAGGTTTCCAGACATTTTTTTTCTTACCTTAAAATATCAATTTTGATCAATAAAATGAAATATGCTGCTTATCAATAAAATCATTATTTCTAGTTTGGTTTGGTTTGGTTTTATGGCATATCAACCTTCGTAGGTTACTTTATGCCAAATCCATTTTCATACAAATAATCTGTTCTGTTTCAAACTATCCAATTTAGCATAAAGAAACAGTTATTTGATATAAACATTTCTATTTCAAGCAATTCAATTTAGTCAAATAGTTCTCATTGAAACATTTTAGTTTAGTATAACTATAGTTTTTGCTTACACAAAATTAAATGTCAAATCAGTTCTATTTCAAACAATTCAGTTTAGTGTAAGTACAGTTTCAATGTCAAAAACAGTTCTAATTCCAACTATTCATGTAGCATAAGTGCGCAGTTTAGTTCTATTTGACCCATTGATAGGACCCTATTAGGTGCTTCCACTCCGGGCCAGAGTGGATTAAGGAGCGATGACAATGAAGAGGTACTCCACATTTCACAAAGCTCCAGCATTACTGGAACCTCCAAGTCAGATTGTTTCGTGTCATATCTACGACACCCGTAGAGGGGGAGGGTTCTTACTCCTGTGCAGAGAAGTAGTTGGTGTAGTCTACTGCCCCAGCCGAGTAAGCAACATTATTTTTGCATGCTAATTCTCGAGCAACGACTTATTTCCACCTCTAAATTACTACCTAGGGTCTATCACTAAAAAGTGTTTTCTTTTCTTAAATTTCTAATCACCTATCTATCCTTGATCTTTCGTAAAGTTGGCTTTGGCATTGTATTAATCAAAAAGGTTGATATGCCATTAAACAATGATACTCATGTATTTTTTAATTTAATAAGCACCTATATTTTTCTACGGCAAAAATGTCTAACCCTGCCCTTCTTGAATACACCTGGGTGAGTAAAAAATTAGCTATTATTTTGCTGTGTGCAGTTTGTGATGGCATATCACGTGAACAAAGCAGTTCAAACCGTGAAAGGTAGTTAGGAGTGTCGGGTTAGTTAGTACTCTGACATCCAATTAGTATCACTTATATTTTAAATTCGAAAATGAAAAATAAAAGAAAAGATTTTGTTTGTATATTTTTTTTCATCATATTGCTCATATTCATATGAAAGAATGAAGAAAAAAAAGCGTATTCCTAAATTATGATTCATTTTCTAAATTTTCATGAATATCACAATGTTTTGGTGTGTACTTGTTTACAGTGCATGGGCGCCTCGGGTTGTGTAATGGTTAGCACGGTAGACTAGCTAATCATTACAAGTGATTTTCCGTCTCACTAGGTACACCATTTGTATGGCCTTGTACCACATCTTAGCAAAAGGCTTAGTAAATTACTGCTAGTACATCTATTCCTTGACTGAAGCTATAGGTTAAATAGTGTCACTACTGTTCTTCTACAAGGATTGCTTTGCTGTGGGTAATCGCCGAAGGTTGGTATACCATTAAACCAAAGCCGTAAAAGATAGCTGCTGTTGTTGGTAGTATCGTGGTATTTGGTGCGTTGACATGTTGTGTATTACGTCAGCGTGGTATTTGAAAGCCGTACAAATGAATATACAACTTAGTCTAATTCAAAATTTACGCTTTCCGAGTTCAAACAAGGACATAACACCATGAACGTAACCAAAAACAGTTTTTTGTACGAAGGATAAAAATGTAGTTGCTCACAGTATAGAAACCAGACGGCCGGAGAAATTTTGCTCGAGTTGCAAGAACATCTACAAGGTGCATACGAGAGTTTCCAAACTTTTTTCTTCTTGGCATTTAAAATTGTCCTAGACTCTTGAAAATTCAGTATGATATTGCTATACACCTTATAAGATGACTGACCAATTTTTATGATTTCAGATTCAAATGAACAGCTACAGCAACAATTGGAATACACCCTACTAAAGCTACATTGTCACAGCTGGTGATTTCCAAAAATGCAATCTGATAATTTAGAAGAACGATATGCAATAAAATTATATTTTAAACTTGGAATAAATGCCACAGGAATGTATGGAATGCTTTAGACTGCTTTTGGAGCATCTTGCATGAATTGAGCATCAGTTTTTGAGTGGCATAAGAGATTCAAGGAAGGCAAGGAGTCTGTGAAGGATTATGAGAGGTGTCGGAGGAGTAAGGAAGTTAATAGACCAGAGTTGATTGGCCAAAGGGTTAGGGTTACTATGCTGAGGTTTTAAAGGAGTTCAGGAAGAGATTCCGTCGGAAGAGGCCAGCACTCTTTAAATCGGGTCAGTGGCATTTCCACCAGGACAATGCACCAGTCCACAACTCCATCCTTGTCATAGACTCTTTAACCAAGATGGGCATCAAGACAGTCTCTCACCCTCCCTACTTTGAGATTACTTTGAAGGGGACTAGAGTTTCATATGTGTACTATCAATAAAAGTGCCCATATGAAAAAAGTCTGGAAACTTATCGTATGTACCTCGTACGTTCAGGCAAGGTTAAGTACTCGTAAAACCGCGGATACTTTGTACCTCAAGCCACAGGGGCCAAATCGGCAAGTCGTATAGAATGTCTCAATATATATGGAACTCATATGACTGCTAATAACTCTACTAATAATAATTTTGTCTTCTTTTTGTTTCAAATTTTAAAATAGTTTACTATAATAACTATTAGACTTCAATCACAATGTCTTCGATAAGATATGAAAAAAATATGTTACTTTACTATTTATTTGTTGACAAAATCATTCAAAACTGTCTCAAATAAGATGCGACCCATTAATAAGATGATTTATTACAGCAACAAGAATCTAAATAAAAGATTTCATGTCCTAAAAGCTGATATAATAACAAAAGAGAAAAAAAAAATGATTTGATGCCTCTGCTTCAAAGAATGCATTTTTTACGGGACGTATTCCAAATGACCGCTACTGCGATTGTCTCAATAATAAATGATTTCTGGGTGGCATCTATTTTTAGACACCCAGTATACGCAATATTAGTCGAGCTCGGCATCTCATTATTCAGCCGGAGTGGTAGCACTTGATAGGGCCCTATTTATGGGTTAAATAGAACTAACAGCATACTTATGCTAAAATGAATTGTTTTGAGTAAACTGAATAGCTTGAAATACAAATGTTTTTGACAATTAAACCGTGCTTACATTTAAACTACGTGCTTATGCTTAACTAAATTATTTGAAATAGAACAGTTTTTGACATTAAAACTGTATTTACACTTAACTGAATTATTACATATAACTGCTTGAATAGTTTGAAATAGAAATGTTTTTGACAAACTGTGTACTTATGCTTAACTGGATTGTTTTAAATAGAACAGATTATTCACATAAAAATGGATTTGGCGTTAAATAACCTACAAAGGTTGATATGCCATAAAACCCAACAAACCAAACCATTATTCAGTGTAGTTCGTCACCTTTAAGACTTCAGAAAAAGAATTCAGAGCTCCCGAATTGCTTGTTTCGATACTTAGATATTTTTAAACTTTTGACTTAACCTAGTAAGTCTTTTTTGACTCACATTTGCTACCTTTAGACAGCGTAAATCATAAAATGTAAATCGTGTTCATAATTGACCAAATGCTGAATTGATTTGAATTATTAGATAAGTCGTCACGGTAAAAAACGGCGTAGAAAGGAAAGCATCTTCGAATGGGTCTAGCGCACAATCCAATTAATTCAACTTCTACGGGAGCTCGTGTGTCAGTGAGATTTTGCCATGTAAGGAATATTTTAGTATAGAATTTGTATCCCTATAAATTCTTCTATCTTATACTGAGGGTGTCATCTTTTTTAAACACCTTGTATAAATGAAACGCGTGTGCCCGTGTCTGCACATGTTTGAATGTATTCACGCATTGCGATGTACACCTATATCAGTGTAAATAGTGCTAGCAAGTTTTCACACCTGCGTAAGACGTCGGATGCACATATTGGTAAGGATGCACACACAATGTTTCGCAAGAGATAAAGAAAGCAAATGTCTTTCCTTGCAATCAAACGGTGTAAACGGCTTTCCCAGGAGAATTTCGGCTTCTTTTTTCTTCCTTTTTTCTTGCTGAATAATTATCCAAATATTGCATCAGAGTAAACAAGGAAGATAGAAATAGATTTTCTTACAAAAATGTTGATGAAAAAAGTTTTCGACACCGAACAGAAGGAGAAGAAGACTATATTTTTTTTCCAGTAAGCTAATTCTTCCTTGTAATAAATATTGAAAGAAAGTGAGTGTTGTTTTTAAAGCATAGTTGTGATCAACGTGTACTCAAATATATACATTTATAATTGAAGCCAAAGATTATTGCAGATATATATATATATATATATATATATATATATATATATGTGCGTGTGTGTGTGTGTGTGTTTGTGTGTGACCTGAGAAGTTGATAGGCTGAAATTTTCATGTGATGACATGCTACTGATGACTTTCTTGATCAAGGCATTGCAACAGCGATATAAATAAACCACAAGGAGCACTGTTGAAAATCAAAACTCATTTGGTCAGTCCATGAACTTTTCAGACGGTCTTATATATGTAGAGGGTGGAGTGGAATACCAATTTTGAAATGGCGACTATTTTCAAAATTTATCGTATTCTCTGCCCCATCCTTTATATATATATATATATATATATATATATAAATATCGGAAGAAGTTCCATAAAACTGGAAGTAATAGGGTAGCCAAAGATGAGTAATGGATATTTTATTTTCTGGTTCTATCCTGCTCTGCTGCCTGGTTTTTGATTTTTTTAAATACTTTTTGAAAAACTTATTCGGTCTAATTTATATATATATATATATATATATATATATATATATATATATATATATATATAAGAGGTTTATGGTTCTTTCTAGCTCACTTTGAGAGTTGATAGAAGACAAATGTGCAGTGCTCAAAATCAATGATAGAACATTTAGACACACACAAACGAACACCCAACCACACACACTCATCCCCCCAAAACACACACACACACACACACACATATATATATATATATATATATATATATATATATATACAAAAACTGCTAAGAAGACTATACCCATACACCATTGTATATATATATATATATAGTACTGATGGGTGTGAAAAATTTTTCGGCTCGACCGAGATAGGAAAACCAGGTAGTGTGCATGGGTGTGCCTTCCTCTACAATTGGCAAATCGGTCCTGAAGATTTTTTTTAATCTTCTAAATAATTTTTAAAAAATTTTTTAAAAAAGGTCATTTTTGCTTTGGTTGGGCAGAGAACTTTCAACACATCCAGAAAGACTGATCTGTGTTTGAATTCAGTTGGCATACAGAGACGTACGATTAACCTTATTCAAAGTCAGCATAATATTGCACTTTTATTTTCCTTCCAAAAAAATAAAATAAAATGAAATTACATGGTTGATTTAATTGTCTTTTTTTTTGTCAAATGTAATTAGATTTCCCTAGTTTCTTTCAATTGAAATAAAATATTGTTTCGTTTTCATTTCAGTCAATTTTCTTATATGTAAATTTGCTTTGTTAGTGGGTATTTAAAACGAGACCGATGTTCTATATTTGTACACTTCATGTACATATATACAAGGTGTATTGTCCATGATGTAGAGGCTATCGTGCCGAACAGCTACAAACAGGCATCATGACAAATGAGACAATCGTTTCATTTGTGTAGACAACGTTACCACACCCTCCATAATCACCAGATTTAGCGCCTTCAGACTATAATCTCTTTGGTCCCATGAAAGAGCGTTTAAGAGGCCAAAATTATGTCAGTGACGAGGAAGTAAAAACTGCAGCGATGAAGTGGCTCAAAGAAAAATCAACAGAATTTTATGAGGCAAGGTTACATGCTCTAATTTAAAAGTAAAACATTGCAATTGATAGAAACAGTGACTATGTTGAGAAGTAGGGATGAGATTCACGGAGGACCAGCATTATCTTGGTGCATGATACCTGTTTCTGTGTCGGTAATTATTCAAATAATAAAGAAAAATCACTACTTCTTGATTAACCCTTGTAATACTAAAATAACTAAAAATTCCAAAACACAAAAAAGCGGATGATATTCGACAACAACCAGTCGATAAAAAGCATAAAACATGATAGACAGCTGACTAGACGTCTATATTTGATCTAAACGAGTTAATACCAATAAAAAAGATTTAGTTTAGTTTCTCCGTTTAATGCGATATCAACCTTCGTGGGTTATTCAATGTAAAATGACGATAGTGGTACTATTTAACCCATAGCTGGAGGGTATCATTTACACAACTCCTGAAGTGGCGCAGTTGATAACGTGCTGGACATCGTAGTAAGTGAGTTAGAACTCCTGTCACGCTATTATGTTAAATTTCGGACTAATACTCTTGGTTATTAGTTAAAAACAACACGATTTTTCATTCTGTAAGCACGGTTTTTGCTATTAATAACCAAGGAAAGTGTACATGCTATTAAACAGAAAAACAAAACAAACCTCTAAGCTTGAGCAAAATGCGACTCAAGGTCAATTTTTAAGTGGAGTTTTATTTAAATTCAATGTATTCCTTCTCTTAGATGAGTTGCCATACTAAAGGTTAAAGTGCATAGTCTGCCCAATTATTTACCCATAGCTATAGAGAGAATAGTTGGATTCATACCTTATGCAAGGTGATGTGTTCATATTTTTCTAATGATTCAATGCAATACCTCGGCAAAATCAGATAATTATTTCGAAAAGGAAAACAATAGAGGATTATTACCACTGACTGTTAGCTTGTCAAGGTAACGTAATTAGGAACGCAGATCGTTCTGATACTCAAAAGAACGTTCTGAAGAATGAAAGGGACATTGGACACATTGTACTAAGTTAATTTTTATTTGATATTTGGTGAATGCAATTGTTTTGTTTTTTTTTTTGGTTTTGTTTTTTAAACATTTCTTTATCATTAATTTTTCACAGATTTTGAGGTTAAGTATAGAAAGCTTTTTCTTTTGGATTATTTTAATTCTAATTCGGCTAAAGTGGATCCAGACCTGCAAGGAATATAAAGCCTGCGTTGTGGGAGGAATATGGCTAATGAAGAAACATTATGTTCTCGTTAGTGAAAATTCGCCCGAAGGCGATTAGAAATTAGAAGACCGAGATTGAAATCAACTAGGTTTGGTTTCTTTGTTTAATAGCATGTTGACTTTCGTGGGCTATTTAATGGTATAGTCATCTTGTAAAAGAACAATAGTGATACTATTTGACCATAGCTTTGGAATAAGTGGGTTCATTCCTTTTGTTAATGTATTAGTACGAATATGAACGACTGAAGATCGAACTCGCTCACTTTAAAATCAGTGCAGGGCTTTAACTATTATGCTACAAGGACTCTTCCTAACCGATGTCAGCACAAGCCAATCGTAAGTAATAATTATTTGAAAATAATGTCAAACAAACATATTTTTATGTATCCAGATATTTATTCTGATATAGATCACACTATTCTTATATGTCCCTGTTTGATCATATCTATCTATCTATCTATCTATCGATTCAAGTCTGTTCATATTTGGAGTCTGGCCACATTCAAATTAATTTATGTCCTTCAGATATATCTATTCCCCTATGAATCCAAATGTTCCTATATGTTGTTCCTTATCTATCTATCTATCTATCTATCTATAAGAATAAAGGTTATTGGATCGATGAAAAGATGATCCAGTGGACCGTAGGATACTCCGACTGCATCTCGGCAGAAGGGTAAGATCCCACCCAACAAGTGGCCTGTATATGACACTAAACCATCTGATGAAAAATAGGGAATGTGGAGTTCCTCTCTATTGTGTTTACTCCCAGGTCCACTCTGACCCAGAGGGGTAATACATGTTAGGCCCCAACTATGGGTCAAATAGAACTGCTTAATCATTTACTGCAATTGAAACCAAGTATCTGAGTGAAAACAATGGATAGCATAACTGACCGTTTAACTGCGATTAAACAAACACCCTCTGGTGCACTTAGAAATAATGTTAAATACGAACGATTCATTTACAATCTACATATATATATATATATATATATATAAACAAGATTCGGCATTAGATAACCTACAAGGTTTGATATGCCATAAAATACAAATAATCCAAAGCAGGTCTTAAAAGCCTAAATGATTAGAAGAAAATATTTGATAAATTCGTTCTATATTCATCGGATGTGCACTGTTTGGATAGTGAAACTGACTGACAATATATAAAAATGGTTAAATTTATTTATAATAGATCCGGCAGAACTATCTCCTGGATTAGGGGTTGTCGCATTAACTGTGAGATGCTGGAATATACGCCTTTGAGCAGCAGCAGCAGAATTGAAATTTCAGTTGCTTTATGGTGTCAACGTTTGACAGGATGTGACACAACCTCTCAGAAGAGTACAGCTGGTTAAGAATCAGTTTTCCTGCCTCTAGACTGGTTGCTTTTCCAAGGCTAAAGAACTCCCATATTTACCCCAAACTGATAGGGGAACAGAAATATTCTTGTCTTTCCGATGGTTACGGCATGATCTCCCAGTATGCGAACCTCTCTCTCTCTCTCTCTCGCTATATATATATATATATATATATATATATATATATATATATATATATATATGGCTCATTGGCATACTGGTTTAACTGTTCGCCAATGGCCTGAAAGACTGAGATTCAATCTCAGGTCGAGTCATTCCAAAGACTCAAAAATAGTTCTTGATGCCTCTTTGCTTAACACTCAATATTTTAAAGTACAGGTCAAGGGTAAGTGGAGCAATCTAGGCAAGGGAGTTGTGCCCTTCCATGCACCTAGGTGTAGTCGCTATTGAAAAGAGAACTATCCGGTCACCCTCGACTACAATCGGCCAAATTTATATATATATATATATATATATATATATATATATATATATATACTCAAGTCAGCTCATATTTGTGAATCATAATCTATACATATTTCTATGTTATTCAGATATTTATTCTGATATAGATCACACTATTCTTATATGTCACTGTTTGTTCATATCTATCTATCTATCTATCTATTCAAGTCTGTTCATATTTGGAGTCTGGCCACATTCAAATTAGTTAATGTCCTTCAGATATATTTATTCCCCTATGAATCCAAATGTTCCTATATGTCGTTGCTTATCTATCTATCTATCTATCTATCTATCTATCTATCTATTCTACACTTAGATAAGTACAGTAGAGTGACGGAATACTGGGAGATGTTGGTTATAAACATGTTGCTCCAAACAGCCAAGAGGGGAGCTCCTACCTACCTTGTGAATCAGTATTTGAAATCTGGGCTTTTACCCGGATGTGAACAGCTATTAATGACTCTTGTGAGAACCCTTGCTTTCACGAGACCAATTTGAAATCCATCAATAAAAAAAAATGTCATGTGGAAAAAAGTCTACCGAAATATGAAGAGAATCGTAATTGTGTCTACATTAGGTGTATGTTAAGGAGCTGGGCGTCGACAAGCTAATTGAATTCTAATTGATACGGATTATATTCAACGACCCTTTGCAGGGGGTGGGTTAAAGTAAGTAAATCACTCAAGCCAAATATGCAAGGCTTTTAAGATCGTAAGTAGGCTATATTTTATTATTCTCAACAAATGGCCATCAGTTTCGCAATGAAAGCTATTCACTGCGTTTTGTTCAAAACCTATTAATATTCACCACACTTAAGTAAAATAAAATAAAATGAAATAAAATAACGATGTCACAGCGTGTGAAATAAAAGGAAACTTATTTTATTTGTACAGAAAATGAATTCGCTTTGCGTAATAATAAAATTTTGCAGTGAGCGTATGGCGTGGCTTTTAGAGAAATCAGACAAACAATTAATACAATTGTAATGGGAGGCTTTTCTTTTCACTTCGTTCACGGAACATTGCTTCAAGAAGAAAAATACTAGTGAAAAGTGGTTTGAAATCTGAAAAGAAATGGAATAAATTAATAAACAGCGCCATTAAAATGAAGTATATATATATATATTTATATGTGTGTGTGTGTGTGTGTGTGTGTGTGTGTGTGTTTCGTTTGTTGTATATATATATGAATAACTATTTGATTTTTTACACGTTTATTTTATTCTCGATTGATTAATTGATATTAATGTGAATAATAGAGGAGTTATGGAAAAAGGAGACGACGAGTCGAGAGAGATAGAGATAGACAGAGAAAGAGAGACAGAGAGAGACAGAGAGAATAAATGAATATAGGTAAAAAAAAAGAGAAAGAGACTGTAATATAGATGTGATAAAAAGAAAGAAGCAAAATTTAAAGAGAAAAAAAAAATTAAAAAAAGTTACTTAAAAAAAAAAATGAAAAACGCTAGAAATTATGAGAAACGATAGTATACAAAGGACTGCAAAATCTATCTATCGTTTAATTTTACTTTCCTTTATTTAATTTTAAATATATAATGGAAGGAATTAATGGTTGCTACTCCCGTAAGGCAAGACTCTTCGAGTAAATTGAGCTCTCGGTAGCCGTTAAGCAGATATATATTATCAAACAAATGTGATACATAAGCGTTTAAAATTCTTCGTTTATGCTAGTTTCCTCGTGACTGTGCGGTAGTATCTTAGGTTGGCATATGAGTAAGCTGGGTTTCGATCTCAGCTTCGAGAATCTCGCGTGTCTTGCCACACTGAAGTGTTGTGATACAACGAAACAGTCGGTCTGTGGATGACTTTATATATATATATATATATATATATATATATATATATATATATATATTGGTAATCAAAATTAAATGAAGAAACGTAAAATTAAAGGATAGAAAATTAACGAATGAAAGTAATAAGGAGGCAAATCATAAAAAATGTAAAAATTATTATCAAAGAAAGTGCACAAGTGACAACAATAATCTATCAGTGTATGTACTGTTGCGTGCCTATGTATTTTATCAATTAAACAATATATATATATATATATATATATATATGTGTGTGTGTGTGTGTGTGTGTGTTATGTAAAAAACTTACCATATCTATGGGGGTTCCTTTATAATGAAATTTTAAATTATTAAAACACATTATTTGAATATTCCCCGGGTGGTCCCCGTAATATCAATACTGCTTTTCTAATAAAGTTACTCCACCAAAATATTAATATCTTAATTAATCACACGTTGGAGATTCCAAGAACGTGTTGACAGGTATGGTGGACATCTGGAGACTTTATATCATGATGGTACTATATATATATATATATATATATATTGAAGACTGTATATTTAAGCAGCAAGTTATTATTCAAGCAAGTTTTGCTAAAAATGATGAAACACTGTTTTTTATTCTCAATCTTAATTTTTCAAGTGTCCGCGCTATTTTTTCTTGTGTCGGGATCTAGATGGTGAAGGACTTGTCCCATATCTTCTTCCCAAGCGCATTCGACCTTAATTTTAGTCGTCATCAGTAGTAGTGTAGTTTTGAGTGGACAGTTTAAGTTTTTCTTGTTTGAATTATATATATATATATATATTATTTCGTTTCTTTGTTCAATGGCATATCATCATTCGGTGGTTATTTAATGCCAAATCCATCCTTGTAGAAGGAAAGTAATAGTACAATTTAACCCATACCTGAAGGTATTAATTTGTAAATGAACGTATTAGCGCCCTTGGAGTTCAAACTCACTTTTTGCAATGTCTCTCTCTCTCTCTCTCTATATATATATATATATATATATAACTTCTTTTTAAACAAAAATGCAAATACGAAAATTATACATAAAAATCTACTCGAGGCTCTTAGAGCAAAGCAGGTACTAAACGTATATATGATTATGAATACTACAAGTTCGTTACATGAAGTTTCCAAGAAAAGTGCCTAATCAATCTTATTTATAGCGTGGTGTATAGGCAGGTGTTAAAATGCAACTATTGGTTACACTTACACGAGGATATCACACACATACACATACACTTATATATATATATATATATATATATATATAGCGCCAGCGATTTATCTCGTAGACGCATTGCGTTAAAAAAGACAAGTTCTTTTCAAGATATTGTAGATTATTTCTTGTCTTCGCACCAGAGTACAATTTGGCAGAAATCAGTGATTAATTATTCAAAATGTTCAACTGAATAAGCAAAATGTATGATGTCTAACTGGGCATGCGTTGGCGTACATGGACGTACATTTAATATGGATTACTATAAGGGCATGACATAGAGGAAGAAACAGTCCAGTGTTAGTCGGCTTTGCAAAAATGGCGTCAGCACGACATGACACTATACCAGTAGGGAGATGCTGGATCGGATTAAGAACCTTCAACCACCAAACACACTAAATGAACTTAAACGAATATAAAATATCCTCTAATGAAGAAGTTGGCGTAGTTTTAATTTGGTTTCTTGGTTAGGATACTTTGTTTAGTGGCATATCAACCTTCATGAGTTATCTAATGCTAAAGTAATTTCCGTAGGAGAATAGTATTGTCATTATTTAACACACTACTTCGGGAAAATGCGGGTTCATGCCTTTCCCGAGGGTGGCTTTTTAGAGCTCGCCTGACCAAATAAAAATGCAACTTAGGCTTTGCTAGTGAATATAACAATATATCACATCGGATAAAATGATAACACAGAAGATTGTCCACGTAGTCTCTGATCTAAATTAAGTGTGAAGGAACGAAGAAAAGAGTTTTATATTTGATTTTTTGCTATACATCCCAGAGGGCAAGAAGAAAAACATTGGGCAATAGACTTATATCCACAAAGGACTAATTTCATATTTTTAATATACCAGCCTGTATAGTGTTGCATTTAAAAAGGGGATTTTTTTTCTATATACAAATGTAACGAAAAACATCCGTTACCATGGATGCGCTTTCAGAATGATTAACTTTAAAAAATCTTAAATAATTGTTGATTTCTACAAGGATATTGCGCGAAATAACCTAAATGGATTATGAGAATTTTTTTTTATGTCAGAAATGGAATCCTTGCTCTTTCTTATATCATATTTATGTTAAAGGAACGTCACAAAACGAAGAAAGCGATAATTTTTTTTTCAAGATTTAAAAACAAAATGTTAGATTTGATTTCACTTCTCTCGAGTCTGTGGAAATGGAATGCTTTTTGTCCACACCATCGTATTATTTCTGTTGAAAGAATCTTATCTATAATTATTGAAATAAATCTCCACTCAACTATTTCTTTGACGCTGACGAGCGCAATCTGGCTTGAACTCAAAATGTATCATTTTTATTGACTAACTCTAACTGTATCTCTTGTTACGGCAAAGAATCTTTGCTATTGTAGAGGTCGCTGCTTGATCTTCTCGACGATTAGGATGACATATCCAACATTCTCAGGCAGCTGATCTTGAGTCATGGGAGTAATTTAAGAAGAAGCAGAGACCTACTGGTACTCATATAGCTATCCTTGCGTCATTCACTTTATCACTGCTTGACTACCGTGTCCAGCACTTTGATGAAGGTCGTGCTATTTAGCATGGCCATCTACAGGAAGTTGTGAACCAGCGTAACATGACACTCTTTACTTAGAACACTAACAATCGTCTCAGATGTGAACTTGGTGTGCTTCATCAAGACAATCTTTTTGATATCTACATCACAGATGCTGTGGCATGAGGAAATCTGTTTAATATCAAAACACTATTCAATATTAAAATTAACAGTGGTCTAAATTCTATAGTATATATATATATATATATATATATATATATATATATATATATATATATATATAAATATACGCTATTAAACGTTCTCTCTCTCATGAAAACACAGTCTCATATACATCCCACCGCACCCATATATATAAGCTATAAGACGTTCTCTCTCTCCCACAAATATCCATAGATATACACCCCCACCACACACAAAAATAAAAAAGGAGACAAAATGCAAATAAGAAATAAGAAAGGTGCATGAAAATAGCTCTATGATATTATACAAGCTACCCCATATATATATATATATATATATATATATATATATATATATGGGGTAGCTTGTATAATATCATAAAGCTATATATATATATATACATATATATATATTAAAAAAGAAGCCTAATTGTAAATAAGAAAAGTTTATTAAAATGTTAGATGATACTATATATATATATATATGTATAGTATTGTTTAATAATTTTTATGGACTTTGGCTTCTCGTTTATATATATATATATATATATATAGAGAGAGAGAGAGGTTATATATATATATATATATATATAAATATATGTATCAAAAAAGTTCATAAAATTGATAGATGATACTATATATATCGTATTATTTAACAAGTTTTATGGACTTAAGTTTCTTTTTTATTATATATATATATATATATATATATATGTGTGTGTGCGTGTGTGTGTGTGTGCGCGCGCGCAGGTATATAATTGCGTGTTTGATTGAATAGGACAGACACTTAGTGTTTGTTTATTTTATATTTGATCCGTTCAAGTCTTCGTACGAGTCATTTGATTCCTGAATGGAATTTTTTCAGAAACCCCCATATTTTCCCATAGTACTTTGGTCCCGACAGAAGGTATCTTCAAGTGAATGAATAATGAAATTACAAATAAAATGTTGAGTCAAAAATATTTTCAAAATGAGTAAGAAGAAGAGAGAGTTGGAAGAGGATTTTATTTAAGTTAAGAGGAAGAACTTGTGGGAAAAGTATAAAATGCAATTTAGAATGTGACGACTATATTTGATGCACCGGGCCATCGGCCTAATTAGTTGGCGGTTTACCAATGGTCCAGGAGACCGGAGTTCAATCATAGGCCAAGCCATACCAAAGACTCAAAAAATGATACTTGATGCCACCTTGCTTAACACTCAGCGTTATAATGTAAGGATCAATGGTAAAGTGGAGCAATCCAGAGAATGGAGTAGCACCCTCCCCTACACCTCGAAAAAAGGAGCCTTGAAGTCACCCTCGACTAAGGCCACCAACTTTACTATACTTTTATATGAATAAAAAATGGATTTGACATAGAATAACCGACAATGTTTGATAAGCCATAAAACCGAACCAAACCAATACTTTTTCAAGCCGTGTTTATTCTCAGTTTCTTGGCGTCGACTTTTATTTTTTTCTACTTTCTTAATTGTGCTTCCTCATTTGTTTTCTCGCTGACCAGCGACTCTGACTGTCGTAGGCAAATGATGAATTATTAGTGTCATCTGAAGATATATACGACCAGTGGAATGTTCATCAGATTGAAAGCGAAATGACCCATTAGTTTGGAGAATATGACTGTACCGCTGTAACATACCCATACATGAATACGGATATGTGAAATGTACATAGAATGTTCGTAACTCATATATAGATAACATAGGAATCCCGAAACACAAAAAAACACTTACGACTTCTTAGTTCAGGTGCGAAACTTTTTATTACCTTTGAGTTAAAAGGTTTTTCGACATAAGGAGAGTGATACACAATCTTTCTATGCTGACGTTTCCATCTGCCCCCCCCCCACTTCGCGCGGCACCCGCCGCAAAGCCCCGGCGAGCCCCGAAAGTCAACTATCTTCTTCGGACGCTAAAACTCAACTCCCTGACTTTTCTCAAATCTCAGCCCACGCTTCCGATGCATGATGTTATTCACACCTCTTGGTCACATTTCCTATCTGGAGTTTTATTTTGACATCTGTGAATGACGCATCCTACCTGCGCGCGCGTTAACACCTGCGCTCATGTTGCACCTAACTAACCCATGCGCTAAGTGAAAGGTTCTCAGCCTAACTAAACCGAAAGGCCAGATATATAAAGCGAAATCCCTCGGCCATTATATTACACCGCCACATATATTTCATTTTATATTTCTTTCTCTCTTTTCCTTTCTCTCTCTCTCTCTCTCTCTCTATATATATATATATATATATATATGGAAGTCATTATATTCAATTGATGCATTCGTTATGTAAATATTGCCACGTTTATATGACCATTGGGCGAAAAGAATCCTGTTTAATGTTTCATAAAAAGTAGTATCTAATGAAAAGAATGAAAAAAAACATGGAACGCTTCTTCACGATTCAACGTTACTCGTGTTCCATTTAAGACAAGACTGACGTCCATTTGTAGGCATTCAAAAAAGAATTTTGAAAAAGTCTTCGTTGTTTAGAATTGATTATGAAAATACTGAATATAATTATGATTCTTATTTCATCGTCAAAATGCACGAAAGGAAGTAATCAGTGATGTCACATAGGTATCATTACGGATTTCAGGTTTTGTAGTATCAGATCTGTTCCACCTGCAACCTCTACCTGTTTCCAGGTCACTTTCTCTCAAGATTCGCTCAATATGATTGAAGGAATAGTTCAGGAGTCCTAATCTAATGTCCCAGGGATACGCAACAACCAATCAGAGATTTGATCGGTACATGTACAAGTAGGAGATTCTATTCATGGGCACGTTTCTATTTGCTACTACTCCTGCTCATGCGTCAAAACTAAGGTAAATTGTTTCATTTTCGTTAACAATTCCACACCGACGCTTACCTAAAAGTACTCAATCCAAATGAAACAACTTTCAAATCAAAAACTACTTGCAAATGCACCAAGACGCAGAAAATATGGCACACCCAATTACTTTCTACCCAACAGGAAGAGCCAACTTGGTGTAATGGTTAAAGTGCTGGACTGTAGAATCGTTGTGTGCGTGTTTTCGGGTATTTTTCTTACTCTGTTAAGTTTAGTTTTCTCCAGTCTTGATGCAATTCATTCATTACGTTGACTTTCGGACAAATATCCTTTGGAAATGTATGAACTCCCTTATCCTCCATTCGATGGGTTAAATTGTTCTACTAATTTCCTTATAAAAAGACCAATTTTGCATTAAATAACCCGACAAGGTTGATATACCATGAAAGAACAAAGAAACTTGAGGCACATTTGTACATCAGAATTATGCATCGCAAAACACGTCAGGGCTAGCCAAAATTTCCCAGCCACGGCAGAGCGCAAACCTAAAACAATTGGAGAAAGGAAACTGCTAAGCAAGCATTTATTGCATAGATTCATCTTGATACAAATAAAATTATATATATATATATACATCATCATCATCATCATCATCATCATCATCATGTCGTGCCGGCAGTACGGATATCCCTAACCCTCTCTCGGCACTTCTCCCTATCGTTCATCGCCTCTGGCAGGTTTTCAGGGCTACATTCCGTATCCTCACATAGCTGCTGTATGTATGTTCGAGCTGGTCGTCCTGCTTTTTTCCCCGGCCATATGTGGGAGTTCATAGGAGTACATCACTTATGAGCTCGTCCCTGCTTAACCAGCAGTGACCTGCATGTCTGGTCCGTTTAACTTGGATAGTTTTCGTGATGGGAGGCAGGTGGCCGAATATATATGCATAAATAATACATTAAGGTCTTCTGCTGTCCCATTCTCCACTCCCCTGATAAAGTCCCTCCCTTAAAAATGAAATAATAAAAATGAATAAGTTTGAAAACTGGTAAATTAAAGAAATATTTATAATTACATCAGGATGGGGGTAGAATGCGACGACTAAAATAATTGGGGGTAATTTTTGTTAGTCTAATTTTCATTTTCCTACTTTACCCTCTTCAGATCGTTTTGCTTATCCATATCCACCGGGATGCACGTTCAGCAGCGACAGAACTTTCTTTTAGAGCTTTTTTTTTTCTTTTTCTTTTTTTTTTTTTTTTTTTTTTTTTTTGCAGAACCCACTATTTTAATTTTTCCCAGTACTTGGCTTTATGAAATGAACCACAAAGCTCCTGCATCCCACCTCAATTGGATCATAGTATTCCTTCCAACAATTTTACTGACATTCTTCAACCATTCGCTGATATTTTCTCACGTTTTCTTTCATTTGCGGGTGTGATTCTGTCTTCCCAAGAAACTGACAATTTCAAAATTATCAGTTTCTTGGTTTTGTTCAAATATATTATTAGATCTTGTCGAAGCGTTGAGTGTACTATATAATTATGGATTTTCAATTTTTTTCCCAGGATCTGTGGTTAATTTCTTGTAATATAATTGCCGAGGGATTTCTTTTTATATATCTTACCTTTTGGTTTAGTTAGGCTAAGAACCTTTCGCTTAGCACATGGGTTTGTTTGGTGCAACATTAACGCAGGTGTTCACACGCGCGCGGGGAGGATGCGTCATTCACAGATGTCAAAATAAAATGGAAATGTGACTAGGGAGGTGAATGACGTCATGCCCGGAGCGTTGGCTGAGGATTTGGGGATTTGAGAAAAAGCAGTTACTTGAATTCCTGCCTCCGAACGAGAGAGTCGACATTCAGAGCTGGGCGAGGCCAGACGAATTTGTGCACTACAGGCGCTGCGCGCTGATTGGATTGAGAGCTGACGATGTAAAAGCAGTCAGCATAGAAAGATTGTGTCTCTCTCTCCTCATGTCGAATAAACTTTAACTCAAAGGTAATAAAGTTTCGTACCTGAACCAATTTCGTGAATGTCGTGTATTTCGGATTCCCTATGTCTATTTCACACATCCGTGTATGATGTGACCACGCAACATTCTAATCTAGTGCTGGTAAAAGTTTATTTGGGGTATTTTTCTTATTCTGTTAAGTTTAGTTTTCTCCAGTCTTGATGCAATTTATTATTGTACCTTTGCATCCTGCTCTAAATTTGCCCAACCATATCGATATTCGACAAGCGAAAGCGTGGGCAGCTATCAATAGGCTATCGGTCATATGGAAGTCAGATCTGACCGATCAAATAAAACGCGGTTTCTTCCAAGCAGCGGTCGTGTCGATACTGCTATATGGATGCACTAAATGGACGTTAACAAAACGGATGGCGAAAAAGCTTGACGGCGACTACCGAAGAATGCTGCGAACAATATTGAACAGGTCCTGGAGGAAACACGCCACAAAGCAGCAGCTATACGGCCACCAACCACCCACCCACCCACCACGAAAACTATCAAAATTAGATGAATCAGACGTGCGGAACACTGCTGGAGAAGTAGGGACGAGCTCCTAAGTGATGTACTCTTGTGAACCCCTACACATGGCCGAGCAAAGGCAGGGTGACCAACACAAACCTACATACAGCAGCTCTGTGTACAAACGGAATGTAGCCCTGAGGATATCCTGAAAGCGATGGACGTTAGGGAGGGGTGGCGAGAGAGGCTCAGGGATATCCGTGCTGATGGCGCGACATAATGATGATGATGATATTGCTATCATGACTGCATCTGCCATAGCTCCAAGTACCTGAAGGTATTTCCTGGTCAGAGTCCCTGTATTGAATTTTTGCTTCGAGGTCTCTTGAGCAATATAGGCCTAATTCTTGATCTCTTGCAGGGTCACTGAGGGTGTTACGCAAATAATTGGTAATCTTCTCTGACTTCTCCAAATGTTTAGTCCTTTTGTCAATTTACTCACACTTTTGAGATGTAATACCTAAAACTTGAGTAACGTTTGCTTGAATATTCTGGGCTCTGGTTGTTGCCTCTTAACCTCGTTTCTCTTCCGTCGTTAAGTTATAATTAATAAAAACTAATTCAGATAAGGGATATGGTAAGTATTTTAACTATTTTCGCTAGAAAAGAAGATCATTGAAAAAAAAAACTAATTTTATTAGCATTATATTTAATATAATGCCATATTTACCAATAAAGCATAGACGAAAATTTTATCAATTTTTCTTAAAAATAGATTTTTTTGAATATTTAAGAAAATGTATACTTATTTATCCTCGGATCTATTCAATCTTTCTCTTGTATATATATATATATATATATATATATATATATATATATATATATATACGGAAGGTATGAAAAAAGTGCACCTTTGAAAACAGTGCTTTTGTAAAAGAAATATCTAAAATCAGAGATTTATCGAAGTTTAATAAAGTTTTCGCTGTTTTAGATGAGTAACAAATAGTGAAATTTTCAAAAAATTTAAATTTAAATTTTATAAGAAGAATGTGTTTTCTCTTTAATCTGTTATCATGTTTTGAGTATTTTCGTTATTCGAGAAGGTATTTAATTATTTATAAACTTTATTTTGACATATTTTAATGATCTTTGAATAATGAAACTTATTTCGTTTCCTGTTGTGTTTTTTTTATAATTGTAGTCCTTTTTTAACGAGTGTCTTCTTTTTTCAATAAAAAATGATTAAAGCAGTAGAATATTGATTTTCTAGGATTTCCTTTTATTTTTTTATGTTACCCTTTGTCTTAAAGAAAACAGAAAA
Organism: Sepioteuthis lessoniana; assembly: GCA_963585895.1. Taxonomy (NCBI): domain Eukaryota; kingdom Metazoa; phylum Mollusca; class Cephalopoda; order Myopsida; family Loliginidae; genus Sepioteuthis; species Sepioteuthis lessoniana. The sequence goes on from OY757914.1 coordinate 43,021,930, forward strand.
AAAATCCCATTATTTCTTTTTCTTTTTAGATAAATTTTACAAAAATTTAAACGAAAATTATACAAATATAAGAAATCAACAAATATTTTAAATATTAAATGAGCTACATTTATTTATCAATTCTTTTTACATTATATCCATAAAAAATAACGCTTTATATATGTAAAACATGTTTTTAATTTTTTTTTTTTCTGTTTTGTGCATTTTCACTGATGAATATTCTCGTTACTGATGTCCAAACAAGAAGCAGTTATTATTTCGACGAGAATACACTGTAATTAATATTTCCGAATGTGAAACAACGATTTGGGAGTACATTGATTCTTTAAGAATATTTTCCTCACTTTTTATTTCAGTGAATAAGATACTAAAAAAAAGGTCTTTATGTAATTTTGGCATTTTTTAAAAAATTATTAACTTTTCAGGGTTTTTTTAATTCACAACTTCACCTAGTTTTCGGTAAGTGAGGTATGTTTTTAAATAAAAACTGTGCAATGTTTGTTCAAATATTTGAATGAAAATCTGTATTTTTAAAGCATTTTAATATTACTCGACTTTATTCAAACACATATTTGTGTTAGTTTAGTTAGTACCGACACCGTTTTCCACGAAAAATATTCGTTAGGAAGTTCTATTTATTTTTACATTTTTCGTTGAAATAATTCAGTTGCTTATGGTGCTTAAGTTTTTCTAATAATCAGTTTTTTCCAATAATAATAGATAAAAATAAAGTGTAATATATTTTGTGTTTGAGAAATTTTATCGAAAATGAAACTTTTTCGATACCATTACACTCATATTGAATGTGCAACTTAAAAAGAAGAACTCATAAAAAAATTAAAAAAACCCTAACAAATAAACTAAAATTTATAGAAAAATACTTTCTCTTAGGCATAGGATTACTTTTCAAGGAATTTTCTTCGATTTCTAGAGACTTACACAAGATATTAGAAGTTAACATAGCTGGTAGAAATATTAAACATTTATTTAGTATTGATAAAGAAAGTATATTGTGATCGAAATGTAGTTTGCAGTAGTAGTAGTAGTAGTAGTAGTAGTAATAATTATAATAATAAAAAGAGACAAAAAAAAAACATTCATATCAAAGCGAGAATAAATAAGATGTAACAAAATAGCAAATGTAGGCTATGCGGTGACAGAGATGAAACCATCAATCCTATAATAATGTACCAAATTAGCGCAGAACGAATATAAGACTAGACACGACTTGGTCGGCTTGGTAATCCACAGGGCGATGTGCAAGAAATTTAAATTTGCCCATACGAACAACCCAGCACCTGTCCTAGAAAATAACACACATAAACTCCTATGACATTTTGACATACAGACGGATCAACTAATCTCGGCCAGAAGACCAAACCTTATAATAATTAACAAAAAAAAAAAAAAAAAAGAGAACTTGTAACATTGTCGACTTTGCTGTCAGGGTTGACTACAGAATAAAACTCTAAGAATGTGAAAAGAAGGATAAGTACCTCGACCTTACTAGGGAATTAAAAAAAAATATGGAACTTGCAGGTGACAATTATACGATTTATAATTGGTGCTTTTGGAACGGTAACTAAAGGATTACAGAGGGACTGGAGAACTTGGAAGTTGGCAGAAAAGTGGAGACTATCCAAACTACTACATTATTGAACGGCCAGAATACTGAAAAGAGTCCTGTAGACTTGAGGAGACTTGCTGTCACTCAAACCCCAGTAAAATATCACCATCTAACGCTGACGAGAAAAACTCTTATGAGTAAACAACAACAATGACACACATAAACTCCTATGGGACTTTGACATACACACAGATCACTTAATTTTGGCCAGAAGACCAGACCTTATGATAATTAACAAAAAAAAAAGAGAGAATTTGCAAAATTGTCGACTTTGCTGTCCCAGTTGACAACAGAATAAAAACCTTCAGCTAATACTGATGTGAAAAACTCTAAAAGAGTAAATAATAATAATCACTTAATCTCAGTCAGACGATGAGACCAAGTGATATTCGACATCAACAAAAAAGGCAACCTGTATTACATAGCCAGATATACGGCTGCATGAAATGTACATAGAATGTTTATAAGTTATATATATATAACATAGGAATCCCGAAACTCGAAAAACACTTACGACTTCTTAGTTCAGGTACGAAACTTTTTATTACCTTTGAATTAAAAGGTTTTTCGACATAACGAGAGAAGCACAATCTTTCTACGCTGGCTTTTCCATCTACCGTAGCCCGCAAATTCGTCTGGCCTCGCCCAGGTCTCAATCTCAACTAACTGACTTTTCTCAAATCTCAGCCAACGCTTCCGGTGCGTGATGTCACTCACATCCCTGGTCATATCTCCTATCTGGGATGTTTATTGTGACATCTCTGAATGACACGTCCACTCCACGCGTGCGTGAACACCTGCGCTCATGTTTGCACCTAACTAACCCATGCTCTGAGCCGAAAGATTCTCAGCCTAACTAAACCCAAAGGCAAGATATATAAAACAAAAATCCCTCGGCCATTATATTACACCTGCTGAATTGTGGATATTGCCATTTAGGTTGACCTCAGGGTAAAATTGAAAAAAAGCAAAAAGGGAGATAAATACTGAGACCTCACTAAATAACTTTAAAAAAATGGGCCATGAAAGTTACAGTAATACCAATTGTAATTGGAGTGCTTGGTTCTGCTATTAAAGGAGTTGTACAGAGACAGTAGGACTTTGAAAATAGAGGATGAGTGGAGGCATCAAAAATATAGCATTGTGGATATCGGCCAGAATACTAAGAAGAATCCGGGAGACTTGAGGAGACTTGCTATCGCTCAAATTCCGGAGGAAAACAATCAGCTAACGCTGGTGTAAAGAACATACAAATGAGTAAAATTACAAGGACCAATAATTTTAAATAGAAAATCGATAATACACAAGAGAATAGCTAATGTAGTTTATGTTGCAATAGAGACGAAATCATTAATTGCAAACTAAATAAATATAGCAAACTAACTCAAAAAGAGTATAAGATTAAAAACGACCGGGCAATAATGTGATCCACTGGTAACTATGCAAAAAATTAAAATTTGAGCATACTACTAAGTGGTACATCAACAAATCAGAATCCGTTCTGGGGAATTAGACGCGCAGAATTCTCTGGAGTTTTGAGATACAAACTGATCACCTGATTTCGGCTTGAAGGACAGACCAAGTAATCTTTAACGAAAAAAAGGAACCAGCCGATTGACAAAAGAAAGTTGTGGATAATGAGTGTGTCGGTGATATTAATCGTAATTGGGGCACATTGAACAATCATTAAAATATCAGAAAAATCTCCTAAAGAGCTGGAAATCAAAGAATGAATTAAGATATCAAAACTATACCATTATTAAGATTGACCAACATACAGAGAAGAGTTCTGGAGACTTGAGGAGACCTGCTGTCACTTAGACTCCAGTGAAATGCCATCTACGACCATGCATAAGGCATAACACCCCAGAGACCACGTTAACAGACTATATGTATCTAGAAAAGAGGGAGGAAGAGGATTTCCCAGCATCGAAGACAGCATTGACGCATCCATACAACGGCTCGAAGACTACATAGAAAAACACGAACGAGGTCTCATTACAACCACCAGAAACGATACCGACACCGCTTTAAACGTCTAATAAACAACATCTCACACCAAAAAACATGGATCTGGCTAAGAAAAGGAAACTTTAAGAGAGAAACGGAATCCCCCCTCATAGCAGCACAGGACAACGCCATAAGACCCAATCATATCAAAGAGAGGATAGATAAGACGCAACAAAATAGTAAATGTAGGCTATGCGATGACTGATAAAACCATCAATCACATAATAATCGAATGCAGCAAATTAGCTCAGAAGGAATATAAGACTAGACATGACTGGGTCGGCAAGGTGATCCACAAGGAGATGTGCAAGAAATTTAAATTTGACCATACAAACAAATGGTATATGCACAACCCAGAAAATGACACACATAAACTCCGATAGGACTTTAACATACAAACGGATCACTTGATCCCGGACAGAAGACGAGACCTTATAATAATCAACAAAAAAAAAAAAAAGAAAATTTGTAAAATTGTCGACCTTGCTTTCCCGACGGACCACAGAATAAATCTGAAGGTAAGTGATAAGAAAGATAAGTACCTCGACCTTGCTAGAGAATTGAAAAAAGCTGTGGAACATGAAAGTAAGGATTGTGCCAATTGTGATTGGTGCGTTAGGCACAACAACTAAAGGATTATTAAAAGGCCTGGAAGACATGGAAATTGGCGGACGGGTAGAGACTATCCAAACGACAGCATTGCTTAGAACGGCCAGAATCCTGTTACGTGTCCTGGGGACTCGAGGAGACTTGCTGTCACTCAAACTCCAGTGTAAAACCATCAGTTAACGCTGATGTGAAAATCTCTAAAAGAGTATATAATAATAATAATAATAATAATAATAATAATAATAATAATAATGGGACTTTGACATACAAACGGATCACCTGATCCCGGCCAGAAGACCAGACTTAATAGTAATCAACAAAAAAAAGAGAACTCGCCAAATAGTCGACTTTGCTGTCCCGGCTGACCACAGAGTAAAACTCAAAGAATGTGAAAAGAAGGATAAGTACCTCGACCTGGCTAGGGAATTGAAAAAAACTGTGGAATATGCAGGTGACAATTATACCAATTGTAATTGGTGCTTTTGGAACAGTAACTAAAGGATTACTAAAGGGACTGGAGGAGTTTGAAATTGGCGGACGGGTGGAGACCATCCAAACGACAGCATTATTGAGATCGGCCAGAATACTGAGAAGAGTCCGGGAGACTTGAGGAGACTTGCTGTCACTCAGACTCCAGTAACAAACCATCGGCTAACACTGATGTGAAAAGTTCTAATGAGTGAATAATAATAATAATAATAATAATAATAATAATAATAATAATAATAATATTTGACCAAACGAACAAGTGGTACATGCACAACCCAGCATCTGTCCTGGAAAATTGGACGCACTCCTCTGAGATTTTGGGATACTAGCAGATAACCTAACCAAATTTGACCAAACGAACAAGTGGTACATGCACAACCCAGCATCTGTCCTGGAAAATTGGACGCACTCCTCTGAGATTTTGGGATACTAGCAGATAACCTAATCTTGGCCAGACGACCAGATCTAAAATAATCAACAACAAAAAAGAGAACTTGATGAAATGTGGACTTTGCTGTCCCGGCTGACCACAGAGTAAAATTGAGAGAAAGTAAAAATAATTATAAGTACCTCGACCTTGTTTGGGAATTGAAAAAAATGGTGGAGCATGAAATTGGCGCTGATATCGATTGTAATAGGTGCTCTTGCTACAATCACCAAAGGATTGGTAAAAGGACTAAAGGACTAAAGGACCTGAAAATAAGAGGACGAGTGGACACAGTCCAAACGACTACATAATGGAGATAGGCCAGAATACTGAGAATAGACCTGGAAACTTGATGAGACTTCTCGTCACTCAACCTCCATTGAAAGACCGTCAACTTTAGCTGACGTGAACAACTCTCCAGGAGTAAATTATAATAATGATAATAATATTGCTGTCACTTAAACACCAATGAGAGACCATCTATTAACGCTTGTGTGAAAAACTTCCAAAAGAGTAAAATAATGGCTTCATCAATTTTATAGAAAGTAAAGTGAAGATTATACATTCAGTAAATATGAGATTGGGACAAATTACTTAAATAAATATCTATTTTGTATATTGTTTCAAAATATTTTGATAATTTACTCTACATACAAGACTCATAATAATTCAGAACATTTCTAAATATTTATAAACATTTATTCTAAAAATTCATAAACATACAAAAATTCTGCTTGAATTTCAATTTTAAAGTTTGACATGGAATTTGATACTTACTTTATAATAAGCATTCATAAAAATTAATAAAATTTTACTATTTACGAACAAATGAAATATTTTGGCGTTTAAATTGGAAAATCAGTTAACCAGAAAATTATAATCCGTAACATAGATTGTTATGTCTTTAGGTTACCATACATTTTTAAGCTGCATGTTTGTTTTAGTTTTGCCTTAGGAAAAAAAATTAAAACAAAACCTCTATGGCTTGACATCGGAAGTTTATTTTACCTATGAATTTGTCGACTTATATTCAATTAAAAAGAATGAAATATCAGAACAGTATAATATAATTTTTACGTTTGTTTTTTTTTCAGTTTTTACATGGACCCCCACATATGGCCGAGCAAAAGCAGGACGACCAGCACGAACATACATTCAGCAACTATGTGAGGATACGGGATGTAGTCCAGAAGACCTGTCAGAGGCGATGAACGATAGGGAAAAGTGGCGAGAGAGGGTCAGGGATCTCTGTGCTACCAGCATGACATGATGATGATGATGATGATGTATAGTTGTGATACAACGAAACACTTTGCCTGTGGACAATATATACGCTCCTCCACGGGGGTTGAGCACTGCGGCGAAGGAATATACGGCTGCCTGTCACATATTGCAAATCTCTTCGAATGAATTGAGCAGTTTGGTATCCGGTAAGGTATAAAATGTAAAAAAAACGAAGTCTACTACATAATGCCTTATAATTCCCTAGCTGACGTGGTTCGCTTGTTGGCTGAGCAGTATGATGCTAAGTAATGCAAGGTTGGGTGGGTTTCTAGCCACACTGAAGATTTGTAAAACGACGAAACAGTCTGTCTGTTTGTTGGTTGGTTTGTTGGGTTTTATGGCATATCAACCTTTGTAGGTTATTTAACGCCAAATCCATTTTTATGTGAATAATCTATTCTATTTACAACAATTCAGTTAAGCATAAGTACACAGTTTGTCAAAAACATTTCTATTTCAAACTATTCAAGCAGTTATATGTAACAATTCAGTTAAGTGTAAATACAGTTTTAATGTCGAAAAAACAGTTCTATTTCAAATAATTCAGTTAAGCATAAGCACGTAGTTTAAATGTAAGTACGGTTTAATTGTCAAAAGAATTTCTATTTCAAGCTATTCAGTTTACTCAAATAATTCATTTTAGCACAAGTATGCTGTTAGTTCTATTTAACCCATAGATAGGGCCCTGTCAGGGGGGTACCACTCCGGGCCAGAGTGGACCTGGGAGCAATGGCAATGAAGGACTACTCCGCATTCCCCAAAGCTCCAGCACTACTAGAACCTCACCATCAGATTGTTTAGTGTCATATCCAGGACACTCATTTGGGGGGGGGTCTTACAGTCAGTGTATTCTACAACCCCAGCTGACTGGGCAAAGTCTGTCTGTGGATGACAATATATATATTTTTAAAAAAATAGTCCACTGAGAGATTTGTATTTTTTAAAGAATTATTTCGTTTTTACAAACATGTATGTTTCCAGTTTGTTGATTTTGCCAGTGAACACATGTGGCACAAGGCCATATAAATGGGGCGCCCCATGAGAGTTGAATTCACTTGTGTAGGTTTGACTAATAAACCTAAACGAGTGAGTTTTAGTCTCAAAGGCCGTCCCAATATTTTTTTAGTATCGATTGAAGGTAATATACCATTATTAGGTGATAGTCTATGTAGAATTTGAACGAATTCTTGTGTTGATTTTATGATATTTACAGGATAAGTAGGTCGTAAAAAGTTGAAATATTGTGTTTGTGAGTTCATTAATCAGTTTTAGGTACTTGTGATATAAATGGCCAGAGAGAAGGATTTGGTTTATGTATTTTGAGAGTTCTATATAAATAACCAGGTTTAAAGTCACTGAAAATTTCGAGTAGTTTTGTGTTATTATATTGGGTTGACCTTCAACTGTAATATAATTGCCGAGGGATTTCGTTTTATACATCTTGCCTTTCGGTTTAGTTAGGCTGAGAACCTTTCGCTTCGCACGTGGGTTAGTTAGGTGCAACATTAACGTAGGTGTTCACGCGCTGCGGAGAGGATGTGTCATTCAGAGATGTCAAAATAAAACTCCCAGATAGGAAATGTGACCAGGGTATTTGGGAGATGTCCCGCACCGGAAGCGTGGGCTGGGATTTGAGAAAACGCAGTGAGTTGAGTTCCCACCTCAGAAGAATAAGGTTGACTTTCATAGCTGGGCGAGGCCAGACGACTTTGTGCGCTAGGGGCGCCGCGCGTTGGTTGGGTTGAGAGCTGACGATGTAAAAGCTGTCAGCATAGAAAGATTGTGTTTCTGTCTCTCCTCATGTCGAAAAACCTTTAAACTCAAAAGGTGAATAAAGTTTCGTACCTGAACCAATTTCGTAAAGTTTCGTGTTTTTAGATTCCCTATGTCTATTTCATACATCCGTATATTATGGGTATGTAACACAACTACACAAGAATGCTGCGAGCAATTCCGGGAAGAAGCACCCCACAAAGCAGCAGCTGTACGGCCACCTACCACCCATCACGAAAACAATCAAAATTAGATGAACCAGACATGCAGGACACTGCTGGAGAAGTAGAGATGAGTTCTTAATTGTTGTACTCCTGTTGATCCCTTCACATGGCCGAGCAAAGACAGGACGACCAGCTCGAACCTACTTACAGCAGCTCTGTGTAGATACGGGATGTAGCCTTGAAGACCTGCCGGAAGAATGGACGATAGAGGGGGTGGTGACAGAGGGTCAGGGATATCTGTGCTGATAGTGCGACATGACGATGATGATGATATTCGTCATAATTAGCAGTGATTAGTTTGTCCTATTTACCAACACCTCCGCTCGGGCAGGATATGATACAAAGTCAATTTTTAAGCGGAGTTTAACGGGTTTGAATTCAGAGTTCTCCTTCTCCTAGACTAGTTGCCTCACCAAGGCTGAAGAACCTAGTCTGTCCTACTATTTACCCATAGCAGGAGGGAGAATAATTGGATTCATACGTGAATTGCTATATGAAATGCAATCATTCTCGTCCAGGATTTGAACTCGTGTCGACATGTCCATTTCCTACGACGATAACCATTACAACACGGGCACCTCCACAATTTGTCGATTCTTTATTTAACTTGGTTTGCCGGAATATTATTCAATTTTTTGAATTTGATGATATCATCTAGAATAATTTGTAATTTTGAAGAGTAGTCTGTTTATTTGATAACTAAAAAAATATTTGTTTTGTCATTTTTTAATGGAAATTTTGGGGTGATTACGTAATTCTTTTGCGGCATTTTTAGTTATTGAGTTAGTAATGTGGATTGATTTTGTTGAATCTATTTTGATGGTTTCAGATCACGGAATACAGGTTTGATTGTAATTACTTTACATTTTTATCAGGTTTGATTGTAATTATCTTTTTTCAAATCACTGAATTCAGGTTTGATAATCTTTGGCATTTTTATCCAAAAGTTTTAAAATGTTCTGGTATAAAATTTCTATTTCTGTGTTTTTGTTTACGTTAGTCTATCCTTGAAATTAATGGCAGTTGGGCCCTAAGTTTGTTTGCTTTGGTTTAGTGTCTTTAATGGCATATCAACATGTGTAGGTGTATGAGCGTACTTGTGTGTGTGTGTGTGTGTGTGTGTGTGCACGCGCACGCGCGTGTGTGTTTATAGCATTCATGAAAGTATAGATGGATTTGAACATAGTCAACGACAGCCAAGTCACTGAAAGAAGAAAGTATTCAAGGAATGACAAAATTCTATCCATCTATTTGCCCGTCTTTCTCTGTCGGTTTGTTTGTCCGTCTGTTTGTTTCTCTCTCCCTCTCACTCTATCTATCTATCTATCAATAACCCAGATTCTTAAAGGCATCGTAGGATCAATTCTCCAGGTAAACTGGATTCTTTTCACTGATAGAGAGAGATACAATTTTGAAATCATTCATCCCACGACAAGTTTATGTACAAGGTGTTTAAAAAAAAACGTAACATTTCTATGGCAGTTTCTTTACGATATAATGATTTTAAAGTTTTCCCTTGTTTGCAATCCCCCTCAATACATTTGCATATTAACTATAGTCTCCGTAATTGCAGTTCTGGTTTTCTTATAAAGATACCCTTAGAGTAGTATTATTTGGAGATTCCAAGAATGCGTTGACAATGATTGATAATAAATGGGGACTGTTTAAAATCATTTAATAAAAGTATTCTTACAAGGCTGTTAGCCTTTTTTAATCCTCCTCTATTCTTATATAATGACACCGCTGCCTACATCATTTACAAGGTTTGATAGACAAATGAAGTTAAAGTGGTCAGGAAGTTTGTGTTTTGAGTTTTGGGATTATATTCTTGCTCTGCGGCAGTTTTTTTCTAAACGTTTGAGAATCCACTTTTTGGGATTTTCATATTTGACTTGAAATATAACGAGACATTTACACTCTATGAAAGACAGTTGGGAATCTCACAGCGATAATCGCTTAGAGTTTTTAATATTGATAAACATGGTCTGCAAATTGTAGCAACACGTCAGTTCATTTTTCCTTCGCCGTGATGATACATCCCCTAGATTACATTTTCATCTCTTCACCTTTCCGAGTTTTGGTTTGGCTCAGTTGCTTTGTTTAATGGCATATCAACCTTTGCCAATTATTTAATGCGAAAGGCATCTTTTTAGAAGAACAATATTGGTACTATTTAAGGGATAGTTTGAGGGGATAACGGGGTTCATAGCTTTCGCAAGGGTATTAGTTCAAAAGCGAACGTAATTGCTCGACTGGAGTTCGAACTCATTAATTACAATGTCACACTCCAGAATGTTAGCCATTACACCACAGGGACTTCTCCTTGCCTTTCCAACTAACAATGTCGCAATATTATTTGCATGCATGACGTCATATTAGTAGTCATGATGAAAACGCAAATGCAGTTAAGGCTGGAATTTGAATTTATCCTCATTAATCGTCTACTTCTCAGGCTTCTAATTAGGAAAATGGTTGGCCGACCAGCAGAGAACACTCATGTCACATTGTTGCTGACCCTCTTGATTCATTAACCAGTGAATTCTCTGAGGTGTTAAAAAAACAACCAACGGACCAAACAAAGAAACTAACAAACTAACAAAGGAAAATTCAATTTTAATACATTTAAATGTTTTTTTATTTTCAATCAAATTTTTACTATAAACGAAATAGTCATATCAACGAGTGTTAGAATAGACAAAGTAAGTCCTCAACAGAAAGAGGATTCATCACCTTCTTAATAGGGCATGACATTCGGCTGCATCCGGTGGTGAGGTTCTTCTTCCGAAGCTTTGGAGAAAGTGAAATTAGTCTTTTATTTCTGGTTCTTCCCAGTTCCCTCTGATCGAGAATTGCACTTTTAACGTCTAAACTATGAGTCAAATTAATCTGTTTGAAAATTATTTGTATTAGAAAAGCATACTTGAAATCATATAACTTGTCAGATTATTTCTTCTATATAGGATTACTTGATACAATACAACCGTCTGCAAACAAATGATCATTACTATTATCCAGTTCTTGTATGTATGAAGTACCTCATCTTTACCATTACTCCCAAGTCCACTCTGATCCAGAATGTTACTACTCATTTGGGTTTCATCTTTGGGTTAAATAGATTTGCTTTTAAAATTTTGGTATTAGATAGTGTTATGTTCTGGTTAGTGAACACAAGTAGTAATAATAAGAAAACAAACCACGATATGTGAGCAAACTAGTTATATTTACAGGAAAGAGTATTTACAAGAGAGAGACTGTTAGTAATAAGAACATAGGATTAGTGATAGAGTAATGATATACTGCAACAATAGGAACGGCTCTTCTGGTCTGACTCGTCGGTTTATTCGCAGACTGATCTCCGCTACTGCCATATATGGCAGAGAGAACAGCGCATCATGCTGAAAAGGTAGGTGATACCCAACAGATAAAAATATTTGATACAATATAACTGTCTGCAAACATTATTTTTCAATGATTATTATGATTAAATAAGAACAGTTACTTGAAAGCATATATCTATGCATAAATTATTTGGGTCACATAAAAAAAATTGAAATCATCTGCCGGTATACAAAATTATTTATATCAAATTTCGGCATGAATTAAACTATTTGAGATTGAGGTGTCATGGAATGAACACACCAAACAAAGACATGCAATCTGGACAATAAATTCCTTCTTTGAAACGTTTATTTTTTTTAGGGTATATGCATATAAATTAACAAAAATATGCAAAATTCTAGGCCAGAAAAAAACAATAGATGCATAAAATATGCTTGTGACTTTGATTCTCAATTAGTTCCCAATAATCTGTGTTAAAATGTTAGTTCAGCACAACTCAGTTTAACACGACTTCTGCCTGTATATACAACTATGATCAACATGTTTGTAGTCTGACACACAATTATTACAATATACAAATTATTAAAAGCATTATACAGAAAACATTAATATATAAATTATATACAACAAATTCTACATCATTGAAACATTTTGACCATTATAAGTAAATAAGTAGGCCGACCGTAATCGAGAGCGACCCAAAGGGTCCTCTTTCAATAATGTGCGTGTGTGTGTGTGTGTGTGTACGTGCGTGTGTATGTGCATCAAAATTTGGATAGCGGAGACGTAGAGTCAGTATTGCTTGGCGACTGTTAGTTCCTCGCCTATGAGATCAACAGATAAAGTCATCAGGTTTTGTTGTCTCAATATCTACGCTATTTTGAGATATCTGAGTAAACGGATGGAGAAAAAGCTTGACGGCAACTACACTAGAATTCTGTGAGCAATTTTGAACAAGTCTTGGAGACAACACGCCACAAAGCAGCAGCTGTACGGCCACCTACCTCCCATCACGAAAACTATCAAACTTAACTTAACAAACCAGACATACAGAACACTGCTGGAGAAGTGGGGACGAGCTCCTAAGTGATGTTCCCTTATGGACTCCCTCACATGGCCAAGCAAAAGCAGGGCGACTAGCTTGAACCTACGTACAGCAGCTCTGAGAGGATACGGAATGTACGAGGTGCCTTCAATAGGCTTCCAGACTTTTTTTGTACAGGCATTTAAAATTTTCGTAGACACTTGAAAATGCATTATGTTATTGCTATATATCTTATTAGATGACTGACAAATTTTTATGATTTCAGATTCAAATGAACAGCTACAGCAGCAATTGGAATACACCCTACTAAAGTCTGATTGTCACAGCTGGTGAATTTCAAAAATGCAATCTGGACGTGAAGACACATTAGAAGAACGATATGCAATGACATTCTGTTTTAAACTTGGAAAAAATGCCACAGAAACGTATAGAATTGTTCAGACTGCTTTTGGAGCATCTTGCATGAATCGAGCATCAGTTTTTGAGCAGCATAAGAGATTCAAAGAAGGTAGGGAATCTGTGAGAGATGATGAGAGGATAATGACCGTCGTGTGTCTATAGAGACAATAAGTTCACAGTTTACTGTAAGTGTGGGAACTGTACACACAATTGTTCTTGAGGAACTAAAGTTGCGGAAGATTTGCGCAAGTTTGTCCCAAGGGTGCTCAGAGAAGATCAGAAAGAAAGACGTTGTCATGACAAAAGGGCGATGGTCGTGCTGATTAAAATTCAAATCCCACAGTTCTTGATGCTCTGGTGACCTGCGATGAAATCTAGAGCTACTGCTATGAGACAGAGACCAAGAGACAGAGTTCCCAGTGGAAGTATACTGGCTCTCCCAGATCTAAGAAAGCCAGACAGTGCAAATTCACCCACAAACCTTGGATTATCCCTTTTTTTGACAGCGCTGGCATGATCTACATGCACTGGGCTCCCATTGGACAGACAGTCAACAAGGAATACTCAGTTTTAAGGGAGTTCAGGAAGAAATTTCGTCTGAAGAGGCCAGCACTCTTCAAATCGGATTAGTGGCATTTCCACCAGGACAGTGAACCAGTCCTCAACTCCATCCTTGTCACAGACTATCTGATCAAGATGGGCATCAAGACAGTTCCTCGCTCTCCCTATAGTCCAGACCTTGCTCCCTGTGACTTTTGCTTATTCCCTAAGCTCAAGGAAAAACTTGGAGACTGTCATTATGAGACAATTGAGGAGATGAAAGAGGCTATGACGAAGGTCATTGACACGCTCACATAAGAGGACTTCCATGGGTCCTTCCAGAAGTTGTTGTAACGGCACAACAAGTGCATTGCAGCCGGAGGAGTTTTCTTCGAAGGGGACTAGTGTTTCATGGGTGTTCTATCAATAAAAGTGCCCATACGAAAAAAAAGTCTGGAAAATTATTTAATGAGCCTAGTAGCCCTAAGGACCAGCCAGAAGTGATGAACGATAGGGAGAAGAGGCGAGAGAGGATCAGGAATATTCGTGCTCGTGGCTAAATAAGATGATGATGATGATGATGATGTCAACGATCACTGATATTGTGCACGCTTTATTTATGCATATACCAAACTCTATCATTAATATCATTGTTGATATATATATATATATATATATATATATATATATATACTAAACCACACACACACACACACACACATATATATATATATATATATATAAAAGTTAGTCCGACGCAGCCAGGGGCTCCCTTTGAATGGTTACAACATGTAGGTATAGGAGAAGGCGCTACTCCTTTCTCTGGATTGTTCCATTTACCCTTTTAACGCTATATGTTAAGCAAGGAAGCATCAAATACCATTTTTTGAGTCTTTGATATGACTCGATCTGGGATTGGATCCCAGTGAAAACGGACATGTATGAATTGTTTATTCCCCAATGGCCTTGGAGACTAGGCTTCAATCCCAGTTCGAGTCATATTAAAGATTCAAAAAATGGTACTTGATATATCCTTGTTTAACACTCAGCATAATATGGTCCGAATCAAGGGTAAAGCTGTGCTATTAAGGGAAAGGAGTAACGCATTTCCCTACACCTCAGTGTAGTAGCTATTGAAAAAAGGTCATCAATTTATTACCAAACTCATCAGCATTCAAACAGCATAAAGTGCATTATCAAAGAAAAATGCTTAAAAATCTAGATATAATAAATGCTTGTTCTTCTTGGCGCTACCAAATGATTTGTGTTTACCTATTTATACGACTGTGCCTATTTTTGTTTGTCGGCAATGAGCATCTTCTGCGAATAAAGCAAATTATTAAACAGTAAAGATATAATTGCCAACTCATTATCCATGCGCTTATGCAAATCAGCACGTACTGAACATGGCAAGACAAGTTTACTGGCACAAACTAAACAGACCTGGCTCTCAGCCATTTGTCCGACGTCGGCGAAGAGATTCGCTGGAACAATATTACACAATTTTTTAAAATTGATATTTTTTATCAAGAAGATAAAGCAGCATTGAAAAGAAAATGATATACTCATCTCTCAATGTCGGCAAAATAAAACTGATAGTACCATTATCATTTGAAAACACCACACGATTTTTAATGATTAATATTTTAAAAAGAAAAAAAATGGAGGTGCCCGTGGTGTAATGGTTATCGTCGTAGGAAATGGACACAGTGACACGAGTTCAAATCCTGGACCAGGCTAATTGCATTTCACATGGCACTAATACCCTTGGGAAAGGTATAAATGCAATTATTCTCCCTCCAGCTATGGGTAGATAGTAGAATAGACTAAGTTCTTCAGCCTTGGTAAGGCGACTAGTCTAGGAGAAGGAAAACTCTGAATTCAAACCTGTTAAACTTCGCTTAAAAATTGACCAAGTGTCATATCCTGCCCGAGCGGTTGGGTGAATATGAATATTTTAAAGAGAAGCGAAAGTCCAAATGGCTTTGTAGTTAATATGCTGGAGTGCGACAATCGTAGTAAATGTTTTCGAACTCTACTAGCGCTATTACGTTAACTTTCTAACAAATACACTGAGCTTAGGTATTAAACCTACAATGGGTTGAATAGTCCCACCACTGTTCATATAGAAAGATGTCTTTGCCATTAAATAAGCCGTCAAGGTTGAAATGCCGTTTACAAAATTAATAAAAACTGAAACAAGGCAAACGACGGACCGTGGTATTAGACTTTGAAATATTATGAAATAACTGTTAATGTTTGAAGACGTAAAACTTATTGTTATAAGAATAAAGAAAACTATTTAAAATGTAGCACAAGGTAAATTAGAAATTTTATATATTCAGGAAGATATGATGCTATGTTTGACGTAGGCTAAAATACACACACGCATACGTTTGTATATATATATATATATATATACATATCGTCTCATCAACTCAAAAAGACATTGACACACGGCTAAGGAAGGCATGGATAGCTATCGATAGGTTTTCGATCATATGGAAATCAGACCTGACCGATAAAATGAAACGCAGTTTCTTCCTGGCAGCGGTCGTGTTGATACTGCTATATGGATGCACTACTTGGACGCTAACTAAACGGCTGGAGAAGAAGCTAAACGGCAATTACACCAGAATGTTGCGTGCAATCTTGAACAAATCCTGGCGGCAACACCCCACAAGGCACTAACTATACGGCCACCTACCTCCCATCACGAAAACTATCCAAGTTAGACGAACAAGACATGAAGGATACTGCTGGAGAAGCAAGGACGAGCTCATAAGTGATGTACTCCTATGGACCCCATCATATGGCCAAGCAAAAGCAGGACGAACAGCTCGAACATACATATAGCAGCTATGTGAGGATACGGGATGTAGCCCAGAAGACCTGCCAGAGGCGATGAACGATAGGGAGAAGTGGCCAGAGAGGGTCAGGGATATCCGTGCTAGCGGATATTATTAGAATAATAGATAAATCATCGATTTTTAAATATAATTTCACCTTTTCCTCAATCTTATAAATAAGCGATGATTTACTTTTCAACTAATTTTTGCAAATAAAATATATAGTAGATTTATGGATTCATTCTATAAATCTGCTAAACCCATTAGACTTTATTTCTTTATGAGTGGAAATATAACATTCTGTCCCTTCAAGTTTGGATTTAATCATAACATTGCTTGATTATTTTAAATTGAAAAATAGTTTGTTTGCGTACATACTCGTACTAAGATTAAAAATCTTTTCCTTGCTGAATGTTTTAGCTGCATCTACTTGCATATTAGCGCATGAATATATTCTCTCCCCAATATAGAGACAAAATCACACGGATTTATTTTTACTTACCCAAAATATATTAAGTAGATTTATACAATGCACACTACTACATTGAATGCATGAACTTTTCTCTCTTGTAATATAAATATCAGAGAATATTTACGATCTAATTAATGTTATATTTTCATCCAAGAAAAAAAAATCTAATTCTCAACTAAATTTTCACTAAAGTTAAGGAAAAGAAAATTGAATTAGTAACCTGGTTTTTCATACAGTCATTTATACATTTATGCTATATATATATATATATATATATATATATTGTATAAATGAGTATATGACTGAATGAAAGACCAGATTACTAATTCAATTTTATTTTCATTAACTTGAGTGAAAATTTAGTTGAAAATCAATTTTTTTTATTGGACACTTAAATTAATAACTAGCATTGTTTTTTCTATTATCCATGTTAGATGGAAAAACTTATTAATAATAAGTAAGTTTAATGTTTTAATTTTTTATAGTAAATTATAGATCCTATTTTATTATCATTGTCTGTGGGGGATATATATCTATGTGTTATGTTTTCGAGTATTTTTTCATCTAATCTAAAATTTTGATGCATTTTATTACAATTGAATGAATCAATATGATTATATTTATTTTGTGTGACATAACTTTTATCATTTATTTTATTCTTATTGTTAACCATTAGTTCAATTTGTTCGTCTACTAAGTAATTTTGGAAATCCGTTGTTTATAAGGGTTATCAACAACGAATTTCCAAATTAAACTACTGATAAACAATAAGAATAAAATAAGATTTATAATTTAATTTCAAAAATGTAAAGCATTAAACTTAGTTGTTGATAATGATCATATCCCCCCAACAAAGATATTGGAAAAACAATGTTAGTTATCCAAATATATATATATATATATATATATTTATATGCATGCAGGTAATTTGTTTATTGTTGAGATGTCATGTGCAAAATCCTTCCACCACGATTGTTTTATAAGCTGCTGGCAGACAAGCAGTACACCGAAGAGTAATAGTCATGAAGTGGTCCTCCACATTGCCTAGATATTCTACATTGAAGCATCACCATTAGATTGTGTAGTGTCATAACTAGAACACTCGTTGAGTAGGGTTTTTTTTTTAAATCTCTCTGCATAGATGCAGTCGGGATATTCTTCTGCTCCAGCCAACTGGGGTTGGAGGATTAATAATCGGATGAATTAGTGAACAGAATCCGATCTACCTGTAGCGATTACATTAACAATGTATATATGTTTTGCAAAGGTTCTTGTATTATTGAAGATACCCAAGGAGGTGTAACATACCAAAAATGATAAGAATAATAATTGCAGATTTCTAAACTCCAAATTCAATCTTATACGCTGGTTTAATAGTCCAACTTTTTCTATTAGCGTTTCTAGTTCATTTTTATTTTTGGCAGAGAGTGATATACTAGCTTAGCTGGCTACGATGAACTTAGCAGATTCAATGTGGTCGCACGATAACATTATCAAAGTAGTCTCACAGGAAAGAGAAAAATAAAAGATGATGGCAAGAATATAATTTATTGCCTATGGATCGAGTGACAGATATTTCCGTTCGCCGATAAAATTAACAAATTACCGGAAAAAAACGCAAGTATGTAAATTCCGAAAACCAGCCATAAACAGAAAAATACGTGGGCGAAGAGGATATTCATATTTTCGCATAGGACTTGAGAGAAAATATAAGGTCTGTAATTTTGGACTGAGCGCAGAGGTCGGCTGGTCACTCAAGCAAGGGGGAGAGGGTCGCTGGTCGTTCATGCGAAGGGGAGAGGTCCGCTGGTCTTTCAAGCTCCCCGTGTGTGTTCTCCGGCCGTTGCAGTACTTCACAAAAAGGGCCCCTGCCTCAGAAGAATGATATGTGCGAACCCTCTTTGACTGTATTCCTACTACACACAATCGTCGCCGTCGAAGAATAAAAATATATATTATATTTTTATATATCTACGAGTTTTTCGTTGTTTATCCAGCGGTCTAATATACGACAAGAGTTTAACATCATCATCATATTTAAATCGGGGGCTAGCTTGAAGTAACGGATATCATTGTAGGCAATCGAATCTGTGACCCGAGTCCAAATCCTAAACGAGGGTGTTTGCATTTTACTTTGTCCTAATACCCTCAAGAAAGGCATAGTTCTCTTTCTTCTCTTGCTAGTATGTGCCCATCGCGTAATGGTTATCGTCGTAGGAAATGGACACGGCGACACGAGCTCAAATCCTAGACGAGGCTGATTGAATTTCACATAGCACTAATACCCTTGGGAAAGGTATGAATCTTATTATTTTCCCTCCAGCTATGGGTAAATAATTGGGCAGACTGGGTTCTTCAGTCTTGGTCAGGCATCTAGTCTAGGAGAAGGAAAACTCTGAATTTAAACCTGTCAAACTCCGCTTAAAAATTGACCTTGTGTCATATCGTGCCCGAGCGAAGGGGTTGGTAAATATGGTATGAGTAAATCATAAAGCAGTCTGAGTTCTTCAACTTTGGTTAGGCAACCAATCAAGGAGAACAACTCTTAATTTACATCAGCTTAAACAGTGACCTTGTCTTCAACCCTACAAGTAGTAGATTGGTTCAGTAACGACGTAGACTAGGTGGTAATTTTTTATAGTGATTTTGTGCATCCATATCGTCCTACTCAGGGTTTTGGTGCAGTGGTTACCGTGCTAGAAAATTGATGCAGCAATCTAAATTCAAATCCTGAATCAGGTTGTTAGCGATTCCCATAGCGCTAAGACTTTTAGAATGGTATGAAACCAATTTTTCTCTTCAACATATGGAGAAATAATAGGGCAGCAGCGCTCTTTAATCTTAAAATAGCAATTGGTCTTGGAGAAGGAAAACTCTGAATTCAAACCTGTTCAACTTCACGTTTAACTGTACTTGCGTTATACTTTGTACAGATAGAGAGGTTGGATATATATATATATATATATATATATATATATATATATCTTCATTTTCATTTTCTTAGGATATACTATCACAGTAGCCTTGATATAACGAATAGCAGCGTATGTTGATTCTGCTTTCAGAAGAGGAGATATTGCTACCGGAGTATATGAACTCATTTACTAGTTTCAAAGGCTTACAACTTAATTCATTATCGCGATTAAAACACATGCACTCGGTTTTATCTAAATTCATGTAGAGACTAAAACCTGACTGCAGCAGAGATTTGGCTTAAGCAGGTGTATTTGTAAGGAGCTTCATATCATCGGCGTTGTTTGCATCAGAAAGCTTACAGTTAATTATTGACTATCAAATTGAAGGAAGTGTTACACGTGAGTTGAAAAAATAAAGTAACTGAAATTAAAAGATAAAAAAAATGTTAAAATGCTGTTTTTCTCTTCCCTCCCCCATCTTTTTATCCTCTTTCCTGGGACGTATAAGCACTAAGACTTCTTTTTATATGTACACATTTTTATATTCTTTAATTTAAAACACCGGATGTCTTTAACATTACCGGTAGCACGAACCGGGATTTATTCTTGGAACACTGATGGAAAATACGTCATAATTGTTAATGGTCTGTGAGTTATAGTTCATCTTGGATAACTATCCAGAAAAGTATATTCTGATTCCAACTTCCAAATTCCTAGTCACGTGACTTTGAAGCCCCTCACACTGTACCAAGCTCTTACCTGATCTCTGGGGTTACCACATGCCAATCAAATTCATTTAACCATTGGTAGACGGAGCAATTTCTCTTTGAGCACAATGGCTTAATTGCTTTGTAATAATCTGCCATACGTGATAAACGAAAATTCAGCCAATCTACCATCTAACAAACATGCCAATAAAAATCACTCCTAAAAATGAAAGAGAACAAGTTAAAAAAGAAAAAAAAAAAAACGACTAAAAAAATTTCTAACAAAGAAAAGAAAAAAATCACCAAAAAAGTATGTGTTATGGAAAATAAAGACACAGCAAATCAAATGAATAAATAATAAAAATAAGTTATAAATGAGGGTAGAAAAGCCAGATTGCATGGGAACAGATTCGAATAAAAAATGGAGGAAATGAAAAAAAAAAAAAAAAAAGGATATAAGGGAAGCAGAACCCAAAAATAAAGGTTCTCAACATCAGGTCAATATTTATAATCAGAAGTTTTACAGCTTCCCTTTTGTCACTTCCTGTCAACCAAAAATCGACATTAACGAGAATATGTCTCTCCTGTAAATACGCTTGGTGAGGTTTCCGCTCTTTTTTCGTCCCATATGCCAATCGGGCTGAACGTTTGAAGGCCCAATTTCCTTTAAAAAGAAGTTTGATTTCTGGTTAGTTTATTTAGCGACTTTTCAACGGTAAAATTTCTTTTTTTCTTTCCAGGGAAATAGAAATTTTTGAGTATGTGCTGAAATCTAGATTATTCCGAGGACACTAATGTGTATATATAGATATTTGATATTGGTATATATGTTCCTTCAAACGTACATACACACGCAAGCCTATTTATGTATACAAATTTGAAGATAATAAAAGTTGATATAAATAGGAAAGGTTAGAGAAAGAAAAAAGAAAATATATTCTCCAGCTGGTCCTTCGAACCGTCTTTACACTGATTGTATATATATATATATATATATATATATATATATATATATATATATATATATATATAGAGGGTTCTTATGGACTGATGGAGCAAATACTTCTAGCCTATGGTCTCCCCCCAAAAACTGTTGCAGCCATAATGATGCTCTATACAATTTCGTAAGTAAAAAATTCGCTCACCGGATGGAGACATAGATTTCTTTAACATTGTTGCTGGTATTCTGCAAGGGGATACATTAGCCCCATATCTGTTAATAATCTGTCTAGACTATGTTCTTGAAACGTCGATAGAAATAATGAAAGAATATGGTTTTACACTAAAAATGGCAAGAAGCAGATAATACCTAACACAAACTAGTACAGACGCAGACTACGCAGATGGTAAAGCGCTACAAACTAATACATCTACCCAAGCCGAATTCCTTCTGTATAGTCTGGAACAACCAGCAGTTGCTATTGGCCAACATGTCAATGCAGACAAAACAGAGTACATTCTAATCAAAAACGAGACACCATCACACTTATGGGTGGCTCTCTGAAATTAGTGAATATGTTTAACTATCTCGGAAGCAGCGTCTCTTCTACTGAAAATAACATCAATAAGAGACTAACGAAGGCATGGACTGCTCTCGATAAGTTGTGATCATGTAGAAATCCGACCTATCTATTTTTTCCAGGCAGCGGTAGTGTCGACTCTACTATATGGATGCACCACATGGACGCTGACTAAGGGTATAGAGAAAAAACTTGAGGGACATTGCACAAGAATGCTACGAGATGTATTGAACAAATTTTAGAAGCAACATGCCTCGAAACAGAAGCACTACGGCCACCTACCTCCCATCTATAAATCCATAAAATAAGACGAATAAAACATGCGGAACACAGCTGGAGAAGTAAGAACGAACTCATCAGAGACATTCTCCTATGCCCATTTACACGAACATGCAAGTGTATGCCGACCAACCAGAACATCTACAGCAGCTGTGTACGGACACGGGATGTATTCTATAAGACCTGCCGGAAGCGATGGATGATTGAGACGAATGGCGAGAGAGAGTCAGGGAAATCCGTGCTAGCAGCATGACATATTGATGATGATAATGATATGGTCTGAGAAGTAGACTATGAGAAGTTCTGTTTACACTTGCTAATTTTTTAGAAATTCAGTCGCTATGGATCCCTTCATGTCCCTGATAAATATTAGCATGATATTCTATAATTACTACTACGCCCAGAACACGCTTATTTACTGGAGATTTAGTCTCTTTCCACTCCATTGATAGTCTTTTTAACTCAGATTCGTAATCGTAAATCCATGTTTATCCCATTTGTAAAGATCTTTTAGATTAAAACATTTTCTCCTTACATATCACACTTCCTTCTTTAAATTTGACATGATTTGAACTCCTCAGCCACCAAAGATTTTATGGTAGGTATCTATTCAAGCTTGCTCATTCTTTTTGATTTGCAGCTATTCTGAAAAACAATAATATTTTTATTCAAATATTTGCGAGGTTAAACTAATTTTTGTTAATTATCAGTTTCTAACAATACAGCTTTTATATTTAAGGAAAAAATTCTGAAAAAACAATATCTTGCTTTTTCAAAAATATTGAATGACACACACACA
This sequence comes from Sepioteuthis lessoniana, assembly GCA_963585895.1. Taxonomy (NCBI): domain Eukaryota; kingdom Metazoa; phylum Mollusca; class Cephalopoda; order Myopsida; family Loliginidae; genus Sepioteuthis; species Sepioteuthis lessoniana. The sequence goes on from OY757914.1 coordinate 43,045,237, forward strand.
CACACATACATACACACTCACACACACACACACACACACATATATATATATATGTGGAGCCTTCAATAAGTTTCCAGAGTTATTTTGTACAGGTATTTAAAATTGTCGTAGAGTCTTGAAAATTCACTATGTTATTGCTATACATCTTATGAGATGACGGACTAATTTCTATGATTTAAGGTTCAAATCAACAGCTACTGCCGCAATTGGAATACACCCTACTAAAGCATGATTGTCACAGCTGGTGAATTTCAAAAATGCAATCTGGACGTAAGGGAAACACTTTAGAAGAACGATATGCAAAAAAAAAATCTGTTTTAAACTTGGAAAAATGCCTCAGAAATATATGGAATGCTTCAGAATGCTTTTTGACAATCTTGCATTAATCGAACATTAGTTTTTGAGCAGCATAAGAGATTCAAAGAAGGCAGGGAGTCTGTGAGGGATGATGAGGGGTGTGGGAGGAGTAAGGCAGTCAACAGACCAGAGTTGATTGGCCAAAGGGTTAGGGTTACTATGTTGAGGTTTTAAGGGAGTTCAGGAAAAGATTCCGTCGGATGTAGCCAGCACTCTTCAAATCGGGTCAGTGGCATTTCCACCAGGAGAATGCACCAGTCCACAACTTCATCCTTGTCACAGACTCTTTGACCAAGATGGGCATCAAGAATTTCTCAGCCCCCCTATAGTCGAGACCTTGCTCCCTGTGACTTTTGATTATTCACTAAGCTCAGAGGCTGTCGTTATGACACAATTGAGGAGATGAAAGCGGCTGTGACGAAGGTCATTGACATGCTCACACAATAGGACTTCCATGGGGCCTTCCAGAAGTTGTTGGAACGGTACAATGAGTGCATTGCAGCCGAAGGAGATTACTTCGAAGGGGACTAGAGTTTCATTGTGTACTATCAATAAAAGTGCCCATATGAAAAAAAATCTGGAAACTTATTTATGATCCTCGTATATATGTATATATTCATATACAAGGGTCATTCAGTAAATGAGAGGAATATTTTTAAAAGAACCATTTTTCCGGATTTCGGTATGATACTAAGTCTAACGTAAAGTTTGTCGGCTTTCGATCCCAGCTTCAAGCGTCCTACGTGTCTAGCCACACTGAAGCGTGGTGATTCAACGAAACAGTCTGTCTGTGGATGACAATATATACGCTCCCCATGTTTGTATACATACATACTTGCATGCATGCATATATATATATATATGTGTGTGTGTGTGTGTGTGTGTGTGTGTGTGTGTGGTTTGGCATGTGTGTGCCTGCGTGTGTAGTGAAAAAGAGAAGTAGTAACTTTAAGTGGGTTTAATAAATTTCTTAATAAACGTAGATAGATATAAAGATAAAGAAAAAGATGATCAAAGAGATTATGGTTTACTAACCTTGATTACCAGATTCTGAAATCATTGATTTTACTACGTCTTGAAAACAAAACCCTACCATCGATTAAAAAATATAACTAACCATTTCAACCACCACGTATGTGTCTCCTCGTTAACAATGGTACAATTCCCCGTGCATAAATTCCAATGCCACAGTTCAGTATTAGATGTGAGCATGTTTATGTTTCGTGAAGAGAACATTACTGGACACCTTCCAGAAAATGACACAAACTTTGCTTAGAATTGACAAAGGCCTACACATAATTTCCAAGTCTATCTTGGGTGGAATTATAACATATTTAAACCTATTCACATTAAGCAAAACAATTTAAATCGTTACCAAAGAGTTCTGCACAATTATTTGCTAATTGTTTCATGAATTTACGGTAATAGGTTGGCAATAAACAGCAACTTTAATACTATTAGTAGTTCCTAAGAATAGATTAGTCGAGTACAATGGAAAATGGCTTCAGAAAGATAATGGCCACCGCAACAGGAGATCAACTTAACGCACAAGCGCAATGGTTAAGTATCTCGAACAAATCTGAATGTCTCTGAGTAAAAGAGCACTTTTAGATATTCATTCTTTTAATAAAAGTATTTTTAACATGATCATCAATACTAGGGTAAGTTTACCTGATTTTGACTGATCGTAGAAGTCCCAGTAAACCAAGCGAAATTTCTTCAACCATCTGGTTACTGTTTTGTGATCAACTGTGTCTAACCTTTCGCACAACAAATGTTTTTCGCTGCTTCCGCAGTGATATGGATCATTTTAAACTCGTAAAGCATAAGATCCCGAATTAGACTACTTAGCATAATCATCTGTGCAGCTTTCAAGTCTCTCAAATATACTCAATAAAGCAATGCACAACATGTCAGCTCACCAAGTACCACGATACCACTAATCACCGTGGGTATATTCATACAACCTCATGACGAATTACATGTGGCAAATAGAATAGCATTATCAATGTCTTTTACAGTATTCCAAAAAAACCTAGCTTTGTTTGAAAATGCTCGTATGATGAAAACAAAAAGTATCCAGGAAATGAAACAACATTCACAACAACATCAGGGTTTAACCTCAAATTTCGTAATATATATATATATATATATATATATATATATATATATATATATATATAAAGTAATGTTAAATCTAGAAGCTTGGTGACTATTAATTTCCCAAACCAAGAAGTAAATATACGGAGACAAACAAACAATTCGTTTACAAAGTTTGATTTTAAATCTTGGATCAAATAGAGACTAACAGACCTTTTTATAACCAAAAAGATTTGATTTGAAGTTTATCTAATAAATAAGGAGAATAATTCCAAAGAATGTTGTCCATTCTTTAAGGATATCAATAGTATTGGATCTCTTCATGCCCCAGAAGACACTCTGTCGGACGTGCTTTAGTGACCACTGCGCCCTGAACATTTTTTTTACTAGAGAGTGAGTGTGTTTTCAATCCATAAATTGTCTTTTACACATAGGTTCTGAACAGGATACGCCTTTTAAGTCTTTTTTTCCGAGAACATTACACATTCTTCTGTAAATTTCATAGTGATTAGAATTCTCAGGTATCAAATATTTGACGACAAATTCCTGTTATAGTCTGGAGCACTTTGTTTGATTTGCCACCATTTTGAACAGCTTCAAAACAGATAGATTTGAGTGATTAATATAATATTTGTTAAGAACTAATCCTAAATAATGCAGATCTGCTAAGTATAGAAAAAATATCTAAAAAATTTACTTCTATCAAAAGCCAAAAAAAAAAAAAAAAAAAAGATAAGAATACCATATTTATTGAATGACCATGGTACATATTTTACTAATAAATATATCAAATGATTGAGCACCAAATTTGTATGTGAACTTTCTCTTGCTAATAGTTGCTAACCAATCAAAATTAATGAGGTTTACCGAAAGATTTCATGCGATCAAGTGTCTAGTATCGAAGATTTTAATCCCTGCAGACCTTGTTAACTGCCGAAATTTAATATGATGCAACTGAAAGTATAATTTTCTCAACTTGAAAGCTGTCCTTACAGACAGAAATACAATGACGCTAAAAGAGGGTGTAGTAAAACAGTTACGGTCATTTTGAAATGGATTCGACAAACTGAGTTCAAATCCTGGATGAGGTTGGATGGCATTTCATTTTGTAGAAATAGATTTTGGAAAAAACATGGATGTATTTCTTCGACCTATCACCTATATATATACATATATATATGTGTGTGTGTGTGTGTGAGTAAGAGAGAGGGAGAGAGGGAGAGAAAGTGTTATATATTTATATCTATGTATTTTGAATATATGGATTTAATTTTTTAATTGTAATCCATAAAAATTAGATTATAATAGTTCCATTATCTGATATAGTTATACACTTAATGTGCTTTTTTAGATCATGAAAATGTGATAATTTTCTGGAGTCATAATCCATGTCGAACATCATCTTTAATCTTTGCGATTCTCGATAAAACGGAAATAATCTCGGAATAAGTTGTCTAAATTTCTTTGACGAAGCTTGTTAATTTTTATCATTAAGGGTTTTCGGACTATTGTCTGCATCTTTATTTCCACAACGTTTCGGCTGATATGTCCTCTGGCCTTCTTCAGGTATTTGTCGAACTCGGGAACCTTCACGGAACTTCGAACTACGTCCTTTATTGAATCCACGGGAGTCGCCTGTTCTGATTCCGTTAACCATAACAAGTGTTAAGTATTCCTGTATTGTTACTCGCCTGTTGTGAGGATTGAACCTGCAACCTCCAGATGATTGTCTCCTTAGAAGCTTAAGGAAACCAACGCCTAAAACCGTTACGCCATGTGTCGTGCCGAACAATTCAGAGCAAATTTTTTGGGCCTATACAATTAATGTTCTTACTTGACTAGAATTAGTACTATTATGTATGATTTTTTACCTGTGCTCATATTCAGATTTTTTTCTGAATAGGAACACAGGTAAAAAAAAAACCCCACTTGTACCCGGTTATGACTAACGGAATCTGAACAGGCGACCCCCGTGGATTCAATAAAGGACGTAGTTCGAAGTTCCGTGAAGGTTCCCGAGTTTGACAAACACCTGAAGAAGGCGGGAGGACATAACGGTCGAAACGTTGTGGAAATAACAATAAAGATGAAGACAATAGTCCGAAAACCCTTAATAATAATAATCTCGGAATGATAATTAGAATACTTCACTTTATAAGTAAGAATATCATTATCCATATGAACAAAATTTTCATGAATCGTCATATATATATATATATATATATATATATATATATATGTGTGTGTGTGGGTGCGTGTGTGTCGGTTAATATTTATGGGATTGTTTGATTTTTTCGTACAAATTTATAAAATTTATATACTGTTATGAGGAATTGAGGCAATATTAATTCATTATAGATTAGAACCTAAATTACTGGCCAGTATTTTAGCACTTTTCTCATTTGGAAAAATGTTTTTATCACAATTTGTTTATTTCACGAAATATATATATGAGTTTTGTGTGTGTCTATATTTGTGTGTCTATGTGTCTGCATGTTTGAATTTACCCAAACCTCCAAAAATGGCAGGATGTAACTTAAGGACAATTTATAAGCAATGTCCGTTTTAATTCCGTTTTCCTTCTCTTTGTCAGGTTGCTTAACTAAAGCAACCCACCTCAGCCTATCCAACTTTTTATCCTGACCTCGGGGCGATGCAGAGGGAAGAGATCACTCCATGCATTTCTTCATAGTATTAGTACGAATTTGAATGTAAACAGCCTCGTCCAGGATTTTTAAAGTCACATCGCCGATTCCATTTGCTTCGACTATAACTGCGCATGTATGTATGTATGTATGTATGTATGTGCAGCTTCTGTCGGGGTATTTTATGAATGGTTGGTTATTTGCAATTTGCATATTTCTCCAATGTTTTCTTTTTGGTTGACGCACATCAAAATATGTATGTAGGTCTTCTCGTTTATCTTTACAGAAACATATATCAATTTCCCAATCTACATACGTCGAATATCTTTTTCTTATTTATTTATTTATTTATTCATTTCAAAGAGGACTTAAAAACAACAAAAAAAAAAAAAAAAAAAAAAAACAGCCCCATGATTTACTGCGGATGCATGTTCAAAAATCAGTGCCATATATTTCAAAATGGTTTCTTTTTCAGAAGGCTTTTTTTTTTCATTTTCCGTGCTTATTTTTTTTTTATTTCATTCTATTCTATTTTTATTTAAAGAAGATTTTTCTGAGAAGCTGTGTCGAAAACTAAATGAAAACTCACCGTGCTCAAAAGCCTCACCCTTTTCTCAGTATATATAAACTAGCTAAAAACCCATCCCACGACAAGTGTTTTGCTACGGGACCAACTAAACGTAAGCTGGCTTTTTGGCTGGTTGTTTGGGTTTTATGGCATATCAACCTTTGAAGATTATAACCAAATCCATTTTTATACAAATAAGTTCTATTTCAAACAATGCAGTTTAATGTAAGCAGAGTTTCAATATAAAAAACGGATCCATTTCAAACAATTCAGTTTAGCTTAAGTACACTGTTTAAATATAATTGCACAGTTTATTTGTCAAAAGCATTTCTATTTCAAGCTATTCAGCTTAGTCAAATAGTTCTAGTTCAAATAATTTAGTTTAGTTTGAGTATAGTTTTTTTTATCCACACACAGTTTAATGTCAAAACAGTTCTATTTTGAATAATTCAGTTTAGCGTAAGTAGTTTCAATATAAAACAGTTCTATTTTAAACATTTCAATTTAGCATAAATACGTAGTTTAAATACCAAAACGGTTCAATTTCAAGTTATTCAGTCTAGCATAAGTTTATATGTTTAGTTCTATTTGACCCATAGATAGGACCCTATCGGTTGTTACCACTCCCGGCCAGTGGGGACCTGGGAACGATGGCAATGATGAGGTTCTCTCCATTCCCTAAAGCTCTAGCATTACTGGAAACTCACCATCAGATTATTTAGTTTCGTATCCAGGACACTCGTTGGTGTGTCTTACCTCTCTACAGATGGTTTGGTTTCTTTGTTTAATGGCATATCAACCTTTGTAGGTCATTTAATGCCAAAGTCATTCTCCTAAAAGAACAGTAGTGGTACTATTCAACCCATAGCTGGGAGGATAAGGGGGTTCATACCTTTCCCAAGGGTATTTGTCTGAAAGTGAAGGTAATAGCGCGACTGGAGTACGAACTCGCGTACTACGATTCCGCAGTCCATCGCTTTAACCACAGAGGTGCTGTCAGTATATTCTACAGTCCCAGCCGATTGGACAATAAACGTAAGTGTTGTGTTACTGGTCTGGTCAAAAGTAGTAACGCATGTAAAAACAAACAGACCCTGTTTGTTATTGATACGAAAATTTATTACCGTTAATGTTTATTGAGAGCAGCTACGAGAAGAGTACACTCACTTAGAGGGACAAAAGTTTTAACCCGTGGTAGACGAGACAACAACCACATACATCATTTTCTTCACCCTAAACAAGGCTGATTGTCGTCCAACTGTCTCTGATTAGACTCGAACTTGAACCGTCCAAGTGACTAAGCCGCGTAATTGGCTCTGCATCTTAGAATTATATAAAATAATAATTAGAATAAGATATATATCTTATTCTAATTAATATTTTATATAATCCATCAATAACACGTAGTCGCTAAAAATTTCCAGTACCACGTCATAATAATTTCAGCTGACACCTACCCAAAAGCCCATCTTTGATATTTTGCTAAAAGCTGATTTTTTATTCTGATTAACGGAGTGACATGTGGACATAAACAAGTTTTAACTACTTTTGACCTTTCTAAACCAAATACTTACAAATTCGATATGTGTCCCAGTTTTTAACAGGCACACAATTTATCACTAAAATTAAATAATTACCAAAGATAAGTAATTAAAATCCCTAATTATATTATACAAGTTACACAAATGAACAGAATCATCTTACTTTTTATCACAATAACAAATACAGATATAACAGAGATCTATAGTTCTATGAAGACTTATAAGTTAATAATCATCATTAAATGGTTAACGCTTATTACTTTTGTGTAAACATTATCCTTAGTAAAATGAAAACACAGTGCTATATTTAAAATCTATCTTTTTAATAGTCATTTCATGCCTTAGGTATATGAATCTTATGGATAGTACGTTATTTGACGAGGGAATCCCGTTGGATATTGGCTAACGTGCTGAACTGTAAAATTGCAGAAAGCGAGTTCGAACTCCGGTCGCATTATTGCGTTGACTCTTAGACAAATACCCACGGGAAAGGTATTAAACCTTTTTTCACGGGTTATGGGTTAAACATTACCCCTACTGTCCTAAATGATGGCTTTAGCATTAAATAACCGACGAATGTTGAAACAAAACTATCAAGCCAAACGTATATATGCCTGTCTTTGTGTAACAGTTTTTTCAGAAGCAAATGTTGAAAGAATTTCCTTTTTCTTAAAAAAAAAGGAAAGAAAAATCAAGAAAAGATACTTGACAAAGAAAAATGAAATACAACAAAAAATGAATCCTATTTCTTTTTTTAGTGAAACTAGAACTTCAGTTCATCAACCCGATTCCCATGTAGTACCAAAGAGCAATGGGGACCGAGCCCAGTCTGGTGGGGCTGTAGAATAAGCTGAGAGCGTCTCTGAAGAGCTTCCCGGTGTCCTTGAGTTCTGGGGAATATGGAATACACATTCATAGTCATTACTCCCAGGTCTTCTCTGATCCAGAGTCGTAGTACCTGTTGGGGTGTCGTCTATGGGACAAATAGAACTGCTTACCCATTTAACTATGAGCAAGCAAATGACCGATCATAAACTAAATAAAGTTCCAATGAATGCTTAAAACCATCTTTATGGCTACGTATGAAATGTATATGATTGGTAAGCAAATAGTTTGTAGGTAACATTTTAAACCATCAAGAGTTCACTCATTCGAATACAGGTAAATGGTTTCAAGTATTCCTATTTAACACGAATAATTTTGTTTCGCATTAATCATTTATTTGCACATAGTTAAATGGTTTCAAGTAGTATCATATAATATGACTCATTCCATTTAGTATTAATAATTTGCTTGCTCACATTGAAATGACTCGTGTGATTGATTTTAGTGGCATTTCTACACGTTTAAGTTAATTTTAAGTGCATTCATTTAACCTTTCTATTTACCTGGCGATTTAATCTTATCTAATATCAATAATTTTCAAATAATTACATGGATTAAAGCAAAAAGAAGGATAAGTACCTCGACCTTGCTCGAGGATTGAAAAAGCAATGTAACATTAAAGTAACGATTGTGCCAATTATGATTGGTGCGTTAGGCACAAAACCTAAAGGATTATTCAAAGGCCTGGAGGACTTGAAAGTTGACGAACGTGTAGAGACTATCCAAACGACAGCATTGCTAAGAACGGCCATTATCCTGAGACGAGTCCTGGAGACTTGAGGAGACTTGCTGTCACTCAAACTTCAGAGAAAAACAATCAGCTAATACTGATGTGAAAAACTCTAAAAGAGTAAATAATAATAATAATAATAATAATAATAATAATAATAATAATAATAATAATAATAATCAAAACGAGTATAGATAAGACGTGACAAAATAGCGAAAGTAGGCTATGCAGTGACAGAGATGAAACCATCAATCACATAATAAGCAAATGTAGCAAATTAGCACAGAGTGAGTATAAGACTAGACACGACTGGATGGCCAATGTGATCCACAGGGAAATGTGCAAAAAATTTAAATTTGAATATACGAACAAATGGTATATGCACAAGTCAGCACCTGTCCTAGAAAATGACACACATAAATTCCTATGGGACTTTGACGTATACACGGATCACCTAATTCTGGTCAGAAGACCAGACTAATAATAATCTACGAAAAAGAGAACTTGCAAAATTGTCGACTTGGCTGTTCCAGCTGACCACAGAATAAAGCTGAAAGAATGTGAAAAGAACAACAAATAGCTCGACATTTCTAGAGATTAGAAAAAACTGTGGAACGTGAAGGTGACGATTATACCAATTGTGAATGATGCTTTTGGTACAGTATCTAAAGGATTATTAAAGGGATTGGAGGACTTGGAAGTTGGCGGACGAGTGGAGACCATCCAAACGACAGCAATATTGAGAACGACAAGAATACTGGGAAGAGTCTCGGAGAATTGAGGAGACTCGCTGTCACTCAAACTCCAGTGGAAACCATCAGATAACGCTGATATGAAAAACTCTAAAGGAGATAATAAAAAAAGATAATAATGTAGGTAACACTGAAGTGAAAAACTCTCAAAAAATGAAAATGATTTTATTCAATAATAATAATAAAAAAAATAATGATATTAATTATTGTCGACTTTACTGTCCCGGCTGACCACAGAATAAAACTGAAAGAAACTGAAAAGAAGTATAAGTACCTGGGCCGTGCGTGGGAATTGAAAAAAAAATGAAGCATGAAGGTGACAATTAAACCAATGTGATTGGTGCTTTTGGTACAGTAACAACAACATTATTAAAGGGACTGGAGGACTTGGAAACGAGAGGACAAGTGAAGATCATCCAAACTTCAACATTTCTGAGAACAGCCAGAATACTGAGAAGAATCCTGGAGGCAGGAGGAGACTTGCTGTCACTCAGACTCCAGTGAAAAACTGATGTTAAAACCCCTCAAGTAATAAATAAGCACCATGCTAGTAAGGAAAAGCGGCAAACGACACCAGAAGGACGCAATGGAACTACCAAATCAAGATAAGATTAAAACGCTCGGAAAAAAGGAAATATACAAATACTCGAGTATCTTGGAGGCTGACACCATCAAAAAAGTAGAGATGAAGAAAAAAATTAAGAAAAAAACATCTCAGGTGAACCAGAAAGCTTCTCGAGACAAAACTATGTAGCAGAAACCTTATCAAAGGAATAAATACCGGGGCTGAACTCCTCGTCAGATATTCGGGACCCTTTTAGAAGTGGACCGGAGAAAACTTAAGCAAATGGACCAAAGAAGAAGAAAACTAATGACCATGCATAAGGCATTACATCCTAAAGATGACGTTGACAGACTATATGTATCAAGAAAGGAGGGAAGAAGGGGGCTTACCTGCATTTAAGACAGCGTTGACGCATCGATACAACGACTTGGTGATTACATAGAAAAGCACGAAGGAGAACTGATAATAGCCACCAGAAACGATACTGACAACACGATGGCCAACAGAGTGACAAAAACCAGAAAACAAAACTGGGAAGAAAAATGACTCTATGGGCGTTTTAAACTACTAATAAACATCTCACATGAGAAATGCTGGACGTGGCTAAGAAAAAGAAACCTTAAGAGAGAAACAGAATCTCTCCTAATTGCAGAACAAAACAATACCATAAGAACCAATTATATCAAAGCAAGGATAAATAAGACGCAATAAAATAGCAAATGTAGTGATATGTAGTGTTAGAGACGAAAGCATCAATCACATAATGCAGTGAATTAGCACAAGGAGTATAAGACTAGACATACCTGGGTAGGCAAAGTGATCCACTCTAAGATGTGAAAGAAATTGAAATTTGATCATACGAACAAATGGTATATACACAACCCACATCTGTCCTAGAGAATGACACACATAAACTGCAATGGGACTTTGACATAAAACGGATCACCTAATTTCAGCCAGAAGACCAGACCTTAAAATAATCAAAAAACAAAAAAAACAAAACAGAAATTGCAAAATCGTCGACTTTGCTGTCCCGACTGATTAAAGAATAAAACTGAAAGAAAGTGAAAAGAAGGATAAGTACCTCGAACTTGCAAGGGAATTTGTCGATTTATGCTAAATTGAATTGTTCGAAATAGAACTGTTTGTTCATTTAAAGGTGCGTATCAACAAAAAATGTTTACTAATCATATATTTGACATATATGTAAAAAATAGGATTTGACATTAACTAACCAACAAAGCCATAAACCGAATCAAACCAGATCTTTAAACAGATACATTTGACCCATACATGGGATGAAAAAATGAAAAAAGTTACTAACACTAAGGATCAGAGTGGACCTGGGAGTAATGGCAACGAAGAGGTACTGCCTCTCTCAAGATCTCCATAACTCGTTATAGTTTAGATCTAGTGGGGTTGTAGGAATCTTACCCGCTGAAATATATGCAGTCAGCGAATGATCAACCTTGTTGACAAGGCGTTTAGCGTTCGAATTCTCTTAAAACGATGACTCTATCCTTTAGCTAAATATAATGAGATAATTGTTATACTTAATGCTTTGGCTGATGTACATCACACACACACACACACATACACACACACACACATATTTATATAAATAAATATATATATATATATATATATATAGTGTGTGTGTGTGTGTGTGTGTGTGTGTGTTGTGTGTGTGTGTGCGCGCGTGTAGTCCCTAAGCTTTGATCCATGCATGAAAATTGGATTTTTATAGCTCAACAGTTCAGTTAATGATATAAACTATTTATATCCATAGTGGTACTTTCGACTTTGGTATTTCCTTTAACATTTTGCTCTCTCCATTATTTAATTCCTTGATTCCTTACATCCTATTTTTCTTCTGATTCGTCTCTGCTATATTTTCTTGCTTTATGATTTTCAACTCTTTTCCATTTTCGTAATTCATATCGATTATTTGTCTTTCTTTCAACCATTCGTATTTCCCCACTTCATCTTGTCACTCTTTTTCTCTCTGTCTATCAACCTATTTTCTTACTCTTTCTTTCTTTCTTTCTTTCTTTCTTTCTTTCTTTCTTTCTTTCTCCAATTATCTTTCTCTCCTACCGTTTCTTTTTTAAATTTATTCATTTCTTTCTCTGTCTGTCTCTCTCTGTCTCTGTCTTTCTCTCTCTCTCTCTCTCTCTCTCTCTGTCTCTCTCTGTCTCTCTCTCCTCCTTTTTCTTTTTCTTTTTCTTCCTTTCAGTCCCTGTGTCACATTTCCTTTCTCCCTCACATACTCTCCCTCTCTCTGTTTCTGTGTATCTGTTTCTGTCTATCTCTGTTTCTCTCTCGCTGTCTCTTTTTCTGTCTAAACTCTCTCTCTCTCTCTCTCTCTCTCTCTCTCTCTCTCTCTCTCTCTTGTTCATTCTCAGTCCTTCTCGCTCTTACTTTCTGAAAATATCAACCTACCCCCATTACTTCAGACACATCAATTTCAATTTAAGGAACAGATTTCTTCATTTAATCTATTTTTTAAATTTATTTACCTAATGTAAGAATTTCTGTCACTTCTTTTCACTTCGCGAGCGAAAATCTTTCTTAATATATCAGCATTTAAAGCTTAAATATTTTTTCTCCGGTAATTTACACATACAACAACTTGTCCTAAAATATCTTGTTTTCTTTTCTATTCTATCACTACGTCTTACGTACCAAACACACACGCGCACACACTCACCACACACACACATATATATATATATATATATATATATATATATATATTCTTCAATATCGTATTTTTCTTCTCACGTTCATTAATATTCGTTCTTTTTATACCCGTCGGAAAAAATACTTCTGACATAAATTTTCTTCAAATCTAATTTAATATTTAGAGCAAAAAGAAAGAAAAATTAACAATCTTCAGCGAAGTAAAAAAAAATGAAATTGACAAAATAAATGCATCGTTAAGTACAAACATAATAAGATTGCCGAAAATCGTAGGTTTACTCAATTTAGAGTTTTTGATTTATTCTTGTCTTCATTTTACAAACACACAGCGAGGTGGACCTCATGTGGCGTTGTGGCTAACCAGCTGGAATACGACGTAGTGAGTTCGATATATAGTCATCCTTTCTGAAAGGTATGAAGCCCTTAGCCCCCAACAGTCCTTCTAAGATGGTTTTAGTTCAAGATAATACTAAGCAATTAAACAAAGAAACCAAATCACACAAAATAAATGCACTGAAGGGGGTGTCATCCTGGTGTAATGGTGGAAGCAGAATCGTGATAAGCGAGTTCGAACTCCAGTTGTGCTACTACGTTCACTTTCGGACAAATACCTTTGGGAAAGATATGCATAGAATACACATTTTTTTAGTCTTAAAATCATCAACTCCAAAAACATACATAAGAACATTCTGGAAATTTCGGATCAAAATCGCATTAATACTGAAGTTACACTTTTATATTTTCAACGAATCAGCCAGAAACACAGAATATGTCTTTCTAGAAAATTCGGCTCAGAAACTAATTGACAAAATAATATTTAGGCTTCAAAATTAATAAGTAATTATACGAATCTGATTGGTCAAGATATGTCTTCGCGCTTGAATTTTAGGACCCGCAATAAAACCTAACACTATCCTATTTTTGATTCACTTTAGTTTCCACAAAAAGTATAAATAACGAAGAATTTAATTAACTAGAGCATTCCACTACGAGGGGCAAGGAGGGACAGTAGAGGGCATCACAGACAGGACACAGCGAAGAAGCATGCAAAGTTCTTTTGCCGACTACCCGAACGAAACACGTTGTCACCAAAGATCATAAAAAACGTGTGGACTTAAGAAAACAAAAGGCCCTTACTTACGGCCCCGCACATCTATACACAGCAAGTATGGATACATTGATTCCATAGACTTTCATAACATGTACACATGCATACACGGGTGAACAAATAATTTTTTCATTCAACTGGCCTTAGCTATATTTTCTACAAACACACACAGGCACATAAAATGAATACTGTATTTTAATTCTTTTTATCCTATTTGTCATGATTATCAAATTGCTTTTTTCTTAATGTTTGTTATTGTCACATTCTATTTGTTTACGTGCTTGTAAAATGTGTATTGTATATGTGGAAACTAAACCCGAAAGTAACTCCTGTAAACTACGGAAGGTACTTAGTCCCCCAAATATGAACCCCCCTTATCATTCATACTATGTGTTAAATAGTACCACAACTCTTCAAGAAGGATCGATTTGGCATAAAATAAGCCATGAAGGTTGATATGCCATTAAAAACAATAAACAAACAAACATAATGCACTGAAAATCTCAGTCGCCTCCTAGGCCCGAGGAGTTGAGTACTCTTGCGAAGGAATTAACAGTTGCCACTCATGTTATGCAAAGCTCTTCTAACAAATTGAGAACTCCGGTCTCTCTTTGTGTAAATGCAAACAAAATGAAAATTAATACATATACGTTAAAATCCCTGGTCTTACGTTGAGACTGCCGTGAGGAGATGTTATCAAACTCACGTAAAGTTAGCCGGATTTCGATCTCAGCTCGAAGCATTTCACTATCTCACGGCACTGATGACTTGTGATACAACGAAACGGTCCGTCTGTGCAGGATTATATATATATCCAAACTCTCTGCACGAACAGGATACAATACATGGGAATTTTTAGCGAAGTTTAAATGCAGTGTCCTTTCCTTTAGAGAGGCTGCCATTTCAAGGTTAAAGAGTTCGACATTTTTTACAATCTAATCAAAGCTGAAGAGAGAATACTTGAATACATACCATTCCTGAAGTTATTACCTCTATGTATAATGCAAACACGAACGTCCAGGATTTGAACTCGAGTCACTGTTTCCATGGGGAAGATAAACGTTAGGCCACGAGCACTTCCGTATCTATAAGGGAATGACTCTAGTGACTTCAAACTTACTTCTTCACCAATGCCCTGTATGGTTTGATCGTCTTACTTGAATGGCTTGTGTGATGGGAAGTAAATGGTTGTGTAACTGCTGTTTTGTGGAGTGGTGCTTAAAAAATTTGCTCAAAAAGGCACGTATCACTCTTGTGTGTTTCGCGTTAAGAATTTTCTCAATGGATTTCCTTAGTACTATTAACACTGTCACAGCTTTGAAGAAATGCTTTTTTTTAATCAGAGAGAACAAATTTTCATATCATCAATAACATGTCCATAGTATTTAATATCTTCGCTAGACGTGATTTAACATCGCTTTGGGTTGCTACCTAGGTATATGGACTGGTCTTTTTTATTTTATAGGCTTGCCACTTAAAGTGGAGATGGCTATTTCTTGTTTAAAACACATTAAAAACGTTTTATTTGCGTTCACGTTAATGCTAATGCCACTATCTGTTGGGTCTTGGCTATGCAGTTGGGATTCAGCTTGAGTTGGTATATTTTCGAGAAGTGCTAGTCTGCGTCAGTTATAGTTTTTGTTAGATATAATCGGCTTCTTGCTATTTTTTTTCTTACTATGAAACCATTTTCTTTTATCAAATCTATAGAGGTTTGAAGTATGTTGTATAGGCAAATTATCAACAAATATAGGTCTTATGAATCTCCGAGTATGTCTTCAGAAAAAAATGTCGAAAACATCGGTGTCGGTATAGTAGACATACAATATTTCCGATTGGTTTTCTGAAGATCTGATGAGCTTTGAGGATCCAGTGTACTCAAAAGTACTGATTAGCTCCCGCAAAGTGTGGTTAAACTCTGAAAATAAAAAAGAGAAAGAGCTCCGATGATTCCTCAGTATCAGTAGTACTGTTATCTACACAAAGAGAATTGATTAATCTTGTAGTTTCGGAAGGATGTAATATTAATAAATAATATGTATATTAAGCATTATGCAGATTGTTTATTTTTTTTAAATATTTTTGCATTATTGCAAAGACATCAATAAGATTTATAAGTAATAAGATTGGAAATCATCCTCTCTTCCTTAAGTAGCTTCTCTTGATATTTTTTAATACGAATCCAGTTAGTACGTATATATATATATATATATATATATATATATATATATATATATATATACGCAAAATTGTAAGCGTCTAAGTATGATCAAATAATAATAATAGATAATATAACACACCCACACCCACACACACATATATATATATATATATTTAGATATATATATATGTGTGTGTGTGTGTGTGTGTGTGTGTGTGTGTGTGTGTGTGTGTGTGTGTGTGTGTAAAAGAAGTAGAAAAAATGTAATACCACACAAATCTGAGTTTCACAGAACTGATCAGTCTCCTGGGATTCGATGAAATCGATATCATGGTCAGTTTTTGTAAACCTCGAATCGAAGTTTAATACATTTTTTAGATTTTTTTATTCTTTGATATTATTATAGTTGCTCTCCACTTGCATATATAACACGTTTTGTCTATCTAGTACTTTTTTGCATCGAGAACTTTAGTGTTTAATGAATTTACTGTCGTCTTAATTTTGGGCGAAAAGTGAGCATTAGCTCATCGAAAATATATAGTCAACTTACAATATATATATGTATATATATATATATATATATATATATATATATATATATATATATATATCTATGAACATATATATATATATATATAGGTATATATACATACATATATGAATACCTAAAAACGTATATATATATATATATATATATATATATATATATATATATATATATACTTTCTTTAAAGAAAAAAACAAAGACCGGTTATTTTAGGATTATAAATTTATTTCCATCCTGTTTTGCGTTTAAATGTTCAACTCTTGAATGATTTTCTTGCCCTGAAGGAATTACTCCCAACTCTGATTTAACTGGACTTATTAATACATATATATATATATATATATATATATATATATATATGTACAATCCCACGATCACCGGCATAAAGTGATGTAAAAGTAATTTTTTCGGAGGAAGAAAACAAGTTTGAATTTTCCATATCCTACATTGTTTTTTAAGCTTTGATAATTTTCATAATGGGTAGAAGGTGGTCGTACATCTGCTTTTTTGTAGGACGTTGCCTCCAGGACTTGTTCAATACAGCCCGGAGCATTCTTGCATAATTGCTGTCAAGCTATTATATATATATATATATATATATATATATATATATATATATATATATATATATATAGTTTTTGTTGAATTGGCGAAATACTTCGTTGATCTCTATAAGTCTACGAATGAAATATTTGAATTCTGGAGGGTATAAATTCTAGAAGGTGTCAGATTTCTCTTAGAAACATTCGATCCCAGGTCGAGCCAGGCAGAGAACGAACAGTGAAATAACAAACAGAATGGCCACTTGTATTCTTTTATGTAAAGAGTCGGAAGCAGAAACGAATTGTCTGTTCTGTTCAATCAAATATGTTTAAAATTGAAAATGCTGCATACACACGTACACACTCATACATGAATATATATATATAAATATGTGTGTGTGTATGTATGTGTGTGCATTCAAAATAGATCGATAATGCAGCCAGATGGAGTATCCTGCTTGTATTAAAGGGTTTTTGATCTCCCCCCTCACCTCTCAATCTCTCTCTCTTTGTTATATATATATATATATATATTGTCATCCACACACGGACTACTTCGTTGTATTATAACTCTTCAGTGTGTCTAGACACATAGGATGCTTGAAGTTGGGATCGAAACCCGCCCAACTTTACGTTAGACTTACTATCATACCGCTCAGCCAGCCAGCAAGCAAACCACGTCAGCTCGGGGATTATAAGTCATTAATAGTAGCTTTGGTTTGTTTACATTTTTTGCCTTATAGGATACCAGAGTGTGCTTAATTCATTCGGAGAGCTTTGAATTATGCGAGTGGCAGCCGTAAATTCCTTCGCCAGAGTGATCCTTAATTTTTTTTTAAAATTCTTAATTCTAATGAAAGTTTTTTAGAAGTTAAAAGTATCCATATCATATGCTTTATTATTTGAAACTTTTTTGAAAACTTATTGCGTCAATATATTTTCAAAGTAAACTCCATTATCGATTATGGAACACGACGAATTATTTCGTTTAAAAATAATTTTCGGAATAGTCATTACATCATCACATTCCAACATCATCCTGAAGAATGTTCAACAGAAAACCAAAACGTCAAACGATGGCACATTACCAAATATAATAAATACATCCTCTGAATATTTTGTTTTTCATATATATATATATATATATATATATATATATATATATAATGTGCTCAATACTTATTTATGACACAAGAAAAATTTTAACAAAGACTTAGGAAACAGAACGAGAAGATATGTTATGTAAACACCAAGCACATTCAAGTAAATAGATTTAGAGCTTTTTTTTTTTTTTTTTTCTTTCTGAAAAAAAATCTCATAGAAATTCAAATGTATCAGGCAATGTGCGTCATCCGGCTTAGGCAAGGGATCATTTTTATCTTTATTTATAATACATTTAGTTTCATAATCAGTATGTGTTGAAGGTAAACAATAGAATGTACAATAGCATTTACTATTTTATATGACTATAATACGACTAAGATGCGAAATTATTCAACGACCGCTGTCATTGCAAAAGCAGCAGGTAAACTAGTTTATTATTTAACAAAAGAACAGACTCTTATATTGTGCAATATTATTGACTCCCTCATTACTTAAGTCATGCCTTGTATATAAAGAATGGAAAGATAGAGTTAAATATGAATAGAAAAGAAGTCGCTGACGTAGATATATAGATATACCTTGACCTACGTATCAGGGTCTCGAAATGCTATATTCTACCAGGTAAACGTATTCTCAAATTGTCGACCTCGTTGACCCCGGGCGATAGACAGCATCATTATATCTTCAAGTGACGGGTGAAGCAACGCAATTATCTTGTACTCTACTCCAGTTTTAGATGCCTCAACCAAATAGTACGCGCTTCCATGTCAGCCTTCACTGAACTGGATTATTGATGCTGGTTCAAAACTGCGATAGCCATAGGCAATCAATATATCATTCCGAAAATTATATATACGTACACAATCAAAAACACTAAAAGCTGTCTGTGCGCAGAGGAATTTTCAAATTTTAAATGCGCATATCCAAATGAGTCCTTAGGAATAATGATGAAAACAGAGAAGAGCTCCAGAAATGAAGGCAAGTTAGATAAGTTATCAGTCATCTCTAATAATAATTGGAAATACTGTAACATTTCGATGCTAAGCTACAAATGTAGTTGGTTGGTTGATGGGTTTTATCGTATGTCAAATAGTGTCGAATTATTTAATAGTGGAATCAGTATTTTCTAAAGCAATTACATAGTTTCAAGTAACTAATTATAATAATTATTTTTAAACAAATAATGCTTCAAGTAACCATTCTTAATGTGTACGTAATCATATGGTTATATGTAACTACTCCTATTTAATAATAATCATTTGTTTGTATACAGTTATATGATATCAAGTATTCCTATCTAATATTGCCCAGTCGGCTGGGGTTGTAGAATACACCGACTGCTTCTCTGCAGAGGGTCCTGGATATGACACTAAACAATCTGATGGTGAGGTTCAAGCAATGCTGGAACTTTGTGGAATGCAGAGTACCCCTTCATTACTATCGCTTCCAGGTCCACTCTGGCCCGGAGTGGTAGCACCTGATAAAGGTCCTATCTATGGGTTAAATAGAACTACGTGCTTCTTTCACTATACTGATTGTTGCTTTTAAACTGCGTATTTATGCTAAACTGAATTGTTTAAAATAGAACTGTTTTGACAATGAGACTGCGTACTAGTGCTGAACTGAATTGCTCGAAATAGAATTGTTTTTGACGTCTAAACTGTGTATTTATGCTGAACTGAATTATCTGATAAAAAACTGTTTGACATTTAACTCTGTGTATTGCCCAGTCAGCTGGGGCTGTAGAATACACTGACTGCTTCTCTGCATAGGGGTAAGACCCCCCCAACGAGTGTCCTGAATATGATGCTAAACAATCTGGTGGTGAGGTTCCAGCAATGCTGGAGCTTTGGGGAATGCGGAGTACCTCTTCATTGCCATTGCTCACAGGTCTACTCTGGCCCGGAGTGGTAGCACCTGATAAGGGTCCTATCTATGGCTTAAATAAAATTAAGAGCATACTTATGCTAAAATGAATTGTTTGAGTAAAACTGAATAGTTTGAAATAGAAATGACTTTTACAATTAAACCGTACTTACATTTAAACTGCGTGCTTACGCTTAACTGAATTATTTAAAATAGAACTGTTTTTCGACATTAAAACTGTATTTACACTTAACCGAATTGTTACATACAACTGCTTGAATAGTTAGAAATGGAAATTTTTTTGACCATTAAACTGTAGACTTATGCTAAACTGAATTGTTTTAAATAGAACAGATTATTTACATAAAAATGGATTTGGCTTTAAATAACCGACAGAAGTTGATATGTCATAAAACCCAACAAAACAAACCAAACCTATCTAATATTAATAATTTCAGTCCAATTGGATGGTGTTGTAGAATACGGCCACTGCATCTCTGCTGTGGGGTAAAACCCCACTCTCAACGTGTATCGTGGATATGACTCTTAGGAATCTGTAGGCTATAGGCCAGAAACTGTGGGGAATGTAGAGTACTCCTTTGCAACTAGTCAAGGAGAAGGAAAATTCTAAATTCAAACCTGTTAAACTCCGCTTAAAAATTGACCTTGTGTCATATCCTGCCTTAGTGGAGGGGTTGGTAAATACGGTAGAGTACGCCTTTCATTACAGTTGCTACCCAGGTTGTAGCAGTTGATAGGGTCCCATGTATGGGTCAAATAGAACTGTTTAACATTTTCACTGAGTAGAAATAAATGACTTATATAAAATCGAATTGTTAGTGATTAATAAGAATACTTGGAACCATCCAACTGTGTGCAAACGAATGAGCTCTATTTCGTTTAAAGATGTATCTACAAACTATGCGTTTACAAATCATATATACATGACATATTTGTGTAAAGAGCATTAAACAATTCACAAGTGTTGTGGAAGAATAACTAGAGTGTTCCCTACTAGTCAGTGAGACTGGTTAAATCATACCAAAGACTCAAAAATGGCACTTTGATTCCTTGCGTACCTGGCAGCATTGTAAGATACGGATCAAGGGTAGATGGAACAATTGTGAGAAAGAGTTGTGCCTTCCCAAACACCTCGGTGTAGTAGCTATTGAAAAGGGAGCGTTTAGGTTGTCATCGATTACAATCGGCCAACTTACCTAATTACTATAGCCCAAAGTAACTATTCATAATATTTATAATTCATACATAATTAAATTCTTTAATTAACAATCAACATTTCTATAATAATCATTAGTTTGCACACTAATATGGTTTCAAGTAACCGATGATAATAATAATTATATGTAAACAATTATAGCTTCAAGTAATTATTCTTGATTACAAATCTAATAATTCATTTACTAATTCATATACTAAGACTAATAATTCATAAACATATGATTTCAATAAAGTCTTCTACTTTAATAATATTCATTATTACGGAAATATACGGTTTTTACTAATATTCTATATTAAGAATTTTTTTATGGATATATTTTTACCCATAGATGAGACCCAAACAAGTCCTATCACTCTACCAAGTAGAGATGTGAGCAGGTATTTCTTGCGCACACCAGCAAACGAGTAAGTGTGGCACAAAGCCATTTTAAGGTGGTTCTTAGCGCATGACCATAGCCCAGACACGCCCTGCATTCCCCAAATTGTCGTCGACACTCCCCTAAAAAGGTGTGTCTCAGGCTCCAAGCGATAAACCTAACCCCTGCAAGGAGGGTTAGAGCCTGGGAGACAGTCCCCTGATTTTCGAGGAGCGCCGGTCTTAGCGCACGTGATATGAATGCCAGCTTACCGGAATCTATGTCAGACGGTCTCGACTTACTACCACCGGAGCAAAGACCCATCCAACCTGACCTCGTGTACCTGTGAACACTGTCGGCCGAATTGTGTCCCAGTCCAGCGACGCCCAAACTGGACAAGAGGTGTGAGCAATAGCAATGAAGGGGTATACTCCACACCCTCTAGTCGAGAAAATCTACAACATATTTCATGACTTGACGTTGCCACCGTATCTGACTGAACTTTTAATAAATCTCCTAATCTCTTTTGTCCAGTGGGCTGGAGCTGTAAGACTCCCCAACGAGTGTTCGAGATATGACACTAAACAATCTGATGGTGAGTCTTCAGTAATACTGGAGCTTTGTGGAATGCAGAGCACCCTTTCATTAACATAGCTCCCTGATCCACTCTGGCCCGGAGTGGGAGTACCTGATAGGGCCCTATCAATGGGTCAAATAGAACTAAGCTGCATATTTATGATAAACTGAATCGTTTGAAATAGAAATATAAAAATGGATTTGTTATTAGATAACCTAAAAAGGTTGACATGTCATAAAACCCAAGCACTCAACCAACCAACCTAATGTCTTATCGGATTCTATCTCTTTCCTTGCGGTTGAACTTTTTATGTTTGTCACAAAACTGGTTACAATGGATAATGTTGGTTGTAAGCTGCCGGTAAATTACAGTAATGTTGGGTGGTGTCCCCGTGTTGTAATCTTTAAAGCGCTGACCTCCAGAATCGTTGTAAGCGATTTCAAATTCCAGCCTCGCTATTACATTCACTTTCGAATAAATACCCTTGCGGAAGGAATGAACCACCTTATCCTCCCATCGAAGGATTAGATAGTACCACAACTTTCCTTCTAAAAAGCGGATGAATTTGGCATTATATAACTCGAGAAGGTTGATATGCCATTAAATAACAAACGAACAAAAATTAATGTAAGCATACTAAAACAATATTTTACTTATCTAAGATTTCATGACAATAATCTTAATTAAAACATTTCTATTTTAGTCCCTTGTATTTTTAAGAAAATTTTGAATTGCATAACTTAGACTTTTACTTAAAACAAAATGAAAATAATTTTAGAGCCGAAGCAAGAGAAAATCTTGAAAACATTAATAATTTTGGATATTGACACAATGTCACTGCAACACATTTTTCACTGTATTTAATGATCACAAATCGTAGAAGTTTGATGCTGATGCTGTAATTGGGGCTAAGAATATATCGACTGTATCTCCCATAGAATAGTAAGAGCTATCCTTCTCCGAGGAGGTACCCATGATATAATGGTTATCGTCAGAGGAAATGGACACGGCGAAGCGATTTCAAATCCTGGACGAAGCTGATTGCATTACACATAGCACCAATATCCTTGGGAAAGGGATGAATCAAAATACTCTCCCACCAGCTAAGGTATGAATCCAATTATTCTCCTTCCAGTCAATGGTAAATAGTAGGGCAGGCTAGGTTCTTTAGCGCTAGTTAGGCAACCAGTCTAAGAGAAGAAAAATTCTGAGTTCAAATCTGTTAAACTCCGCTTAAAAACTGACATTGTGTCACATCCTGCTTGTGTCGAGGGGTTGGGTAAATACATATCCTTCCCAGAGTTCAAATCCTGGACAAGATATATTGCATTTCGGAAAGCACTGATACTCTTGGGAAAGGTATGAATCCTCTTATTCTCCGTCCAGCTATGGGTAAATAGAAGGGCAGACTAGGTTCTTCAGCCTTTGTTAGACAGCCAGTCTAGGAGAAGGAAAACTCTGAATTCAAACCTATTAAACTCCGCTTAAAATTTGATCCTGTGTCATATCCTGCCCGTACCCTTCTCCAAGAAAAGCGTGTTTCCTTGTATAACAATAAATAGCAAACGGTGTCGAAGCTCTAGTTCTTAAAATCTGGAGAAGATGGAATATTCCTTTTTCGCCCGTATTCCTTGGAGTCCTGTGACCTGGAGTAGTCGTACCTGTTAGAGTCACATCTATGAGTCAAAAGAATATGTGTTAAAATTATTAGTATTTGATAGGTATATTGAAACCAAATACCTCGTCAAAATCATTTGTATTAGATAGAAATACTTGATATATAAACGTCTACAAAAGATCTTCATACTAGAGTCGGCAGATAGTTTTCTGCTGGAGTCTGAGTGACAGCAAGTCTCCCCAAGTCTTCTCTGTATTTTGGCTGATCTCAACAATGTTGTAGTTTAGATGGTTTTCAGTAGTCCACTAATTTCCAAGTCCTCTATTCCCTTTATCAATCTTTTGTTGACTGTACCGAGCGCGCCAACTACAAATGGTATCACCGTCATTTTCATGTTCCACAGTTTTTTCAGATCTATTTACCTCTCAGTTCATTTTCCTTTATTTTTATCCTGTGGTCAGCCGGAACGGCAAAGTGCACAATTCGGCAGGTTGTCTTTTTTGCTGATCGTCGGTCTGATCGTCGGGCTGATATTAGATGATCCGTTTGTATCTCATTTTATTATTAATATTATTACTGATAATAATCCACCCTTTGCGAGGTTTTAACGCCGTTTTAATTGATGATCTTATAAAGGAATCTAAGTTACTGTAAGTTTCCTCACTTCTCTTGGCCTTTTTTCAGTATTCTATCCGACATTAACAATGCTGTAGTCAAGAAATCTCTCTTCTTCCTCTGATATCCGACACTTTTGGTCTATTTCAAAGCTTTTATGAACAGTTTAGAGCGTTCGAACGACAGTTGATATCAACATCACCATCATGTTTCTACTTTTTTTTACTTCTCTGAAAAGGTCTTAGTATTTGTCAGTCTTTCCGCTTCCTTTTATTTTCTATCTATGATGCGCCGGAAAGACCAAATTCAGTCGATGGTAATTCTTTTTTTCGTGTTATCACTAGGTTTTATTTTCTGGCCGGGATTAGTTCACGTGTTTGTATCTCAAGTAAAGTTGGTGACCCTAGTCGAGTGTGACCCGAAGGCTCCCAATTCAATAGCTACAACATCGAGGTGTAGGGGAATGCGCTATTCCTTTCCCTGGATTGCTCCACTTTACTCTATATACGTACCTTAAAATACTGAGTGTTATGCAAGGTGGTATCAAGTACCATTTTTAAGTCTTTGGTATGACTCGACCTGGGATTGAACCACGGTCGCCCAGTCCATTATTGAACATTGGTTATTATGGCGTTTTTTTGTCTTGCTAATAAAAGAGGTTCCTTTTTTCTTTAAGGGAACTCTTTCGTAGCTATGTCCAGGTTTTGTCGTGTACAATCTCGTCATTTTGTCAGTGAGAATATCTTTCGGGTTGTTTTTTTCTTGTTATTGCTGTTGCCTAGTTTTTGCTGTTTTTTTCTTTTTTTTATGTTGTTAATTCTTTTGCTGCTTGCAGTAATTTGTCTTTCTTTGCTCTTTTTAATCCTTGTTTTGATGCATCAATGATATCGAAGTCTTTTCCTCCTTCTTTTCTTGATTCATATAGTCTGTGTATGGCATCTCTCTCTAGTGCATTTTCATAATTTTATTTTTCTCTGGTCCATTTCTCTGAGGTTCAAGAATCGTCCCGAGGATCTTACAAGGAGACATGGCCAAATGTTAATCTATTGATGAAATTTCTGATTCAGATATTATTTTCAAGAAGCTTTTTCGTTCGTCTGAGTTAATCTTTTAATTATCATTTCTTATTCGTTTGATTGTGTCCGCTTCGAACTTTCCACAGGTACTTGTAATTTTTCTTTTCTCCGACCGTTCTGATTTTTTCCTGATTTGTTTTTTTTTTCTATTCCTTCAGTTGTTTCTCTTTTCTGACTTTTCCTATGTCTAATTCCATTTTCTATGACTAATTCCTTTTCTATTATATATTCTTACTGTGCGTATCAAGGTCTCCAGTCCTTTTTTTTTTTTGCAAATAGCTCGATATCGTCCATGTTCCTAAAATGATTAATCTTTTCTTGTGATTTTGTAAATAGGTAGCCTCCAGTTTTCTTCCTAAAAAGGTAATTCAGATGCATCGTTGATATTACAAATAGCAGTGGGGAGAATGAATCTCCTCGGAAGCGGCTTCTCTGGATTTTCGTCTCAGCTAATTTTCTTTCCTTCCGCTGTTAATTTCACTTTTTAGGGTTTTTTTTATGGTTTCCGCGATGTAATTAATGATTTTGTCGTATATCTTGCACATTTTCAGACATTCAATTATCCAAGTTTGCCGGACCATATCATGTCATGACTACATTTTTCCGTCTTGTTTTATTCCCTTATTATGTACCATAGCCAGATACGGATATGTGAAATGGACATATTCATACCGATATGCAAAACGTTCTTAAAAGGTTCATAACATATATACATAGAACACAGGAATCTCGAAACACGAAAAACATTTACGGCTTCTTAGTTCAGGTACGAAACTTTTATTACCTTTGAGTTTAAAGGTTCTTCGACATAGGGAGAGTGATACACCATCTTTCTATTCTGGTTTTTCCATCTACACTCCATCTAGTGCGACACCTGCCCAAGGCCTTTGCGAGCAAGCGAAAGACAACCGTCTTCTCCCGAGGCAGGTCTCAACTCAACTAACCGACTTTTTCAAAATCCCCCAAATCCTCCGCGTGCGCTTCTGGTGCATGACATCATTCACATCCACTGGTCAACCTTTCTCTATGATTTTTATTTTGACATCTATGAACAACACATCCTCCCCGAACGCGCGTTAACACTTGCACTCAAGTTTGCACCTAACTAACCCATGTGCTGAGCCGAAAGGTTCTCAGCCTAACTAAACCCAAAGGCATCAAACACAATCCCTCCGCCATTATTTTACTCTTTTGAATTTTTCACACCAGCATTTGCTGATGGCTTTTTCAGGTCTCCAGGTCGCTTCGCAGTATTCCGGCCGATCTTAATAATGCTGTCGTTTGGATTGTGTTGTACTCCCTTCATAATGGACTCGCCCTCCTCCATAAATGCACGTCAACCAAAGTGTCAGAGGGTGTGCACCAATCAACGAGATAAAATCACGTGTGATACCATCTGCGTAGTGGGCGGATAGTCACTAACCCACTGGACTCTTAGCTTCCTATCAACTAACTACTGTTTAACCAGGTTCATTTGTATCTTGTTTCTGTTACTTGAATATATTTGTTTTTTCTTTTAACCTTTTTGTATTCCCCGTATCTTTCTTTTGTCAGCATCACAACAGATTGTCTCCACTCATCCTCTTATTTCCAAGTCCTCCAGTCCCTGTATCAATATTTTGGTGATGTACAGAACGCACCAATTACAATTTGTACCACCGTCAATTTTATGTTCCATAGTTTTTCTATTTTTTAGCAAGGTCAAGGTACTTATCTCTCTTTTTGATTTCTTTCAGTTTTACTCTGAGGTCAGGTTTACTCCGCGGTATTCTGCATGTTCTCTTCTGTTTTGTTAACTATCACTTGGTCTGGTCGTCTAGTCGAGATTATTGTGATCCGTTTGTATCGCAAAAACCCAAAGAATGTTTAGCATTACATTTTCAGGAACAGATTAAGGGTTTAGCATTTACCATTTATTTGTATGTCTAAATTTAAACATCATGCTTAATGGATCAACTTCTACACCCAATCGTGTCCAGTCTTATACTCTCTTTGCACTAACTTTCTGAATTCACTTTTTATCTACTTGGTCGTTTCGTCTCTATCGCCACATTATTTACATCTGCTGTTTAGTTTTGTCGTGTGTATTCTTGCTTTATCATAGTTAGTTCTTAAGGCGTTGTTTTGCCCTGCTATCAGAAATTATTCAGTTTCTCTCTTTAAGTTTTCCTTTCTCAGCCTTATCGAAGACTTCTCGAGAGAGATTTCGCTTGTTTGTCGTTTGAAATGTCCATACATTTGTTTTTCTTCCCATTTTTGTTTTCTGTTTATTGTCGGTCTGTTGATGCTTGTATTGTTTGTAGCTATAATCAGTCCTCCTCAGCGATTTTTTCGAGTCGACGCTATCTTGAATGCTGGCAAGTTCTCTAAAACCTTCTTTTCTTGACACATAGTATCTATCTACGTCATCTCTGTGAAGTAAGGCCTCACGCATCATAAAGAGGTTCTTTTTTTTAGGGTATATTTGTAGAAGTTCTCTCGTCCTCTTTAATGTTGGTCCCAGGTATCTAACGAGGGGAGCAGCCCAGGAGTATGCGTTTTTGCATGCTAAACTGAAATGTTTGCAATAGAACTGTTTTTTATATTGAAACTGTATACATAGGCTAAACTGAATTATTTGAAATGGAATTGTTTTTTTATACTAAACTCAATTGTTAGAAATAGAACAGTTTTTTTTACATTGAACCTGTATACTTATGCTAAACTGAATTGTTTGAAATAGAACTTTTTATATGTATAACAATGGATTTGCCATTAATAACCTACAATGGTTGATGTGCCATAAAACCAAACCAAACGAAAATATCTTTATACTTTCACTCCTGCCAAGTTTTTCCCACTGGTTTTAAGTTGCGTTATTTTTTCACTGACAGTGACAGAAAGTCTACACAGTTTTCCAGGATTCTTCCAAGAATTCATACCGATTTTAACAATATTGAGGTCTGGATAATTTTGATTTTTCCTCTGACCCTCAGTTCCAGCAGGCTTTTCTAGTCCAATAAGGAGCCTTCCAAGAGCTCCTACTACTAACGGTATGACGATCACTATGTTTCATAGTTTTTTTCTGCTCTCTAGCAAAATTCAGGTGTTTTTTTTTATCGTTTCGCTTTTATCTTAAATCGATAGTCCACTGATAATTATTTTACTATTTTGAGAGTTTTTTTTTTATAGCAGTGTTAGCCGATGTTCTTTCAGTGGAGTTTGAGCCACAGCAAGCCTCCTCAAGTCTTGAAGACTCTTCTGAGTATTCTAGCCGATTCTCAATAATGCCGAAGTTTGTAAGGTATTCACCCCTATTCTGATTTTCAATTACTCAAGTTTTTTTTTTGCCAATCCTTTCGTGAATGTACCGAGTGCACCGATTACAATTGGTATTATTATTATTATTATTATTATTATTATTATTATTATTATTCACCTTGCAAACTTTTGTAACTAGTAGTTTTCATTAGAGTTCAAACCTTTTCGGCTCTCTTGATCAGTTCTATTCTTACTGATCACAACAGTGCTGTGGTTAAGAGTGTCTGAAAACGTGATCTGATTTCTTGTTACCCGAATGTCTTTTCAATGTAATGGCAGATTTTTCTATCTTCTCCAATAATGCTGGAGTTACTGTTAACTTCATATTCCATAATCTTTATGTTTTTTCTGGCAAGATTCGAATATATTTACGAGTTTTTGTATTTCGTTTACTTAAAACTCTATGATCAGCAGAAATATCAACATCTGCTGGCTGACGTGCTCCTTTCTTCTTTTTTTATTGCAATTATGTCCGATTTTCTTGCTGAGATTAATAATTTTTTTCTCGAGTATTAGTGGGTCATTTTCTGTGACATTTTCTGGCTTATTATACATATAGCGTTTGTTCGAATATTCAAATTTTAGTTGCCCGAACAATTCTCAGTGGTTGGACTTTCTCATTCAGGCACGTCTGCTCTTGTACCATTTATGTGTCATCTCAGACGGTTGGGGCAGTAGAATACACCAACTGCATCTCTGCAAAAGGGTTAAACCCATTAAGGACTGTTCTGGATAAGACATTAAACAACTGATGACGAGGCTCCAGTAATACTGCAGATTTGGGGCATTCGGAGTACCCCATCATTGCCATCGCTCCCAGGAACACTCTGACCCAATGCGGTAGCACCTGATAAATGGCTGAAATGTTTTTTGTTTTTTTTAACATTTAACCTGAGTGCAAACAAATAACTTACGCTATAATGAATTGTTTGAAATAGAACTGTTTAATCATTTAACTGTGAATAAACAGATGAATGATGTTTAATTGAATTGTTAGTTATACATAGTAATAACTGGGACCATTTAACTTTGTTGACTCATGCTAAATTGAATTGCTAGAAGTAGAGATGTTGGGTCATTTAACTGTGAGTATATACAAAATGTGTTTAATAATCATATATTTTATAGATATGTAAAAACAGGATCTGGCATTAAGTGACCAAGAATGCCGGATGTGACATAAAATCAAAGCGGAGTAATCCAAGACGTTTATGTGACAGTTTGCTGCATTTTCTTCTGCGGTTAACAATTTCCTGTCTCTCTCCTCATATTGTTAACACATTTTCTTCTCTTGGGTGTGATTTATTTTCGTCTCTACATAGTTCTTATCGTCATATTTTAGGCTGTTAATTTAGTTGATACCATATAATTGTTTGAACTATTTTAAACAAAATTGTGTGTAAATTGTATTACATAGGAATACTTGAATCCATGCAATTGTTACAAATATACTTTTAAAAATATATTTCAATTTTATAAATACCTGGATTAAATATTTGGCATTAAATTAACCACAACATTTTGAAATCTTATTAAACAAATAAACCAAAGCCAACCAAACCTTACGTATTCATATCTACATAAACCCTTGTATAGTATTTCAGCGAAAGCAATGTGTGTAGTGAAGAGGCGTTGCTGGGACAGGTGTTGCGACGAAATCCTAATGGGGAGAGGTGGTGGGCTAAAAAGTAATTTCATTGTCAATTTTGACTACTGAGCCGTATAATGAAAGCATAGGTTCTGTAGGTTTAGGTTGGGGTTCGATTTCAGTTTACAGCATTTTAAGCCCACTTAGCATAACACTGTGCCAAAAGGGGGGTAGGTAGTGACGACGGTATTAATAAGTATGCATTTACCCAACTCATTCGCAACGTGAAGGATTTAGTCAAAGGTCTTTTTGTAAAGAGGAGAACCGTTAGGTTAAATTCAGACTTGGCCTTCTTACCGACTGGTTGTCTTATCAAAGCTAACGAACCCAGTCTGCCCAGCTATTAATTACCAGAGCAAAAAGAATTGCAAACAGTTTTCTCCAAATTTGAATTCGGATCACCAATTCCAGAGACATTAGTTTTGTGGGGTGTCTTCGTGATGTAATGGTTAAAGTGCTGGATTCCGGAATCATAGTACGTTAAGTTCGAAATCCAGTCGCGCTGTTACGTTCGCTTTCGGACAAATATCCTGGGGAGAGGTATGAACCCCCTTATCCTTCTAGCTATGGGTTAAATAGTACCACTACCGCACTTCTAGAAGGATGGCTTTGGCATTAAATAACCTACAAAGATTCATATGCCTTTAAACCAAGAAACCTAGTTACGTCTTGACACACTAGACTCGAGTCCTTTTTTTTACTTCCATGAGAAAAGTATAAATATTACGTACTGTTAACTGTATATAAATAAGTTTTCTATTTGAACACAATAATCAATGTACACAACACATTTGATGATTAAATTAGCAAGTCAAGCAGCAATAAAACTATGTAAATTATTTCACTTCTGAAATTAACTCCTCTTTGCAATATAAGGACCTTCCCTCCCACCTCGCAGAAACAGGCTGTCCTGGTGGTAAAATTCCAGTCCGGGCAATCAGGGGAATTTGAAGTATCCCTACATTGCGATTATTCCCGAGTTCACTCTGATCTGGAGTGATATAATCTGTTAGGGCCACGTCTATTGGTCGAAATTCTGTTTAAGATTTATTCATATTTGATAGTGATTTATAGTTGGTTGGAAGAGACCACAATAATATATTTCTCTTCTTTATTATCTCGAAAGGGTCGAAATAGCTGAAAGTGAGAGAGAGAGAGACAGATACACAGACTAAGAGCCGTACACTGGACTGCTATCATTGACACCATATCTTCTTAACCAACGTTGTGATTCTGTATTCAAATTCTCACTTGGTACTTTTTCTGCTTCTCAGAAGGGTTGTGGGTAGCCTATCGCCTCTAGGCACTCGCTGACTGCTCTCTGAATCTGACCGAATCTCTGCGTGAATTCCTTGTCATTATATAATATCCATAAAAACATATGCGTTTACCTTCCGGTTCCCAATTCATGTTATTCATTCAACTGCGTGAAAACAAAACATTAAAAAGCAACTACAAAAAAAAAATGTATATATGAAATGCAATGACAACAATTCCTTAAATTCTAGGCACCAAATAACCACTGACAAGATGAAATGCCTTTAACATCAAACAATTGAGGGATACAGTAATTTGTTTTATTTTAACTATAAATCTACACACCCACATATAAGTCATAAAAATGATTAAAAAATGGCTATTAGGGAAATATATTGGATAAGTTAAAGTACTTACTTCGGCATGAAAAATGAATGTGAATAGTGAAAAAAAGCCACAATGCTATTAAATTCATCTGACCTTGAATACGTACAAGTTCACAAACCTCTGTTGCAACAAGAGCATACTCAGAGTGAAAACTGTTTTGGAGGACTTCATCTAGTCCACCAATGACACCATTCCGAAAATATTCCAGCATAAATATGAAATACAAATTCCATTAAGATTTTAGATAAATAAAGCATCTCAATATTATAATGATCTTTCTGATGAAAAGGTTATAAAAACATTTTCTTTTTAAAAGAGAAATTGGTTTGAGATATAGCGAACATTTAAAAAATAGAAGTTTGTACTAATGCAATATTGAATATATAAACAAAGTCCAGGGACAGATTACAAGGTTCGTTCAAAATGTTCTTGGTGAAATTTTAGATTCATCACCCACTTTGGCAAACACTCTAATCATTATGCCATTGGACCGGTTAGCACAATGGTCCGGGAGACTGGAGTTCAATCACTGGTCGAATCATACCAAAGACTAAAGAAATGGTAATTGATACCTCCTTGCTTAATTTTCAGCATTATAAGATAAGGATCAAGAGTAAGTGAAGAAACTCAGGGAAAGGATTAGTGCCCTACCTTAGACCTCGGGGTACTTAGCATTGAAAAAGGAAACTTTGGTCGCTCACGTCTATGGTCGGCAAACTTACTATACCGGTCAATTGGTATAATGGTTAGAAATAATATCATTACTTTAAATACTTAAAAATGACTAAGCGGGCAAATGATTTATGTTAGAAATATTTAAAACCACATTCGGTTTAGCTTTGGTTTCTTCATTTGATATCAACATTCGTGGGTTATTTAATGACAAAGCAATTCATACGGAAGAAATGTTTTCGTCCAATTTAACCCGTAACTTGGAGCGGAAGATAAGTTTACCAAGGGTATTTGTCCGAAAGTGGAAGAAATAGTGTGTCTGAGGTTTGACTTCACTTGCTACGATATCGAAGTTCAGTATTTTAGCCACTATGCCACAGGTACACCTCCTTGAAGCCATACAGTTTTGTACAAATTATTAGTCTTAAGAATGGTTAGTTGAAGATGTAATTGTTTTCAAATGATTACTGTCTTTACTTACGTGTCATTAATTGCAAAAAAAGCGCTGACTTCGGCATTGATTAACACAATAAGAGTTTACATACCATAAAACGGGGGTTTTCGGGGTTTAAATATATCATTTAGAGTGTCTTCTATGTCACGTTAAGTGACCCAACCAAAATGAAAATGAGAAACGTATTTCAACCAACCAATTAACCAACCAACCAGCTAAGCCGTAATAATTGACCAAGAGTCTAGCTTGTTTATTATTGTATCGGGATTTCTTAAAACTTAGATTAGATTTAGAATAAGCATGGGGAAAATTTCTGTGAAACGAGTCACAGGAGGGTCAGACTACTAAAAAAAAGGACATTTTTTTGTTCTTGATAATCTCAACCATTTTCAATCACTGACAACCGTTCACGGGAGCACTTGTCCTAGAAATAGTAAAAAGTTTTTTTTTCTTTTAGGTAGAAATATATTCTTTAGCAAAAAATGAATCTTGGTATATTATTATCACTGACATCAATTTGATTAACAAGCCACTGGTGCTTTGATACATCGCAAATAATCAAATGAAAAAAAAGAATACGTGAAAAATCAAAGTATTCAATATGAATAGGATCCATGTATCGGGGAAAAAATTGAACATTTTCATAATCCATATATAAACATTTTATTTGAACTATTTTCCTTATGTTACAGGAGCATTTATAACATTCTGAAAATGAAATCATTTAATTTGTTACTATTAAAATGAAATGCAACGTTAGAATCAAAATACATAATAGAAATGTTCTCAGAAATAGTAAGACTATATTTTATTTATTCATTATATTTACAAAAAAAAAAAAAAAAACCCAAAAACCCTGAACAAGTG
Source organism: Sepioteuthis lessoniana (assembly GCA_963585895.1). NCBI lineage: Eukaryota > Metazoa > Mollusca > Cephalopoda > Myopsida > Loliginidae > Sepioteuthis > Sepioteuthis lessoniana. The sequence goes on from OY757914.1 coordinate 43,079,477, forward strand.
AGAAGTAAACGAGATAAACAAAAATTCAACGAATATTATATACCTCGTGACATTAGGCGGGTGACACAAAAGCACTGTGGGTCACACACAGCCGGATGTTTGCCCATGACTAATTTAGAACAAGGCAAGTAATGGGTGGTACCTGGTTAGAATCCAGCACATACGCAAGAATCTTCAACCAAATGCATCGTAACTATTCCACCACATATCGAGCTATTGACCTCTGCTCTAGTAGAGATTGTTTCTTCCATGTTTATAATTTATTGTCGACATAAGCCGACAAGGATTCTTCGCACTTCGATCTTTTAAATTATTCCTAATTAATCATTAGGATAATAGTCGTACCATTTCTGTTGTTCTCATGAAGATGTTTGATGCGTTCTACCCAATAAATTCTTTGAAATGTCGCCTCCCTTCAAGACAAAACAGCAGACAAATTGCAAAGGAATGCAAATTTATTCAAGATACAGCGTATGCAATAACAAAAATATAACTTCCGTTATATGCGCCATCTTTGGAATCTGCAAGTTAAAGTTCGCCGAACGCGTTTTTCTGTTGTTCTTCTTCAGTTATCATAGCGATCTCATTTATAATCGAGAACAGCAGATGTTTCTGCGAGCAAGGCTTTATGGATTAATGATTTAACCTGTCTGCACAGAAGAGAGACTTAAACATAGGTCTCGCTGGGAACTTCTGCGCATATCTAATATATATACACATATATATATACATTTTGCACACATCTAATATGTATTAGATGTATATATATATATATATATATATATATAATACATTGATACATATTACATATGTGCAAAAGTTCCAAGCGACATCTATTTCTAAGTCTCTGTTTAATTGTGATGCAAAGAAACAGTCTCTCCGTGGATGACAATATATACGTTCCCCTCCGTGGATTTGAGTACTCTGGCGAATGAATTAACGGCTACCACCTGCCTAATGCAAAGCTCTTCTAATGAAGTGAGCGCTCTGGTCTACGATAGCACACACGTAAAAAAAAGAAAGCTAACACGTATGTCACCGAAATGGTTGAGCGGTAAAAAATCATGACTAGCGTAAAGTTGGGCGGTTTTTGATCTCAGCTTGAAGCGTCCTGTCTCTCTAGACACACTGAAGAATTGTGATGCAACGAAACAATCTGTCTATGGATAACAATATATATATATATATATATATATATATATATATATATATATATAATGTGTGGAAAAATTCCTAGTTCCACCTTTCGAGATGAAATGTTGACATTCTCCCTGAGACAAATCTAAAACTACAGAAAAATCAATAACACGATGGCAGTTCTCAATTGACCAGAATTATGCAGATGTAGAGAGGGCGAGTCCCCATGGCGTAGAGGCTAACATGATGGACTGAGATATTGAAGTAAGATCATAACATTCAATACTGGAGAAATATTTTTGGAAAGATATAAAACCCCTTATAATCGCCCCCAGCTATTGGTTAAATAGTGTGAAAGCTGTTCATCCAAAAAGGATGACTTTTGGCATTAAATAATCCACAAGAGCCGATATGCCATTTAACAAAGAAACCAAAGCAACCCAAACCCGATTTATGAAGGTTTAGAGAATATAGCACAATATTTAAAGATATTAAGACAAAAGACTTCTAGCTTATCGCCTGGCCCTGTCAGTGGGGCAGCGGAATACATCGGCTACATCTCTGCAGTGGTGTAAGACTCTTCCAACGAATTTCCAGAAAATGTCACTGAATAATCTCATGGTGAGGTTTCAGGAATGCTGGAGTTTGGGGGAATGCGGAGTACCCCTTCATTACCATCACTCCCTGATCCAATCTGGTCCAGAGTGGTAGCACCTGATAAGATCCTATCTATAGATTAGGTAGAACTGTGTACTCATGTGAAACAGAATTGCGTTAAATAGAACAGTTTTAACATATAATTTCATGTAAACAAATGACAGATGTTGAATTGAATTGTTAGTGATACATAGCAATACTTGAAAACATTAAACTGTATACAAACAATAGTCAATAGTAAATTGAGTTATTCATATTTTCTATAAATAACTGAAACCATTTAACTGTGAACAAAAAATCAGCTCATGTTCGTTTAAATATGTTATCCATCAAATGTATTTAGAAATCATATAACTAATATATGTATAAAAAGGAATTGGCTTTAAATAACCTACCATAGTTGATATACGATAAAACTAAAACAAACTAAACAAACTTATCGCGATTTTAGATTTTTAATTTCGTACATGTTTCAGTTTTTCAGTGTTTCTTAACAGTAAATATATATAATGTATTGAGATATCTGTTATTTTTATTTTTATGTAATTTAGATGACAATCTACTCTCTCATCTTACCTCCATCTATATATATATATATATATATATATATACTCTGTGGCGCACTTCCCCACACCTCGGTGTAGTAGCTATTGAAAAAGGAGCCTTCTGGTCGCTCTCTGTATATAATATATCTATAAATAATTAAGTAACTAAAGTTGGCGATCGTAGTCGAGAGTGACCAGAAGGCTCCCTTTTCAAAAGTTACTACACCGAGGTGTAGGGGAGGGCGTCACTCTTTTCCCTGGATTGCTCCACTTTACCCCTAATATTTACCTTATATAGCTAAGTGTTAAGCAAGGAGGTATCAAGTACCATTTCTAAAGTCTTTGGTATCACGTGACCTTGGATTGAACCTAGGCCTCCGGGACAACTGGTGAATACTCTACCTATTAGACCAATGATCCAGTATATATATATACATCTTAGACATCTCGGTATTTTGAAGGCTTCATTGGATTTCGGACATTTAGAGTCATTTACCAGATGGTAAATCATGACTTAGCGAGTTTATGCAACCTTGGCTTACTAGACTTGCCTTGGAAAGGCAGACTTTTCCGTCGTATCATACTGGTAAGTTTCAAAGTTTCAATATATATATATATATATATATATATATATATATATATATATATATATAAGTAAAGTTGCCGACTGTTGTCGAAAGTCTACCGAAGGCTCAATTTTCAATAGCTACCACACAAAAGTACAGGAGTGGGGGCTAATCCTTTCAGTGGATTGCTCCACTTAACCTTGATTAGTTCCTTATAAAACTAAGTGTTAAGCAAAGAGGCATCAAGTACCTTTTTTGAGTCTTTGGTATGACTTGACCTGGGATTGAATCCTGGTCTCTTGGACCACGGGCAAGTATTCTAACCATTATGCCAATAGGCTGACGAGTCTCACTCTCAAAATGACGTGAATTTTCCTTAAGGTTTTCGCTATAAGAAGCAAGATTTTTCAGTTGCATCTTTTTCAAAGAAATCAGTAATGATTGGTTGGTTGGATTTTATTGCATATCAACCTTTGCAAGTTATTTAAAGCCAGATCCATTTTTTTTTTACAAATAATCAGATCTTTTTAAAAGAATTCAGTTTAGCAGTCAAAGAGACTTTTATTTCAAGCTATTCAGTTTAGTCAGACAGTTCTAATTTAAAAAATTCACTTTAGCCCAAGTACATTTTCAATGTCAAAAAAGGTTCTATTTCAGACAATTCAGTTTTGCATAAGTATGAATTTTAGATATCAAAACAGTTCTATATCAAGTACTTCAGTTTAGAATAAATTCACAGTTTAATTCTATTTCACCCATGGATAGGACTCTATCAGGTGATACCACTCCGAGTCAGAGTGGACCTAGGAGCGATGGAAATGAAGGGGTACACCGCATTCCTAAAAAACTCTAGCATTACTGGAACCTCACCATCAGATTGTTTTGTGTCATATGCAGGGCACTCGTTGGGCTTGGTCTTACCCTTCTGCAGAGGTGCATTAGGTGTATTCTATAGCCCCAGCTGACTGGGAAAAATCAGTAATGATGGTTCCTTACCTGTTCCAGAAAACTGCCAGCAGGACCTTCTTTACTGACCACTGCATCTAGAACTTTTCTTTTTCGATAAGTCAATATGCTCTTACTCCACGCTTTGACTCTTTGAATCAAGCTTCTAATGATAAACACATTTTTAGCACATTTAAAAATGTGTATTTATATATGGTGGTCCAAATTTTTGAACTTACTCTTTTCACTTAAATTTCTTTGCCAACTACATTCTATTCATCTCCAAAGTTAATATTACATGATCCAGACGTTTATAACTTTTGTATAACATGTAGTTAAGTCGTGATGGAGAGTAGCTTGAGGTATTATAACAGGTTTCTTAAATGGATTTTTTAAAAACTTAATGTTCTGATATTCGTTCAACTATTCTCTGTTAAATGCCTTTCTTGTAGAATTTGAAATGAATCCCTGTCTGTTCAGATTAATCCACCATTTCCGAACAGTATTTAGAACTTATAAATTGTTATCAGCATATCCTACTCTATTGTTAGGGTACGCGATATACTGTGCTGTGGATAGCTTACAAAGCAGAGACAGTTAATAATATTTCACTGAAGTACGAAAATCGACCTTGGCTCATAAGCCCCCAGACATCTCAATTACTGTTTGAATTGGAGAATAAAAGGAAAAAGATACAAGGCGCATATCTTATGCAATAAATAATACATTACATTATATAATGTAATATGTACTGCGGGGAAGTCCCTTTTGATTAATGGTTAAAGTGCTGAACCGTGGCCTTAAAGTAAGCGAGTTCGAACCTCAGTCGTGCAGTAACGTTCATTTTCGAACTAATACCCTGGGTAAGGTCTCATTCCTCTTATAAAACGCCCCAGCCATGGATTAGTGCTACAGCAGTTCTTCTATAAGGATGTCTTTGGCATTAAGTAGCCTACGATGGTTGATGTAACACTGAGCAAAGGTACTTTAACAGGATCTGAACTAGTATTAGATGGTGTTGAATAATCTGAAATTTGAAATTGCCGCCAGCGATATGAACTGAGAACCGGTGTGAGTTATGTCTTTTAGTAGCAGCCATACCATTTAAGCTGTGATGATGGCGTGGAATTGAGAATATTGTTAGTTAGAAACTCATCTCACTAGATGATTTTATTTCGTCAGGGGATCGCTAATTATTAACGGTTATGGTCATCGGAAATAGACCCAGTGACTCTATTTCAATTTCTGAATAAAGCTTATTGCTTTTTACATAGCCCTAATACCCAAGTAATTAATCAAGCTATTCTCCCTCCTCTAGTTATAAATAAATAGTAGATCAGACTGAGTTTTTAATGTCGGTGTGGTAACCAGTCAAGGAGAAGAAAAAATTAAAAATCTGAATTCAAACCAGTTAAACTCCGTTTAAATATTGCCCTTGCTTTGCAAATATTGCCCTTGTTTTTCAAAGCTAAACTTTTTTGAAGAACAGCAGCGATATTATACAACCAACGGCGAGGAGAATTGTGGTTTCATATATGTCTCCCAAGAATATTTGTCCGAAAGTGAACGTAAGAGTGTGAATGGAGGTCGATCTCTCTTATTTCGAGTTTGAATTCCAGTACTTTAACAAGTAAGTTACGGTAACACGCTCCAGAGTTAAGGGGTTGCGTAAAAACATAGATGGTGACATTCCATGACCGGGTTCCTTAACAGATCTATCTATATTATAATTATACTAAGGATACCTGAAAGCCCAACTCTTTAATTGTAGCTCGCAGACAACTGACGAACTGTGAGATTTTATTCTTCATTGAATTGCTGCTATACCCGAAGCAATGACTAAGCAGAACTTCAGGCCAACACTGATTAGATTGTTGGTTGGTTGGTTGGTTGGTTGGTTTGTTGGGTTTTATGACATATCAACCTTTGTGGGTTATTTAATACCAAATCCATTTTATACAAATAAACAGTTCTATTTCAAACAATTCAGTTTAGAATAAGTACAGTTTAATTATCAAAAATATTTCTATTTCAAGCTATTCAGTTTCGTCAAACAGTTCTAATTCAGTTAGTTTGGTTTAGTATAAGTAGAGTTTTTTACACACGGTTAAATGTCATAACAGTTCTATACAAAACAATTCAGTTTAGCGTAAGAACATTTTCAATGTCAAAAACAGTTCTATTTCAAACAATTCAGTTTAGCATAAGTACGCAGTTTAAATGTAAGTATACAGTTTAATTGTCAAAAACATTTCCATTTCAAGCTATTCAGTTAAGTCAAATAGTTCTAATTCAAACAATTCAGTTAAGCATATGTATGCTGTTTAGTTCTATTTAACCCATAGATAGGGCCCTACCAGGTGCTACCATTCTGGGGCAAAGTGGACCTGGGAGCAATGTCAATGAAGGGGTACTCCGCATTACCCAAAGCCCCAGCATCACAGGAACCTCACCATTAGATTTTTTAGTGTCATATCTAGGGCACCCGTTTTGGGGAGGTCTTACCCCACTGCAGAGGTGCAGTCGGTGAATTCTACTGCCCCGGCTGACTGGGCAACGCTAATTAGACTAGTAAATATTTGGACGGTATGGTCTTAAAGATAGATAAATTAGAAAAATACAACAAAGATTGTTGCTTCTCATCGGAAAATTAGATTTCGTATAAAACTATGGTCATTTTTTTTTTCTTTTACGTTTCAATCTCGGGCGATCATTTTGGCAGACATTGTATAATTTTAAGAGTTTTCAGATAGCTCAACCCCTAAATAATATTCAAATATTTTCAGAAATGGCTCTGTAAATTGGAACGGTATCGTGAAAAATGCCAATAAAATATTGCATACTAATTTTACGCCTATATTTCAAAACCTATTAAAAAAACGGGATATATTACGAAATATCAAATAGACATGTTTGGCTTCAGGAATAGAGTCATCAGAATGTTTACGAATGATGTAACTCTCAAGCATTAACCTCTACACCAAGCATAATTTCCTGCGTTTTTCAGACTATGTATACATTTTATGTCCTATGTTCATTGGTGTTGTTCTTAGCTACATTTAAAGGATTCAACCTTTAATTGAAAAACGTTGACGGACTACACACTTTCAGTAATTACTTATAGAGCATACCAAGTCCAATGCATTGTATAAACACTGGTCTGGGTTGCTGCCAATCTCTTGACATTAGCGTCTTGTGGAAAGGCATGAATCCATCTATTTCACACCAAGCAGACTTTAACTTATTTTATAGAGGAAAATATGATTTTAAATTTCATGCAAACATGTCACTGGTTAGGATGACAATGTAAGATCTATTACTCCCACGACTAAGGATTTCACAAAAAGGATATTTTAGTGAGAGTATGCTGCTAAGTCTGGCGCTAAATTACGACGAAAGTGTCAAGTAGCTTCATGACAATATTTTAACCCCAACTGCAATTTTTTATTCAAAATATTATTAATATAAGAAAGCATTTGTGTATTTTGCTCTTAAAGCTTTTTTTTTTTTTTTTTTTGTCAAACGAAGCAAAAAACCTGAAGGAAGACCATATTTGTGGGCTGATGTATGCAAATAATGTCCATTTCACTTGCAAATCCCGAAACTCTGATAACTTTAGTTTTGTAAAAACTTTGTAATAAAAGATGTAAATTTTGATTCTTATGTTGTTCAATTCAGATCTTTTGTAAATGAAAATGCGCAAATTCGACCGATTTTATTAAAAAAATAAATTAATTTCTAAATTTCATTATCAACTGCACGAAGGCAAAATTTGAAGCGAATAATGACCATTTTCTACATTTTTACTATATTGGTCATTCAGAAACAACTCATATAACCCAGAATTTGTGTGACATAGTGTTATTCAAAGCAAGAAAAAACAATGTTTGAATGGAATTAATCGCCATTTTCTGTACTTTTACAATATAAGTAATTAAGAAATAGCCCATAATATCCCTGAACTAGATTTGTATTACATCATCTTACCTGGAGCTCAAAATCAAAGTTTAAAAGGTATAATATAAATTGTTAATGCTTTTACCATGCGATTAAGAAATAATAGATATTATCCAGGAGAAACATTGGTATTAAATAATTGTTATCAAGTTCAATAAAGCAATTTTTGAAAAAGGAATAATGGCCATTTTCTATACTTTTATGGCATAATCAATTAAGAAATAACATAAACTATCCCGAAATAACATTATTATTAAATAGTTTAAAGAATAACAGGGAATCAGAGAAACAGAAATGTCTGGCAGGGCATTTTTGTTATCGTATTTATTATTGTTTTGTATTTATATTATTATTAACTCCTTAAGAGTTTTTCACATCAGCGTTAGTTGATGATTTTTTTCACTGGAGTTTGAGTTCCAGGAAGTCTCCTCGAGTCTCCAGGACTCTTCTCAGTATTCTGTCTGTTTTCAATAATGCAGTCCTTTGGGTGGTCTCCACTCGGCCGCCAACTTCCTAGTCCTCCAGTCCCTTTAATAATCCTTTAATTACTGTGCTAAAAGCACCAATCACAATTCGTATAATTGTCACCTTGATATTACATTATTTTTTCCATTCTCTAGCAAGGTCGAGGTACTTATCCTTTTTTTCACACTCTTTCAGTTTTATTCTGTGGTCGGCCAGGACAGCAAAGTCGACAATTTTACAAATTATCTTTTTTTTTTGTTTATTATTATAATGCCTGGTCTTCTGGCCGAGATTGGGTGATCCGTGTGTATTATTATTATTATTATTATTATTATTATTTAGTAGTAGTAGTAGTAGTAGTAGTAGTAGTACTTATAATTATTATAATCATTATTATTATTAGTAGTAGTATTTATTTATTATTATTTATTTATTTATTGATTGATTGATTGTTATTTTTTATTGTTTTGTATTTATCATGTTCATTGCATAAGACATTCGTTTTGCGAGGCACCATTAAGCTTCTGTGTTTGTTGGCACTTTTATCTCAGGTTCTTGAACATACACGGTTTTTGAATAACATGAATGTTTGTAGAAACAGTTGATCGCGTAATATGCTGGGCGCACAATATATATATATATATATATATATATATATATATATATATGTATATTGGTGTGTGTGTGTGTGTGTGTGTGTGTATTTGTATGTGCGTATTGTGTGTAAGAGCGTGCATAGAATTTAAGGAATCTGGAAGGATGGTAGCTTTTCCATATTCTCAGCAGCTGTTTACTGCTCTAAGTACAATTCCAGTGTCAACAGCAAAATGTCAAAGAAACGTCATGAGTAAGGATTTATGCATGTCACCCCAACGTGCACCGATGATCTTTAACTCTTCTACTTGTTAAGTTGCTAGTAGGAGGGCACTATTGTCAATATTAAACCCAGAATAATAAGGGAAGACATGATGTCTTAATCACAGAAAACGTCTGAATGAACTAGATGCAAGAGAAAAAAATACAAATCATTAAAAAAAAGATAAACGGAGAAAAAATAATTTAGCTGCATTTGATCTTTGATTAATCAGTCAGATTTAAAAAAAAAAGTGTTCAATGTAACACAGGCTGAAAAAAATTCACACACACACACACACACACACACATATATATATATATATATATATATATGTGTGTGTGTGTATATATATCCTTATATTGTCCAACGCTATGTCAGCCTATGGTGGGAATAATTCTAATTTAGGGTTTTCTTTCTTCATTATCCATGTAATTTAAAATCCAATTGAGCGCTCAATGTAAAATGTTAGATAGAAATACAGAATAAATAATTGCATATGAAAGAAAGAAAAAACTTCTAACATCACTGATATTTTTTGTAATGATATTTGTTTCAGCAGACCCTCTATTTTTAAAAAGATGTTATTTCAGCATCTTCAGACAAAGAAATAATGAGAAATTTCTAATGAAGATTTTGAAAAACCCACAAAATTCCGGTCACCCTATCTTCCTAACCCAAATTTCATCGTTTATACATACATACATACATACATACATACATGTTTTGACTCTAATTGATTAACATATAAATCTCATGTTAAAATTATATTCATAATAATTTCATATGGAAATTAATTTCCAGTATATATATATATATATATATATATATATATATATGTGCATGTGCTTTTACCTACCACTCTGCACAAGTAGGATGTGACACATGTCTATTTTTAAACAGAGTTTAACAAAGTTTCATTTCTCCTAGACCGGTTGTCATACTAAGGTTAAAGAACCCATGGTACCCTACTATTTCCTCATAGCTTCAGGGAGAATAGTTGGATTAATACCTTTCCATCGAGTGTTCGCGTTATATAAAATGCAAATAGCCTTGTCCGGGGTTTGAACTCCATTCACCGGACCCATTTCCACCACGTATGTTCATATATGCATTTTTGGACCTGTGTGTGTTTTAGAAGCGTCAAGATAATTAAAGTTATTCGTGTTCAAGATTTTAACATAATTTACAATATGAACAATTTCAGTCGCCAATGGGAATTTTGATATTAACCGCTCGATGTCTAGGTCTTTACGTTAGACTAAGTTTCAGACCTCTCGGCCACCAAGCGGACCACGTTGGCTAAGGGAATTTTTAAAGTATTTATTTAGCAACAGCCGTTTGTTTACATTTTTTATACCCTATCGGCTACCAGAGTGCTCAATTCTTTCGAATATATATATATATATATATATATATATATGTATATATGCAAAGGGTGAGTTCTGTGGCTAATGTGCTGGACTGGAACAATGTAGTAAACGAGTTTGAAATTCAGTCACGTTACCACGTCCGCTTTCGCCACTGGTCCGGGAGACGTGGGTTCAATCCTATGTTGCGTCATACTAAAGACTTTAGAAATGCTCCGTGATACCTCTTTGCTTAGCACTCAGTAATGAAAGCTACGTTTCAAGGGTAAAGTGGACCAATTCAGGGAAAGGAGCAGCGCCCTCTCCTACACCTCAGTGTAGTAGCTCTAGAAAAGGGAACCTTTGGTTCACCCTCGACTAGGGTCACCAACTTTAATTTTACTTATACCTACCGCAATGGGTTAAATATTACTACTGTAGTTCCTGAACAAGGATTTGCTTAGGCATTCATTAACCCAAGAACTTTGATAAGCCATCAAACGAGAGAATTAACGAAATCAAAAAGTGCAAAACAACTGCATTGCATACAGGAATTATAAAAACCAAGAAAAGGAAAGAAAAAAAAGCTTCAATGTTATGCCGAAGGAACCTAATGAGCGTAACTCAATCTCTATTATAGTTGCTGAAAATAACGTCAAGAAGGGTAATTAGGTAAAATATAAGACTCAGGAGAGTATCAGGAGGGGTTGAGTTCTCTGGCGAAGAAATAATCGTGTTGCCATAAGCGTCTATTGCAAGCCTCTTCGTAGATGAATTGAGGTCTCGGCAACCGTTGAATGGATGTATGTAAACAATAGTAATTGTGATTCATAACTGTTTAAAATTTACCTCGCAGCTAATATCTCCTCGTGGCTGAATGGTTAGGAGCTTTGGTTTATCATTTGAGTCAACCGGGTTTCGATCCCAGCTACGGGAAGATACTGTCTAGCCACACTGATGAGTTCTGATAGAACGAAAAAGATATGTCTGTGGATAACTATAGAGATATATATTCTCCCCCACGTCCGTGGAGTTGAGTTCCCTGGTTAAGAAGTAATCGTGTTGCCATTAGCGTCTATTGCAAGCCTCTTCGTAGATGAATTGAGGTCTCGGCAACCGTTGGACGGATGTATGTAAACAATAGTAATTGTGATTCATAACTGTTTAAAATTTACTTCGAAGCTAATATCTCCTCGTAGCTGAATGGTTAGGAGCTTTGGTTTGGCATTTGAGTCAACCGGGTTTCGATCCCAGCGTAGCTACGGGAACTGTCTAGCTACGGGAAGATACTGTCTAGAACGAAACAGATCTGTCTGTGGATGACTATATATATATATGTGTGTGTGTGTGTGTGAAAATAATTAAGCTGCATAATAAACATAAAAAACTGTCAAGAAGTTATTTTAAGAACAAACACAAATGGATGGGTAAGGTAATCCATTAAGAACCGTGTGAGTATAAAAATTTGATCAGGCAGATAAATGGTAAATGCACTGTCCCGTAAAATGGGACATTCTACATTCTCTGAGGTTTTCACATTGAAACAGATCATCCAGCACTATTAAAAAAAAAGATTAGTTTTATTTGATAAAAAGACCAGGACTTGACTGACAGTGAACTCAGCCAATTCTGTAGATCACAGAGTGAAAGAAAAGGACAGAGAAAAACAGGTAATAAAGACGGTCATTGTCTGAGAAATAAATAAGTAACATCAAGCTGACAGCGATCAAAGTCATTGTCATTCTCCGTGGAGAACCAGTTTGATAAGCAATCCTTCATTATTTTCATGATCTTTGGTAAGATATAAAACAAGTGACACCAAATCTTTGTGTCTAATTGGAGAACCTGTTTGATAAGCAATCCTTCATTATTTTCATGATCTTTGGTAAGATATAAAACAAGTGACACCAAATCTTAGTGTCCAAAGAACCTGTAAAAAAGATTTGAGGAAATGGAGGAAGAATTGAGATCGTTCACACCACAGCTCTGTTGATACCTGGTAGAATAAGTGGAAGAATTCCGGAGAGTTGTGGAGTCTTGCTCTTAATCAGAATTCAATGAAAATCACCAGGTTTGGTTTCTTGGTTTGACGGCATATAGACCTTCTTGAGTTATTTAATGCTAAAGTTATTTTCTTAAAAGAACAATTGTGGAAGTATTTAACCCATTGCTTTTGTAATTATGGGTTAAATATTACCAGTAAGGATGTCCATGCCTTCATCACGGTATTTATCCAAAATTTAACCTATTAACGTGACTGGAGTTTGCACTTGCTTACTGAGATGTCACAGTCATCTACGTTAGCCACTACGCTAGGGGAACACCTTCCCTCGAAAATCACCTGGTATTACTGCTCTGGAAAAATCGTGAAAACCTCAGACAAAGAAACTGCAGACAAAGAAAGAAAAACGAGATGAATAAATCATAGCAGGAAGACGATGATCATATTAGGAAATGAACATTCGGACAAGTGGCCAAAGAAAAATACAACTCACTTTATTGCTAATGTCACTAATTTCATTTGGACTGATCTCAAAAACAGAATGACTTGAAGTGGTATCTTCAAGTTGATCAAGGAAAAATCCATTCTTCAAAAATGGCTTGTAAAGCTTTGCTTAGATTGAAATATTGGACGTTTCTTGTTGATCTCGTAGCAAACTGACGAAACTTTTTTTTATAAATTCACGATATCTCGCACCTACGGCGAGAATTCTCGTGATTTACCTTTTGTTGTCGGCTACAAAGCTGGACATTACATTATGCGTGCCATTTTATTTCATACTTCAGTTGATAATCCTCTAGTAATAATACCAACAAATGGGAGACTGTTTGATATCGATAATGAATTATTTTAATAGTAAACGCGTACCTTATATACCGGAAAATTCGGTATATATGGAATCCTTCATTATATTCATGATCCTTGGTAAGATATAAAGCAAGTAACTTCAATATGTAAAAAATGTAAAAAAAAACAATTATTTTCAGAAACTTTTTTCCATGAATGAGAACTCTATATTCTTTGGAATTGATGAATTGCTTTATTTCCAACTAATAAAAATATTTGTTTGAAGTCTATTCAAAAAGGTGGCAAATCAGTCGGAGTACTCCTGACTAAAAAAGAGGTCTCTCATCAAATCTTTGGTAATTGAAAAATGAAAATCATGTGAAATTTACCGGGGAATGTGATATATATCGAGAACATAGTTTTAGTAAAAAGAAAACAACAACAACAAAAAAAAAGAAGAACTGAGAAGAAAAAGAAGAATTGATTTGCCACTTCGAACCTGACTTGAAAAAAATAGAAGCATAACGTTCATCCGGTAAAGAAAAAGTTCCGGAGCTGGTCAGTACAAAAGGTGATGCTTCCTATTTTACGGGACATGAAATCCCCCACCACTATTAAAAATCGTGGAAAAGGTGCATCTTTAAACAATGATTCCTATTCAGAACAGCCCAGTCACCGAGTGCATTATAATAAGACGATAAGTTCTCTGTAGATGAGTAACACGCTACCGACAAGTTTCCAAAATATTACTCAAAACAATGTGACGGTGAGATTCCAGCCCCTCTTTGTCTTTATTCTCAAGTCCACTCTGATCCTGAGTGTAGTTGCTGTCAGAATCCAATCTATGAATTAAATAGAAACTATTCAATCTTTTACTCGGGATAATATTTAACAGAATTTTTAGAGTAAAATAACAAGGTTTTAAATCATTCAACTATCTGCAAACAATAAATAGCAATATTGTTTGGTATCTTTGTTTAATGACAAGTTGACCTTTCTGGTTTATTCAATACCAAAGTCATCCTACAAGAAAAACCGCAGTTATACAATTTAACACATAGCTGGTGGATAAGATTGTTCGTATATTTTCCTTGGGTATTAGTTCGAAAGTTAACGTAAAAGCACGAATAGAGCTCGGACTCACTTCGAAGCCACAGTCCAGTATATTAGCCTTTAAGCCACGGGGGCTTCTCCCGTTACCTGTCTGTAAGCAGAACGATTATTGCTTGATAGCAATACCTGAAACCATTTACCTGTGTAAAAATAAAACTTAGTGTTAGAATGCAATACATAAAACTGTCTGACTATGTAAAAATAAAGCTGTTAGTGTTTAAAAGCAATACTTGAAACCATTTAACTGTGTGTCAAAAATAGCATCTGCTATGTTTAAAAATAATATCACTAAGAGACTTTATTGCTTACAAATTATATATATATATATATATATATATATATATATATATATCTTTAACCGGTCATTGTTTTTTTCCTAAAGAAATATTGCTCTGTAAAAAAAAAAATACATTGAGCTCTCCTCCAGGAAAATTTAAATGTTCAGCTCCTGAATGATTTTCTTGTCCTGAAGGAATTACTCCCAACTCTGGTTTAACTGGACCGAATAATACCTATATATATATATATATATATATATATATATATATATATATATATATATATATATATATATATATAAACAATATTTGGCATGAAGTAATGCAAAAGGGTTGACATGACAAAAACACGACCAAACAACCAACGAAACAAACAAATAAACTATTTACTAAGCCTTATATAAAGTTCACTTTTTTTTGTGATTAGCCCTTGATCATTTTTGAGAGAATTTGTTAGTGAAAAAATGTTAACATTTTTTCATAGTGATCATTGATCGTACCAGAAATGTACACATATTTTTTGTCGGAAAAAAGTCGCTAGAAAAAGTCTTTGAATTAAGGTTGTTATTTTGTTTTCCTGTAGGGATTTTTTTTTTCAGCTTAAAAATCTATATAAGCAGTTAAATAAGAAATCGTACAATGAAGTATAGATTTGAATTAGCGAATTGCGAAGACATTATCTAATTATACATTTGTATGCATACCTGACGAAGCTCTATAGAAACATTCAAAATCAGATGGCAAGATGTGAATTAAATGAAATGAAAACTACAAATTTATTCCAATACAAATTTTATTTTTGCATGAAAGTTAATCCTGCAAGGTTTTTTAATTAAAAAAATTTCAAAAAATAATTTTTTTTACAAAAAACAATTCGATGATTTACTGGTGGTGGCCTCTTGCATCTAGCGTCACAGATGATTGAACCGCTTCCTGCAAGTTTTTCCTCTCAACTGCTGGGTCTTAATTAAACTTTCTTATATACCGAATGATTGGCTGAGATATGTTTGCTGAGTCATGTAACTCGGTTTCTGATTGGTGAGAAAATATTTCTATGACCCTTTATTTTCCTCAACAAGCGGAGGCTGTTGAGGGGGACGCTTCCGTTTGGCTTATAAAAAGGAGATTAAGACAGAGTTCTCAGATTTCCTATCTTCTTCAGTTGATTGATTGATTTAAACGGCATGTCGGCCCATGTAGGATTATTCTGTGTCGATAGCTTATGGAATTGCGTTTATTGCGCGTTCATATTTGCATTTTTTTTACTTGCTTCTTTAAATGTTTTTATGGTCTGTTCGTATAGGAATGATTCTTAAGCATATCTATTGACCCAGAGATAGGAACTTCAGCAACTTATACTCAAGCAGACCTAGAAGTAAAAGAATTGAAGTGTTGGTGCATAATCCGAAGATCTCCATAGAATAGAAGCTACTGTGGCATTGTGGCTAAAGTGCTGGACTGAGACATCGTAGTAAGCGAGTTCGAACTCCAGTCGTATTATTGCGTTCACTTTCGAACTAATATCCTTAAGAAAGGTATGGAATCCCTTATCTCTCCAAGTAAGGGTTAAATAGTACCATTCCTGTTCTTCTACAGATATAGTCTTCGCATTAAATAGCCCATGGAGTTTGATATGCCATTAGACAAAAAAGCCAGACGAAACTAAACAAAATCTTCTATTTTAATATATCCAACTCGTTTGCATTGGAAACACGAACTAAATCATCTCTAGTATAAAGCACATTCCGAATCTAAAGCCTCCTATATATTTCCACAAAAATCTGCAACCGGTACACAGTGTATAATAACACCGTTGTGAGGAGTTTTCAGCGACAAATCACACTTAAATGCATAATAGAATTATAAAACTGAAAATCGTGCTCCTCGCGAAAAAAGTTCTTAAAAATTTTTGAATTTTTAAAAATTGATGCACTAAAAATACGCCCCGGGTTATTATCAATATTTGCCAAAAAATTGATAGAGACAAAATCAACGGGCACTGAGTTATGCAATCACGGACAGATGGGCAAAAAAATTATATTCAGTGAATTTGAGTTAGATTATTCGGCGTATATATATATATATATATATATATATATATATATATATATATATACGCTACAGGCAAATTGAGTTGAATGTCGCACATGAATATGCATTATCTCGTAATGACAACGAACTATTTATTTAGATTCTTGTGCATGTTTATCTAATTTACTAGAATTAATAAACGCACTAATTGTTGATGCGGAAGACTTTTTTTCCTTTTTCTTTCATTTTTCTCATTGCAGAGACATAAACTCGGCAATGCAAATTATTAGCTTAGAGAGAAACGAACAGGGACTTCGAATAAGTGAAGACATTTTGACTGGAGGAAAACTTTAATTGATTCACATTTTTTTAGTTTTTTGATATTCATTTTGGGGATTACAAATCAGAAATATTTTAAAGTCTTAACTCATTTATACGGTTTGCTAATAAGTTTTAAATTGATTTTGTGACGAAAAAAAAAAACAGGAGAAAAATAAAAGTTACACAAAAGAAAATAAGTTTAGAAACGAGGCTGGCCGCGAGTGAATATTACAAGGCCTGGTGACGGAAGTTGTGTCAGTTATGTGCGCAAATGAAATTAGTAGTGCTGTATATTTCAAATATGATTTAGTTGGTATGTTTTGATATGTTGGTATTTATCCACACACACACACACACACACACACATATATATATTATTATTATATATATATATATATATATATATATATATATATATATATATATATATATAAGTAATTCCAGGGAAGAAGTAGCGCCCTCCCCTACACCTTGGTGTAGTAGCTATCGAAAAGGGAGCCTTCGGGTTACCCTCGACTATGGTCGCCAACTTTACTTTTTACTTTTATATATATATATTCGCATCAGCAGAAATATATACACACACGATATACTTTTAGGGACATATACGTACTTTGATAATGATAGTATATAATAATGTTGCTAAAATGTGTGATACGAACACACACACACACACACACACACACACACATACACACACACACACACATCCTGTATATATATAATCAAAAAGTATATTTACAAGTGAACTGCACATAAGCTAGCAACTAATTCTAACAATGATAATTAATTTAATAAAGCTGAGGTGGAATAAGAAACAGTTTTAAAACATAGCGCTTAAACTTTTAGTATATAATAATTCATCTTGTCATCCATAAGGTTTTCTTTTCCTCACACGACCTTCTGTCTGATGAGCGTGTTTCCAATTAGTTAACTCATTTAACTGCCTGTCACACAAGTCAAATGAACGCTGTGGTATTTCAGGCTACACACACACACACATATATATATATATATATATATATATATATATATATATACTTGCAAGAAAAAAACAAAATTCGGTCACATTACGATTATAAATCTATTTCCATCTTGCAAAACGCATTGATAGGAATCAACAACACCAAAAGAAATTTAACAGGACTTCTTCTGATCCAACATGGAGATAATTAATACAGCCAGAATGGGGATGATCAAAAGTGGGAAGGGTAGGGTAGGAGCCTTCTCAATAAAGATTACTTATATATATATATATACATATATATATATATATATATATATATATATATATATATATATATATATATATATATATATATGTGTGTGTGTGTGTGTGTATATATATATATATATTGTTGGTATGGCATATTTATAAGTTTGAGGAATGTTTTACGGACTAATAGATATGCTGCGGCAACAGTACATTTTACATCGCTTTTAATATAACATATAAACAATTTGCAGAATTTTATTCCAAAATATTTTCATATTAAAAAAAAACTTAAAATACTTTCTAAGAAAACCCTTCCTTTATTTTCCACGACTTTTTCCTCCTGACTATGAACAAAGCTCAAAACTAGTTGGGAACATTTGCAAGTAAACAACATAAAAAATAATAGTCCTATCTATCTTATGCTTTTTGTTCATCTGTATATATATTTACATATATATATATGGCCTAGTCAGCTGGGGCTGCGGAATACACTGCATCCCTACAGAGCAGTAAGACTCCCCGAACGAGTGTCTTGGGCATTACACTAAACAATTTGATGGTGAGGCTTCAGTAGTGCTGCAGATTTGGGGAATGCGGAGTACCACTTCATTGCCATAGCTCCAAGTTTCACTTTGGCCCGGAGTTGTAATACCTAACTGGGTCCTATCTATCGATCATATAGAACTGTCTGACATTAACACAGTGTACTTATGCTCGACTGAATTGTTTGAAATAGAGGAGTTTGATCATTGTGTTCAAACAAATTACTGATGTTGAATTGAATTGTTAGTGATACACGACAATACTTGAAAACATTAAAGTGTATGCAAACAAATGATTGATAGTACATAGACTTGTTCATATTAGATTGAAATATGTGGAACCATTTAACTGTAAAAAAATGAAACCAGGCTCATTTAAAGATGTTGTTTACAACATGTATTTAGAAATCATACATTTAATATATATGTATAAAAAAGGAATGACATTATATAACCTGCAATCTTTGATATGCCATAAAAACAACCTAAATAAAATTATATATATTATATATAATTTTATATATATATATATATATATATATATATATATATATGTGTATAATGATGAAACTTGTGTTGCAGTGAAGAGAGCGTAATATTGTCTGCTAATATCTTTATAGTTTTTATACGGCTTTGTCAATGGGCCATAGGAACACTTACATTTTTTGAAAACTTCCTTCAGTCAGATTGTCTCTTATTTTTATATAGTAGATAGGCTGAAAAACAGTCCAAGATTGCTAATATAAGATTAGATAAAAACTCATTGGAATATGTGTTAAACATGTTGATATTACATAAATTAACTGAAAATATTTTTCGTACAAGTTGAAAAGGTGAGACGGAGGCCTAGTCGTTGTTAATAGTTAAAGTGCTGAACTAAGGACAGAAAGTAAACGAGTTCGAACTCGACTTTGGGCTTAATAACCGAGGGAAAGTTATGAACTCTTTCTTCACTCTGCTACAGGTTAAATATCATCATCCTCATCATCATGTCATGCAGCCAGCACGGATATCCCTGACCCTCTCTCGCCACTTCTCCCTATTATTCATCGCCTCTGGCAGGTCTTCAGTGTTACATCCTGTGCCCTCACATAGCTGCTGTATGTAAGTTCGAGCTGGTCGTCCTGCTTTTGCTTGGTCATATGTGGGGGTCCATAGGAGTACGTCACTTATGAGCTCGCCCTTGCTTCTCCAGCAGTGTCCTGCGTGTCTGGTTTCGTCTAACTTGTATAGTTTTCGTGATGGGAGACAAGTGGCCGTATAGTTGGTGTCTTTGGGGTGTTGTCGCCAGAACTTGTTCAGTATTGCTCTCAACATTCTTGTGTGATTGCCGTCTAGTTTCTTCTCCAGCCGTTTAGTTAGCGTCCATGTAGTGCATCCATATAGCAGTATCGATACAACCGCTGCCTTTTTAAATCAAAATTTCATAAATTCTATATTAACTTTTCTACAAAGATAGTTTATAGTTTCAATGTAGAAAAATATCTGATTCAACTGTTAAAAGTTATCAGGCAGATAAAGATAAATTCCGATGTTCATAAAATGCAGATCGTTTTCAAATTCCGGCGATATAGTTGAAGGTTTTGAAGATAAAAAAATTTTAATCCAGAAATCCGATCCAAGAAATTTTATTTAACACAAACAATATAAAAATATATTGTCTTGAAAGTACACTAGCGATATCTTTAAGATAAACAATTAACACTTTTACAGTATCGAAAAAAGGCAACATTGTAATGGTAATACAATTTTTTTAATAAAGAAAATTTTTATTAGAATGTCTCCCCTTTTGTTTATGATTACTAACATGCAATCAGTTTGAAAAAAAAATTGAAAATATAGTTTTAAATAACTTTTGATCATCCGATACAACAAATGTCATCATCATCATCATCATGTTGTGCTGGTAGCATGGATATCCCTGACCCTCTCTCGCCACTTTTGCCTATTGTTCATCGCCTCCGGCAGGTCTTCTGGACTACATCCCGTATCCTCACATAGCTGCTGAATGTATGTTCGTGCTGGTCGTTCTGCTTTTGCTCGGACATGTGTGGGGGTCCATAAGAGTACATCACTTATGAGTTCGTTGTTAAATTCGACATTAAAAAGAGACTTAATTGCAAACGTTAATCTTTAACAAAATTTGACAGAGATTTTTATTTTAAAATGAAACTTGGTTTCTACGAATATCAGAAACACAAGAAAAATGAACAATATAAAAAATACATCTGTTACTTACGTATTAAAAGGAGTTATTAATCTCTGGAGTGTCCCCCTTTTTTATATGAACTTAATTATTCAAATTACAATAATGTTCAAATTACAATGAAAGAATTTTCTTAATACGTAAATAGATGTGTATAAATGTTATGATAAAAGTTATGATCATAATTTTATAAATATTTGAATTTCGATTTTTCGAATCATGAAAAACCGGAAGAAAGAGCTATACGTTTTCACTGAACGAGTTCAATGGTTTTTCTGATTTTTTTTCCGTAAGTCAATATATTCTTTCGAATTCAAATTTCCCTCCAATTCGTTAAGCAAACGAAATTCAAACGCTACAGTTGTTTTTAATTTGAAACGCTGGAGATTGGAATTTTCAAACCGAACACACAGACACAACATCTCATCACTTTTACATCAGGGATTCCAGCGTTCATTTCCCTTTACAAAATATTTGAAATAAAAAAAAAAAAACTCTTTTCAACAAAAATAAACAGATAAAACAAATATTCACCTGGGAATGAATTGCAGTATCTTTTGATATAAATATTTTTTTTAATAAATAGTTTCATGGCTGTTTTTCCTGCAAGGTTCGCTTTGGCATTTAATAACTCACACACACACACACACACACACACACACACACACACACACACACTTATATATATATATATATATATATATATATATATATATCATCATCATGTCGTGCAACAGATATGGATATCCCTGACCCTTTCTAGCTACTTCTCCCTATCGTTCATCGCCTCAGGCAAGTCTTCAGGGTTACATCCAGTATCCTCACATAGCTGCTGTACGTATGTTCGAGCTGGTCGTCCTGCATTTGCCCGGCCATATGTAGGGGTCCATAGGAGTACATCACTTATGAGCTCGTCCCTGCTTCTCCAGCAGTGTCCTGCATGTCTGGTTCGTCTGACATGGATAGTTTTCGTGATGGGAGTCAGGTGGCCGTATAGTTGGAGCCTTGTGGGGTGTTGCCGCCAGGACTTGTTCAATATTACTCGCAACATTCTTGTGTAATTGTCGTCTACCTTTTTCTCCAGCCGTTTAGTAAGAGTCCAAGAATTGCATCTATACAGCAGTATCGATACGACCGCTGCTGGAAGAAAATGCGTTTCATTTTATCGGTCAGGTCTGATTTCCATATGATCGTTAGCCTGTCGATAACTGTCCATGCCTTCGTTAGCCGTGTGGCGATGTCTTTTTTGGTTGATGAGACACTGCTCCCTAGGTAGGGGAATTTGTCTACCAGTTTCAGATAGGTTCCGTCTTGTGTGGAGTTGTCGCAAGTTTGATTATAGCACACACATTCCGTTTTGTGTGCATTGACATGGTGGCCAGTGCCTGCGACGGCACGCTCCAAACTATGCAGTAGTGTTTCGGCTTGGTAGGGTGTATTTGCCAGTATCGCTATGTCATCGGCGTAGTCGGCGTCGGTAATTGTTTTTGCGGGGTAACTTCTGTTTTTTTGCTTTGTCAGCTCGAAGCCGTCCTCTCTGATTTTATCAATCGATGTTCTAAGCACGTAGTCTAGACAGATGATAAAGAGGTATGGGGCTAGCGTGTCCCCTTGTAGTACTCCTGCTACAATGTCGAAGTATTCTGTGTCTCCATCTTGTGATCGTACTTTCACTTTAGTGTTTCTGTAGAGAATCGTTATTGCTGCTACGGTTTCTTTTGGTAGGCCGTATGCTAGTAGGATTTGTTCCAACTTTCCTCTGTGAATGGAATCGAAGGCCTTGGTAAAGCCGACCACTAGTAATGTCACCAGTAGGTTTTTTCTCGTACGCCTTCAAGGATAGGTCGTGGATCTATATCTATGGAAGCCATTTTTGTTTTCCCTGATGATGTTGTAGATTTTGGATTCTATGTGGTTTCGAAGTAGGATATTGTCAATTTTGGCTGCTATGGATATAAGTGTTATACCTCGGTAGTTCTTGGCTAGTCCGAGGCCACCCTTTTTAGGAAAGGGGAGGATTCATCCCTTCATCCATCTGTCTATCGGATTTTGATTATAGACTGCGTTGCAGTGACGGAGCAATATGTCGTCGAATTGTCTGGTCTTCCATCCTTCTGGGGGAATATCGTCCAGCCCTGCAGCTTTCCTATTTTTATTTTTTTCTAAGAACCGAGTCTAGTTCTTCCTGAGTGAACGGTCCTAGTTTAATGTCCAATTGCTTACTAATAATTCTAGTGATTGGTTCATGCGTAACTTTCGGTCGGTTTTCTAGTAGATTTTCGAAATACTGTTTCCACAGTTTTATTCTTTCCTGTTGGTTTGCAGCTTTCAATTTTGCTTTGGCTGTCCTCTTCCTTCTACTCACTTCGTTTATTGTTTGCTAGGTATCGTAGATAGCCTATCTTCCACTGAGTCACTAATCTTATCTATTTTATTTTGTATGTAGTCTGTCTGCTCCTTTAGATATATGCTTGCTAATTGATATTGTGGCTTTTTTAGTTTTCAGGCATTTGTGTTTGTTGGGTTCTTCCGATAACTTTTGGAGGCTGTTTTCCCCATGGGACTCTATATTTAGTTCTAGGTTTTGTTGGAATGCACTTCCTTGCCGCTTCAAGGTGCGCGTTGAAAAAATTCTCATATTCGTCATTTGGGGTACCTTTTTCTGTCTTCTCTTGTAGTGTCTCGAATCTGTTTCTCAATTCTAATACATATTTATCTCTTATATCTCTGTCCTTAAGAAGGGCCCAGTCATAGTGTTTGGTGGTCGCAGTTCATGTGGCGTTTTTTGTAGGCTTAGTCGTACTTTTGCCGTGACTATTCGGTGATCGGAGGACACACCCTTGAAAGAGGAGTATGCCTCGCAATTCATTGCGCTATTTTTCCATTTCTTGTTTATAAAGACGTAGTCTATCTGTGCTTTACTATTGTTCGCGTATGTGTAGGTCCATAATTTTCCCTCCCTTTTTTGATAGTTTATATTGAGGCATGTTAATCTATTTTCTATCATGAAATCTATTAGAAGTTGTCCATTCCTATTTGACGTGTAGTGTAGGCTGTATTTGTTGTTTCCGTTTTTCCCGATTTGGGCATTCATATCTCCGCCAATGACTAGCATGTTGTGTTTCGGAATGCTACGCACTTGGGAGGATGGCGACCAATTCAGTTCAGTTTCTTCACTAACATTAGTAGGGCTGTTGCAGGAGATGATTGTTGCTCTGGGTTTGCCATTAAACGTAGCTGCTTTCATCAGGGTAGGATGTAGTACAAAAGCGATGTAACTTTTTTATGGACATTACTACTTTGTAAGAATGAGTGTTTGTACTGTTGTATTGTGTAGCGATGGCTTCAAAATTAATTCTATTAAGTTAGGGTTGTATGTTCCTGATATGTAGTGCCTAATTTGTTCATCAACAATATGTTTAGGAAACCCATTATTGATGAGAGTCTATTTTATGTTTTATATCTCTTTATTGTTTTGGAGGAGAAGATCAGTTTGGCACGGGATATCGGGTTATTAATAACTGCTTTTTTATATCTGAAGGGGCATTCACTTTTAAAGTTGAGGGTACAGGAGTTATTATTAGAGGGTTTTTTGTAAGTAGAGGTAGTGAAGTTATTATTATTGTTAGTATCAATGAGAACATCTGAAATTTGTTTGTTTTTGTTTAGTAAAGTTAAAAACTTAATATTTTGGAAGTTGTCTTATAGTATGTTGATTTCGTTGATATTATTAACAAGAATAAGTATATCATCAACATATCTTAGGTATATTGGAGTTTATTTTAATGCTATTAAATATTCTCTTTTCAGGTAAGACATGTAGAGATTACTGAAGATCGGGCCCAGGATAGAACCCATAGATACCCCATCTGTCTGAACGTAATTATCACCAAGATGGTCATGAAATGGAACTTCAGTAGTGCATGTTAGGAGTAGTTTCCGAAGTATATTAGGGTTGATTCTAAGAGGAGGGAGAGTTGGGTTATTATAAATATTATTTAGCACAGGTAAAAAATCATACATAATAGTAGTAATCCTAGTCAAGTAAGAATATTAAGTTTATAAGTCCTAAAAATTCACTCTAAACTGTCCAGCAGGACACATAGTGTAACGGTTATAGGCGTTGGTTCCCTAAGCTTCAAAAGAGACAATCATCTGGAGGTTGCGGGCTCAATCCGGACTGCAGGCGATTAACAATACAGGAATCCATAACACTTGTAGGTTCTCGAGTTTGACAAACACCTGAAGAAGGCCAGTGGACTTACTGGCCGAAATGTAGTGGAAATAACAATAAAGTTGAAGACAATAGTCTAAATACTCTTAATGATAAAAATCATCAAACTTCGTCTCAGAAATTTTGACAACTAACGATAATATCAATTGTTTCATTGACAGGTATATTATTGAAAAGATTTTCTATATCCAGTGAGGCTAATATACTATTATTTGGTTTAATTGTATGAATAACTTGAATTACGAGGATCATGAAATAAATTTCCAGACTTTTTTCGTATTGGCACTTTTATTGATAGTGCACACATGAAACTCAAGGCCCCTTCGAAGTACTCTTATCCGACTGCAATACACTTGTTGTACCGTTCCAATAACTTCTGGAAGGTCCCATGGATGTCCTCTTTTGTGAGCGTGTCATTGACCTTCGTCACAGCCTCTTTCATCTCCTCAATTGTCTCATAACGACAGCCTCTGGGCTTAGGGAATAACCAAAAGTCACAGAGAGCAAGGTCTGAACTATACGGAGGGTGAGGAACTGTCTTGATGCCCATCTCGGTCAAATAGTCTGTGACAAGGATGTAGTTATGGACTGGTGTATTGTCCTGGTGGAAATGCCACTAACCCGAACCCTTTGGCCAATCAACTCTGGTGTATTGACTTCCTTACTCCTCCCACACCTCTCATCATCCCTCGCAGACTCCCTGCCTTCCTTGAATATCTTATGCACTCAAAAACTGATGCTTGATTTATGCAAGATGGTCCAAAAGCAGTCTGAAGCATTCCATACGTTTCTGTGGCATTTTTTCCAAGTGTAAAATAGAATTTTATTGCATATCTTCCTTCTAAAGTGTCAGATTACATTTTTGAAATTCATCAGCTGTGACAATCAGGCATTAGTAGGGTGTATTCCAATTGCTGCTGTAGCTGTTCATTTAAACCCGAAATGATACAAATTGGTCAGTCATCTCTTAACATAGATAGCAATAACATACTGAATTTTCAAGAGTCTATGACAATGCCTGTACAAATGCCTGTACAAAAAAGTCCTGAAACTTATTGAAGGCACCACGTCATTCATTTGTAGATTTTATGTTGTATTTACTAGGTAACTATGGTGAGATAAGTTGTTTTATTGTTTTTGTGAGTTCATAAATCAGTGTTAGTATTTGTGATATAATTGGCTACAGGGGATGATTTGGTTTATGTACTTTTACGGTCCTGTAAAGATAGCCGGGTTTATAATCACCGATTATTTTGGGTAGTTTTGTGCAATTAAGTTCGGCATTATTAGCAGTGATTAGTTTATTAATTTTTTTATTTTAGTTGGTTGGTGGGATTCTTATTTAATTTTTTGAATTTTGTATTATCTTCGAGAATATTTTGTTGTTTTGAATGGTAGTCTGTTTTTTGGAGAACTACAAAAATGTTTGTTTTATCTGCTTTTTTATGGTAATGAGGTGATTGCGTAATTCTTTAGCGGCAATTTTTAGTTTATGAGTGAGTAATGTAGGTTGTTTTATTTTTATTGTATATATTTTGATGGCTTCAGCCTTAAGGCGTTCACAGAATTCAGTTTTGATTGAAATTACATTTTCACCCAGGAGCTCTAAAATATTTTAGTATAAAATTTCAATTTCTGTATTTTTGTTGATGCTAGTATATCCTTGAAATAAATGGCAGTCGGGTCCCAAGTTGAGAAAATCTTTTTGTTGTGTTAAATTACAATTCGAGAGATTGATATATTTGTCAATATTATTTTGGAAGTAGTAAATGGCCTTTGTTGAGGTTGTTGAGTTTTTTTTAAAGAGTAAGTTTGTGCTCGTAATCACTTTTGTCAATGATTACGGAAAGTTTATCTAGTTCGTGGAGTTGTTCAGGTGTAATCGAGCTTTCGAGTTTTTCTCGTATTTTTTGTGATTCAAGATTTAGTGTATTCATGTTATTCTTACAGAGTGAAATTTGTCTCTTCTCGAGATCAAGTCTGTATTCCAAAGTGCTGTTATATTTATGAGCTGCAGGATCATGAAGTTTAAAATAAGTATATTTTGGCAGCATTTCTTCGTTGATACATATATGATTGAACATAATAGACATTTTTATCTACATATTTTTTTGTTAATCCTTTCGAATTGCCGAATTGATCTTATGATATTCGGTGGGAATTGGTTTATAAACCTTCCATAATTAATTATTTCCCAAGTACTTTATATACATATATATATATATATATATAGTCATCCACAGACAGATCTGTTTCGTTCTATCAGAACTCATCAGTGTGGCTAGACAGTAGCTTCCCGTAGCTGGGATCGAAACCCGGTTGACTCAAACGCCAAGCCAAGCTTCTAACCATTCAGCCACGAGGAGGTATTAGCTGCGAAGTAAATTTTAAACGGTTATGAATCACAATTACTATTGTTTACATACATCCGTTCAATGGCTACCGAGACCTCAATTCATATTTGAAGGTGCTTGCAATATACGCTAATGGCAACACGATTACTTCTTCGCCAGAGAACTCAACCATACGAGGGTAGGGGAGTATATATATATCTATAGTCATCCACAGACAGATATATATATATATATACCAGGTCATTGGCCTAATGAGTAGGGTGATGCTCAATAGTCTGGGAGATCGGTGTTGAATCCCAGGTCGAATCATACCAAAGACTCAAAAAAGGGTACTTGCTTATCACTCAGCATTATAAGGTAAGGATCAAGGGTAGAGTTGAAACTGAAGGGAATGGAGTAGAGCTCTCCCCTACACGTTGGTGTAGTAGCTATTGAAAAGGGAACATTGGGGTCAACCACGAGTGAGGTTGCCAAATTTACTTATATATATATGGGGTTTGATCAAAGATATCGAGACAGAATCTTTGATTTTTAAATTTAAATTACTTCTTCGCCAGAGAAAAATTTAAATATCTAAAATTTAAAAAGCCCAACTATCGAGAAAATCCTCACAACCTTGTGCCAATTCTTGATACTTTTTAATCGGCCATTTACATGTAATGAGAGGAAATTTGCTTCCGTAAATTACCCATCATTTGTTCTTACTCCAATACTTTATATAAATAAATATGACTCGTCATCGTGTTTATCATTTCATTATTCACTCCCCTGAAGAAGGTTATAGTTGAGACTGAAAGAACATGAGAAAGATACAAGGCCTTCCTAAATTCATTCCATCTGAAAGTCGAACGATGTATACGAAGACTTGAACAGATAAATGATAGAATAGCAAACACGAAGTGTCTGTGTAATTTAATCAAACATGTTTTACAGATAAAGTGCTACTTATATATATATATAGTAGGGGTTTATAATATGGCTAAAATGAAGATTTATTTAAAAAGATGCTCAAAGTAAATGTCTCTTATGTATACTTTAGTAAGTTTACATTCGTAAAATCAAAAAAAAAAAGAATTAAATTTACCGCTTAAGGCAAATCAAATTTTGAGGAAATGTATTCCGAAATTAAATTTTTAAGAAGGCAGAGAAATTGCAGAAATAGATTTAAATGGTACACAGATCATTTTTCTAATTATCGTTGGACAGGTTATTAGAAATTACAAGTGAGTCAAAAAGAATGCTATACTCTTTTTGACTCAGAATGAATTTATTCCTTTTTAACAATAAATAAACCCCTGTAAACAGCCCAGTCTGAAAAGGTACAGCAATTATTTTTGTGTAACTCAGTATATTTCCAGACATTGCATCCCAAAATTTAAGGGTTCATATTATACACGATAATCATGATATACCTCTTTTTCTATAACATAATAAAGACGGTATGGGCAAAGGTAAGTCATATTTATTGTCCTAAGTAATGTATTTTACAGCTTTAGAGAGAAATATTCAAAGGATGTTTGATTATAATTTTGTTAGCTCATTCTATTAAATATTGACCGGAAAACACTTTAACATGAAGCGTAAATTGCGTAGGTGACATAACAGGAAATATACATGTTTTCAAAAGTTAATATAACGCAGGTGTTTCCTCTATGGAAGTGCCGGAGAAGTTGCGTTGGTATCATGCTAGACAGGAGGGGGTGTCCATGTGTGACCGCGTAGGCGGGAGTTGTGTTATCGAGGATTGCATGGGCGTCCCGGAAATTATATAAGCCAGGTAAGATTTCGACACCAAAAGAGACGAACGGAGAACGAAAAAGTCGACCGGTAGAAGAGCTGCTACACGTTATGCCGTTCTGGGTTGTGGAATAGAAAAAAGTCTGAACTGTACCAGACTAGCAAAAGTAGAGAAGTGAGAGGAATGTAAGATGATTCGATGACTTGGGTTGGCTTTGACGAAACTCATGAAAGTCGAGAAGCGAGTAGAACTAAGATGATTCAGTATAGCCCTATACCAGATTCGCGAAAGTAGTGGAATAAGGAGAAACTAAGAGGGTGTCATATCTTGAAGTGACCCTGCGCCCGTCCCCTGAAAGTTGAATGAAGGAAAGGTGGTTCACTTAAGATTTCTATCCCGCCATGTGTGTACATTCCCACCATCTGCCACTCTCACGTTCTCTATTTTTTGCGCATTTCAGGTTATAAAAGGAAAAGAGAAGATGCAGATTATATTTTTATACATCTACATTGATGTTTTTCCCTGCATATAGCCATTTGACAGAGGTAGTTGGAATATGCCGACTGCATCTCTGCAGATGGGGAAGATCCCTCTCCATCAGGTGTCTTGGATATGACACTAAATATCTGACAGTGAGACTACAGTTCGGGATCTCTGAGGAATATGGAGTACCCTTTATGTCAGAACCACTCTGATATGGAGTGGGAGTTCCTGCTTGGGTCCCACCCAGCGTCAAACAGAATTATTTGATTATTCAGTATGCTTGAAAACATTTTACTCTGTGCAGATACAACTATTACTGTTTGATAGCGCATACTTGAAAACATTTAACAGTTCAAACAAATGATATCTGCTTCGTTGAAAAAAACTATTAATTTAAAATCATATACATGTATACAGAGCATTTAGCATTAAATAACCTTCATGAGTTGATATGCCTTTAAACCATATAAACTAACCTAACATAACTATATTTTTGTTTCTCCTAATATGAACATGTTTTCGCCCCAAGCTTGCTGCATTTCAATGTAAAAATATCCAGGGATTTGCGTTAAATACAGTGTAAAACTTAACACAGTATCTTAAGCAAATCTCCGAAAATTAAGCTATATAAATCCTCGAAAATTAGGCTAAATAAATCCAAGAAAATTAGGCTATATAAATCCCTTAAAATTAGGCTATATAAACCCCCGAAAATTAGGCTATATAATTCCCTGAAAAGTAGGCTCTATAAATCCACGAAAATTAAGCTATATAAATCACCGAAAATTAGGCTATATAATTCCCTGAAAATGAGGCTATATAAATTCCTGAAAATCAAACTATATAAAATTCTGTTTTTTGTCAGTAGGAACTGATTAAAAAAAAATGAATAAATGCAACATTTGAGAATTAATTTTTATTTATTTGTCCTCATCTGGGTAGGTGGTTTTTTTGTGTTGTTTCTTCTTTCACTACGTTTCGGTCAAATTTCACCTCTGGCCGACTTCAGGTGATTTTACCGCGACCTCGGATAGGAATGATGAGTCTTGTAACCGTATCCCCAGTAATTACTGCCTTCCATACTTGTTGTCTATCGCACCACGTTTTTGACCAAGTAAACCTCTGGCCAGCTCAGGTAGGATTTGAAACCGCTATCTTCTGACAATGCTCACCTGGAAACGTAGAGACTCAACACCTCTATCCGCTGCGCCAGTGGATTTATGTTAAATTTTGCTACTAAAAATGTTTAAAGGTCAGTGAATATTATATACGAGAAGTTCTTTTTCAAAATTTCGTAGTCCAAAGTCAGAGATGCTCTTTATATATGAGTGCATATTACCTGCCGTTGTTTAGAACTACCGCTTAAGAAAAGTAAAAGCCACTTAAAGGCTACTTCTTTTCGCAATATAACCTGTTTCTATCACCTTGTACAATTTCTTCAACATATTCTACAATAAATTGGCAAAAAACGAATTTTGTCTTGCACGATACGTCGAAATAACTCAGATCGAAAAACAAGAAAACACGGAAATATCTAGTAGAAAATAATTCTGGGTTCTGTTGCTCATGCTATGTTTAACTGTCATGATAATATATCTCACGACGTCACTACATGGATCCTCTCTGACACTATATATAGTGATTGACTGGATAAACGAGTCAAGTGAGTCTTTGTCAGTTACCGGTAACCGTTACTGTCAGAATTTCTGTAAATATATACTGGTGTAAAGCTTACATCTCTGCGTTATTCATTTCTGGCCCTTTAAGATCACAACATTAACCTATGTATATATCAAAGTTAATATCTGTATAACACAGTAACATACTTATCGACTTTGACAGGGGTGAGAATACGCAGATTGCATCCCTTGCGGAATTGTAAGCCTCCTTCCCACCAAAAATGGAGTCCTAGGTAACGACCCTCAACAATGATTGCAAATTATTTCTAAATTAGACGAATACTACAAACCATATAACTCTATGCAAATTATTAGTATTAAGATTAATTACTTGAAGCATTATCTTTTTTAGAAATGTCTATCATATTACTACTTGAGAGCCAGCTGGTGGTCTTTCACAGGAGTTTGAGAGACAATAAGTCTCCTCATGTCTCTAGGACTCTTCTCAGCATTCTCGCCGATCTCAATGCAGTAGTTAGGAGAGTCTCCACTCATCTCGTTATTTCCAAGTCCTCCAGTCCTTGTATCAATCCATTGGTGACTGTACGAACAGCACGAATTACAATTTGTATAACTATTGCTTTCATGTTCCACTGCTTTTTAATTCCCTACCAAGGTCGACGTATTTGTTGATTATTACAAGGTCTGGTCATCATGCCGAGATTATGTGATCTGTTTGTATGTCAAAGTCCCTGAAGAATTTGTGTGCTTCATTCTCCACGATAGATTCTGGTTTGTGCATATACCATTTGTTGGTATAGTCAAACTTCAATGTTTTGCACAATTCCCAGTGGATCATCTTACCCACCCAGTCGTGCTTAGTTTTATATTCTTTCTGAGAGAATTTTCTGCATTATTATGTGATTGGTGGTTTAGTTTATATCCCCAGATAACCTACATTTGCAGTTTTGCTGCATCTTACTTATTCTCGCTTTGAGATGATTGGTCCTTCTAGCGTTATTTTGTGCAGTTAATAAAAGTGATTCAGTTTCTCTCTTAAGGTTTCCCTTTCTTAGCCACGTCCATATTTTCTCGTTTGAGATGTTGCTTGTTAGTTGCTGAAAACGTCCATACAGTTATTTTAGGGCCATTTTTTTTTGTTCTGCTGATCCTCGTGCCGTCAGTATTGTTTCTCATGGCTGTAATCAGTCTTTTTCCGTGTTATGTAGTTTTTAACTCATTGTATTCAGTGTTGGCGAGGTCTCTTCCTCCCTCTTTCCTCGACACTTATAGTCTGTCAACGTCATCCCTGGGATGCAAGGCCTTATGCATGGCTATTACTTTTATTGTTCCCTGGTACATTTGTTTGAGTTATTCTGTTTACTTCAAGAATGGTCCCGAATATCTTATGAGGGAGACAACCCAGGTATTTATCCCTTTGACAATGTTCTTGCAATAGAGTTTTGTCTCGAGTAGTTTTCTGGTTTTTCTGAGATACTCTTTTTAATTTTTTCTTTCATCTCCACCTTTTTGATAGTGTCAGCTTCCAATATTCCCAAGTATTTGTAAGCTTCCTTATCTCAGATCGTTATGATGACTATTTTCTATGCCAAATTCCATTTTTATATCTTAACTGTAAATTCTCATAGTCCGTATTAGGGTTTCCAATTCCTTTTCGCTTTTGGCAAACAGTTTGATGTACATCATATGGTTGATCTTTTCTTGCGATGTACTGAGTTTGTATCCGGTTGTGCATTTCCTAAGGATGTGATATAATGGCATCATGGCTATCACAAATAGTAATGGTGATAGTGCACGTCCCTGGAATATGCCTCTTTGGAGCTTTGTCCTCCTGCTGTCAATTCCACTCTCCATGTTTGCTTGGTCTTCTCGATAAACTGTACGATTTGATCAGGTATTTTTTATATTTTGAGACAGTGTAGTATACAGCTTTAGGGGATCATATCGTAAACATTTTGTAGTCGATTCAGGCCATAGCTAGATTTTACGTCTCGTTTGACTTTCGTTGCATCTGTGTTGATCAACATATAGTAGTTCCTTTGTGACTCTGATTCTCTTGCAGCATCCTTTCTGTTCGCCCGGAAGATTCCGCGTCTTATCAATGTGTAGTAGATCTGCTCCCTAAATTGTGCCGTTAGTATTTTCCACATTATCAGTAAGCTCGTTTTGGGTCTACATTTGGTTTGGGCAGTTCCTTTGAGGAGATCTTTTTGGATCAGAGTGGTCTCCCTTTTGGTCACACATTCGGGTATCTCAGTTTTCTGTATGCATTTATTTTTTCAGTAGGACGTCTATCGTGTATGGAGGTGAATTTTTAAAACCAAAATCCGCAATGCTTCAAGGCCAGAGGTTTTCCACTTTGCTATCTTTTTAAATGTTGCCTTGAGCCCGTCGAAGTGTATGTTCACCTAAGGGCCTTCTTTGAGCATTCGCAACTCTGTTTCCATGTTGTTTATCCATTCGGCTTTTTTGTTATGATCTTTCCGTTCCCATATTTTGCTCCAAAATCTTCTTGCCTCTCTTTCCTATTCTCCTTCTAATTATTGTGAGATTTTTTTCTTTGTTTTGTAACGTCCTGTTTTGTCTATATTGTTTGGTTTTGTCTCGGTATCTTTTTAGGCTTCCTTCTTTCGCTAGTATTTTTAGCTTGGTCTCCTCAAGCTATATTTGAGTTCTAGTTGCCGTGCTTTTTCAGTTTCATCCGAAATTTTTATGTTCCCTTTTAGCATTCTTGCTTGTTGGCGTAGTCTTTTTTTTTTTATCTGCGATTCAAGTTTGAGTTCCCTCCTGGGTTTTGATTTTCTAACTGTGGTCTTCAAGGGGACCTCGATTTTTCGTAGACTAATTTTTTTCCTGCGTATATTAAATCGTTTAACTCCGTAATGTCGTTTGTGGGGATATTTGTCAATCAGTCGTTTACTTTCTCGGTCTTGGACTAGACTGTCCTCCAGTCATGGTTCCTGAGAGAAGGCAATGTGGTTTCTTTTCAGATATGATACTTTTAGTGATATCTACATTTTTTCCTCTTGGGTAAGTGTTTGTATTTGTGTGTTTGTGGTGCATGAGTCATTGTCATGAAGTGTTTGTTTGAAGACTATGGCTTTCCTGTATTCATTATCCCGGTTTCCGTGGTAGTTTTTTTTGGGGGGATTGCTTATATATTTGTCCGTTGATTTTTAGTATTCAAGGTCAGAAAACCAACGATTCTTTGTAATTGTCCTAAGATGGTCAGCGAGCCTTTGGTTTCTTGATTTAAATCTGCCAAATTCTGTCCAGATTTCTATCAATCTTTTTCTATACCTTCTTTTGACAGGATTGCTTCTAATATAAAAGTATATTGCTAGTTTGTTATCTTCCCTAGTTCATTTTCTACGCGGTGGTGTCTGGTGTGAGTAGTCTATTTGTTCATTGTTTGTGTATCTGAAAGAAGAATTATTTGTGTACCTGGAATATGAACAGCCAACATTCCCAGGATGCACAACGGGTCCCCATGTTGTCTCTCAAGGGAATACCTGCCAAGCATGACACCCAAACCTATGGTCAGGGCTCCAAGTTGATTTAGATTTAGATTTGTGATTTTTCATGGGAAGGATATTGTGGCTATACCAGACTCAGGCGTTGTTTATTATCTGTGCACCTGAAACAGATGTGACAAAGAACAGTCACGGTGACTGTTCATGAACAGTCGGTCACAAAAAATAAATGAATAAAATCTTAAGTTTTAACTGAGTTAGAGTCCGTTAAAAGTTAAAATCCTGCAATTTTTATATCTTATCTTTCCAAGTAAGTACCTGATCTAACTTCAAGTGTTCCTGTATTAGATTTATGGTTTTATATTTACTGCCCTATTTCGAAAGTTATTTCCACCAAGGCTGGTCTTTTCTTCATAAAGATTAGACTCCTCATGTCTTTCTGGTTGTATTGAGGATGGAAAAGGTTCTTACTTAACGCTTTCAGACTATATCAGGTACGTATATTTTCATCGATTGATAGAAGTCACACATAAACCATGTAGAATTTAACGCGATAAATTTAAACTAATTCATTTCGTGAGTTCGAAATAGTTTAGCTGAAAATGCATTTGAATTACAATTATTCACCGACAGATTTCACGTGTAACGAAATCAATGTTCTTTAAATTAAAGACAAATTTTACTAACACGACTTTCTTCGAAAAACATACAGCGAAGATTCGATTATTATTATTATTATCAATTACTTTTCCAAGTTTTTCACATCAGCGTTAGTCAAGGGTTTTTCACTGGCGTTTAAGTGACAGCAGGTCTCATTTAAGTTTTCATGGCTTTTTTCAAATTCCGGCCGATCTCAACAACGCTGTAATTTTGATGGTCTCTATTCGTCTTCTTAATTCCAAGACCTCTTGTACTTTTACCTGAACCTTGGTGACTGTATCGAGCGCAGCATTTACAATTTGTGTCACCCTCATTTTCATGTTCCATATTTTTCAATTCTCAAGCAAGGTCTAAGTTGTTATCTCTCTTCTCACTTTCTCTCAGTTTTATTGTGTGATCAGCCGGAACAGCCTAGTCCACTATTTGCGTTTTTTTTTTCCTTTATTGAAAGGTCCAAATATTTGTCTTTTTTGTAGTTTTTATTCCGGGGTCTGAAGTGATGGCAAAGTCACGTATTCGGCAGGTTCTTTTTTTTTTTTTTTTTTTTTTTTTTTTGTTGACTACCACTAGATGTGGTCGTCTGGCTGAGATGAGGTGGTTTGTTTATATATCAACGTCCCAGAAAAGTTTGTGTATCTCATTTTCCAGGAGAGATTCCTGGTTGGAAATAGAGCACTTGTTCATATGGTCAAATTCAAATTTCTTTCACAATTTCCGGTGGATTACATTCCCCACTAAGTCGTGCCTCGTCTCTTCTTCTTCTTCTTCTTCTTCTTCTTCTTCTTCTTCTTCTTATTATTATTATTATTATTATTATTATTATTATTTACACCTTTTCTTGTTTTTACATCAGCGTTAACTGGTGGTTTCTCATTGGAGTTTGAGTGACAGCAAGTCTCCTTAAGTCTCCTGGACTCTTTTCAGTATTCTGACTAATATCAACAATGCTATTGTTTGGATGGACTCCACTTGTCCGCTTTTTTACAAGTCCTCCAGTCCTTTTACCAATCCTTTGTTGACTGTACTAAGAGTACCAAATACGATTGTTATCACCGTCACTTTCATGTTCTACAGCTTTTTCAATTCCTTAGCAAGGTCCAAGTACTTATCTTTCTGTTCGATTTATTTCAATTTTAATCAACCGGGACAAAGTCCACAATTCATCGTGTTCTCTTTTTTAAATTGATTATTACTTCGTCTGGTCGTCTGGCCGATAGTAGTTGATCCCTTTGTGGCTCAAAATCCCTGTGGAGTTTATGTATCTCGTTGTCTAGGACAGATTCTGGGTTGTGTATATACCATTTTTTTCATATGGTCAAATTTCAATTTCTTGCACAATTCCAAGTAGATTACCGTGCCTACCCAGTCACGTCTAGTCTTATACTCTTTCTATGCTTGTTTGCTGCATTCACTTATTATATGATTGATCGTTTCTACTCTGTCACCACATAATATTCATTATATTAATTATCATTATCACTATCATTATTCATTTAGTTATTTATTTCAAACTGATATGAAGTCAACATTGCTCTGAGAAAAGATTTATGGAGTTTTGAACAGAAATTAAATCAGTGACACTTAAGTGATTCATTGATCTAAGCTTGTCCTAACTTAACACATTATCGTAGAACTATTTCCAGTTTAACCGGGCCATTGTCCTAATGAGTAGAGTGTTCACCAATGGTCTGGGATACCGGGGTTCAATCCTAGGTCGAGTCATACCAAAGACACAGAAAATGGTGCTCGTTGCCGCCTTGATTAGCACTCAGGACTATAAGGTTATGATCAAGAGTAAAATGGAGCAATAAAGGGAATGAAGTAGCGCCCTCCCCTACACCTCGGTGTAGTAACTATTGAAAAGGGAGCCTTCGGGTCACCCTCGACTTAGGTCACCAACTTTACTTTTACTTTATTTCCCATTTGCAATTTTATCTTTTTATAAAAGAAATTTAATGTAGTTGAAAATCCGTTTTAATACTAACATGTTCTCCTAGGAACATTAAATCATAGATTGTTTTAGTTGTCTAAATTTTTGAGACGAAGCTTATTGATTTTTATCATTAAGGGTTTTTGTCTTCATCTTTATTGTTATTTTCACAACGTTTTTTATGGCTAACAGAATCAGAACAGGCGACCCCCGTGGATTCAATAAAGAACGTAGATCAAAGTTCCGTGAAGGTTCCCGAGTTCGACAAATAGCTGAAGAAGGCTAGATGACATATCGGCCAAAATGTTGTGGAAATAACAATGAAGATGAAGACAATAGTCCGAAAACCCTTAATGTTAAAGATGAATTGTTTTGTTTAGAAAAAGATTAACTTCTTATAAAAAACATTTATAAGTGTGTACTTTATAGGTATTACTATTTCTCGGATGGAGTGCTGAGTAAGAATCAAATATATTAGACCTGTGAACTGTAGAAAAGATTACCTTCTTGGTCATAATTCTACAAAATGTTCTTTTGCTGAATGTGTACAGATAAGATGATCCAATTAAAAATATTCATTTTTACCCCACCACCGCCACCACACGAACAGGGTAGGAAACAAAGTCAATTTTTAAGTGGGGTTTAACAAGTTTGATTTAGTAAATGTAATTTTTATTTAATAGCATATCAACCATCTAGGAAAGTTTGATTTCAAAATGTTCTTTCTCCAAGACTGAATCACATTCCAACTTTAAAGATCGCAGTGTTCTCAATTTTTTACTCAAAGCTGAAGGCAGAGTAGTTTGTTTCATAACTTTCTTAAGGGTGATAACACTATGTGAAATACAAACAGCCTCGTCCAGGTATTAAACTCTGGCCATCGAGTCCATTTCGTAAAACGATATTCATTGTACCATCAATGCTTGCTATAAGAAATATCAGTTGTTTTGTGGTTTGATTTTATTGCTCATCAATCTTTTAAGGATTTTATGAAGAATTAGGGTCTTTATTTTTGTATTTTGGATGCGATTTTTTAAAATTATTATACCATCTAGTTTTTTTGATAAGTCAATGATATTTCCAGGTTTTAGTTGAAAGAGTTCAGTAAGTTATTTTTGTTAGTGCCTATCTATCTAATAGGTATTAACTTTTGACATTACACAAGGATATGTTTTACTGTGATCATTGTGCCGTATGCGCATTCAGACCGTTTCTCCGAAGAAATCTGATGGTAATTGATTCATATGTTCGATGTTCTAAACAATAGCCTAAAAGCAACAGTAAATACAAAGAAAGGTTTGCGTGATATTACCATTGGTTAGTATTCGTCGTAGTAGTCATACAGATACCTTTGTTATTGTTCTACTTAGTCCGGCGTAAAAAAGTGTACATAAAAACAGAGAAAACTGGTGATAAGTAAACGTTGAAATCTCTATGCTGAATATGTCAAAATCTGTATATAAGGATAGATAGATAGATAGATAGATTTGCCAGTGTTATTAGTGTAGTTTTCATTCGGTGTTCCATATATTTGTCTTAGTGTGTATTCATATATCTATCTGACTAGTGATGTATATATATATATATATATACATATATATATATAGTATTATTCGGTCCAGTTAAAACGGAGTATGGAGTAATTCCATCAGGACAAAAAAGAAAAGATTCAACAGTGAACATTTAAATTTTCCTGGTAAAGAGCTCAATGTAATGGAAATTACAGAGCGATAATTTCTTTAAGAAAAAATAAAACCGGTCACATTAAGATTACAAATTTATTTCCATCCTGTTATATATTTTTGATATAAATCAAAAACACGAAAAAAATTAACAGTTAATTTTTTTCGTGTTTTTGATTTATATCAAAAACATATAACAGGATGGTACTAAATTTATAATCCTAATGTGACCGGTTTTGTTTTTTTCTTAAAGAAATATATATATATATATATATATATATATATATATATATATATGTGTGTGTGTGTGTGTGTGTGTGTGTGTGTGTGTGTGTGTGTGTGTCTAATTGAAAGAAAAATGAAACTACAATTCTGAATTTTTTTCCTCCAATTTTATAAAAAAAAAAACATGTTTTCGCTCTGCACGTGAGTTTCAATATATTTTTAATTTGAAACTAACCGTAAAGTCGATAGCCATTAGCACTGAGGACCCAACTGGATATTCTTACCCCTTGGATTATTACCTAATAGTCTAACCCTTAAACTATTTTCCTCGGATTATATATATATATATATATATATATATATATATATATATATATATATATATATATATATATATAATAGGGAACACACATACATGCGCCCACACAGATCCAGTCGGTTGGAGCAGCAAAATACGTCGACTGAATCTCTGCTGAGGGATAAGACTCCCCACCCAACGAGTATCCTGTTTATGACACTAAACAATCTGATGGTGAAGCTGCAGTAATATTAGAGCTTTGGGGAATGCGGAGTACCCTTTCATTGCCTTAGCTCCCACGTCTACTCTGGGCCGAAGTGTTAGCACCTGATTATTTGAAATTAACTGTTTCTATGTACATTTTTTATTTTTGCCATTGAGGTTATAATAATTACGGGGATGCGTATTTCCGGTTCTCCTGGGAAGACGTGGCCCTGGAAGTGACAGTGTTCTGTGTAAAGAGTACGGATGTAACTTGCAAGACACATTCAGGTTAATTGGCCACGTAATTAACATGACTAGTTAATTTGGCATCACTTGCATGAGATGTGTGCTGCTGGCTGAGTGGTAGGCTTTTGGCTCTACATATTTCGGACGCTGGTTTGATCTCTAGTGGGGTGGGGATCACGGTATGTGCATACTGCTGATGAGACCTAATAAGGTTGAAACAGCAGTCCAGTCGTTTGATATGTCGCGCGCAAGTGTTCGCCATATTTTCTGGTCGTAGTAATTAAAAGCATAACGGTTTTGACATTTAACTGTGTGTTTAAACTGCGTTCTTAAACTAAATTGAATCGTTTGAAATAGAACTGTGTGTAAAGAAAATATTTAAATATCGGAACATATTATTTTCGCAGGTTTTATAAATAGTGAACAATGTTAAAACCTTTTTTATTTAATCTGATAGCCTTTGTTTAACTATGTGCTTTGCGGGCTCTTTGGGTCAAAATTACGGCAAGCTTAGGCTTAGAAACTCTGGAAGATTCGATGTTTCAAAAACATCTCGTTGTTTTAGATTTGAAAAAATTGTCTTAAAACATCATTCATTGACTGAGTATATATAAGACCGTATGGCCGTTCTTTGAGAACGTACTGTAAAAAAAAATCGTTGTTACCGTTTGCTTTAAAAAATGGACAAAGAAGCAAAATATTATGGTTGGTTCTTTGCAAAGTGACCTTGAGCATTTGATGGCTAAGGGCTTTTTTAAATAGAGGGAAGAGCCGAATTACGAAATGATCTTTTATCATATCCAGATAACGCAAGTTGAAAATAACATTAACATACAGCGCCCGTCTCTAAACGAATCACACTCGATCGAATGGTATACATATCCATGATACAAGAAAAATAAATGTTATGAACA
Source organism: Sepioteuthis lessoniana (assembly GCA_963585895.1). Lineage (NCBI taxonomy): Eukaryota > Metazoa > Mollusca > Cephalopoda > Myopsida > Loliginidae > Sepioteuthis > Sepioteuthis lessoniana. Next base: position 43,120,527 of record OY757914.1, read on the forward strand.
AAATTTCATCATCAAAATTTTTAAAAAATGTGTTTCAACATTTATTTATTCATCTTTTTATGCTGAGAAAAAAACTATTTGTTTATAGGTTTTTCAGGAAAAAAGCAAAAAAGAAAAAAGTCTTGGAAATATTTTTGTCGATGTTCTGATTGTGCCAAGAGAGTGGAGCTCTGTTTAGAAGTAACCTAGGCTTTGTGGACGTTCAATAAGCTCAACATAGTCTGGCACAAGAAAAAATATTGAGTGTCAATGTGAAGGGATTTATTTATAAACCAACCCCTCCAGATGATCAGGATTTGATGCAAAATCAATTTTAAGCAGAAATTAACTGGTATGAATTTAAAGTTTTCCTTCTCATTGACTGCTTACCATCCAAGGTTAAACGGCCCAGTTATCTCTACAATTTATCCATCAACGGAAAGAGAATAGGATGTTTTTTTATCTTTTATTAGTATATGCGAAATTTTAACACTCTTGTCCATGAGCAAGAACGCGGGTCGTTTTTACGTCAATATTCATAACGGTACGAGCCTCTCAAGCTGAAGTTATTCAGTCGGCTGGGAGTGTACAATACACCGACTGCAGCTCTGCAGAGCGGTAAGACCTGCCCAAAGAGTGTCCTGGATATAACAATAAATAACCTGATAGTGAGGTTCCAGTGATGCTGGAACTTTGGGAAATGCGGAGCACCCTTACATTGCCATTGCTTCCAGTTTCACTCTGGCCCGGCGTGGTAGCATCTGATAGGGCCCTATCTATGGGTTAAATATAACTACTGTATACTTATGCAAAACTGAATTGTTTGACTAAACTGAATTTCTTTGACAATTAAAACCTACTTACATTTAAACTGCGTGTTTATGCTAAACTGAATTATTTGAAATGGAACTCATTTTTTACATTGAAATTTTACTTACACTAAACTGATTTGTTTAATATAGAACTGTTTTGACATTTAACAGTGTGTAAACAAAATCCGAACTCATACTAAACTGAATTAGCTGAATTAGAACTGCTTAATTAAACTGAATAGCTTGAAATAGAAATGTTTTCAATATTAAACTATACTTAAATTTAAACTGCGTACTTGTCCTAAATTGAACTGTTTAAAATAGAACTATTTTCATAAAAATGGATTTGGTGTTAAATGTCCTATAAAGGTTGATATGCCATAAAAACCAACCAACCAACCAACCAACCAAACCAAATTGTAATTCAAGGTCATTTTATAGTGATGAGTTATACTGGAAGAAACGTTTCCGTATGGTATTTTAAAAAATATTTGGTTTTGTCGGCATTTCCCTTGATAGGTGCCGCAGCCACTGAGAAATAATCCCAACACTTTTTACCTCTTTTAAACAAGGAAGCATATGCTGTCTCGTGAAAGGTTTCCTGGAACGAGGCAGTTTGCACCTCACAATTGCGTAAACACGCCTTGAAAAGGTATGAATCCAACTATTTGCCTTCTTTTTATGGGCAAATAGAAGAACAGACAGAACTATTAAACTGCGGTATGGTAACCTATCCAGAGGAATGAAAATTCAAAATTCAAATAGTTTTACTCCCCTTAAGAACTGACCTTGTGTCGTATCCTGCTCGTGGTGAAAGAATTGGATGAGTGCATTCAGTCAGTTTACGCTGAAGGCATCTGTTTCTGATTGATCAGTGGTTAGGTAGCAATGAATATGTTTAAAGTTAGCTGAGTGACCACTTAACAGCAGATACATTACGCAAACTGAGGCTTTCTTTTTGCTCTAAACAAAGCTTCGTAAATGACAAAAGCATCTGACAGAGAAAAACGTTTTGCAACTTGATCTTGCATACCAGTTTGCTGATGTTAAGAACTGGACTTTCACTTAATGTTTGTTTTTGTGCAAAACTGTGATAATTTTAGAATACGAATCTGGGTCAATAGTCCAAATTTTCATTATGTTTAATAGAAAAGGGTAGAACTATCTGGAAAACAAGCATTTATGAAAACTAAGTTATTGTAATCAACAGGCTTCATAAAATATATTAAAAAAAAACTAGATAAAATTATTCAAGTTAGAGATATATAACGAGAATTATTGACGATGGATGGAATAATGTTTTTAAAAAATTAACATTTATGTAAGGTAAATTATTATTATCAAATGTCTTCATGAAATTCATCTCAAAGAAACTAGATTAAATCATTTAAGTTTTCATGTATTTTTTTCAAAATCGTGAAAAGGAAAAAATATATATATACCGTGAAATGTCCTAATAAGTAAAGTGTTCCCCAATCGTCTGGGAGACCGGGTTTCAATCCTAGATTGAGTTATAACAAAGACTCAAAAATGCTACTTGCTTAACACTCAGCATTATAAGGTATGGATCTAGGGTAAAGTGGGCCAATCAAGGGAATAGAGTAGTACCCTTCCTTACACCTCAGTATAATAGTTATTGAAAAGGGAGTCTTCGGATCATCTTTGACAACTTTTTAATATTGTGGAATTAATTGCTAAAAAAAAAAAATTAAATACTTAGTTGTTCCTCGTCGGGATATTTTATTCTTGATTCTTTCAGGCATGGATTTTATTAATTTAAAGTAATATTCTTGATCAAAGAAATTTCATCATTTCTAAATGAATGAACCTTCTGAGGAACATTTTTTTCAAAAAAGTGCCACCATAAATGTTCAACTGGATTTTGATCGAATAGTTCGCTGGACATGTCATTTTCACCCTTAAATCAAGATGTCCAGTTCTAAAAAAAAAAAAAAAATATTAGAAAATTTATCTGTCATTAATTTATTTATTATTTATTTATATGACAAACCTAGGAGAATATTTGTGTGTTTCATCCATTTTAGTAGGATTTGTATATGACCGTGACAGAGAAGGTATATATTGAGAAAGAGAGTCAATCAATTTTCACAATGATTACTAAAACAGTGGGCGAAGTCAGGTGAGACAAACACTTTTTTTTCAGTGCGGAGGGCAAAAATAAAGATACAACGTGAGACATACCAGATACTGCAAATTTTCGCGAAACACGGGATTGTGTAAGTGCAACTACATCTATATTCGGCAAAACTTTTCTGTGGGACGTTTTCTTTCTCTAACGGACAAGATTCATGGATGTGGACGAAGCGTGACGGTACGATTTTACACCAAATCAACAAAACGATGTTCATAGGAGCTTCGACCATTTGATCAATGGGGGAATCGTTAGAATTAGAGTATTCAAATGTAAGGAAACTATTTTGATGAAATTAAACTTTCGTTTTTGTTCATTTCTATCTTTATAAATTAAGCTTTAGTCTCGATACTTTTTAGACTCCCTCATATACATACATGTATTCATATATATATATATATATATATATATATATATATGTGTGTGTGTGTGTGTGTATATATATATATATATATATATATATATGTGTGTGTGTGTGTGTGTGTGTGTGTGCACGTATATGTGTGAGTTAGCGCGCCAGGTACTGGTTTCAACATTCGTGTGGGAAGATAAGCAATCGATTGATTTAAAGAAAATTCGATCGATCAGTGTATAGATATGAATGGATCATATTCATTCGATCATAGATTTAATGATATACAAAAAAAAATCGATTACTTGATGTATCGATTATTATAATGACAATACTCGAAATGCTGCTGTTCGATATATTTATTGTAAAAGGGAACTTATATTTTTTGCTAAGATTAACCGATGATTACATGTATATGAACAGTTAAAACGGTGAAACAAAAGTGACTATTGGTCTGGTTCTTTATTTAGACATCATGATCAAAGTGAACTGCAAAATACTTATCAATGGGAGCAGGAATACGTTAATTGCATTTCCTGCAGGGTGGTAAGACCTTCTCCTACAAAAATATCGGATGTCTTTGCTATGAGATTAAACTTCAACAAGCGTTGAAGTTCCAGTTCTGGATGTCACCTGATCCTTGCCATTATTTCCAGGTCCACTCTGACCCGGGATAATAGAATTTCTAAGGATCCCATCAATGGCTTGATTAGATTTGTTTGTGACTTATTAAAAGCGCATGAGAATACGTGGAACCATGTAAACAAATATTAATTAATAATAAAGAATAGTTTACTGGAAACCATATGATTGTCTGCGAAAGTTTCCAATAAAGATAAATACTAGAAACCATATAAATTTTGCAAATGATTAATATTAAAAATAGTTTCTTGAAGCAATTTTTTTTAAGGAACTATGCTGATATTTCACTCTTTGCAAGTTTTTTTCATTAGCATTAGCTGATAGCCTGTCACTTACGTCTGAATTACAACGAGTGTCAAGGTCTCCATAACTTTTCTCAGTATCGATTATTATTATTATTATTATTATTATTATTATTATTATTATTATTATTATTCCCTCATTAGAGCTTTTCACATCAGCGTTAGCCGATGGTTTTTCACAGGAGTCTGAGTGACAGCAAGTCTTCTCAAGTCTCCAGAACTCTTCTTAGTAGTCTGGCCGTTTTCAACAATGCTGTCGTTTGGATGGTCTCCACTCGTCCGCCAACTTCCAAGTCCTCTAGTCCCTTTAGCAATCCTTTAGTTACTGTTCCAAATGCACCAATTTCAATTGGTATAATTGTCACCTGCATGTTCCACAGTTTTTTCAATTCCCTAGCAAGGTCGAGGTATTACTTACTCCTTTAGAGTTTTTCACATCAGCATTAACTGTTGGTCTCTCTGAAATTTGAGTGACAGGAAGTCTCCCCAAGTATCCAGGACTCTTCTCATTATTCTGGCCGTTCTCAATAATGCTGTCATTTGGATAGACTCTACCCGTCTGCCAACTTCCAAGTCCTCCAAAAGGACCAAACACAATTGGTACAATCGTCACTTTCATGTTCCATAGCTGAAAAACTGACTTGGGATTTGAATATCCTAGCAAGACTTGACATACCATAAAACAAACAATCCATCCCAACAACTAGATTTATAGCTTACATTGTTATTATCAAATCAGTATAGTTTTTTTTAAATATTTGAGTGTAATTGCTTGCTAATATATATATCAACAGACAGGGATGCTTGAAGCCATATCAGTTGCGTCAGCTGGGGCCGTTAAATTCGCCGACTAAAAAGGGGTAAGATACCCCCTCCAAAAGGAATACCCTGGATATGACACTAAATTGCATCTGATAGTACAGTTCCAGTTTTGAAGCTTTGGGGAGTGTAGAGTACACCTTCACTGTCATAACTCCCGGGACAACTCTGACCCAGATTCTTAGTGCTTATTAGGGTACTATACATCGGTCAATAGAACTATTATATCATTTACTGTATTTGAAATCCTTTAACTGTGTGGAAATTGAACTGTTAGTGTTTAAAGCAAATCTTGGAACTATTCAACGGTGTGCAAACAAATGATTTATATGGAATAGAATTTGTGCTGGATGAGGATATTTAAAACCATTGATCACTGTGCTGATAAATGAGCTCATGCTCGTTTAAAAATGCCACCTACCAACTATTCTTTTACAAATCATATGTATGTTATATATGCATAAACATAAGAAACCATCCAGCTCTGTGCAAATAAATGAGCTCTATATCGTTTAAAATGTTCTTTAAATCCAATTTTCTTAAAAAAAAAACACGTATCAACAGGATTTGGCATTAGATAACTATCAAGGTTTGATATGCCATTAAACCAAATAACCAAACGAAACGTTAAAGCCATATAACAGAAAATAAAAAGAAAACGACTCACCTTGATATAAGATAACCTACAGAAAGTTGACATGGTGTAAAACCAACCAACTAACCAGCGGGAGGTGCCCGTGGTGTTTTGGAGGTGCCCGTGGTGTATTGGTTATCGTCGTAGGAAATGAACACTGTGACACGAGTTCAAATCCGGGACGAAACTCATTGCATTTCACATAGCACTAATACCCTTGGGAAAGGTATGAATCCAATTATTCTCCCTCCAGCTATGGGTAAATAGTAGGACAGACGAGGTTCTTCAGCCTTGGTTAGGCAACTAGTCTAGGAGAACGAAAAACTCTGAATTCAAACCTGTTAAACTCCGCTTAAAAATTGACCTTGTGTCATATCCTGCCCGAGCGGAGGGGTTGGTAAATAGGAACTAACCAGTGAGCCAGCCAACTAAACAAATTACCTGATAACTGCTATGGAAAGTCTTTGTAGTAAACATTAAACTCAAATGAATTATTAATTTTCTCGTAGTATTTGTTTGATGTTATACTAGTTAAAATTGATAGCAAATGAGTCTGTATTATGCATCCCTTAATATAAATTACTCACAGTACTTTCATACAGGTTTTAACATCTTCATTACTAAAAAAGAAGGATAAAAATCGCTTTTATAAGATCTTAAGAAGACTATTTCTATTTAATGGACCAGTTATTTTAAACTTTACAGTCCAGGAGATTATTGCGCTCACTTCGACTGGCTAGTACTCTGTGATTTCAATTCTCTACTGAAAATGGTTAAGAACTCCCGACATTAAGGAATCATTTTGCTGTAATTACAAGCAGCTGTCTGATGTTTTCCCAATGTTTCATCGTATATTTACATCTGCTGTACTTGTAATAATGTATGCGTAAAATGAAACACTTTCGCTGACAGAAATACACATACGAGGGTCTTTCGAAAAGTTCTGAGCCTCACCCACAAGGAATCAGAGAAATGTGACAGTTTTCTACTCATTTTTTAAAAAACTCCCCCATGACATCAATGCACTCAGTTTAACGATGCTCAAGCATTGCAATCTTTCACCGAAGAAAGGAGCATTTCGTCCTTCAACAACTCGTCCACTGCACAGATAACCACATCCTTATTTCTAAAAAAGATTCCTAGACAACGGTGAATTTTAGTCGATTTCAATGTTTTATCCAATACAGTAAAAATCTTCTGGAAACTTCATGCAGGTATTTCTTCTCTAGGAATTTTGAAATCATCAAAAAATCTATCAAATCAATATCAATTATTGGAAAAGGTTTTATGCCTGGATTTACCAAACTTCCTCATCACGGTAGGATTTAAAAGAACTTCAATTTTTAAGCGGATTCAATTTTTTGGCCATTGGAGGGCTTGTTAGTTCTCTCTGTTTTGAAATCAACGATCGAGTGTTCTTGCTTAGAATGGTTCAATTCTCTTGGTCACCTAAAATGTCAGTTACATATATACCTAACTACTTCGCCTCCAGCATAATGCGAAACAAGGCTAGTTTTTAAGCAGAAGAGTTTAAGGAGCCTCGTCTACCCTACTATTTTGCCCGTTGTTCGAGAGAGAATTGTCGGATTCATACTATTACCAAATATTTTAGAGCTATGTGATATGCAAAAAAAACCGACCGGGAATTAAAGTCTGATTACCGAGTCCATTTCCTTTGGCAAGTGGGATTCAAATTCATGAAACACAAAGAAGTCAGATTCAAATCCTGGTTGGCTGTTTCAGCAACTACAACCTGAGCAGTGGAAACGGGTACATTATCCTGGAGCCAGTGCACACCAACGCTTAGCTTTCCTCTGCTCTTTGACTTGACTGCTTCCTTAATTTTGTCTTGTTTCTCTTGCATACTGTCAATCAATATTTTTTTCAGTTTTCCACGGAGACTATCATTAATACATCTTCAGAATTCCAGAAAACGGGAGCCTTAATCTTGGCAACTAATTTAGCCTGCTTGGACAGAATGAGACACAAGGCCAGTTTTTAAGCAGAAGTTAACAGATTTAAATTCAGAGTTTTCCTTATAGACCAGTTGCTGTACCGAGTTTAAGGAGCCTCTGTCTACCCTACTATTTTTCCCATTGCTCGAGAGAGAATAGTCGGATTCATACTATTACCAAATATTTTAGAGCTATGTGATATGCAAAAAAACCTGGCCAGAAATTAAAGTCTAATTACCGAGTCCATTTCGTACGAACATAACTTTTAGCACTTACAAGAATGTTTGTTTTTATGGGTGATAGTTTACTATCGCTAAAAGTTGTTATGAACGGGAGTTAAGATTTCTCTTTCGTAATGATCACGTTATAACGACATGCGAGTTTCAAAGTCACTTTTTGATTTTTACGACCAGAATTTTTATTTAATATATATACTTAATAAGATAATTATATATATATATATATATATATATATATATATATATACTTATAAGGGAATGCATTCAATGTCTGACCATTGTTGCCGTAGTTAATTCTCTTCACTTGGATTGCTGTACAAAAGCAGTACTAAAAAGACTTTAGATCCCCGTTGTAACTTCGCGATGGGAACAAGTTGACAAACGCGAAACTCTATCAAATATACACCAAAGGTTTATTTACGACAATATAGCAAGCAGTCACCGGGGGAAATAAAGGGAGCATGGAAACATGAGACGACCGTCAGCTAGATAAAAATAAGCAACCTATCATAGAGAGAGAGAGCAGATACAGACCTTAAATATTTTCCTGGTTCTAACGTGCTTGTACACAGCGTCTAACATACCCTTTAGGGCGCATCAAAATTGGAAGCTCGTAAACTTTCTTCTCTATACATCGTGGCTCGTTTTTTACAGACGTCTTCACCTTATTGCGTCGTGTCATCGACTCTCGAAACGGCACAATTTGTCCCTTCCCTTTCACCTGTCGTGTCATGAGCAACTTTCGCCTGCACCACGCATGTGTACAACATTTCTGACCTTTATTTTTCCTAGATCATTTTCAGCCTTTTTATTCAGTGACTACTTTCTGAATTATTCATTTATTTATTTATTCATATATTCATTCAATTTTCTATGAGCCGTTCAATTAAGTAACACTGCTAATGATAATATCTTCCGATCACGAGTTTCCTTTAACGATTCAGTGTCACCAGTGTTACATAATCAAATAAATTCACTAATTATCTCCCTTTGTTCTATAAGCACTCCTTACTTATCAATTAATCTTTTAAGTTTGGTATCCATCGTTACTCTTTCCTGTTATTTGCTAACAATAATCACAATCAACTATAGACAAAATATAATATAGATTGATGTCAAGCCCAGTCAGTCGTTGTAGAATACGCTGACTGCATCTCTGCAGAAGAGTAAGACCCCTACATACTAGTGTTCTACATATGACACTAAACTACATCTGATGGTGAGGTTCCTGTCATGGAGTTTTGGGGAGTGTGAAGTACCTTTTTATTGCTATTACTCCGAGGTTGACTTTATTCCAGAGTTGTAATACCTTTTAGAGTCCAAATTGGGTCAAATAGATAATAGTTAATACCGTCTGTGTGTAAATAAAACTATTAGTGTTTGGTAGCAATACTGAAAACCATTTAACAGTGTGTAATCAATCAATGAGATGACAATTTTTGGAACCATTTAACTGTGTACTTACAAATGAACTAAGTTTCATTTAAATATCTCTTAAATAACAAATAATATATATATATATATATATATATATATATATATATATATATATATATATATATATATATATATATAATGCCCAACTACAACTATGCCCAACTACCGCATAGAACCCAAAATCGAAAGTGGTTAGAGAAAAACGTGCACATGTGAAAACTGCCTCCAAAAGCTATAGGAAGAACCCAACAAACACAAATGCCATAAAACTAAAAAAAAGGCACAATACCAATTAACAGGCATATATCTAAAAGAACAGACAGAATACATACAAAATCGGATAGATAAGATTACAGACTCAATAGAAGACAGGCAATCGAGGATAGCCTGGCAAACAATAAACGAAGAGAGTAAAAAGATGAGCACAACCAAAGCAAAATTGAAAGCTATAAGAATAAAACTGTGGAAACAGCATTTCGAAAATCTACTAGGAAACCCATCGAAAGTTACGCATGAACCAATCACCAGAATTATTTGTAAACAATTAGACATTAAACTAGGACCGTTTACGCAAGAAGAAATCGACTCTGTTCTTAAAAAAAACAAAAATAGGAAAGCTGCAGGGCTGGACGAGATTCCCCCCGAAGTATGGTAAACCAGACAATTCGACGACATACTGCTCCGACACAGGAACGCAGTCTATAATCAAAATCCGATAGACAGAGGGATGAAGAGATGCATCCTCCCCTTCCCTAAAAAAGGGGACCTCAGATTAGCGAAGAACTATCGAGGTATAACTCTTACATCAATACCAGCCAAAATTTACAATGCCCTACTACGAAACCGCATAGGATCCAAGATCGACAACATCCTTAGGAAAAACCAAAATGGATTCAGAAGAAATAGATCCACGACCTCACAAATATTGACCATCCGTAGAATCCTTGAAGTTGTACGGGCAAAGAACCTACAGGCAACAATTCTATTTGTGGACTTTACCAAGGCCTTCGATTCCATTCACAGAGGGAAGTTGGAACAAATCCAACTATCATACGGCCTACCAAAAGAAACCGTAGCAGCAATAACGATTCTCTATAGAAACACCAAAGTGAAAGTACGTTCACCAGATGGAGACACATAATACTTCGACATTGTAGCAGGAGTACTACAAGGGGAAACACTAGCCCCATACCTCTTTATCATCTGTCTAGACTACCTGTTTAGAACATCGATCGACATAATCAGAGAAAATGTGTTCGAGCTGACAAAGAAAAGAAGCAGAAGGTATACCGCAAAAACAATTACCGACGCCGACTACGTCGATGATATAGCGATACTGGCAAATACGCCCAACCAAGCCGAAACACTACTGAATAGTTTGGAACGAGCCTCCGCTGGCATTGGTCTCTATATAAATTCACACAACACTGAATATATGTGCTTTAATCAAGCAGGCCACATCTCCGCACTTGAGGGAACCTCTCTGAAACTGGTAGACAAATTGACCTACCTAGGAAGCAGTGTCTCATCAACCGAAAAAGACATTGACACACGGCTACCGAAGGAATGGACAGCTATCGATAAGCTATCGATCATTTGGAAATCAAACCTGACCGATAAAATGAAACGCAGTTTAATCCAGGCAGCGGTCGTGTTGATACTGCTGTATTGATGCACCACTTGGACGCAAACAAAACGGCTGGAGAAGAAGCTAGACGGCAATTACACAAGAATGCTGAGAGCAATATTGAACAAGTCATGGCAGCAATACCCCACAAAGCACCAACTATACGGCCACCAGCCTCCCATCACGAAAACTATCCAAGTTAGACGAACCAGACACGCAGGACACTGTTAGAGAAACAGAGACGAGCTCATAAGAGATGTACTCCTATGGACCCGCACATATGGCCGAGCAAAAGCAGGACCAGCAGCTAGAACATACACACAGCAGCGATGTGAGGATACGGGATGTAGCTCTGAAGACCCGCCAGAGGTGATGAATGATAAGGAAAAGTGGCGAGAGAGGGTCAGGGATATCTGTGCCAGCGGCACGTCATGATGGTGATGATATATATATATATATATAGATATATAATGTAACTAGAAGAAAATCCAACTACGGTTAAAGCGTCTAAATATCTGAGACGACGCTTGATGACTTTTATCATTATGGGTTTTCGGACTATTGTCTTAATCTTTATTGTTATTTCCACAACGTTTCGGCCAATATATCCTTGTTCAGGTGTTTGTCGAACAAAAATTCACTCCGAATTGTCCAGCAGGATACATAGCATAACGGTTATAGGCGTTGGTTCCCTAAGGAGACAATCATCTGGAGGTTGTAGGCTCAACCCTGGCTGCAGGCAAGTAACAATACAGGGATACTTAACACTTGTACCCGGTTATGGCTAACGGAATCAGAACAGGCGACCCCCGTGGATTCACTAAAGGACGTAGTTTGAAGTTCCGTGAAAGTTCCCGAGTTCGACAAACACCTAAAGAAGGCCGGAGGACATATCGGCCAAAACGTTGTGGAAATATCAATAAAGAGAAGACAATAGTCCTAAAACCCTTAATTATAAAAATACGGTTAAAGTACCATTATAAATTTATTTCGACAAAGAATATTTTCTTTGCCTTATCAAATGACATATACACTGCTTTTTGGGATGAGATCAGCAAATATAGTTTATTATATATATATATATATATATATATATATATATATATATATATATATATATATATATATGAACAGGATTTCGCATTAAATAACCAATAAAGTTATATATGCCAAAATATAGAACCAACCTATACAAAATGGTGTCAGAAGATTAATCAAAGCTAAAGATCCACAAGTAATACTGTAATTTTTAGTAAATAGATTTTTTACTCTACTCAGAGGCTTTAAACTTGGAGGGCAAAAACTTGGATAGATGAGTATATATTATTTCTTAAAGTTACAGAATTTGCAACAAAAGCCAAATAAAGTCACCACTTCCATATTCTTAATATGCATTGAACTAAAAGGATGCGATATTTAGTCTACACCTAAATTCAACAATCTAGAATAATTTTGTATTTACCTAACACTTTCATCACGATAGCAAATTCTTGTCACGCTACCAAATTTGGTCGTATGCTATGTGAAGAGTTCAATACCATAGCACTCTCTCGAACATCTTAAAATACAAGGTGACCAATTTGCTTCAGATACGAAGGTGTATTATTCAGACCCAAAATTTCTTCTAACAGTAAACGTAACACGAGGAGAGAGGAAGATATCGAAAGGGTTTGTGAACGAACTCCGGCTTGACAGACACTCCAAAGAGACACCCAAACCCTCCGACCCAAACCTATTTGTCTTTACGTCCAACTGCAACTCCACTCAATGGCCGTCTGACACCAGCTCCAAAATTAATCCTGCTTATATAATCTATTAATTATATCATTCGGTGTGACGAAATATCCTTAATTATTGCAACATACGATCATAAACTTGTATTTCGTACCCAGAAGACAAACACTTGATTTATTTATGTTGCATATCATGTCTAGATCTATTTTCATATGGCTCATCCGGCACACATGCAAGTCTAATACCTTTTGCAACTAAATACACTTACACTCAAAGATCTTTTGCTCATTTACAATTTTAATAAATAAAATTATTTTTAACCAAATAGTTAATATAATTAATTATAAACCTAATTATTTTACAGGGATATAATACATTTCTCTTTTTATGCGGAGTAAAACTGGTCTGAAATCAGATGGGTTTTTTTTTTTGCTTCACCCCGACTGGTTGTCTAATCAAGGCTAAAAAAGCCTACTCTGATTAATTAAAGTTACCTTGGTTTTGTCTTGGAATTGAAGTTTTGCATCACCTTGTTTAGAAGGATATGATGCCATTTGCTCTCTCTGTCACGTGAGATGGATGAGTGTCTGAAGGTTTGAATGTGAACTGCTTGACTCCTTACCCAAGCGATTTGTTTATAGCGGTGAAAACTTGAGTAGAACCATCCCTAGATTTTTCATGAGCAGCTAACTGAAAATTAGTACACAACTGTGCAAAAGATTCTCTGAGAAACACTCAGATTATTTTTCCTTCTTATCAGTTGGTTATCAAAAGAACACATTTTACCCAATTTACCCATAGCTCTATGTAATAAAGAACAAAGATGCATGCCTTTTTTGTTTTTTTCTCTCTTTCTGATTTAGCGGGAAGTAAACGCAAACAATCTCGTCCACGAATTGAACTCAAGTCACTGATTATATTTCCTACGAAGACAACTATCCAGCTAAGCCGCACCAAAAGAGATTTATGTCTGTCTCCTACAGACGCCTAAATAATTTGATGCTGAACAACTGAATTTGGTATGAAACCAAAGGATGGCTTCCATATTCATCATGGGAAATAGGGTGCACTCACAGAGGAGGCAGAGCAGATTGTTTCTAGAGATAAATATCTAAATATGGAGAGAATTCGTAAGTAAAGTTGGCGACCGTAGTCAAGGGCAACCATAAGGCTCCCTTTCAATAGTTACAACATCAAAGTGTACCGGAGAACGCTTCTGCATTCACTGGATTGGTCCAATTTACCCTTGTTCTGTACCTTATAATGCTGAGTGTTTTACAAGGCGGCATCAAATACCATTTTTGAGCCTTTGATATGAATCGACCTAGGATTGAACCTTGGTCTCTCGGACAATTGGTGAACACTCTATCCATAAATCAATGGCAAAGAATGATATGAGAAATAACAAGAAACAATCAAGCACACTTTTTCGTTCACTGATTCTGTCAACAAGTTCAGCTCATCCAAAAAAGTTCAATGTAAAAATAAATCAGAATTGTTCAAAATCTCCCCTGGGAAAGTCATCGAGAGAAAATTAAAATTGCTTTATACGCAACAACAACGATGACAAAAACGATAGCTATAACATTAAAGTTAATAGATTTGTCATAAATTATAGATATTTCAATCTAATCTTGAAAAAAATAGTTGTTTCTTCGAATTTAGGTCAGGTGGAGTAATATGCATTGTTTATTGATTGAAACTTGGAACCTAAAGATTTGATCAACATCAAGACACACTGACAGCACAGATTTCTTTTGAATCACTCTCGTTATTCGTTCCTATCAGCCATAACTTTTGGTAAGTCTTATAGACTGCAGCCAGTGTCTGCACAAAACAGATGAACTTATGCTTTTGCATTTCAGCCAACACTGGTGTGTCCATGGGTAGGAGTCCACAAGAGAACGCCGTTTATGTGTTAATTAAAACATTACCAACAGTGCCCAGAATGGTTTGTACGTTTTAGTTTGATGGTTTGTGAGATGGGAAGTAAGTGGTCGTACTGCTGCTTGTTTTTAGGATGTTGCTTCCAGGGTTTGTTTAAAAACGTGCGTGAAGCATCCTTGCATAGTTTCTATCTGGTTTTTCTCGAAGTTTATGTGGTGCAACCATACAATAGTACTGACATGATTAGAGCATGAAAAATTCCCGTTTTATTTTATCAGAGAGATAAGATAGGACCAAAAAGTATTGTTCTAAAACACAATATATTTTGTTATTGCGCCAACGATTACATTTAATATGATCTCGCAGTCCCATAAGATAGACACCTCGCCACTAGGAACCCCTCTTGATTATGATTTATTCAGTTTGAAAGATGGGATAAAAGAGAAACAACTACAAAGGAGAGCAATCATTAAGTAAGAATATGACAAATAAATGGTAAAGACTCAGAGAATATATATATATATATATACATATATATACCTGATGCTTGATAGAGCCTTATGATCTAGAATTTAAACCTGGTAATGCTCTCGTGACTCAAAAAGACTAGGTATTTCTTCAGCTGAATCTCACGAAAATTTCACTTGTTAAATATTAGCTCACCTGTGGATCGATGACGTGAAACTCGGAGTCGATAGTTTTTATCCTATTTTATTATGACATCATGTTTTATTTGTAAACATTGTGTTATTGCTTTATATTTTCGTTGAAAGAGCACTGCAAATATCTTACAGATTAAAAACGCTTTTAGCGTTAAATTTTAATCATGAGAATATATATATATATATATATATATATATATATATATTCTGAAGTCAAAGTCGGTGTATCAGGATCAAAATATTCATCAGAATATATGAACCGTTGAACTATCGACTCATATGATTTGTTTATCGTATTGGGAGTTTACTTTGGATAAACAGAACTTGTTCGGATGACCTGATGACAGAAATTTGATTTAGCTTCTTTGTTTAATGGCATATCAACCTTCGTGGGTTAGTTACTGCCGAAGCCATTCTTTTAGGAAAACAGTAATGGAACAATTTAACTATGGGGATAAGATGTTACATACCCTTTTCCTCGTGTGAGCTTGATAATGCGACTGTAGTTTGAGCTCGCTTACTACGATGTCGAAGTCCAGCACATTAACTACTACACAACACGGAACGATGCATCAACGAGCCATCGATTCCCTGGAAAAAAAAACACCTTTTGTTTTAAAGTCAATTTTTTCTTCTTCTAAACTGGTTGTCTTATCAAAACGAAAAAGCACAGAGTGCTCTACTATTTATCCACACTTGAAGGAAAAAGAGGTTTTATGACTTTTCCAAGTAAAACATTAGCTGTCTCGTAACACTAACTATTCATTTTCCTTTTATTCAATTCGCAAAATCCCGATTAAAATCTTTTATAATAAACACTAGATTAAACATTATTAATTTAAAGTGTCAAGTCTCTAATTCGAAGCAATAAACTAATCAAGATGAATGGGATTTGTAAATATCTACAAGTAAAACAGTATTTTTTTATTTGCCTTGATGCCAACTCAAAAAAAAAGTTGGTCATTTAAAAGTTTTCTTTGAGAGGAGTTACTGAAATGAATACGAGGCGAGTTAAAAAAAAATAACAAGGCTAAATGTGTATTTACCAAAATACTAATAAACAATGATTAAACGTTTCGAGATTGAAGTTGTATTTACCAAAATAGTAATGAACAAAAATGAAACGTTAATTTTCATCAAAAAAGGTAAGGTGAGGTAAGGTTATTTTTATTTAATGGCATATAAACCCTTGTGGATTATCCAATGCCAAAAGTTGTATTTATCTTATTTATGTAGATACGATGTACATACGATAAGTTTCCAGACTTTTTTCGTATGGGCATTTAAAATAGTCGTAGACTCTTCAAAATTCAGTATTGCTATACACCTTATGAGATGACTGACCAATTTTTATGATTTCAGGTTCAAATGAACAGCTACATCAACAATTGGAATACACCAAGCTAAAGCCTGATTGTCACAGCTGGTGAATTTCAAAAATGCAATCTGACACCTGAGAAGAACGATATGCAATAAAATTCTGTTTTAAACTTGAAAGAAATGCCACAGAAACGTATGGAATGCTTCAGAGTGCTTTTCGACCATCTTGCATGAACCGTGCATCAGTTTTTGAGTGGCAAAAGAGATTCAAGGAAGGCAGGGAGTCTGTGAAGGATGATGAGAGGTGTGGGAGGAGTAAGGAAATCAATACACCAGAGTTGATTGGCCAAAGGGTTAAGGGTTAGGGCTACTATGTTGAGGTTTTAAGGGAGTTCAGGAAGAGATTCCATCGGAAGAGGCCAGCACTATTCAAATCGGGTTAGTGGCATTTCCACCAGAACAATGCACCAGTCGACAACTCCATCCTTGTCACAGACTATTTGTGCAAGATGGGCATCAAGACAGTTCCTCACCCTTCCTATAGTCCAGATCTTACTCTCTGTGACTTTTGGTTATTTCTTAAGCTCAGAGGCTGTCTTTATGAGACAATTGAGGAGATGAAAGAGGCTGTGACGACGGTCATTGACGCGCTTACACAAGACAACTTTCATGGGACCTTCCAGAAGTTGTTGTAACGGTGCAACAAAAAAAAAGTCTGGAAACTTAATGTATGCACCTCGTATAGGATTTGTAATCACATAGTTTGTAGACGGACATTTTTTGTGTTTAAAAAAAACTATTACGTAATCCATCTAATATCTTCATTTCACTTTCTTTGGTTTTGGGTGGAATTAAGTATATTCTCAGGGTTAGTGTTCAAAAGTAGGTCTTTCAAGTCATTTAATTTGCAGTTTCAGAACAAGATTTGTTAGAGGTCAAAAGGTCATAAGATATTTGGGAGATGTTTCTTGGGAAAAGTTACGAAGTTGGTAACTAACTTTTTTCCTGTTCCTTTATCTCCTTTTTGTTTGTTCAAGCTGCAAAAAAAAGAATGAAGGAAAAAATGATAGGGATACTTTTAAACAGCCTATGAGATTCCGCTCGTCCGATTGACTCTATCGAGTAAAAGTTTTTACGGGTGATGAAAGTTATTCTAGTCGCTCGGTGGTCGATCAAAAATCGCAATGAAACGTGTCTCTTCAAATATAGAAAAAAGGAAAACCGAGTCTTTTTATAACTCAAAAGTATACCATTGAGATTCACCAGTAACTTTTAATGACCTATAATGGCATTAGCGAATTCTTTGGTCTTCTGCCTGGACTCTGACGATCGTCTGGTAAAAGAAAAGGGAGTAGCATAACCCAAATATACTGCAATCATCAAAAAAAAAAAACTGACAAATGGAATTGAGAATGACCAGCCCCACCTCTCTTTTTTGAATATCCAGTCATAGTAAACATTCGTATACTTAACAATTCTGCAGTGAAATAAAAATATCTGCTGTACCGTTGAAGACGCTCTCAGATTATAAGAAATTCATTTTGAAAAAAAATTATCCTTAACTCAACATCTATATTTGCTCCCCATTTACGAAAAGCAAAACGAACATTTGAAAGAAAGAAAAATACGCATACTTCTGTCAACCACGCACTGAAAAACAAATTATACAAGTAAGTAATATTCATATTTTCTTGTCTTATTTCTTACCTCCAAGAGTGCCCGGACTTGTAAAATTATTAACTATTATCAATGACTGAAAATGGAGTCGGTCGAATAAAATTATTTGGGGGCGTGCTGTGTTTCCCTCGCTTTCAACCGCCGGTCGAGTGATTTCTTTTTCAAATCTCACAAGCTGCTTTTACACTTAACTTTATGTTACATACCCAGATATGAGTACGTGAAATATACGTAGAATGTTCATAACACATATATAGACAACATAGGAATCCCGAAAAACAAAAAAACACTAACGACTTATTACATTTGAGTTAAAAGGTTTTTCGAAATGAGGAGGAAGATACACAATCTTTCTATGCTGACTTTTCCATCTGTCCCAAACCACGTGCGGCACCTGCCGTAAGGCCTCGGCGAGCTCCGAAAGTCAACCGTCTTCCTCGAACGCTAAAACTCAACTAACTCTCTGACTTTTCTCAAATCCCCAAAATCCTCCGCGCACGCTTCCGGTGCATGACGTCATTCACATCCCCTTGTCATAATTCTATCTGGGATTTTTATTTTGAAATCTCTGAATGACAAATCCTCCCCGCGCGGGTGTGAACATCTGCGCTCATGTTGTACCTAACAAACCCATGCACTAACCGAAAGGTTCTCAGCCTAACTAAACCGAAAGGGAAGATATATAAAACGAAATCCCTCGGCCATTATATTATATTTAATCTAGAGGTTACAACTATTCTGAGGATGGAAATATTCTTCCTGAGTCAGGAAAATGCTGCCTACCCAGTCTATAGGTGCAAAGAGTTTTATTGTGACTCTTGCCATGATATACATAACGAGTGTCCTTCGTTCTTGGATAAGAGTTTGTGAGTAATGTATATATTCAATACAAAATCTGACCCGTACCACCTCTTCTCTTCTTTTAATTTTTTTTAAATCTCAGCGGTCATCCCCCAATTTTTGCCTGGATACTTTATAATTTGTTGTTTTGACAACTGTTCCATAACTTTTGCTATTTGTCTTTGATAGTTTTATTGATTGTTAGTCGAAGGTCAGTGTATGGGATCTTCGTGTTTGGAGGATTCGTATTTAGTGATTTTTTTCTATTTTGTAGGATTTTTCATTCCCGTAGAAGCCTGTATGGTTCGGTATCCAGCATAATATTATATTTTTTTTTAAATTTTAGGTCATAATATTTATTCAGTTTAATAAATTTGTAGTTAGTGGCTCAGACTTTTTTTTTCTTTTTTTTTTCAGCCAATCATTCCAAGAGGTTTTTGGATTTGGTATGAGGATATACTGAAGAATTTCTTTAAATATTCTCCATTTTTTCAAATTTTAAACTTGACATTCATTATCAGTTTCAACAACGCCAAGAAAAAAGAATTAAGGCATGGAACTAGTTCTTATCAATGTGGAAGGGAACTGCAGTTGAAAGGTTTTATTTCAAACAATTCATTTTAGCATAAGTACGCAGTTTACTCCAACTCAGCAGAGGGATGAGACCCTACCCCCAATGAGTGTCCTGCATGTGACACTAAACAATCAGATGGTGAGGTTCCAGTAATGTTGGAGCTTTGAGGAATTTGGAGTACCCCTTCATTACCATCGCTCCCATATGCACTCTGGCCCGGTGTAAAAACACCTGATAGGGTACTATTTATAGGTCAAATAGAACTTAACAGGGTACTTATGCTAAACTGAATTGTTTGAAATAGAATTGTTTTTTACACAGGAAATGTGTACTTATGCTCACTGAATTGTTTGAAAGGAAACTGTTTTGATATTTAACTGTGTGTAAACAAAAATATATTATATTGAATCCTTTAAAATAGAACTGTTTATATGATATATATATATATATATATATAGGATTTCCACTTTATGTTTTTTATTTTTATTTTTATTTTCTGATTTTTAATTTATTTTTTTAATTTCCTTATTTTATCTTCTGAATACGAACTGTAACTCCTCATTCGCATCTCTGAGACAATACAGAGCATGTAAAAGAGTCATCTGACGAGACAGAGAATATAGCAACAATATTCTCCGCCGAAATAAATTTATTATGACGGCTTAACCGAGTTTGAGTCTCCATTTAATTGTACTATATATATATATATATATAATGATTTGGCTTTTATAACTTACAATAGTCAATATGCCATAAAACTAAACCTAACCAAACCAAAAAAGATCATGGTTTCAAGAACTTATTCCTTTTTAATAACAATTATTTGTTTACCTTTGCCCATTGTTATTAGGTCTCAATTATTTCTATTTAACAACAATACTTTTCATGTAGTTATATACTTGCAAAAAATTAAAGAAGACATTTTGTCTCAAGGTCTTCACTGAAAATTTACCTGTTACCGCTCGATCAATTGAACCTGTATATTATGCCGACTAAACCTCTACTGAGGAGTAAGAGCCAACCCCACAGAGTGTCTAAACAACATCTGATGTTGAGACTAAAATCCTGGATCGTTGGAGAATGTGGAGTACTCCTTCAATGCCATTACACACAGGTTCAATCTGACACAGATTGGTTATACCTGTTAGCGACCCCATCACAGGTCAAATAAATCTGTTCAATTATTTACCGTGGTTTATTATAATTATTAATCATTAGAAACCATATGGCCATTTGCAAATTATTTACATTACCTCAGAATACTAGATCAATAGAATTATTACTTTTACATAGTAATACTTAAAACTTAACTGTGGTGTAATGGTTACCAAGCTCCACTAACAAACCTACACGCGTGAGTTCGAGTCTCATTGAGTACTCCATTCATATGACCTTGCGCCACATCTAAGCTAAAAAGCTTAAAAAATACGACTTGAAACCATTTTCTGTGTGCAAACAAGTGAGTAAAATAGAATTATTTGTTATAGATAGCAATACTTGAAACCGTTTTACTATGAGCAAATAAAGATTAATATTGAATTGAATTATTAGTTTAAGGAGGCAACAATTTAAACCATTTAGCTGTATGCAAAAAAATGATCAATATAAAACAGAATTATCAGTTTTAGATGACAATAATTGAAACCATTTAGGTGCGTTCAAAGAAATGAGCACAAGCAACTTGCTTACATATAAACTTATCCACAAACTTTTTGCTCAAAAATCATTATATATATATATATCATCATCATCATGTCGCGCTGGTAGCACGGATATCCCTGACCCTCTCTCGCCACTCCTCCCTATCTTTCATCGCCCTAGGCAGGTCTTCAGGATAACATCCCGTATCCTCACATAGCTACTGAATGTATCTTCGTGCTGGTCGTCCTGCTTTTGCAGGGCCATGTGTGGGGGTCCATAGGAGTACATCGCTTATGAGCTCGTCCCTGCTTCTCCAGCAGTGTCCTGCATGTCTGGTTCGTCTAACTTGAATAGTTTTCGTGATAGGAGGCAGGTGGCCGTACAGTTGGTGTCTTGTGGGGTGTTACCGGCAGGACTTTTTCAAGATTGCACGCAGCATTCTTGTGTAATTGCCGTCTAGCTTCTTCTCCAGCCGTTTTGTTAGCGTCCATGTAGTGCAGCCATATAGCAGTATCGATGTGACCGCTGCCTGGAAGAAACGGCGTTTCATTTTATCGGTTAGGTCAGATTTCCATATAATCGATAGCCTATTGATAGCTGTCCATGCCTTCTTTAACCTCGTTTCGATGTCCTTTTCGGTTGATTCAACACTGCTTCCCAGGTAAGTGAACTTGTCTACTAGTTTAAGAGGGGTTCCTTCTAGAGTGGAGATGTCCCCCGTTTGATTATAGCACATATATTCCGTTTTGTGTGCATTAACATAGAGGCCTATACCAGCGGCTGCTCGTTCCAGACTATGCAGTAGTGTTTCGGCTTGGTCGGGTGTATTTATTTTTGCGGGGTACCTTCTGCTTCTTTTCTTCGTCAGCTCGAAGCCATTCTCTCTGATTTTGTCAATCGATGTTCTAAGTACGTAGTCTAGACAAAAGATAAAGAGGTACGGAGCCAGTGTGTCCCCTTGTAGTACTACTGCTACAATGTCGAAGTATTCTGTGTCTCCATCTGGTGATCGTACTTTTACTTTGGTGTTTCTATAGAGAATCGTTATTGCTGCTACGGTTTCTTTATGTATGCCGTACGCTAGTAGGATTTGTTCCATCTTTCCTCTGTGAATGGAATCGAAGGCCTTGGTAAAGTCGACAAATATTAATGTCGCTCGCAGGTTTTTTGCCCGTACACCTTCAAGGATTCTACGGATGGTTAATATTTGTGAGGTCGTGGATCTATTTCTTCGGAAACCATTTTGGTTTTTCCTAAGTATGTTGTCGATTTTGGGTTCTATGCGGTTTCGTAATAGGGCATTGTAGATTTTGGCTGCTATGGATGTAAATGTTATGCCTCGGTAGTTTTTGGCTAATCCGAGGTCCCCCTTCTTGGGGAAGGGGAGTATGCATCCCTTCATCCATCTATCTATCGGATTTTTATTGTATACTGCGTTGCTGTGTCGGGGCAGTATGTCGTCGAATTGTCTGGTCTTCCATTCTTCTGGGGCAATCTCGTCCAGCCCTGCAGCTTTCCTATTTTTAATTTTTCTGAGAACCGTGTCGAGTTCTTCTTGTGTGAACGGTCCTAGTTTAATGTCTAATTGTTTACTAATTATTCTGATGATTAGTTCATGTGTTATTTTCGGTGGGTTTCCTAGTAGGTTTTCGAAATGCTGTTTCCACAGTTTTATTCTTTCTTGTTGGTTTGCTGCTTTCAGTTTTGCTTTGGCTGTGTTCTTTCTTCTACTCACTTCGTTTATTGTTTGCCAGGCTATCCTAGATTGTCTATCTTCCACCGAGTCTCTAATCTTATCGATCTGATTTTGAATGTATTCTGTCTGTTCCTTTATATATATGCCTGCTAATTGATATTGTGCCCTTTTTTAGTTTTAAGGCATTTGTATTTGTTGGGGTTTTTTTTGGGTTTTTTTTGGGGGGGTGTTAAAAACCCAATATATATGTATGTATATATATATATATATATATACATGTTAGACGAACCAGACAGGCAGAACACTGCTGGAGAAGCAAGGATGAACTTATCAGTGATGTACTCCTATGGACCCCCACATATGGCCGAGCAAAAGCTGGACGGCCAGCTTGAACATACATACAGCATCTATGTGAGGTTACGGGATGTAGCCCTGAAGACTGCAGGAGCGATGAATGGTAGGGAGAAGTGGCGAGAGAGGGTCAGGGATATCCGTGCTTGTAGCAAGAGATGATGATGATTATGATGATGATATGGTGCGGAAGCAAAATATGGGATGATTTTCAAAATATTTATTTTAGTTCGATTAGTTCATTTTTTTTGCAAAAAAACTTGATAAATCTACATTTTATTCAAGGACTCTTTAATTAAAAATCGGCTCAGTATGATTGAGGAGGAAAAGAAAAGACGAAGAATCTATGATTTGCTTAACGCCGAAGCCAAGCAAAGGTTTATTTGTCTCTTGTAAACAAAGCTTAGAAAAATATTTTACAGCAAAGGACCTTTTTAAAGGAAAAGTGTGAGCGGAGGATTGCACGAAAAGACGACTTTTTAACTGCTCTTGTTACGTTGATTAAGAAGAGCCCTATAACATCAATAAGAAAGTACGCTAATGAATTGAGAGTCCACACAAAAACTGTGGGGACGACAATTAAACAAGATTCAAGCCCAGACCTTAACCCCAATTTATTACATTATATGAGGCATTGAAAACAATAAAAATGTAACTTCCCATCCAAATATTGGTTCACTTGAGACCCCTATTGAGGAGGAGGGGAATAAAATATTTGAAGAATTTTTGAGAACATTTAAATCGTTTCGAAAGCGCGTTGATACAATAATTGGAAAAGGTTGTGGCCAAATTTATTGTTTTGAATCTATCATCTTATTTCGTTGTTTATTTTTAAAGATTAAGGTTATCTTGTTTTATAATAGAGTTGTTTATTATTTCCTAGAATAATCTTAATTTTGATTCCACATAACACAAACGCACACACACGTGCACACACACACACACACACACATATATATATATATGTGTGTGTGTGTGTGTGTGTGTGCACGTGTGTGTGTGTGTGTGTGGAATCAAAATTAGGGATGTTCTGATATATAATAAACGACTCTATTATAAAACAAGGTTAATTCTAATTTTTAAAAATAAACAACGAAATAAGACGATAGATTCAAAACAGTAAATTTTGCCACCACCTTTTTCAATTACTACTGTTCATATATATATATAATTAATACTGTTCACACACACACACACACACACACACACATACATATATATATATATATGAACAGCATTTGGCATTAAATAACCCCAAAACGTTGATATGCCATGAAACAACCACCAAATAATCAACCAATTATCGGTAAAAGCTGCTATGAAAAATTTTCTGAGAAAGACGTTAATAATTCTTATTAAACAGTTATAGCTTCAAGTGACTATTAATACATATAATTTGTATACGATTTAATAGTTTTAATTTTCCCTATTGACCATTTATAATTCTCTTTAAAAATAATCACGTATTTGCGCCTAATTATCTAGTTTCATGCATTTTTATCCAATACATATTCGAGTGTATCCGATATTGTACTACTTATTGTGCTGGACTGGGAAACCATAGTGGGTTCGAACTCATATCGGGCTATTACTTTCTTCGGACATTGGTATAATGGTTAGAATGTTCGCCAATGGCCCAGGACACCTGGGTTCAATCCCAGGTTGAGTCATATCAATACTTTAAAAATGGTACTTGATGTCTCCTTGCTTAACACTCAGCATTATAAGGTACGGATCAAGGGTAAAGTGGAGCAATCCAGGGAAAGGAGTAGCGCCCTCCCCTACACCTTGGTGTTGCAGCTATCGAAAAGGGAGCCTTTGGGTCACCCTCGACTATGGTCGCCAACTTTATTACTTTCATTTTAGGCTAGTACCATTGGGATCGAAAGCCTATCGATAGCTGTCCATGCCTTCGTTAGCCGTGTGTCAATGTATTTTTCGGTTGATGAGACGCTGCTTCCTAGGTAGGTGAATTTCTCAACCAGTTTCAGAGAGGTTCCGTCTAATGTGGAGATGTCGCCTTTCTGATTAAAGCACATAAATTCAGTTTTGTGTGCATTAACATGGAGTCCAATGCCTGCAGCGAGGCTTTCGACATATGGAAATCAAACCTGACCGATAAAATGAAACGCAGTTTCTTCCAGGCTGCGGTCGTGTCGATACTGCTATATGGATGCACTACTGGGGCGCTGACTAAACGATTGGAGAAAAAGCTAGACGGCAATTATACAAGAATGTTAAAAGCAATATTGAACAAGTCCCGGCAGCAACAAGCCCACAAGGCACCAACTATACGGTCACCTACCACCTATCACGAAAACTATCCAAGCTAGAGGAACCAGACATGCCGGACACTGCTGGAGAAGCAAGGACGAGCTCGTAAGTGATGTACTCCTATGGACCCCCGCATATGGCCAATCAAAAGCAGGACGACATACAGCAGCTATGTGATGATACGGGATGTAACCCTGAAGACCTGCCAGAGGCGATGAATGATAGGGAGACGTGGAGAGAGAGGGTCAGGGATATCCGTGCTAGCCGCACGACATGATGATGATGATGACCATTGGGATAGGTAGAAACTTCCTTGCCCCCCCCAGCTATGGGTTAAATAGTACCAGTACCCTCCTTTTACAGAGATTGCTTTAACATTTAATAACTCAAGAATGTTGATATACCTTTAAAACAGAGAAATCAAAACCGAGTTAAAACTAATTATATACGTTTTTCACCCATAGGTTGGACCCAAACAGCTACAACCAAAACGGATCGTAGTGAACCTGGGAGTAATGAAACAATAGTTCTCCATACTTCTCAGGGCTCCAAAACTAGTGCCGGATATTTGAAGAAATTTGCAAGGGTCCAATTCTTGTAAAGAAAAGCAGATGCACTTTTGCAAAGAGGAGACTAACAAAGAAACATACGCGTTTGGCTTTGACTGCACGTAAACAATATTATTTCAGAATATCCAGTATTGAGTACGTAGAGTAGAAAAGATGAAGGAAGTTTTGGTTAGATCGACGTCTCTCTTGATAGATACTTTCGCGATAAGCAGACTTCATTGTTCTGAGGTCATCAGAGATTAGCTGAAAGTGACAAGGTAGAGCAGTCTTACAAAATTATGACTTAGAGAGGAAAGAGATACGTCGACAGAAAAATATATGTCACGTAAAGGGTCAGGTTTCACCTAATATAGTGCTGAATAGGGCTTCAAATCTCACATAAATCTGCCTCAGTATCTCGTAAATAGGAAAGCAGAAACTGGTGATGATGCAGGGAAACTGGGAGTGATGAAAAAATAAAAAGAAATTACGAGGTGTGATCACAAAATATCAAGACTGAGGCTTAAGTTAAAAATAATTAGATGAAGTCGTATGGATAGCAGAGCAGCTCATGTAATAGACTGATGGTATCTAGAAATCTAAAGAATTCAACGAAGGTTTGAAAAAAATATGGTATAAGTATGGAAACTAGTTGAATAAGAGTTTCCGTTTGTGTTTTTGTAATAAACAAGGTATTTAAAGTACAGTATCTTCCTTTCGATTTTTGTGCGTTAATTCGAAAATCTAAAACGTAAGGTATGAGGATATAAATTACATTAAAAGAAATAGGATGAAGCAGCTTCAAACAATATCAATAAATCAGTTTCATAGGTATAGGGGTCTCAATATACATAGGACCCATATGACTGCTAAAAACTCTACTAATAATAATGCTGTGTTCTTTTTCGTTTCGGATTTCAAAATAGTATATACTATACCAAATATTACTTCACGATCACAATTTTTTTGGAGAAGAAAGAAACAATATTTTGCGTGATTACTTATTTAGAGACAAAATGCTTCAAATTTTTCTCAAAATATATGCAACCCATTAATATTTTAATGATTTATTACAGTGACAAAAAACTTCCGAAAAAGATTGCAAGTTCTGGAAGTTGATAAAATAACAATAAAAAAAAACATTGATTTAATGTCTCTAGCTTAAAGGATGCTTTTTTTCCGGCCGTGTTCCAAATGACCACCATTGTGCTTGTCTCAGAAATAAATCATTATCATTAATTGCCTGCATTTATTCCGTGACACAGTACTTGGATTAAAGAAAAAATAAGATACTAGATAAACGTGTTGAATGCCAAGGGGACTACTTCAAAGAAAATTGATATCAAAGGAGAGTAATATGAGCCCTTCATAAATTTTACATACAGGTCCTCTCTGTTTCGAAATGGTTGTACCTGTTAAAATCACCTCTGTGTCAAATAACATTATTTTGAACTACATTCAAACACTGGTTCTTTAGATCTTGATTTTTCCACTATGAAGGGTTGACCTGTTTAAAATGATTATGAAAGTATATATTTGCACCTGTATATAACAGTTAACTTGACTTCGGTATTAAGTAGCTCTACAAGGGTTAACATGCCGTAAAACGAATGAATGAACGAACTAACAAACCAGCTCTCTGACCAGGAATAGTAATTTCTCTAATGGTCCCATCTATGGATTAATTGGATCTATTTAAAACATTTTTCGGAGGAATTCTTGACGCAATATACTAGTAAATTGTTTGTATTTATAATAATTACTTGCAGTAATCATTGTTTACTAAGAATTAGTAAAGTAAGTTAACCCGCCCATTGGCTTAGTGGTAGAGTGTTCGTCTATGGCTCGGGAGAGTGGGGTTCAATCTCAGATCGAGTCAACGAAAGACTTAAAAAATTGAACTTGATACCTCCTTGTTTAACACTCAATATTATTAGATACGTTTCAAGTGGAGCAATCCATAAAAAGGAGAAGTGCCCCGCTACACCTCGGCGTAGTAGCTATTGAAAATGGAGCTTTCGGGTAGTTCTTGACTTCGGTAACCAACTTTACTTACTAAGGAATATTATTATTTAATTAAAGCCATATAACCCTGTGCAAACAAATGGCTATCATTAAATAGAAATAAACCATCTAATATTTATGTTAAATTGGAATAACTGAAACTATAAAACTGTGCACAAATTATTTGTATTTGATTTGAATAATATATATATATTTTTTTTTTTTTTCTTACTAATTGTTGAAGTTAAAATAGTTTACATGGGATTATCATCAACCTTTTAGGCTATCTTTTTAACGAATGAGAAGTTCCCATAAATAGAGAAGTAATGATTTTTTTAAAAATCTGAATGCTAGCCTTCCTTTCAATGTACCACCAAAAAGGAGTACTGTTTGAATTAGTAAGGAAGACTTGATATGATATAACGGTATACAAAAACTTTTAAGAACCAACTACATAAACATAGATATAAAGGTAAAAAAAGTACAAAATTGTCTAAATTATTGACAAAAAATAAGCCTAGACGGGTTGACACGCCTTTAAAAGCTATCAGTTAGTCGAACAAATCAGCCAACCAGCGTTTATCTGTAGTCGAAAGAGGCTTTTAGAATCAAGTTTTGATACAAATATTTTAGGCAGACTATTAGTCCTTACAACAAGAAAGATTCTCTAATTTTACTATCTCTCTCTATGACACTGTATTATTTTTTGTACCGTTTATGGAATGTATAGAGCCAACACTTACGCCACAGACAAGGTTTGGTTTGTTTTCTTTGTTTTAATGGCATATCAACCTTTGTAGGTTATTTAATGCCAAAGCTATTCTCCTAGAAGAATAGTAGTGGGACTATTTAACCCATAGCTGGGAGGATATGGGGGTTCATACCATTCCCAAGGATATTTGCCGGAAAGTGATCGTAATAGCGCGACTGGAGGTCGAACTCGCTTACTACGATACCGCAGTCTATCGCTTTAACCATTACACCACGAGGACACCTCCCACCACAGACAAGATGTGACACAAAGACAATTTTTAAGCGGAGTAAAACTGGTCATAATTAAATTTTTCACGTCATAGACTGGTTTCCATGGCAAAGACACTAATATATCCTTGTGTTTACTCACAACTTACGGAAGAATATGTGGAGTAATGTTTTTTTCAAACAACTTTATTCAGGAATTGAACTCGGGTTGCCGATTCCATTTTTACGATAATAGCCATCGCGCCAAATGCGCTCCCAGTGCTGTTTTTAGAGAACATGAAGACAACTCAAGTTAGTAAAGTAATTTACAAAGCTCTTTGCTTCGATGTGGCCCAAGGCCGAATGAATGGGGCGCCCAATGAGACTCCAACTCACTCGTGTAGGTTTGCTAGTCTAGCTTGCTAATCGTTACACCACCAGAGGTGCCCAACTCAAGCTAGTAAATGGCTAGTGGTAAGAATGGTAGGAAGACAACACAAAAGAAATGAGCAAAAAGAAAGCAGAAGTCGGTGATCGTGATTAAGATGTCCTTTCAATAGCACCAAACATTCTTTATTTACTTTTATACTAACTGCAGCTCTAACCCATGAAAGATTAAAAAAAAAACGAAAATATTTCCCCTAACCAATAAAGGAACTAGACAAAAAATCTTGTACTAAATCAAATAACGCCAAGATCTGATTTAATCCTCGTCACTACCAAAAGAAATGTGGGGGTGTCCTCGTGGTGTAATGGTTAAAGCGATGAACTGCGGAATCGTAGTACGCGAGTTCGTACTCCAGTCGCGCTATTACGTTCACTTTCGGGCAAATACCCTTGGAAAAGGTATGAACCCCCTTATTCTCCCTCCAGCTATGGATAAATAGTAGGACGGACTAGGTTCTTCAGCCTTGGTGAGGCAACTAGTCTAGGAGAAGGAAAACTCTGAATTCAAACCTGTTAAACTCCGCTTAAAAATTGACCTTGTGTCATATCCTGCCCGAGCGGAGGGGTTGGTAAATAGTACCAAAAGAAATGTGATTCTAAGGTTTATCTCATCATTTACCCTAGGGTCAGTTTTGACATCGTGTCAAAGTAGAACTAATGTCTATACCAAGTCTCGTACAGTGACGGAATGAACAGCCTCTTCAATCTTTGTTTGCTTATCTACGAAAATGTTAAAATGCTCTTTTACCACTGATGAAGTTCTTTTCAATGTATGAGTTGTCTCAGTAGTTCTAGCATTTTATAAAAAAGAAAAGTTGAAGTCTTAGATATTAGTTTTTCTTCAATTTCTATCCTCTAAGTAGTTGTGGTTTAAAATGGGCAAACAAATGTTGACATGTTAACACTCACAGCTTTCTTCCCTCCCTTTCCTTCGTTTCTTCCTTTATTCTATCTTTCAGTCAGTATTTCTTCCTTTCCTTGCATCATTATTTCTTCCCTTTCATCCTAACTTCCTTCGTTTCTTCATTCTTTTATGTCTATCTTCCTTTCTGTGGGTCTGTCTTCCTTTTTGTACGTCTTTCTTTTCTTCCTTCCTACGTTCTTTCGTTTCTTCCTTCAATTATTCTTTCTTTCTTTCTTCTCTTCTCTTCTCTTCCTCTGTTCTTTCATTTCTATCTATCAATATTTCTTTCTCTCTGTCTTTCATTTATTCGTTCGTTTGATCGATCGTTTCCTTTAGTCTTTCCTTCCTTCCTTCAATATAGCTGCTTGACACTTGATAAAAATACTCCCCACTAAACCTCCAATTGACTTATGTAGCTATTTTTGCAACATAGAATTCCTTGTTTTCCCACCATCGTAAAAAAATATGTAAGGCAGGTAGACTCCATTGTAATACGAGGTCAATGATCTTCCTGTTTGTTTCATTCCTTCAAACCACATAGTTGATAAAATTATGTAAAAGCTCACGAAATACTCGTATAAAACGACTTGTCTACTTACGCATAAGTTGGTATTTTGCGTAGATTCAGTGTTGTATATAGACGCTCTATGTAGTCTATTCGTGCTCAGTTCAATCAGTGTAGTATATGCGCACCCATTGTGGTATATATGGGCTCAGGGGAAAATATGTGAGCTCAGTAGAGTATACGTACGCTCTGTATAGTATATGTGTGCTCCGTATTGTATATGTGAGCTCACTGTAGTATATGTGCGCTTTGGCTAGTATGTTTGAGCTCATTGTAGCCTATGTGTGCGTGCTGTGGTATTTGTGAGATCACTATAGTGTATATGAGCTCAATATAGAATATGTACACTCAGTGTGGTATATATGAGCTCAGTGGAATATATGTGAGCTCAGTGGAATATCTGTGAGCTCAATAGATTATATGTATGCTCAGTATAGTATATGTGTACTCAGTATTGTATATGTGAGCTTACTGTAGTATATGTGCACTTTGGTTTGTATGTTTGAGCTCATTGTAGCCTATGTGTGCGTGCTGTGGTATTTGTGAGATCACTATAGTGTATATGAGCTCAATATAGAATATGTACACTCAGTGTGGTATATATGAGCTCAGTGGAATATATGTGAGCTCAGTGGAATATCTGTGAGCTCAATAGATTATATGTATGCTCAGTATAGTATATGTGTGCTCAGTATTGTATATGTGAGCTCACTGTAGTATATGTGCACTTTGGCTAGTATGTTTGAGCTCATTGTAGCCTATGTGTGCACTCTGTAGTATTTTTTAGCTCAGTATAGTACATGTGAGCTGTCAGTATAGTATATGTGCACTCTGAATATTGTGTGTGCTCAGTTCCGTATGTATGTGCTAAATGTACTATATGTGAACTTAATGTAGTAAATGTGAGCTCAGTGTATAATTGTTGCGCTCAGTTTAGTATATGTGCACTCAGTTTATTTTATAATATCTCAGCGTAGTATATGTGTATTTTGCGTTGTGTATGTGAGCTCAGTGTATTATAATTGCAGTGTATATACTCTCAGAGTTATATATATGCGCTCACTTTGGTACATATGAAATAAGACTTGTATTTTTAAGCTCAGTATATGTTGAAATTATAAGTGATGTATTCCCTTAGAACCCTTCACACGGACGAGCAAGGTTTGAGGGAACCAGCTAGAATCTATCGACAACAGCTTTTTGTTCATACAGAATGTCGCATGGAAGACCTGCCTGGAGCGATGGATGATAGTGACGAGTTGCCAGAGATAGTCAAGGATATCCGTGTTGTTGACACGACATGATGATAATATTATGTCCTCTCAGTATAGTATAAGGGCGTTTAGGATTGTATAATTACCCTTTGTGTAGTATATGAGAGCTCAGTGTAGAACTTGTTTCAATTGTGACCATTTTACCACCCATATATAATATGGGTGAGTACTGCTATTTGGATTCTTTTAAACACAAATAATTCTCTGAAATTGTAATAAAAGAGAGTGCGTTTTAATAATGATCATTTTTCAATCACTATCTAGTAATTTACTAAGCGAAACTTTGCTTACATGTGGCACAAGGCCAAATGAATTGGACACTCCATGAGACTCGAACTCATTCGTGAAGGTTTGCTTGTCTAGCTCGCAAACCATTACATTACCCGAGGCGCCCTTCAATTCTTATGTAATATGAGTAAGAACTGTTATTATTTCAAAATGGTAATTATAACCAGCTTGAATTATTTATTTTACTTTTCCTAAAGAACTACCTTAACCTATAATCATCCCAATGTGTGTGTCTTTAGGAATAGAATAAATCTTTAAATCATAATAAATTAAAGCCGTTTGAAAAGTATTTCCACCCAATAGACTTCGATTTTATCGTTGACGCCAACGCCACTAAAATAGAAAGAATAGAGGAAGCTTATTACATCAATACTTGAAACTCACTTGTCGGGGGCGCTCGTTATAAATGGACAGGGCCCAGCAAGCGGAGTTTATATCCTGAATAAGGCTGATGGTCATTCACATAGAACTATTACCATTGGGAAAGGTAAATAACAATTTTAACCTTTCTAGAAGGAGACCTGTGAAACTCCGCTTAAAAACTGTCTTTGTGTCACATCCTGCTCATTTGGATGGATTGGGTAAATATAAATACAGCAAATCAATGGAGATAAATATTACGTGAAGAAACCCTAATCCGAAAACTCTTGGTTTGTTTTGGTTTTATAGTATATCAACCATTCTTAGCTATTTAATGCAAATCTTCCATACAGATGTAAATTAAATAAATATGAATTGTAAACACATTTTTTTGATAGCATTTTTAAACGAGACTAATCTCATACTTTTATACACAGTTAAATAGTTCCAACCATTGCTACGTATCACTAACAATTCAATTAAATATCAATTATTTGTTAGCACAGTGTTAACTGATCAAACCGTTCTATTTCTAACAATTCAGTTTAGTATAAGTTAACAAAGTTAAATGATTCTAACTATTTTTATGTGTCACTCACAATTCAATTAAATATCATTCCTTTGTTTACACAGTTAAATGAACCAAACGGTTCTATTTCTAAAAATTCCTTTTAGCATAAGACATTTGTTTACACGCAGTTTAAATGTCAAACAGTTCTATTTGACCCATAGATAGAACCCTAGCAGGTGCTACCAGATCAAGCCAAAGAGTGGGTTGAAAAGTTCATACAAACCGGTGGGCTGGGACAGTGGAATACACCGACTAAATCTCCGCAACGGAGGAAGATTTCACCCAAACTAGTGTCACATATATGATATTAAGAAATCTAATCCCTGGAGCATTGGGGAATGAGTACCCCTTCATTGCCATCGTTACCAGGCCCTCTGTGACCCAGAGTAAAATGACCTGATAGAGTCTTATCTATTGATCAAATAGAATTGTTGGATATTTAAACACTGTACAAACAAATAAATGTATAATAGAATGATTTGTGTTAAATAATAATACTTTACACTCTTTAACTATGTGCCTAATTTGCATTATTGCTATTACATGACAATATTTGGAACCATTTGACTGTGTGCAAATGAATAAATACTGTTAAATAGAATAATTAGAGTTGAATAGCAATACTTGTAAACACTTCACTGTCTGAAAACAAGATATTAATATTGGACCGAATAATTAGTGTAAGATAGCAATAACTAAAACCATTAAACTCTGGAGAAACAATAGCAATATTAGTGTGTTAAAAAATTAGCTCTAACTCATTTAAAAATAAAATTACCAATAAATTATTCGTTTGCAAATAACATGGATATCCATTCAAATATGCGCAAACAAATGACGGACGTTAAATTGTTACTGTTGAATAGCAATACTTAAAAACATTTAAGTTTGTGCTAAGAAATGATTAGTTGTAAAAGGAATTATTCGTATTAGATAAAATAATTGAAAAAATTTTAAGTGTGTGCAAAAAAAAAAAAAAAAGAGCTCTGGCCCGTTTAAAATGTTATCAACAAAATGTGTTCCCAAATCAATTATACTTGATATATCTGTATAAACAGGATTTAGCATTAAATAACTTACAATAATTGATATGCCATAAAACCCAATCAACAAAGCCCAACATATATATATATATATATATATATATATGAGAATAGACAGAAAGTGAAGAAAAAGAAACAGAAATATTACTTTCTAAATTACAGCTATTAACTTCGTTACGTGGTACATTACTTGATATGTTTTTCAATCAAAACGTTACGTATAACACTCCCCAATACACCAAAGAAAACAAAGACAAAGTTAACCCTACAATCAGAAGAGAGGGAAATACCTTTTGAAGTTGGCTGGGACTGTAAAATATACCGACTGCTTCTCTGGAGAGGGTTAAGACCCCCAACGAGTGTCCTGTTTATGTCACTGTGTTATATTTTGACCTTCGACCCGGCCCAGAAATACTATTTCAAGGTAATACACCGGAAGGAAGTGACACCATCCAACGGCCAGTAATCGAAAGAGATCGCGTGGGCGGATTAAGGCTTATGATATGGGAAAAGGTGAAGGTCCCATTCTGCCATTACAGTCATGCACCGGAAAAGAGTAACCTCTGAACTGCATGACAGTTATTTACGCTTGATGACGATTAAACATTCGATTTCAAAGATCCAGTAGGCGATCGTGTGGGCGTTGAGTTATTATTTAACTCAGTTGAATTTGGGTCCCGAAGCAGTTGCCAGCAGACTCCCAGAGAGTTTGAGACGAGCTGTGGTAGGGAAGGCCACACCCGACCGAGGGGGACCTCGGAAACCCCCGAAGCAGTTGTCAGTAGAATTCCAGACAGTAGAGACCAGATGTGGTAGGGAAAGCCACACCCGACCGAGGGGGCTCTCGGAAAAGCCCTGATGGAGTGGACCCCAAGACCTCTGGTTGAGCATCTAAGAGAACAAGAAAGACACAACGTGACGGTCATAACAGTGGAGTCAAAATATGAAGTTTATGTTCAGTCTCCAGCACCCTATCACATGCTAACCTTTCGAACCCTTGCAATAAAGTGAGAGGTGATTATTTTTCTAAAGAAGTCTTCTTGTGTCGTCCTTCCTGCTTCCTTTTATCATGCGTCCTTCATTCCTGCGTCTGTCTTTGATATTGTGTCGTTGTGATGCTGAATGATGATGTAGATGACTATATAACAACTGAAGAAGCTGATTTGTGAGGTTCCATTAATACTGAAGATTTGAAGAATTCGGAGAACCCCATTATTGCCATCAATTCCAGGTCTAATCTGGCCCGGAGTATTTACACTCGATAGGGTCCTATCAATGGGTCAAATAGAACTAAACTGTGTATTTATGCTACACTGAAATGTTTGAAATTGAACCTTTTTTTGACATTGAAACTGTGTACGTATGTTAACTGAATTGCTTGAAATAGAACTGATTTGACATTTAACTGTATGTAAACAAAAAACTACATTTATAGTAAATTGAATTGATTGAAATAGATGTGTTTATATTTATGAATATGGATTTGGCATTGATAACTGAAAATGGTTGATGTGCTATAAAACTAAACTAAACCAAATCAAACCTAACATAATCCTCCGAAGTTTCCAAATGGTTAAATAATATTAAATAATTCTGACTTAACGATTTGATCCTAGCCGTTGATATATGAAGATGCTCTGCCAAGTATCAAATCAATCACACTGTTGATTGTCCTTTATATTCAACCGTTTTGCTTTACATCATTTATACTGCCTCCCATGGTCTCGGTATAACTCTGGCATGGGACACTAACAAGCACTACCACTGCTGGTTAATGCGTATCTGGAAGTAAAGGTGATGAAGGGGTTCTCCACCCATGGTCTTCTTGATCATGCATTTGCTGTGGTCACAGTTTTTTGGCTCTTCCTGTTCTTTTTTGTTTGGCATCTGGGATTAAAAGTTATGAAGGGGTACTCCACCCATGGTCTTCTTGTTCATGCTTTTTTTCTGGTCCCAGGTTTTAGACCCATATTATTCTTTTT
Source organism: Sepioteuthis lessoniana (assembly GCA_963585895.1). Lineage (NCBI taxonomy): Eukaryota > Metazoa > Mollusca > Cephalopoda > Myopsida > Loliginidae > Sepioteuthis > Sepioteuthis lessoniana. The sequence continues at coordinate 43,157,079 of OY757914.1, forward strand.
TGTTTGGTATCGGGAAGTAAAAGTGATGAAGGGTTACTCTACCCATGTTCTTCTTGATCATGCATTTGTTCTGTTAACAATTTTTAGACTCATCCTGTTATTTTTTTGTTTGATAGCGCTTTCCTAGATAACATACTTCTTTGATTATGCAACATCATGTATAAACAAAGCATAGAAAAGAAATGGAAGAAAGGCTGCATCCTCCTCATTCTAAAGATGGATGGCTCGGAATCACTAACAAATACAGGGGTATATATCTTAGTGCTATTGCTGCTAAGGATTACAATACCCTACTTCTCATTTGAATCGGAATGAAAGTTGAGGAAGTTTTTGAAGAAAATTAGAATATTTTCGGCGTAATGAAACTGCAACTTCTCAAATTTTAACTATTCCTCGAACCAAAGTTGTAGTACGCGAATAAAAATGTTCCTAGCTCATTGGAAACAAAGTTCAACAATATATACTTGTACACATATCTCTGCCTATATCTCTATCTCTCTGTCTGTCTGTATGTATGTCTGTCTGTCTGTCTCTTTCTCTCTCTCTCTCTCTTTCTATCTCTCTCTCTCTCTCTCTATATATATATATATATATATACTAACGCTAGCATAAATACGGTATTATTGCCCTGAAGATATACTCACCGAAATTTTTTATTTATCACGAAATAGACTGATAACAGAACACAAACATTATATTGATTTAAATAATTACAAAACAGATATCTTGGGATATTTGTCCCGCCGTCGTCATAAGTGCATAGATACGCGGGCATCTAGGCAAACGCGGACAAATCCACAATATGGGTTATGAATATATGTAAATATACATATATATATATGTGTGTGTGTGTGTGTGTGTGTGTGTGTGTGTGTGTGTGTGTGTGTGCGTGCGTGTATGTGTGTGCATGTGTATATTTTCATTTTTGTGTGTTTTCATGGGCTTCATATTCGTTCGAGAACTTCATATTCCAAATATTCACATATATATTCATATTTATTTTTCAAGGTGTTGATTTATAGTGTGCGTGTGTGTGTGTCTTTGTAGGGCTGTCTTTCTGTCAACTTGCAAGTATATATATATATATGCATATGTTTTCTTGTTATTTTCCAAATTTATAATTTTCCTTAACCTTCGATTGTTTTTTAGATATTTTTTTTTCAATTCGTTTCCTCCTGTTATCTTGGTTCTTCCAGTTAGCTCTTTTCAGCAGCTCGTAAACCAGTATCCGTTCTCGAAAAGGTCCCAAAAGTGTAACCGGTTTTCAGCTGATAAAAAGTGGTCAACTTCAGCCCTCCATCATATACACTGAGATGTAACTGTCACACCATTAAATATATGTTACGAGTATCTTTCGTAGGCTAAACCGGAGGCCGTTCCTATAGGCTTAGACATTGAGCCAGCCAGCTCTATATGATTTATGAGATTTTTCCAGTTAAAAATTCAGTTAGATAAAATAAATACGTGTCTTTGGTTCACATAATTTATATCAATTAAAAGACTTACAGCAAAAGTCTCTGTCTATCCGAAATAAGATTTACACGTGAACTTGTGTTCGTATGTTTCTTTTGTTGAAGTTGTACAATCAGACACTGAATAAATTCAGGGTGCAATAGTAAAACCTGATACGCAGAATACAAGATATACACTTGAGTATATGGAGGTGCCCGTGGTGTAATAGTTACCGTCGTAAGAAATGAACACGGCGACACGAGTTCAAATTCTAGACGAGGCTGATTGCATTTCACATAGCACTAATACCCTTGGGAAAGGTATGAATCCAATTATTCTCCCTCCAGCTATGGGTAAATAGTAGGGCAGACTAGGTTCTTTAGCCTTGGTGAGCCAACCAGTCTAGGAGAAGGAAAACTCTGAATTCAAACCTGTTAAACTCCGCTTAAAAATTGACCTTGTGTGTCATATCGTGCCCGAGCGGAGGGGTTGGTAAATATGGATATACCCTTGAGTATATACACGAACCGATCCATTGTCCTATGTGGGTAGAGTGTTCGTCAATAGCCTGGGAGACCGGGATTCAATCCTAGGTGAAGTCTTAAGAAAATCACTCAAAAACGGTACTTGATACCTCCTTGCTTAACACTCAGCATTTTAAGGTACGTATCGTGGGTGAAGTGGGGCAATCTAGGGAAACTAGTAGCGCCTTACCCAACACCTTGATATAGTAGCTATTGAAAAAGGAACCTTCGAGTCGCCCTCGACCACGGTCGCCCACTTTATTTTATATACACGCCGTTGGTCTCAAAAGTTCATCGGGGGGTCTCCTCGTGGTGTAATGGTTAAAACGATGGACTCCGGAATCGTAGTAAGCAAATTCCAACTCCAATCGCGCTACTACGTTCTCTTTCGGACAAATACCAGCTATGGGTTAAATAGTGCGACTAGGAGAATGGCTTTGGCATTATATAACCTACAAAAGTTGATATGCCATTAAACAAAGAAACCAACCAGCCAACCAATCAAAAGTTCATAGGTTGACCAAGATAGTCTCAGTGAATATATCCAAATAAGGTTTATTTTTTAACATATTCCACCTTGTGATCCACACAATTGTCAATCGGCGTTGCTGTTCTTGGATTCAGTTTCATTTTTATATGAGTTAGAACTAATTTGTTTGCGCACAAGCATACACTGTAAAATGGTTTCAATGGTCATTATCAAACACTAATAATTCAATTCAGTATTAATCATTATTTGAACAAAGTAAAGTATCTACAAACATTGCTATTTAACACAAACAATTATATTCAACATAACTTATTAGTTTTCACATAGTTAAATGGTTCCAAATAATGCTACGTATCATCAACAATTTAATGAAACATGAGTCATTTGTTTACACAGTTGAATTTTTAAAGAGTTCTATTTCTAACAATACAATTTAACATAAGTCATTCGTTTGCACACAGTTCAAATGTCAAAGAGTTTTATTTGAACCATAGATAGGACCATATCAGGTGCTACCACTCCGGGTCAGAGTGGACCTGGGAGTGATGGCAGTGAAAGAGTACTTCAAATTCAACAAACGTCCCGGAGTAGAGCTTTATCATCAGATTGTCGAATATCATATATAGGACACTCGTAGTAGGTGTTATTACCCCTCTATTGAGAGGGAGTCAGCGTATTCTACACCCTCAACAAATGGGCTAAAATATGTTTGAGTTTGTGTGCAAATATAGTAGGGTATATATGTACGTCTATATATGTATGCATATGTGTATATGAGTACGTATTTTATAATTATTGTAAATGAAATTGTCTTTGTATAAGAAGTGAAACTCTTTATTTCTTTATTATATAGTATCTTTTAAAGGAGTTTCGCTTAAGAATTCTTTACTTAGGTAAGATCACGCTCCTTTGCGTCAATTTTGTTTCTTGTTTCCTTCATCAAATAAAAAAAAAACTTCTTCTTGAGGACCGTCAGCTACTTATCCCTGGCGTCTATTAATGAGAAAATTAGATACCATACCAACGATCTACATGCTTTAAAATCAGCATTCAATGTTTCAGCATTTAAAAAGATTGGGTTAAAATCACCCCCATCGGCAATTAATTATTTGCAGACGTGTTAATTGCCACAATATCAAGAAAGGAAAGTCGATTAAAAGTACTTACTGCGGTAAGTGCCCGTTTAAACTGGATGTTCTATTAATTTTGCTCTCTTTTCCTTACTCGAAGCAAACGCCTATCCCTGTCAGTATACAAAGGTATATATTAACATAAGAATTCTTCTTAAATTTCTTCATGATGGACGCAGCCAGATATCAGTCATCCTTAACAGAGCGGTTAAATATCAGCCATTATTTCGTAGCGTCAATGAAACGATAGTTGATATAAATCAATTTATAGAAAATTTATTGTGTACATTTCAGACACTAACGTCAGTAGGAAGGTGATAAATAATTACTAATGTTTGATTTGAGTTTGACTAAATAAATCAATTTCCATTAAGACTTAGTTTGTGTTTCGTCTTCATTATCTGAAAATACGTATGATAATGATAATAACACAAATGGCTTGTGTGGAGACCTTGTGTGGCCTTAAAACTTATGTGTAAATTTAACAAGAACAATACATTACGTCACATGGAAATTCAGTTTTCTTTTACTAATATATATATATATATATATATATATATATATATATATATATATATATATGTATATATATATGTATATGTATCGTTTGATTTGGTTCCTTTGTTTAATGGCATATCAAACTTCACCGGTAATCTAATGCCAAAGACATCAATATAGGAATTTCGCAGGAAATGGACACGGCGACACGAGTTCAAATCCTGGACGAGGCTGATTGCATTTTCACATAGCACTAATACCCTTGGGAATGGTATGAAACCAATTATTCTCCCTCCAGATATGGGTAAATAGTAGGGCAGACTAGGTTCTTCAGCCTTGGTGAGGCAACTAGTTTAGGAGAAGGATAACTCTGAATTCAAATCTGTTAAACTCCGCTTAAAAAATTGACCTTGTGTCATATCGTGCCCGAGCGGAGGGGTTGGTAAATATGAATATGATATAGAAGAACAGTAATGACAATATTTAGCACATAGCTTGAGGATCATGACAGTTTGTACTTCTCAAAAATATTTGTAAAAAATTGAATGTAATGATGCGACTGGAATATCTATCTATCTATCTATCTATCTCAAACACATTTATATACACATATATATGAGTGTAAATAAAACTAATTTCCCATAAAGAATATATTCATGTTAAATGCCTTCCTTTAAGAAGTTTCGAGATCATCTATCTATATTAGATTATTTCTTAAGCAGTGACGTACCACTTTCTTAGCGGCGATCTCACACGGGTAGCGAACCTAATATTGGTTTTTATAACAAAAGATAGCGCTGACTCATTGATTAGACAAGAAAAACGTGAGATACGTATCAATAGTAATCGATAGATCGGAATCTCTTCGTACGTGTAGCTCAGATCATATATCAAAGAATATGGTGCCTGAAAAAAGGACATTGAATATCGATTAGTTTAACTCGATAACGTGAACTGGTCATATATATATATATATATATACGTGAACATATATACTTGTGTATATATATATATATATATATATATATATATATATATATATATATATATATATATATATATATATTCGTGTGTTTGTTTTTGTATTCCTGTGTGTGAGTGTACGTACGTGTGTTTCTATATGCATTTATTTATATCCACATTCTCTTTTTTTCTCTCTCAATCTGTTTTCTTCCGACTTCCCTTTCTTTCTCTCTCCCTCTATTTCTCTCTCTCTCTCTCGCTTTCTCTCTCTCTCTCTCTCTCTCTCTCTCTATATATATATATATATATATATATATATATATATATATAATTATGAGAGTGTGTTATACAATATTGGCCAAAATAAGTCAGTACATTCTGACGAATTCTTTAAATAAAGTAGTTCATTTCTTTTAAACTAAAGATTGCACCGTATAATTTCTTGCATAATATATAATCCAAGTGGATATTATTAGGTATAACTAATTATTAAAGATTCCTGCATTGACCAACAATATGTATATGACATAGAGCAAAACGCATCGATATTACTGAAGGGTATTTCGGAAAGTGAGTTTTTAACATGTTTTCAGCATTTGGAACATCGTTTTATGAAATGAGAGGTGAGTACTTTCAATATTACAGCAAGCAATGATTATCAGTTAAGTAAAGTTTCTTTATATAGGACAATTCTGAGAATTAATCACCACACACACACACACACACACACACACACACATATATGTATATATATATATATATATATATATATATATATATGTGTGTGTGTGTGTGTGTGTGTGTGTGTTTCATTTTGGTTTAGTACCAGCCTTAATGTGTTTTTGTGAGGTGTGTTTTAAATTAACGTGTTTTGACCCGCTTGTTTGCCTGTTTATGTAGATATTTACACAGGATTTTTTTAATGTGTGCCTTGTCAAATCAGCGTCCACTTATAGTGAGGTTTATTTATTTGAATTGTTGTTTGCGGTTGTTAAATATTTTTCGTAGTTCAGGTGAATAAGATGCACATCAAATACAACTTTACGAGACCATTGTATATGCTGCACTAATAGTACTATATATATATATATATATATATATATATATATATATATATATATATATATATATATATATATATATATATAACACGTGCTACTTGAAAATGATCATGCAACAGTTATGTCTAGTCAAAAGAAAAAACACCGACATAATTACTTAAACAAAAGCCTAATTAAATGCTCAATACATGAGATTGAGCTAATATATCTACTATGATCTACTTTAGGCAATATATATATATATATATATATATATATATATATATATATATATATATATATATATATATATATATATATATATATAGCCTGAAGTAGGTCATTCATTATAAGTTCTAAAAGGAGATGACCTTTATTATCAGCCAGCTCTCGTTAGAAAGCTCTGTGACAGAAGAAATAACGATGAATGCATCAAGATACTTCACGTATAAGGAAAAAAGGATGACAAAAACAAACTGGAGAAAAAAGATGGTTTGGTTTGGTTTGGTGGGTTTTATGGCGTATCAACCTTTGTAGTTTATTTAACGCCAAATCCATTTTTATGTAAATAATCTGTTCTATTACAAACAATTCAGTTCAGCATAAGTACACATTTTAATTGACAAAAACATTTCTATTTCAAGCTATTCAGTTTACTCAAACAATTCAGTTTAGCATAAGAATTCTGTTAGTTATATTTAATCCATAGATAGGACCCTATCAGGTGCTGCCACGCCGGGCCTGAGTGGACCTGGGAGCAATGGCAATGAAGTACTCCGCATTCCCCAAAGTTCCTGCACTGCTGGAGCCTCACCATCAGATTTAGTGTCATATTCAGGACACTCGTTTGGGGGGGGGTTCTTATCCCTCTGCAGAGAAGCAGTCGGAGTATTCTACAGCCCCAGCCGACTGGGCAAGAGAAAAAAGAAAAACTGCTACTAAAGCTGATCTAGTCCAATGAAAAGTAAAAAAATATGTCCTTACTAATCTCTCCTCACAAATACTTTTCTTTTATTCCTTTGAGGGGATTTCATTTTTTATTTTTCCCTTCGTCGTCAACTACCTTGATGTATCCTTCGTTAATACTTTCTTCTGTCATGGAGTTCTCTGACAAGACGTGCCCCCAAAAAGGTCCTTTTCTTTACAGAACATATGATATAGGATCTTCTTTAAGCTATTCGAAACTTTTACACGTATCCTAAGATATATATATATATATATATATATATATATATATATATATATATATATATATATATATATATATATATATATATATATATATATATAAAGATGACGTAGCCTATTAAAAGAAATAATCTCTAATACCTTAAAGAGAGTGCAGAAAAAATCAATTCTTACTTCTTAGACTGTTTGAAAGGAAACATTTGAATTTAGAAATAAAAACAAAACTGGGTAATATTCCGTAATATTTAGAAGAAAATTTTCATCTTCTGAAGATACAAAACTACCAAGATATATATACAAACACTTGAAGTTCGTCACAAGATTTTATGTGCAATGTACAATAATTTTGGGACTTTTTCGTGCTATGTATATTTTTCCACAGGTGAATTTGCTGTGTAAAACCAGGACTTTCTACTACTCTATATTTACGGTTGATAAGCTACTCGTTCATATTTCCGCCTGATGATTGTGCATACATGAAACTTTTGGTAATAGACTTCTAGTGTCCATAAATGTAATATTTATTTGGCTTTATATCTGCTCTGGTATAAATTCATAGTGCATATTTTTGGCATTTCTCTTATATAACTGCGAACCTCAATATATAAAAATTGTAGGATACATTTACGATACAAGACCAGTTTCAATCAATAGCACCATCTTGATGCCTTCGGGACGCGTCCTCAGTTATATTCTGTGACTGAGTTAATTGGAGGGTTCCGGTTTTCAAACATGACCAGGCGCTGACCCGTATCAGAGAAGTGGCGGATTGCAATTATCACTCCATGAAATAAAATCGAATGGCAAAAATGAGAGTATATCAACATTAATATATATTCAAATTTTGGACGTAAGTGATTGTATTCAACGTGGCACTAATAACATTGCTTGGTTGGTGTTTAATGGCATATCAACCCTTGTATTTTATTTAATGCCAAATCTTGTTTATACACATATTTTGATATGAGTAGGTAGACGAAGAGATTTATGTTCTTTAGATTATATTTATTTATTTCCTTCATAAATACGTGTATGTTTCCAGTTTGTTGCTTTCGTCAGAGAACATATATGGCACTAGGCCTTGTTAATAGGTTACTCAATGAGAATTGAACTCACTCGTATTTGCAGTTTCAAGGATTTTCATTAGTTATGAGTTTAGATACGTATCATCCTCATTTTCTGGGCGTGTGTTTACCTTAGCCTGCTTTACTCCTCATTGGTATCTGATAATTGAGATTTTGTTTCATTGTGTGTGTGTAGGTGTGGGGGTAAATGTGTGTATGTGTGTGTGGTTTTGTGTGTTAGAGTGGATTGAGATTTCCGTAAGAGTTATTTTCTCTCACTTTTTCTCTCACTCTCTCTCTCTCTCTCTCTCTCTCTCTCTCTCTTTCTCTTTATCTGTGAGTGTGTGTCTTGAGATTTGGTAGTGTGGTTTGATATTTCTGGTAACTATTTTTGTCTGTATACACACACACACACACACACACGCGCGCACGCACGCACGCACGCACGCACGCACGCACGCACGCGCCACGACACACACACACACACATATATATATATATATATATATATATATATGCACATATTATATATATATATACACACATATATATATACACATATTTTATATATATATATGTGTGTGTGTGTGTGTGTGTGAGTGTATATATATTTGTACACATTCGTACATATATGAGTGTGTATATATATGTGTAAACATATATGTGTGTGCATATATATGTGTATATATATGTGTGCATATATTTGTGTATATATATGTGTGTATATATATATATGTATATATATGTGTGTGTACATATATGTGTATTTATATGTATAATATATATATATATATATATGTGTGTGTGAGTGTATAAATATGCGTGTATATATATATGTATGTGTGTTTATACATATGTGTATAAAAATGTGTCTGTCCTATATATATATGTGTGTGTGTGTGTACGTGTGTGTATATATATATATATGTGTATATATATATATGTGTGTATATATATATATATATGTGTGTGTGTGTGTGGTGTATGTTTATAGTATATATATTATATATATGAGTGTGTATGTATGTGTGTCTATATATATATGAGTGTGTATATATACACACAACTTATATATATATATGTGCATATGTATAAGTGTACATATATATGTGTGTGTATATATATATGTGTGTGTGTGTGGTGTGTGTGTTTATGTATATGTGTATATATTTATATGTATGTATATGTGTGTAAATATATATTGTCACGTGGTCTCCACTGAGACGATAGAAATAAGATTAATACTATTCCCCGTGTTTGAATTAACTGTTGCAAGCCGTCAAAGAATGACCGTTAAGAACAGATGTTTGTACTTGGTGACCCTCACTCGGGTCGCCTGACTCGGGAAGGAAGAAGAGAGAAGCCAAATGATTGGCAAGGGACCCCAAAATGGAAGTTGGGACTCCTTCTCGTCAGCGGAAATAGATGATAATAAAAAAGTTAGTTGTTGGACACGGTTCGTGCTAGACAGAACCAAAAGCCAAGTACTCCGGGTAAAAGAAGACGAACAGAATCTCGGACACGAAGGAGCCAATTCTTCAAGCCAATATTAAAAATAGCATAAAGTCTATTAGCCCGTAAAAGAGGAAATATTCTCCACAGGAACTCCATCAAAAAAAAAAAAGATAAGTAAAGTTTGAGACCGTTTCTCATTATACCCAAATTTTATATACCCTCTCTCTCTCTCTCTCTCTCTCACAATTTGAAGAAAACGAAAGAACAGAAAAGAAGAAAGACATTTATGTTCATGAACTATTGATTTATGATATATTTGACACGTTGAAGGTTTATATCTATGTGTAGTAAAAGATTCATGTATTTTAATGTTCCCACGTAGTCGAAGTTGTTATTTGCAGTGTCTTCTACGAAGTTTGTTATATCATGTTTCCTCTTCAGCTTCACGTCGCCTTATGTTATCTTCCTTAAAATTGTCCAATTAATTCCTTTTAAATATCACTCGGGAAACCGGAATTGCCAACTACTATAATTAATATTATTACGTCTAAACCTAGAGGTCCATATCTCTCATTGTTCTAGGGAAGGAAGACTACCGACCTGGTGGTGTGTGTATAGTGTGAAATTTGCAACCCCTTGCCAGCGGCGGTCAGTGTGGACATAAATTAATCCCCCACATAGTATACCAGTTCTTATGTGCCTGAGAAAAAAACTCTAAACGAGGACTTATTCTACAAGGGATCAAGTCCCAACCTGCTCCGTCTTCACACGTGCGAAAATAAAGTCCCGTTTTGGGATTTGAAAGAATTTGCCGTCACAGTATATATATATATATATATATATATATATTTAGGCATCATTTCTTCGTTAATGCAAATTTCATTGAACATAATAGATATGTTATGCCTACATATTCTCTTTTGGATCCGTTCGAATTCCCGTATTACTTTTATCGTATTCGGGGGGAACTGATTAAGGTATTGTCCATAGTTGTATGTATCCCTAGTACTTTCTGCCCGACTTTGGGCCATCATCAGGGAGAATCTGCTACAAAAGTGATGTAACTTTTGTTTTAGCAAATTACTACTGTGTAAGGACGTCTTTGCTGTTGGAGATTATGGCGCTTGCTTTTAAATGTAATTCTGTAAATAGTGTTAACCAACAAAATAAACAGTATACTACTCCATCCAGTCAACAAACATATATCAAACTTTTTTATCGTAACCAAATGCACTACAATTATAAATCCGATGAAAAAATAATGAAAACATTGATTCACAAAAACATACTCCCCACTGATCCTAATAAAAAAATAAAACTTATGATATATTATAATAAGTTCAAAACCTCGAATTTGGTCATTAGAAAGAACTCCTTTCCCTCGATTGGGGTGTTGCAAAAAACCAACGTTGTATATAAATTTAAATGTCCCCTAGGAGATTGTATCTCTGATAAAAATAATATATATGTTGGTTTAACCTCAACTACCCTGTCGAGGAGACTTACAATGCACCTTTCTGACACAAGTTCAATAGCTCAGCATTTAAAAAACATTCATGCCCAACAACACAACTACGAAAAATTCTCAACGACAACACAACAATACTCGAACATCAAAATAATAAACAAAAACTTCAGATTCTCGAAGCACTATATATTAGAAACCTGCAACCAGCACTTAATAGAATTAATTTTCAAACCAGTGCTAACGTACTTAAATGTCTTTAGCTACTGGCACTATTTACAGAATTACATTTAAAAGCAAGCGCCATAATCTCCAACAGCAAAGACGTCCTTACACAGTAGTAATTTGCTAAAACAAAAGTTACCTCACTTTTGTAACATATTCTTCCCTGATGATGGCCCAAAGTCGGGCAGAAAGTACTAGGGATACATACAACTATGGACAATACCTTAATCAGTTCCCCCCGAATACGATAAAAGTAATACGGGAATTCGAACGGATCCAAAAGAGAATATGTAGGCATAACATATCTATTATGTTCAATGAAATTTGCATTAACGAAGAAATGATGCCTAAATATATATATATATATATATATAAACATACTGTGACGGCAAATTCTTTAAAATAAATTCTGTGTATGAGCGTGTGCGTGTGTGAATATATATATGAATATATGTGTGTGTATATATATGTGTATTAACACCTAATGCTACCACAGCGCCCCCAAGAGAAAGGGAAAAAGAGAAAAAAAAATGAAATGAATACCCCCCCCAGTAGACCGCCTCCAAAACTACCTAAAATTCAGTAGTAAATAAAAGTCAAAACGAAGAAGAAGCATTTGAACTCAGGAGCCAACTGGAAGAAATATATCAATATTGGTCAGTATGTCTTTAAGTCCTATCAATTTAAAATGCTGAATTTTACAAAATGTTATGCTGTATTTTGTTTGTGAAATAATGCTTAAACTATGCGTTTTAAATGTAAAGACACGCTTACTCTACTATAAAGCCAAATTGATGTTAGTCTTTCCAAATGTCAGCGAACAAGGCAGAATGTTTTTGAATCTCTTCTATAATATAATTCAAAAATTCGTAAAGAAAGCCCTAACAGATCTGTTAAAATATTCTTTCTAGATAGGATCGTGTACAAAAATATCTTTTTCGTAACAAATAAACAATTATGCAAACGTGAAGTTAAAATATATTCAATTCTCTAACATCTTGGTCTAAAATAACCATAGAGGGTTGATACGCCGTTAAAATCAATTAATTAATTAATTAACAGAATTTGAACCAGCGTTCGAATTTCATGAAACACTTTACAAAACGCTTTCGTAATATCTCAACTTTGCTCATCGGAATAGCAATTTTGATAATAGAAAAACGTTTTCAATGTTAAGATGAACATCGTGGTGCAATCAATAAGTTTCCATATTTTTTTGTACAGGCATTTATAATTATCGTAGACTCTTGAAAATTCAGTATATTATTGTTATACATCTTATAAAATCAATTTTTATGATTCCAGGTTTAAATGAACAGCTACAGTAGGAATTAGAATACACCCTACTAAAGCCTGACTGTCACCAATGGTGAATTTCAAAAATGCAATCTGGACGTCAGGACACTTTAGAAGAACGATTTGCAATAAAATTGTGTTTTAAACTGGGAAAAATGCCACAGAAACGCATGGAATGCTTGAGACTACTTTTGGAGTATCTTGCATGAATCGAGCATCAGTATTGGAGTGGTATAAGAGATTCAAGGAAGGCTCAGAGTCTGTGAGGGGTGATAAAAGGTGTGGGAGGAGTAAGGATGTCAATACACCACAGTTGATTGGCCAAAGGGTTAGGGCTAGGGTTATTATGTTGAGGTTTTAAGGGAGTTCAGTAAGAGATTCCGTCGGAAGAGGCCAGCACTCATCAAATCGGGTCAGTGGCATTTCCACTAGGACAATGCACCAGTCCACAACTCCATCCTTGTCACAGATATTTGACCAAGATGGGCATCAAGACAGTTCCTCAGCCTCCCTATAGTCCAGACCTTGCTCCCAGTGACTTTTGGTTATTCCCTAAGCTCAGAGGCTGTCGTTATGAGACAATTGAGGAAATGAAAGAGGCTGTGACGAAGGTCATTGTCACGCTCACTCAAGAGGACTTCCATGGGGCTTTTCAGAAGTTGTTGGAACGGTAGAACAAGTGCATTGCAACCGGAGGAGATTACTTCGAAGGGGACTAGGGTTTTATGTGTATACTATCAATAAAAGTGCCCATACGGAAAAAGTCTGGAACCTTATTTAATGATCCTCGATTATGACTTTAAAAAATACATCTTAAAAAGACGACTGAATTATGTAGTGTAATGATCGAATTGTTTTCCCAGTCATGAAGAGGAAACTATTAAGGAATAATCTGATGTTGATGTAGAGTACACTGATTTCATCTCTGTGTACGAGTAGTAACCCATGACGAGTATCTTGGATATGACTGTAAACTACACCTGATGCTGAGGTTCCAGTCCTGTAGATTTGGGAAATGTACAGAACATCTTCATTTTAATTATTCCTAGGCCTACACTTATCCTTAGTAGTAGTACAATTTAGTGTCCCATCTATGTATCATATAAAGATGTTTAATCAGTTACCATACTCGAACACATTTACTGAGTGCAAATGAATATAAAATCGAATCAATTGTTAGCAATTCTTAAAGCCATTCAATAGTGCGCAAAAAATGATCCCTATTTCTTACAAAAAAATGTTACTTATGAAATATTCACTTAAAAATCATATGTATAAACAGAATTTGTTATGAAAAAGCCATCAAAGGTTGATTTACCATCAAAACCAAATAGCTTAAAAAATATTGAGGAATATTTTCTATGATCAGAATTCTGTCTATAATCAGGATATTTTCAGGATAATCAGGATATCTCCTTTACTTTAGTGGAAAACAGTGTCTTATTTATATTGAGAGGCAAAACATCAAAACGTGTAAAGGAGTGGGAAGCTGGAAGATAATGCTAAAATCTCATAAATCATTAAGCTCTATGAGTGAAATCATACAATAGAAAATATATAAATATTTATGCAGTTAAGGATATGAATAGAAAAATTAAAGTACGAAATTAAGTTGGGTGTTCGTAAACCAAGGTATTTGTTGTAATTGTTAAATAAACTCTTCAGACGAAGAATTATCCTTAGAATTAAAACAGAGTCCTTGAAAATATACTCGGATGACGTTTCATTTAAGACAGCTTCATGAAATACTTCAAATTTATCTTTTTAAAATGACGGCGATGTTATTGAGGTAATCGTCTAGAAAACATCCAGTGAATATAAGTAGTTGGGACTTTTCTGAATTGCCAAAATTGAAAAAAAAACTTTTTTTTTTATCTTAGATTCTAGATTGAGTTCTATATTGTTTTTCAATAGTATTATTTTTTGTTTTATAAAAGCAATAATAATTACTAGTACATTTTCAAATTTAAACTTAAATCACCCATCTTAACAGCATGGTTAACATCTGTTTAAAGACAATTACATCAAAAGTTCCATTTTCATTGAAAAGGGGATTTGATGAAGCCATTTAAAGAGAATAGACTATAATTTTCAACAACTTAGTTTTCTTTTTATAGTCTTGTCGGATATTCACAAATTTCTGAATATAAAAGTATAATTGAGTTTTTATACAACGTGTACTCAATAAATGGTTTAGAAAGTTCATAAAATATTAATGAAAATTAAGTCTATCATATTTCCTTATAACTTTATCTTTTTATCGAAATTGATGTATAACTGCCAGATTGAAATTGTGCTATAATAGACAAGTTTTGAGACGTATAGACTCGGAAACTCATTATAATGCTTAGTCGGAAGTGCACGATTATACTTATAGGAAGTTTCTAATAATCCTTACATGGAAGTTTATAAAGATCCTTATTCGGAAGTTCATGAATTTTACTCGAAATTTCATAATGATCGCTACTCAGACCTTCACGATGATCCTAAGAAAAAACAACCCCATTATTTTCATCACCTACTGACCTACTGATCATGCTACTCAATGACCTACATTCCCTTCTCCGTCCACCCGGTTATGGAGGGCAGGTAGTTTGACCTGAATCCTGATTGCTTTTGCTGTCAGTCGTTGGGGCTTGTTAGTTCAAACACAGAAGGGGAGGGAAATTAAATCTTATCTTTCTCCTCTTGGTGGCATACCAATGTGTGTGTGTGTGTGTGTGTGTGGATGTGTGCGTGTGTGAACATTAGTTGACAAATTAAAAAAGTCCCAAGTATTGCTATATATCACTAGCAATTCAATTAAAACATCAGTCATTTATTTACACAAATTTAAATGATCTAACAGTTCAATTTAAAACAATTCAATTTAGCATGTCATTTGTTTGCTCTCGGTATAAATCTCAAACAGTTCTTACTGACCCCTAGATTAGAGCCTATGAGGTGCTACTAATCCGGACCAGAGTGAACCTGGGAATGATGACCATAAAGTGGTTCACCGCATTCCCCAAAGATCCAGCATTACTGGAGCCACATCATCGGATTATTGAATGCAATATCCAAGACACTCGTCGTTGCCGGGTGGGGGTCTTACCTCTCTGCAGAGATGCAGTCAGTGTATTCTACAGCCCCAGCCGACTGGGCTCTGATTATTAAGTGTCTTTATCTATCTATCTATCTATCTCTTTGAGTCAACCGGGTTTCGATCCCAGCTACGGGAAGCTAGGATGTCTAGCCACACTGATGAGTTCTGATAGAACGAAACAGATCTGTCTGTGGATGATTATATATATATATATATATATACACTAACAGACTACCTTTCGTTTAGTGGGTGGAGGGAATAAGATCATAGCTTTTTCTAAAATCAAATTTTGAGGAGCTTCCTTTTAGGGACATTTCAATGCAATTTTAATTTTACGATTCAGGATTTATTTTTCTGCAAAATTTTTTTTTGAATATTTATATATTTCTACCGATTGATATTTTCTAATGAATTATCTTTAAAAAATTCCAACGAAGAAATGATTTATTTTAGAAAACTAAAATCAATGAAATGAAATTGATATCGACAGACTTAAAAAGAATGATTTTATAATTTTTTTTAAATGGCAACGTTTCATAAATAATTGCATTAATTAGTGAATAAATTTCGAAAAACAAAGCAAATAAACAACTGATATAATTATAAAGAAAATACAAATAATCAGAAATAATTATTTGTTTGTTTGTATTTTATTCCCTTTACGATCTATAATATCATTGATATTTTTGAAAAATAAAATAATATAAAAATTCGCTTAATTCACCATTAATGTTTTTTTCAAAAGATGATGTAATAAGAAAAAAGGAATATTCATCATTGTCATTGTTTTATAGAGAGGAATCACTACGGGGTTGTGTTTAACGGCAACGATATCATAGTAAGCATGCTCAAATTTCAGTTGTTTCGTTACGTTCAATTTCCGACTTGGAGCCTTTGGAAAAGGTATAACCCCCACCTCAATCCCCCATACACAAATTAAGAAGTACTTTTACGAAGATAGCTTAGGTATTAAATGAAAGTTGATATGCCATACAGCAAAGAAACAGACAAGTCAGCTTGTGCTGTAAAATACGTCAACATCATCTCCGCAGAGCAGTAAGAATCCTCGCAACGAGTGTCCTATATATTACAGTAAATAATCTGATGTTGAGGCTCCAGTAATCTTTTGGGGAATTGTAATATAATTGCCGAGGGATTTCAGTTCATGCCTTTGGGTTTAGTTAGGCTGGGAACCTTTCGGCTCAGTCCATGGGTTAGTTAGGTAAACTTGATGCAGGTGTTAACGCGTGCGCACGCAGAGCGGACGTGTCTCTCAAACATGTCACAATAGCCCGAGATGAGGAACAGGGTGACAGAGTGCGAATGACGTCACGCACCGGAAGCGCGCGGAGGTTTTGGGGGATTTCGAAGAAAGTTGGAAAGTTGAAACTAGACGCCGGACGAGACAGTCGACTTTCGCTGGCTCGCCGAAGCCAGGCGAATTTGCGCGCTATGGGCGCCGCACGAGATAGGGGCCAGATGATAAAGACAGCATAAAAAGATTGTGTCTCTCTCCTGATGTCGAAACCTTTAACTCAAAGATAATAAAAGTTTTCGTAACTGAACAAAGAAGTCGTTATGTGTTTTCGAATTTGGAGATTTCTATGTTCTACGTATATATGTTACCAACATTCGATGTCCATTTCGCACATAGCCGTATCTGGCTATGGTACGGAATGCAGAGTATTCCTTCATTGCCATTACTCCCAGGTTAACTCTTACCTGAAGTGGTTGCACCTAATAGTCCTTACTATGGGTCAAATGGAACTGTTTGACATTTAAACTTAATGTAAACAAATGACTTACGCCAAATGAATCATGTGAAATAGAACTGTTTGATCATTTAAATGTGTGTAAGGAAATAACTGATGTTTTTATTGAATTGTTAGTCATATATAATAGTACGTGGAAACATTTAAGTGTATGCGAAAGAATGACAGAAACACAAGAGACAGAAACACGGGGAGGACTGCTATATTGACCCACAACCTCTAAACCACAGGGCCCCACTAACAAATTCTTCTGCTTCTCGGATTGAGAGTCATTGCCCCTCTTGGCCTTCGCCGAACCTCTTGAATGCCCGAATCTCTTCTGTCTGCCGACATCAAGACTGAGACTGACCGTTACTGCTGTGGGTGCTTGTATATTTAATTTCACCACGCCTAATGTTTGGAGTTGTCAACACAACTGAGCTGCTTATACTCACGCCTCAATGTATTCCTGTTTACCCAGCTGGAACATGACGCCTCAGTCAAAAGTCAATATGCATCAAACCTTCGAGGGTTGATATGTCATAAAACCAAACCAAACCAAACTAATCAAAGAAACCAACCAAATCAATTATTTTCCCTCTTTTTTTCCAATAATATTCATTCATTCATTTGTTTATGAATGAATAAATAAGTGAATGTTATTAAATGTTTCTGTTCTTTTCATCTGATTTATCTTGCTTTTATCAATGTATCATTAATATACGACTGATTTTTTTCAGTCTTGATTTGATTTCAAAAAAGTGATAGACAAGGAAGATAATCGTAGAGGTTCGTAGAAGATCTGGAAATATTCCATGTTAAGATTCCAAAAAAGCCTATATAACTCTGGAATCTTGATGAAGATCATTATTTTATAATCTTTTTATTTTGGAGGAAATAAATAATTATTTAAAGCTTAACATTTCAACAAATTAGTAAATGCTCTCTTTATTTTTCTCGTGAAATACGAAAATGTATTAAGAATATGTCTATAAAAAATAATAACTAAATTGTTTGAAAATAACATTTTATTCATAACCTGCTTTGAACAGCTTCACCAGATAAAATGTTTTTTTAAATCTTTTTATGAACAACGGACTTGTGGACGTAATCATCATGAAAACAGATGTCGAAAATGTTTAGGGTTTTTCTTTCTCGTTTTAGTTTGAAATATCAAATCTGTTTTTGATTTTCATCGTTACAAAATATGATTAAATGTTACTGATGAAAAATATTGAATTTACTCTGTCTATCTAATCAAGTCTCATATAAACAAAAGTGATTTCCAATTATATTCAACTTCAGAAACACTCAAAAGTCCGAAACAAATAGCCTTTAGTGGCTGAGCCCATGATGATGATGCAAATACAAAACCCCGTTGTCATTTTCTCAAAAGATGTTAAATCTTCTAATTGAGTTTTCAAAATTAGAGCATGTCATACGGATACATTTTTTAGTGATCTATTTAAAACAAAAAGTTATTTACTTCAGTCTTAATTTGTTTCTAAACTCGTGAAAAAACAAGGGAAATATTTATAGTAGTTTGTAAAGGATTTGAAATTGGACACCAAAAAATTGTTTATTTCTTTTTAATATAATTGGCTGTAACTAACCGATTTGATTCAAAACCAATTACCCTTTTATCAGTGGAAAAATCTCAGTTTGCTTTATCATTTAAAATCCGTCATAAAATATCCCTTTCCTCAATAATTTGTTCACAAATTAACCTACCCAGAGATCACACACACACACACACACACACACACACACACACACATATATATATATATATATATATATATATATATATTTGGAGAGAGAGAGAGAAAGAAAGATAGAGTGTGAGGCTGATGGGTAAATTGTCATAATTTCAAATTATTTTGCGCATGCATTTCATTTGTTTCAGGTTTGGCCTATTGTACTGCTAACTAGTGTCAGTTGTGTAAAGCAGTACCATAAAGTAATTCACTCATCCAGATATATGGAAACCGTATACTGTACTGTTTGTCATTCATACCGGAATCCTAATACGAATATTTCAGAGTGTTCTGGTGTCAATCTGAAGACAGGTTTATATTTATATGGGTGAAAACCAAACGCAATGTCCACGTTATAGTATTTCGGGTTGTCACTTGCGATGGTGATGTTTACCTTTATTCACCTTCTCTCATGGCTTCAGACCTAACACTGATGCCTACGTCTTGTGTCTAGAGGAGATACTGCCAGAGAAAGTGACTACACGAAGAGCCTACCTCAAACAACAGGATTGTACACCATGCCTCATAAGCAAGAGAACCCAATGTTGGCTGTTTGAAAATTTCTCCGACAACATTACTCCTAACATCTGACCGCCTAACTCCCTGGATTACTATCTCTTTGATTATTATGTGTCGGCAAGGTTCGACAAGATAACAAACTGTTATCACTCCTGGGATTTAAAATAAAATTACACATATTTGCCTCCATACTTTTCCTCGATATAGTATTATTCCGTATTATTTTCTCCTCCGTGGCTTGGAAAATAATTAGACAACAGATTTAGAAAGTTTCAACTTGTGTGTTTTAGGATATTTTCCGAGGCCAGAACGTGAAGACATCAAATAATAATTTGCATCTTATTTGTAATTATTTTACTGTTGATTTTTAAAAAAATACTGGAAGTGAACATTCCCTATGTGTGTTAATACCACATTAAGCTAGATGGCATTTTGTCAAACTGAAAACTCAAGGAATGAGAGGACATATTTGCTAATGTACCGGATTGTTACATTATTGTAAACGAGTTCGAACTCCAGTCGCGTTATTCCATTCACTTTTGGATTAATACCCTTGGGAAAGTTATGAAACTAACAGAGCTCCAGCCATGTTTTAAAACGTATAACTGCTGTTCTTCTAAATCAAATAACCGATGAGGGTTGATATGCCGTTCAACATAGAAACTATTAGATAATTTCGATTTCTGCTCAGACAGATCTAAGATTGGTAGAATCTGGCGTTTCAAAGACTCCCTTTGGTAGACGGTTTTGGCTCAGCTGGTGTATTATGCATCAGATAACGGAAAGAATTTGGCATGAAAGTACTTTGTATGAAGTAAGACTTCATATGAGTTTTCCTACCCTTAAACCGATGATCAGCAACAAAAAGCAAAAAGCTAAACGAGACTTTTCAAACGGGCAGGTTGTTGGATCAATGAAAATCAAGCATGAATGCCCTTCAGTGATGAAAGTAGGTTTAATATGATACGCTCAGACGAGGTAATGGTGCGATATTACTTCCTAAATGCGGAAAAAAATATCAATTCAATTTGCAGGTATTATCGGACCAGTGAGTGAGATGTTTTCTGGTGGCGTTGTTGCTTCACTTATTTTATTACATAGAAAATACACCGCTTATATTTATCAGGATACAATGTGTGTAATTACCCAACCCATCCGTAAGGAGCAGAATACGACACAAGGTCAATTTCATGCGGATTTTAACAGTTTGGATTCTGAGTTTCCCTTCTCCTATTTGTTATACCAGGAGTAAACAGTTTAGACTATTCTTAAATTTACCCATAACTAGAGGGATAATAGTTGGATTCATCCCTTTCCCTAGGGAAATACAACCGCTTACTTCAGAATTTGAACTCTTATCACTCTGTCTATTTCCAACTATGATAACCGTTTCACCACGAGTGCCTCATAAGAACACCATCCATGACGATATGTTCTTTCTTCTCTGAGAGCCTCTCCTGTTAAAAGGCTCATGCGCATGCAAGATTTTGTCCTCTCGATCACTATCGTCATCTTCATCAAATCGTGCTAATAGCACGGATTCCCTTGACTCTCAAAACACCCATCCTTAAAGGCCTTCACTCCCAGCAAGTTCTCTTGACGGCGTTCAATATCTACACAGTGATCTGCCGACACCGATGTGTCCATATGTAAGAGTCCATAAGAGAACTTTGCTTATGAGGTTAGTTCTTACTTCTCCAGAAGTGTCAAGCATGTCTTCTTCGTCTCCCTTATATGTTCGATGCGATGGGTGGTCGGAAGTTGTACAGCAACTGATTTTTAAGATGCTGCTTCCAGGGTTTATTCCAAATTGTTTGCATCATTCTTGCGAAGTAGCTTTTTTCCGGGCATTTCGTTAACGTCAATGTGATACAACCATACAATAGTAATGACATGGCTAAAGCGTCGAAGAATTACGGGAAAAAACTTAATTAGTACTAATTAAATCCTGATTTCCAAAACCAACAATTAGCGTGTAACCCGAAAAATTCTCAACATAAGAGAAGGAAACATTATTTATATTTTAGGACTAGTGTCTGCATCTCTGTCGCCATGTTTATCACAACCTTTCGGCCGTTGTACGCTCCGGCCTTCTTCAGGCGGTTGGAATGTCGAACTTAACCCTTTATTTCGCTCACCGAGGGAGACTGTTCTAGTTCCACGAGCGATATTTAATGGATGTCTGTTATCAGGTATCTCCTGTTAATTTCCCGTCTGAAAATTCTCCACTGCCTTCACCAAGGACACAGGGTAGAGTGGATAAAGGCGGTGGTTAGATCCAGTGACATACCCAAAGAGTGTGAGTTCTATTCCCTGCCATGGCAGTAGAGAACTTTCAGATGGGAAATTATCAGGAGATAACTGATAACTGACATCCATTAAAAACATGGCTCGTGGAACGAGAACAATCTACCCCGGTAAGCAAAATAAAGGGTTAAGTTCGACATTCCAACCACCTGAAGAAGGCCGAAGCGTAGAACGCCCGAAACGGTGTGATAAACATGGCGACAAAGATGAAGACAATAGTCCGAAAAATGTAAATAATGTACATAATACCTCATCTCAGAAATATAGGCAGAAAATAAAAAAAGGAAAATTTGAAAACAAAATGTTCAATTTCAACAAAATGTGCAAAGGTAATTGCTCTATTTTACATGTGTATATAATATTATGTTCTCAAATTTCGGAGGCTGCTGTTAAAAACCTTTATTTATCTATTTCGTCTGTTCACTTCTATCTATCTCATCATATTCTCTGTATATATATGTTATATTTTGTTCATATCTATTTATCTATGTACGAGGCACGATTAGAATGAACTCAATAAGTAATTAAAATATGTAAAAACTTCCTGCCTCAACCTACTGGATGTAGCCAAAATTTGCGAAGAACTGACGACAGATCAAAGTTCGAAACATTTGTCATGAGAAAATATGACTATTACTTGCGGAGAGTCACGTGTAAATTAAGAGTGATTTAAAAAAAAAGAGAGAAGCTATATTTCTGACGCCAAGGAAAGAAAATGTATACGTCGGGATATGACCAAGACCACCCATCCCCAAGTGAAGGGTGATTGACGATCAACTGGGGATCGAATGATTTTTCCATCTGCTGGAGAAGCAGGGACGAACTCATAAGTGATGTACTCTTATGAACCCACACATATGGCCGTGGAAAAGCAGGACGACCAGCACGAACATACATTCAGCAACTATGTGAGGATACGGGATGTAGTCCAGAAGACCTGCCAGAGGCGATGAACGATAGGGAAAAGTGGCGAGAAAGGGTCAGGGATATCCGTGCTACCAGCACGACATGATGATGATGATGATGAAACAAAAATCATCTCACCAATTCCTGTTTATGAAACTTGTCCAAAAAGAACTTCTAGAATGCTAAATGAATGTTTGTTGATTTTCGTAACAAGGTATGCATCTGTTGCTGTGTGGGTTGATTCTCACTCTGTGCACACTATCTTAAAAATATATCAATCTATCGCCACTCATCTGTGATCTTTTTTATCTTCTTAATTTCAGGATTGTTCATATTTCGCCCGTTCACGTTTATCTATCAATCTATCTATGAAATGTTTCCTTTCGTTCGGATGTGAGATCACCTTGTACAGAGTTCGGGCTTGTTTAGAGTAAGTTTCAAATACAGCTTCGTTTAATGATAATGTTAACAAAAACTTTTTTCGATGGCAATTATCCTAAGACTAACTGACGTACATGTAGCTTGTAATAGAAATAGTCTTCACAAAAACATCAACATCAGCCTATATCGGATGTGGCTGAATAGTTGTCGAGGCATGATTGACTAAGGTTATTTTTCAATCCTGTGTGGAAACAAAATGTGTATCCAATTTTTAGAATACATAATGATATTTTTTTATCTCTAGTAAATCTGTACAATGTACCAGTTTTGATCTCAAGTTTTTCCTTCTCCAATATTAGATACTAGTATATATTAACATTATAATTGTGATCTGTCTATTGGCACAAGTACGTCTATCTGTTTGGAGATGCGTATAGCATAACCAAAGCCAGAGAGCCCAAGCTATTAAACTATTCAACCTATCATTCTGAATATATATATATATATATATATATATATATATATATATATATATATAATTGTAGGTGATATATATATATAATTAGGTTTGGTTTTGTTTTATGGCATATCAACCATCAACCATTGTAAATTATTTAATATCAGATCCAGTTTATACATATATATGATTTTGTAAACATAATATCATCATCATCATCATCTCGCGCTGGTAGCACGGATATCCCTGACCCTCTCTCGCCACTCCTCCGTATCGTTCGTCGCCCTAGGTAGGTCTTCAGGACAACATCCTGTATCCTCACATAGCTGCTGAATGTATGTTCGTGCTGGTCGTCCTGCTTTTACGCGGCCATGTTTGGGGATCCATAAGAGTACATCTCTTATGAGTTCATCTCTGCTTCTCCAGCAGTGTCCTGCATGTCTGGTTCGTCTAACTTGAATAGTTTTCGTGATAGGGGGCAGGTGGCCGTACAGTTGGTGTCTTGTGGGGTGTTGCTGCTAGGACTTTTTCAGGATTGCACGCAGCATTCTTGTGTAATTGCCATCTAGCTTCTTCTCCAGCCGTTTTGTTAGCGTCCATGTAGTGCAGCCATATAGCAGTATCGATGTGACCGCTGCCTGGAAGAAACTGCGTTTCATTTTATCGGTTAGGTCTGATTTCCATATAATTGATAGCTTATTGATAGCTTTCGTTAACCTCGTTTCGATGTCCTTTTCGGTTGATTCGACGCTGCTTCCTAGGTAAGTGAATTTGTCTACTAGTTTAAGAGGGGTTCCTTCTAGGGTGAAGATGTCCCCCGTTTGGTTATAGCACATATATTCCGTTCTGTGTGCATTAACATAGAGGCCTATGCTTGCTGCTGCTCGTTCCAAACTATGCAGTAGTGTTTCGGCTTGGTCAGGTGTATTTGCCAGTATCGCTATGTCATCGGCGTAGTCGGCGTCGGTAATTGTTGTTGCGGGGTACCTTTTGTTTCTTTTATTCGTCAGTTCGAAGCCATTCTCTTTGATTTTGTCAATCGATGTTCTAAGTACGTAGTCTAGACAAAAGATAAAGAGATACGGAGCCAGCGTATCCCCTTGTAGTACTCCTGCTACAATGTCAAAGTATTCTGTGTCTCCATCCGGTGATCGTACTTTTACTTTAGTGTTTAATAGAGAATCGTTATTGCCGCTACGGTTTCTTTAGGTATGCCGTACGCTCGTAGGATTTGTTCCATCTTTCCTCTGTGAATGGAATCGAAAGCCTTGGTAAAGTCGACAAATATTAATGTCGCTTGTAGGTTTTTTGCCCATACACCTTCAAGGCTTCTACAGATGGTTAATATTTGTCAGGTCGTGGATCTATTTCTCCGGAAGCCATTTTGGTTTTTTCTAAGTATGTTGGTGATTTTGGGTTCTATGCGGTTTCGTAGTAGGGCATTGTAGATTTTGGCTTCTATGGATGTAAGTGTTATGCCTCGGTAGTTTTTGGCTAAATCGAGGTCCCCCTTTTTAGGGAAGGGGAGTATGCATCCCTTCATCCATCTATCTATCGGATTTTGATTGTATACTGCGTTGCCGTGTCGGAGCAGTATGTCGTCGAATTGTCTGGTCTTCCATACTTCCGGGGGAATTTCGTCCAGCCCTACAGCTTTCCTATTTTTAATTTTTCTGAGAACCGAGTCGAGTTCTTCTTGTGTGAACGGTCCTAGTTTAATGTCTAATTGTTTGCTAATTATTCTGGTGATTGGTTCCTGTGTTATTTTTGGTGGGTTTCCAAGTAAGTTTTCGAAATGCTGTTTCCACAGTTTTATTCTTTCTTGTTGGTTTGCTGCTTTCAGTTTTGCTTTGGCTGTGTTCTTTCTTCTGCTCACTTCGTTTATTGTTTGCCAGGCTATTCTAGATTGTCTATCCTCCAACGAGTCTCTAATCTTATCTATCTGATTTTGAATGTATTCTGTCTGTTCCTTTATATATATGCCTGCTAATTGATATTGTGCCGTTTTTAGTTTTAAGGCATTCGTGTTTGTTGGGTTTTTTCGATAGTTTTTGAAGGCTGTTTTCACTAGTGCACGTTTTTCTCTCACCGCTAAATTTTCCCAAGGGACTCTATATTTAGTTTTAAGTTTTGTTGGAATGTATTTTGCTTCTGCCTCGAGGTGTGCATTGACGAAATTTTCATATTCGTCGTTTGGTGTACTTTTTTCCGTCCTTTCTTGTAGTGTTTCGAATCTGTTTCTTAATTCTAATATGTATTTATCTCTTATATCTCTGTTGTTCAATAGGGCCCAGTCATAGTGTTTGGTGGTCGCTGTTCGTTTGTCGTTTTTTCGTAGGCTTAACCGTATTTTCGCCGTGACTATTCGGTGATCGGTGGACACACCTTCAAAAGAGGAGTATGCCTCGCAATTCATTGCACTATTTTTCCATTTCTTGTTTATAAGGACGTAGTCTATCAGAGCTTTAGTATTGTTTGCGTACGTGTATGTCCATAGTTTGCCCTTCCTTTTTTGGTAGTTTGTATTGAGGCATGCTAATCTATTTTCTATCATGAAATCTGTTAGATGTTGACCATTCCTATTTGACGTGTTGTGGAGGCTGTATTTGTTGTTTCCGTTTTTCCCGATTTGGGCATTCATGTCTCCGCCAATGACTAACATGTTGTGTTTCGGGATGCTACGCACTAATGAGGATAACTCATCGTAGAAGGTGACTAGTTCAGTTTCTTCACTAACATATATATATATATATATATATATATATATATATAGCGACCGATCTGCATGTGCAGAATGTGACACTATGTTAAATCTGAAGTAGATTTTAATAACTTCTAAATCAGTTTTCCTTTTTCTACAGCAGTTGCAATGCCAATGTTAAAGAGCCCAATCAACCCTAATTAGGATCATAGCTTTCCCAAGGGTATTAGCGCTATGGGAAATGCAAACCACCTAGACTAGGATTTGAAATCGGGTCACCGTATCCATTTCCTTCAACGTTAAACATTACACCATAATGAACTGTTTGATCAGTAACTATTATACCAAATCGAACTGTTTGATCATTTAACTGTGTGTAAACAAATGAATAATGCTTAATTGAATTTTTACTGATATATTGAAATACTTGGGACCTTTTAACTTGACATATTCTAAATTAAATTGCTTGAAATAGAACTGTTTGATCATTTCATTATACGAAAATAAATGACTGATGTTTAATTGAATTGTTATCGATACATAGAAATACTTGGAACCATTTTATTTTGCTAACTTACGCTAAACTGAAGTGTTTGAAATAGAAATGCTCGATCATTTGCTCGTGTGTAAACAAATGACTGATGTTTAATTGAATCGTCAGTGATACATATGAATAAATGGAACTATTTAAACTTGTTGAATTCTGTTTACAAATCATATATATCTAATATGTATGCATGAACTGGATTTGACATTAAATAATGTACAATGTTTGATATGCCATAAAACCAAACCGAACCAAATAATATATATTTAATATTTATGTATAAACAGGATTTAGCATTAAATAACCTAAAATGGTTGATATGCCTTAAAACCAAATAAAACCAAACAATGTATATTTAATGTATATGTATAAAGAGGATTTATCATAAAATAATCTACAATGGTTGATATGCCATAAAACCCAACCCAATCAAATTATATTTGTTTAATGTATATGTATTAACAGGATTTGGCATTACATAACCTACAATTGTTGATATGTCATAAAACCAAACCAAATTATGAAAACCAGCTGAAGTTTGCTATCATTCTTTAGTTTAGTTAATGTGAATTACGATCGTTCTTAACTTTTTATCGTAAATCTCGGTAAAAAAACAAAAAACAGATTAAATCGTAAGGTGGTATTTATTTTTATTTTTCTATATTGTTTCAAGTGTTCAACTTCATAAATGTGGACTTAACAAAGCCTTATTTCTGACAAAGTATACACTTACTTTTCAGTGGGCACAAGGCCCAAAGAATTTGGGGGGGTGAAGGGAAGGCGGCAAAAAGAATATTTTCATATGTAGCCCTTACTAGTCCCTCTCAATCTCAATCATTCTTTTCCCCATTCATTCCATACAATAAATTTCTTCATCCACCAACCACGCCACAACCACCGAAATGCCTCATTCGCTCCATGAAAACCCTGCTTAAAACCCGACAAAATGTAATGGCATATGTACAGCGAGTGAAAGGATGATGAGGAATTGGAGAAAAAAGCTCCAGAGTAAACAAAACATAAACCCGGTTGGTTTCCCTCCCATCCCCCCTTCTATGTTATGGAGAGTAAACTGTTTTCTGGTACCTGGATAGGGCCCAAAAACAAGCCGAAGCTTTCCCTATAAGGGACAATCCTAAGGCTAAACGGGATAAAAGAACAAACGGACCCAACAAAGCCACGGGATAAAAGAACAAACGAACCTAACAAAGCCGCTGACAAAGCATTTCTACATAATGACCATAACAAACTCTAAAACGATTCAAGAAATGTCTGATGAGATCATTGATAATATAATGACATACTTTTATGACGTAATATCAGCGAAAGTTTTTTTCTCCGATATTACCTCATTGATATCTCAAGAGAATTACCAACGAAATCCTAGGAAACTTGGTGTAATTCTATTATCTCTGGAAAGTTATATTTCTAAAAGAATTATGGTAAAATTTATTGTAAAAAATATGGTAAAGTCTATCGTAAATCCTAGTGAAAACTGTTACAGATCAATATGTTTAGGGGGGTGTAATTTGTGGATTTCTTGTTTCCAGAAATCAACCTTTTTTTCAATAAATGTTAGTTTACTCAAGTTATTGACCTCAAATTTGTACGCAATAGCCATAATACACAATCAAAACTATGTGTTATAAAATAATATCATTATGGCGTCATTGATGATGTAATTTTGACTAGATCTTCCCCAACCCAAAAAATGGTCATGCCATGAATCAAGTAAAGTTTGTTAAATCTGGTATCGTTGAAAAAACGTTATCTTATACAAATCATGATGGTGTTTGTCTTATGTAAATTACAATGATAATAATCTTATGTAAATTACAATGATATTAATCGTATGTAGATTACAATGATATTAATCGTATGTAGATTACAATGATATTAATCTTATGTAGATTACAATGATATTAATCTTATGTAGATTACAATGATATTAATCGTATGTAGATTACAATGATATTAATCTTATGTAGATTACAATGATATTAATCGTATGTAGATTACAATGATAATAATCTTATGGAGATTACAATATTAATCCATCATCTTGAATCTCTGTGAAAAAAAAAATTATAAACAAAAAATGAAGATGTTTTGGGAATTAAAAAATGTGAATTAAACCTATTCCTGCGATTTGTTTTAAGTGAGTAAATTTGGATTTAATCAATTTATTGACCCCAGATTTGGATGAAATATTCAAAAGTCAATCCATAATATGTTTCTAAAAGGAAAGCACAGATGATGAAGTCATTGATAATGTAAAATAGAACGATCTCTGATTTTGCTCCTGTACTTCAATTTCAAACATAAACAAAGACTTTTATATGATAATTAAAAACTCATAAGGTGTAATGGTTATCGTCGCAGGATGTGGATAGGACGACACGAGTTCAAATCCTGGACGAGCCTGATTGCATTTCCCATAGCACTAATACCCTTGGGAAAAGTATGAATCCAAATATTCTCCCTCCAGCTATGGTTAAATAGTAGGGCAGACTAGGTTCTTCAGCCTTGGTGAGGCGACTAGTCTAGGAGAAGGGAAACTCTGAATTCAAACCTGTTAATCTCTGCTTAAAAATTGACCTTGTGTCATATCCTGCCTGAGCGGAGGGGTTGGGTAAATAGGATTAAAAACTCATCATATAAGCTTAAATACGATGAAAAATAACCGATACAATTTCATAAATGATATCTAATAATTATAATTATCAAAAATGTCAAAATATTTTGATATTCACTGTCTTCCTCCATTTTCTCCTTAATGCTATCCAGCTGTTGGTTGAATAGTATCATTACTGTTCTTCTACCCTGATAGCTTAAGAATTAAATAACCCATGAAGGTTAATATGCCATTAAATAAAGGAAAAATCAAACTATAAGGCTATCCAACTATTCATTAAATAGTCCCATTACTCACCTTCAACCCGGATAGCTTAAGAATTAAATAACCCATGCAAGTTTTTATGCTATTAAATAAGGAAAACAAACGAAAATGCTAACTTTAGGAGATTTGCTTTGACAGCCTTTGCCTTGACAATACCCACTGGCAGCAACACATTTTAGTCCATTCATCTCGCAAAAACAGTTTGTCGAACATATTTTTTAAAGTCTGCTATTGTAGCGTATGAACTGAAGCAAATCATCCGGTGTATCAGGTTCATATGTAGATATCCGATGATATAAATTACTGCACAAAATTCAAACCCATTTTAAAAGATTGTAATGGCTTTCGAGCAGAAATTTACTATCCATTACCTGTAGATGTACGGGAAAGGAATGTCGGTTGGCAGAACGTGTAGATGGACAGTGACTCAATTTTAATCATTTTATTTGTTGCTGCCATGTCCATATGCTTGGAGTATCATAGCATATCCAATGAATCTTCTCGATTTGTGTAGATGCATATACAAATGTGTAAATCTTTAGAAATACGGCTGATGGTAATGGAGAGAAACATATATGTCTTACAAAACGGTTAGGATTGACCACTCTAAATCTGTTTGCTATAACTCAAATGAAATGTTATTTATTGCATTTTCAGAAATATCTCTGAGTCACTTCTTTTCGTTTCTGGAAAATATCAGCAAGATTTTAAAGAGAATCAAATTTTTGGAACATTCAAAAAGCAAAGAGACCTTTTTTTCCTAAAAAAGTAAACAGTGAATTTAATGGGAAAAATAAATCTAATTGATACCGCAAAGATAGTAAAAAAATATTTGCTATTTGCCAATTCCATATATTTCAAACGTTGTGTCAGACCCACTCCAAGAATAGGATATTATTTAGGAGACCTTCTTCAGCACTTTTATTGACATCTCTGATGTTTCAAGTTTGACAATTTCTCGCACTTCTCTTGACAGTTTGGAAGTCGAATTTAACCAACACCTTTTTACAACGATGCATCGGCATGCTGAAAATATCAACATAAGCATATAGAGTGATTGAGGATCCATTATTAGCTTGTTGAATGGCTACATTGACTGAGTGTCAGCGTCCCTCCTTGGCTTCAAAAATGTCAACTTTACGTTCGCATAGGTTATATCCATGGAATGGGATGAGCGGAGTCTTGTTCCTACAGTTTTAAGAAACATTTCAGGTGATATATTTACTTGCTTGTTTAGATAATCAGTAACTGTTTGAAAAAAGATTTCATCCTTGAATCTGATGTTTTATGAACATTTGTACTCGGTACTCTGTTGAAGCTATCCAAAAACAACAATTCAAGTACAAAATGCTGTCACCAAGTAACCTCTGTATTGTTTTTGATACCTTTATACATAACGTTCGGATGCTATCTAATTAAATGCACCTGGAAATTGCAACGGTTGATATTCTAGGTCAAGTACTGGCACAACATAAGACTTGATAGCATCTCGCATTATATTTGTTTACTTGTTTTGTTTTTATGGCATTCCAAAAAGCTCCAGCATTACTGGAACTTCACCATAAGATTGTTTAGTGTCGTATCCAGGATACTGGTTGGGAGATCTTACCGTTCTGCAGAAGGGCAGTCCGTTTATTCTACAGCCTCAGCAGACTGGGCAACTCGTATTATGTTATTCTTAAAAAACAGAGGCTGGGTCCTGTGCAAGCTCGTGAGAAAACAATGTTGCAATGTTGTTTTCTCTCTCCTAAACAAAGCAATCAAACATATAAACATGTCATGATATCCACTGAGGTATCTTCATTGGCTATTTTATCAGCAAATTGAAAACTTGCCATGTTTTTACATTATCACCATGTTTTACCTGGACAGTTTTTAAATCTAAGTTATCCAGGGTTTGTTGAATCTTTACATTTACTTCCACTACTATATCACAGTTGACTAAGGATTCCTCAAAGGCTTTATATTTCTCTGCCTCGCACCAGCGAGCACTTGACACAAGGGATTTACGGAAGGGGAAATTCGGGCACGAGCCAAGCTTCGAGCCCTGCTTGACTATGCTGGTCATCGGCCCACTTAGTGCAATCTGGGCCAAATTATCCTAGCTGGACATGAGCCCAAATCTGAGTCCAGGCACGTATGCCTGATTATATCTTAAACTGGACTGCAAGGTCCAGTGTTACATAAGAGTGACAAAGGTGTCAATGATGCTGCTCGCTCACCCGAAGGTGGCCCAGCCGAAAGGCCTTAAGGATTCCTCAAGGGCAATTATACTATTTGCTAAGAAGAAAATTACTTTACATAAAAACAAGTTTAAATGGTCAAAATGTTCACCATCTGTTGATCAATATGAAAATCTCTGACCTCTACATTTTTCTAATGGGTTAAGTGGATCTGGTCAGTTAAGGAAAACATAGACCTGTAAATGTCAGCTCAGTGGTGGATTAAATGATTCAACATGGTAACAATACTGTCACTCATACCTCACCTTCAGCTTAACACACCACAACTTTACACTGATCTGATCAACACTAGGTCGATAATCTAGTCTGACCAGAGGCTAACCAATTATCGATCATTTCTCTTTATTGTGAGGTAGGTTTTTTCGTGGAAGCATTGATGAAGCTAAGAATGTTTTTTTCTAAAAGCTCACTCCGCTTTAAATTTAAGATCTTGCACTGTTAACATAGTTTACATGATCAGAAGTGTCAAATAGATTTAGCATATGCTGAACAGTCAGCAAATGAGAAGTCCAATAACCGACTGATCAGACTATTATATATTATCTTTGACAATACCTAAATAGTATAGGCATTGATTTATAAGCTTTGATGTTCCACTTGATTCAGAAAGAGAACTCTTATATCGATCTATGATTGACGCAACTCTCTGCAGCTTATAACTTTTCGGTAATGCATCATTGATTTCTTCAATATAATTGTAAACATTATCATTGTATAATCCTTCGATTTCCTAAAAGTCTCTTTCGATGATCTTGTCTTCAAAAGCCATTTGCTTAAGCAAATGTCGATCAAGTGATGCTTCGATGAGAAAAAGACATCATAAAGCTCTTGCATGAGCCCTGCTATACAGCATATGCTTGACAATATTCGTTGCGTATATTATCTTCTCAACTTCATGCAATCCGGAACCCCCCATAAGAGTCCCAATTCCTCCAATGAAAGACATTAGTAAATGAAATCCTTCGAACGGAATAATAATACTCACGTCTTTGGTTTGTGCGATTTCAAATGCTTTTACGAAAAGTGGTTAGTCAAATGTGAATCAAGCAGTTTGTATTTCAATTGGTTAAGTTTATCTTACTACGAATAGCAACGTTGCAATATTGATCGGAAGTATTTTTATTGATGACTAGAATAAAGTTAATAAATTATCATATTTACCAATCCCTCCGCTCGGGCAGGATATGACACAAGGTCAATTTTTAAGCGGAGTTTAACAGGTTTGAATTCACAGTTGTCCTTCTCCTAGACTAGTTACCTCATCAAGGCTGAAGAACCTAGTCTGTCCTACTATTTACCCATAGCTGGAGGGAGAATAATTGGATTCATACCTTTCCCAAGGGTATTAGTGCTATGTGAAATGCAACGAGTCTCGTCCAGGATTTGAACTCGTGTCGCCGTGTCCATTTCCTACGGCGATAACCATTACACCACGGGCACCTCCTAAAAAGTTAATAAATCATTTGTCAGGGTGCTCATCTGTAAGTAACTTTTACATAAAACCAAAGCAAATAGGGAGCTTTTTTTGTATCGCTTCTCTCGGATATGTTCAATTTTTCTTCACTTGTTTGTATTATTAGAACTACAGATGTGTAATTCTGGTAAAGCTTGATCAAAGCCAAAGCTTCGTATGTTTAATAGATGTTTCTCTTAAAAGAAATTCGTCTTCGTGAGGTAACTAATTTTCCTTCCCTTTTCTCTGAAAATTTTTGGACGATCATAGTTTGATTTTTCAATTCATATTGCTATAATCACGATATCATGACTGTGGGTTTTATTCATTTAATATTGAAATATTATGGTCGACATTATCCCCGATCCTCTGGGTGAAATTTGTTTCTTTATTTGAGGCTTTCAGCTTATTGAATCATCGTTTACTACAAGTGACTTGAGCGGTTACCTTGATATGAAAACTTTCTTATGAAAAAATAAGTCAGGTTTTGAGCTTTTAGCTACCAACCAACATGATCCAAATATGATATATTTGTAAATCTCAAGTCCAAATGGAATTGAAATGTTGAAAGACTAGCTTTATACAGGTAGTCATAGTTTGTTTTAATCTTCAATCTACATTTTATCAACACCTTGAGACACTTTCATAAACATGCTGGCAATAAAGACTCACGAGTCTTGATATCAACAATGTCATTGTCAACAGGTTAAAAGTTAGATTACATATCGATATCAGAGAAGAATAATTTCGAAGCCGTCAACATGATTCTTTCCACACATTTTGCTAAGTCTTTTTTTCTTGTTGCATAAGGAATTGTTCACATGTAAATCATCTAAGTCCGTTAAACATACATCATGTGACCTTTCTTTCAAATCAGAAAAAAAAAAGATCCTTACTGTGTATTTTAATCAATTACTTTTTCGAGCATTTCATCGACTCTATAGTTGAAAGCTTGGATAGTTCCATCATTTTTGGTGAAGTTCTTTCAGTGTGTAGCACTCTGATTCCTGTTCAATACTCACACATAGAAAACCAGAATAAGTTTATTTTCATTTTCTCATCGGGTTCCTTAAATTCTATTCGCTCTAAATAATTTTGCTAAATTCATAAATGTAACTCAGCCAGATGTATGGTAACGTGCCTCTACAGCTACTAAGTCATTAGATGTGTTGTATCGCTGTAAGGAAGAGATACACAGTGAAATAGAGTTAACTATTTACTGATGTGGTACGGTCCAACAAATATTCTAAGTCTCGCGCTGTTGGTGTTACGTCCGACGTACTGACTGTGCTAAAGAAACACGACGTGTTTTATTCCGTCGAGATACCAGAAGTCACGTGGTACGAGCCACTATACAACAGCATGAAATAAATCTTCATTGCTTTTTTTCATCATCACGTTTTTGGCCAACATGATCACTGATGTTTAGAGTTGTAAGCCCATGAAAGTTGTTTCAGTTTTTGTTACATGACTCGCAAGAAAATATACAATTGCTTTTCCAGTCAAATGTATCAGTGGACGAACGTAATATATAATGCTTTTTGTAGTTTTCAGAGTGATTTTCTGAAAACACAGTGGATTTCTTATTTTGATCATGCACGTGTTACCCACTATTTCTGTTAAGCTTAATTCTAGATGCAGCAAATACAGTCAAAGGGCAAAATCCTCCTTTGCATTTTGCTGGAGACTGCCCTCACTTCCTTTGAACGTATGGCAAATGACACAAGCCTCTTTATAAAAATGTTCATTTAGAACAAAAATACTTCTAAAAAAAAGAAGAAAGTAAGATGGCTATACCTCTAAATATATTAAAAAAATCGAAAAGAACTAAGCACTTTTATATTTTTACATGATGGAATATTTGTGAAGATTAACGATAATTTCGTAGTTCTTTGTTCCCTTCCGACTCATTGGCTTGTGGGTAGAGTGTTAGCCAATGGTCTGGGTGACCTGGGTTCAATCCCAGATTGCGTCATACCAGAGATTTTTTAAATGGCACTTGCTATCTCCTCGCTTAATTCACATCAATATAAGATACGTATCAAGGGTAAAGTGGAGCAATCTTGGGAAAGGAGTTGCGCCCTCCCCTACACTTCGGTTTTGTAGCTATTGAAAAGGGAGCCTTCTAATCCTCCACGACAATGGTCGCCAATTTTACTTGTTCACTTCCAGAAGCTTCTTCCATATCTTCTTGAACAGTTACTCTTCTAAAAACATGTTTTAGAAATATACAAACAAAGAACAAAAAATCACAGTTTACACGTCCAATATCTTTTATTAAAGAGAGAAATAGCAAAATAACTGAAAAAGAACCAATTTGGTTTTCTTTTTCAACAGTCCATCAAAGGGATGTCATTTAGTATTATCTGAATTTTCCCTGTTCATAGAATTATCTTACTCAAATATTTTCTTCTCAGAATCTTTTCCCCACGGATTAATGGTAAAAAGATTAGTGTCATAATAAGCTTCATAAAATCACCTTTCCAAGGATATCAGAATTGGATAAGGTTTATTTGGTTTTTCCCCGAGGCGTCCTACTCTATACCTCGGTGTAGTATCTAATGAAAAGGGAGCTTACGGCTCGCCCTCGACTAACGTCGCCAGTTTTACTTATTTGGCCGTGAGTTTTAATTCTCCTGCCTTTTGTAGCAAAATAAAACGTTTTGTTTCAGCTCAGTCGTCTGGGGATGAAGAATATACCAACTGCATCCCTTCAGAAGGTTAAGACTCCTTACCCCAACAAGTATTCTAGATATGACACTAACATGTATTTGATGGTGAGACTTCAAGCCTGGAGCTTTCAGAAGTGTTGGGTACCCCTTTAATTGCAATTACCGTTCGATCTATTCTAATCTGGATAAGTTCCCGTTAAGGTCCCATCGCAGGCTTAATTGAGACTCTACCTTACTGGAAATTATTTAACAGAAATTATTTAAATTATTTAATTATTTAACCAAATGATTTGACCTCACAAATATTAACCATCCGCAGAATCCTTGAAGGTGTACGGGCAAAGAACCTACAAGCGACATTAATATTTGTCGACTTTACCAAGGCTTTCGACTCCATTCACAGAGGAAAGATGGAACAAATCCTACTAGCGTACGGCATACCTAAAGAAACCGTAGCGGCAATAACGATTCTCTATAGAAACACTAAAGTAAAAGTACGATCACCAGATGGAGACACAGAATACTTCGACATTGTAGCAGGAGTACTACAAGGGGACACGCTGCCTCCGTATCTCTTTATCATTTGTCTAGACTACGTACTTAGAACATCGATTGACAAAATAAAAGAGAATGGCTTCGAACTGACGAAGAAAAGAAGCAGAAGATACCCCGCAACAACAATTACCGACGCCGACTACGCCGATGACATAGCGATACTGGCAAATACACCTGACCAAGCCGAAACACTTCTGCATAGTTTGGAACAAGCAGCAGCAAGCATAGGCCTCCATGTTAATGCACACAGAACGGAATATATGGGCTATAACCAAACGGGGGACATCTTCACTCTAGAAGGAACCCCTCTTACACTAGTAGACAAATTCACGTACCTAGGAAGCAGCGTCGAATCAACCGAAAAGGACATCGAAACGAGGTTAACGAAAACATGGACAGCTATCAATAGGCTATCGACTATATGGAAATCAGACCTAACCGATAAAATGAAACGCAGTTTCTTCCAGGCAGCGGTCACATCGATACTGCTATATGGATGCACTACATGGACGCTAAGAAAACGGCTGGAGAAGAAACTAGATGGCAATTACACAAGAATGCTGCGTGCAATCCTGAACAAGTCCTGGCAGCAACACCCCACAAGACACCAACTGTACGGCCACCTGCCCCCTATCACGAAAACTATTCAAGTTAGGCGAACCAGACATGCAGGACATTGCTGGAGAAGCAGAGATGAACTCATAAGAGATGTACTCTTATGGATCCCCACACACGGCCGCGCAAAAGCAGGACGACCAGCACGAACGTACATTCAGCAGCTATGTGAGGATACAGGTTGTTGTCCTGAAGACCTGCCTAGGGCGATGAACGATAGGGAGGAGTGGCGAGAGAGGGTCAGGGATATCCGTGCTGCCAGCACGATATGATGATGATGATGATGATATTAGATAGCAATGCTTGAAACCATTTAATTTTGTGCACACATTAAATAGTAATAATTACAACCATCTGTGTGCAAATAAATGGGTGCTGTCTAATTTAAGAAATTTTCCTAAAAACTCTCCTCTTAAAATATATAATACATCTATACTTAGGATTGTGCATTAAACAACCATCAAGAGTTGATATGCCATTAAACCAAATAACATAAACTAACCTACATTTTATTCATATTAAATCATCCAAAATTTTATTAATCCAGTAATGACATTATCAAACTCAGTTTATTTTCTACATTACGTACTGTAATCCAGTCGAAGGGATGATCTTGGCTTCAGGATGCTACCCGATCAGGTATTTGCCTGCTTACAGGACTAAGTTTATTACTTGGTGCCTGAAGTGCCCAAAAGGGAAACGCCGATGCGGTCAAGAATTTTTGTTCCTGCCCCACATGAGTCTTGATTCGTTGCACATCACTATAAAATGGCCTTGTGCCAATTCTAACAAGATGGAATATCAGATAAATCGCAGTATCATGATTGTACGTATTCACATTCGAGGTAAATAGCTTGAGAACATCAGTTTTTACGGAAAAATAAAGTTAAACTTTTGAATCATGGTTATTTAATGCCAAAGCCATTCTCCTAGAAGAACAGTAGTGGTATTATTTAACCCATAGCTGGGAGGATAAGGGGGCTCATACCTTTCCCAAGGGTATTTGCCCGAAAGTGAACGTAATAGCGCGACTGGATGGTTTGCTTTGTTTTTTTTGTTTAATGGCATATCAACTCTTTTTAGGTTATTTAATGCCAAAGCCATTCTCCTAGAAGAACAGTAGTGGTATTATTTAACCCATAGCTGGGAGGATAAGGGGGCTCATACCTTTCCCGATGGGTATTTGCCCGAAAGTGAACGTAATAGCGCGTCTGGAGTACGAACTCGCGTACTACGATTCCGCAGTCCAATGCTTTAACCATTACACCACGAGGACACCCACCCTTTGAATCAAATTGCAGAAATTTTACTCTTAAATAAGAATTTTAATGATTTTAAGCTGAAACTTTTCTCTACTCGAATTCACGATAGGAGATTAGTACAATTTATATATAATTATCTTTCAAACGGTATAAAATTCAGCAAGATTTAAAAGATTTTTTGCGAACCCATTAGAGAACTTTTTGAATATTCAACTACACAACTTAAAATTTCCAACTTAAGGTAATTATATCATTGTATTTACTCTGTTAGTCATTACGCGACGTATATTCGCCTAAAAATCTAATGTTATTTACCTATAGATAAATATTATAGAATTTATTCAATTCTTAAGACGTAAATATACTAACATATTAATGTAAAGATTAAAATTTGCCTGTGTTAGTCGGCATGCATATTTTTATTGCAGCTATGTCATAAGAGAATATGTAAGACTATAAACATTGAAGGTTTCTCTCAGAATAAAAATAAGTCATATTATCTATAAAAAATACCCCGTTTTAACACAGGTATATGATGAAACTGATATTTATACTTAGGAAGCAATGAAGTATTCTAATTATCATTTCAATCTTAGCGAGAATTTTGATGATTGAAAAAGTAGGTTTCAGTGAGGACCTAATCCCACAAAATAATCATTTTCTTTCAAACTGACCTGAACATTGCCCTTTTCCCTAACATAAAGCATGTTATGTGCAGCATTTGAAAAATAGCTTTGGTGTGCCGTTTCTGCTGAATCACTGTTGCTAATGTATATGCATATGTACGTCGACGAAAGGGGTTTTATTGTAGAAAATTGAATCAGTAACTCGAGTTCAAATCAGGGACAAGGATCTTTGCGTTTCAGTTCGTTCCATTTCAATCCTACAAGGCGTGTACTCATCTGTTCTCAACAGATATACATATATAGTCGGGCAGTTTGGTTTCTTTGGCCTTGGTTAGACAACCTGTCAAAAAGAAAAACTCAGTAGCGACAAGGCTAGGTAAATGGATATATGGATTAGAAATCCGTCACACACACACACACATACATACATGTATATATATATATATATACATATATACAACACTAGGATTGCACCAAATCAATCAAGGTACGTGCGTGTGTTGTTTTTATTTTTATGTATTACTGCAAATTTCAAGCATATCTTGAAAATAAAATGAGCGCAAATACACACACACACACACACACACGTACACACACACACACACGTACACACACACACACACACACACACATATATATATATATATATATATATATATATATATATATATATATATATGTTGTAGAATACACTGACTGTGTCTCTGCAAAGAGGTAGGACTCTTCCAACGAGTATCCTGATGGTGAGACTCAAGTAATGAAGCTCTGGGGAATATGGAGTACTCCTTTATTGCCATTGCTCCATTATAGTCTGTTGTAGCACTTGATAGGGTCCTATCAATGGGTCGAACAGAACTGTTTGACATATAAACTATACTTATGCTATACTGCATTATTTAAAATAGCACTGTTTTTGACATTTAAACTGTGTAATCATGCTAAACCGGGTTATTTGAAATAGAACTGTTTTTATATTTAACTGTATAAACAAAAAATGTACCCATGATAACTTGAATTGATTGAAATAGAACTGTTTATGTACGAAAATGGATTTGACGTTAAATAATCTATAAGGGTTGATATGCCATAAAACTCCAATCAAATTAACCAACCAGCCAACCAACCAAACCTTGATTGGTTTCTATTATAAAATTTAACATATCCCACTTCAATAAAATCTCAGCGTTGGAATCAGAAAATGAAGATGGTTACCTAATATTTCAGTGTGTGGCTGGGCAAGAGCTAATTTTTCAGTTATTATAGTCATCACAATATAATTTGTTCCTGATTTTTAATTTTGTGTCACTTTTCTTGTCGGTATCAACAGCGTATTTTTCAAAGGTAATACAAAAGTCTAGACATGAACGTATATTCTAAATTGCGTTTCTTCATTAAGACTTAATAAGACTTAAATAACATTTTAGACTTCTTATAGACGTTATGCCTAAAACTATTACTTATATAAAATGATAAAGTACGAATAAATATTTGTGGTTTTGTTTCGTTTGTTCATTCAATGACATATCCACCTATATCCTATATTTAATGCCAAAACAATAAAAAGTAAGAACATTATTTAACTCAGGGCTTGCAGATGGGCAAAAAGTTTTGTTATATCGTGGTAAAGAAAAGTTACACAGTCAAATAAAGATAATTGTTTATTAATTCAAATGTTAGAGTCCGACTAGTATTATAAGTCTTGCGCTGTTGGTGTTACGTCTGAAGTTGGTCTTACTACTGACTGACGTCCTTTCAGAGCTGTAATTCTGCTACCGCTTCTTTTCTTTTTTTTTCTTTTTGCTTCCCCAGCTAAAAATACACGGTGTCTTTTATACTTCCGCGATACCGGAAGTCACGTAGTACGAGCCACTATACAACAGGTTTCATACCTTTTCCAAGTGTATTTCTCCGAACGTGAACGCAATGGCGCAGATGGAGTTCAATCTCGCTTACTTCGAAGCCTATATCTATCTCTTTAACTATTATGACACATGGACTTCCACCAGAATAGTTGACATTCATGTCACTTTTTATTGCATATAATACACACTGTAAAATGATCATCATATGCATATTATACAATGTAAGGTTGTTGCATATTGACCTCCGACCCGGCTAAACATGCCATTCCAACGACGGCAGAAGTTTCAGATTCCGTTGGCATAGGCGAGCTTGGCAGACAATATGGGACAGGGTTAAAATCCTACGGTACAGTCACAAACTGATGCACCGGAAGAGGGAGACCTGGTAATCGCATGACAGTTATTTCCGCTCGATGATGATCAAAACATGCCATTCCAAAGACGACGGAAGTTGCATATTCCATTGTCCATTTATGGGAAGAGATTGAGTAGGCATCGAACTATTATATAACTCAGTGCACAGGAAGTTCAATCAGAGTTGGGGATATGACCAGTTGGAGTAAAAGATGCTGGATTGAGGAACATGTCCCAGAGAGGCTGGGCTCCCAGGCTCCCGG
This sequence comes from Sepioteuthis lessoniana, assembly GCA_963585895.1. NCBI lineage: Eukaryota > Metazoa > Mollusca > Cephalopoda > Myopsida > Loliginidae > Sepioteuthis > Sepioteuthis lessoniana. The sequence continues at coordinate 43,199,084 of OY757914.1, forward strand.
TTGAGCAGCCCAGGTGAACGGGAAAGAAACGTGGTTATGGCCAATAGAGTGGGGGTTAATATGTTGCAGTTCTGCTCGGTCCCCAACTCCCTCTCACACACAACCCTTTCAAAAAAAGGGAGAGGCATATTTTCTAAAGACTGTGTCGATCGTCTTTATGGTGTTGTCGTTATGATTCTGCATGCATATGTATATGTGTATGTATAGTTGTTCAAGGTGATCATTCATATTAACGATTTCAAATGATGTGCGAAAACACACAAAAATGCACATTTATCAAACACACAAAACACACACACACACACAGTGGAGGTATTCCAGATACAATAGTTATCGTCGTAGGAAATGGACTCGGTGATCCAAGTTCAAATCTTGGACAAGGCTGCTGGCATTTTATATAGCTCTAATACCGTTTGGGAATGTATGAATCTAGCTATTCACCATCCTGCTGTTGCTAAATAGTGGAGAAAAAAATCAGCTCTTTAGCCTAGGTTTGGCAACCGGTCTAAGAGAAGTTAGACTCAGAATTCAAACCTTTTTAAACTCTGCTAAAGATTGACCTTGTTTCGAATCCAGCTCGTGCGGAGGGTTTGGTAACTACACACACATACATACACATATGTATATACACACACTCACAAATGTATACATCTAGGGTTGCCAATAATATAAATGCATATTAGATAGAATGGTATGTATGCAGTGGTCCTTTACTAAGCAAATATTCGTTTTGCACAAGAGCAGATCTACGTAGCACCCAGGGAGAATTACACGCTCAAAATCAGTGCATGCCGTGAAACGCCCAATTTCATTTTAGTTGTAGTGATAATTGGGACAAAACCAAATTAAAAACGACGAATAAATAAAATTAGTCAAACTTTTCGTTTGTATCAATAGTTTTTGTTAGCAACTAACGGCTATGACAGTACATAATCAACAGTAATGATATTATCGTCTGCAGTAGTGAAAATAAAAAATGCAAAGAATATCTGATGTCGTCTGTTTGTATAACTTAAACAAGAAACAGTAATTCCGTATTAAAACTCAAGGGAATTAATTCAACGAACAAATGCAGCTGAAGTGAACTATTATACTTCCCTGTTTCTTTTTATTCAATCAGAAATCTATTTCTTTTTGTTTACTTTATAATAATCATTGAAAACTGTCTCCATATTTAATCCTAAGAACGCAAATGGTATATTTACCCAAAGGCAATAGAACATTTTCTCGCAATCACTTTACTGTACTATGCTTTCTTTTTCCTGTATTCTGATTTTAAAGCTTGTTAAGACCATCAGTTCCGAGAAATATAATTTTGTGGAGACAAGCTCAAGTGATGAAAAGTTTTAAAAACAAACGAAGGTAATGTATTCTTTCCTGAAGCTATGCAGTGTGTGTGTGTGTGTGTGTGTTTGTGTGTGTGTGTGTGTGTGTGTGTGTTATTTATCTTTGTAGACGAATAAATTAAAAGCAGTGCTTTTTACAGCTTATACTAGACAAACACAGTGGTTTGCTTTGTTTGAAAATTGATGGTACTTTAATGATTAACAGCAACTAAACAAATCGTGAACTCGTCAGGTTCCCCGTTGTAATAGCATTCCATAATAATATTAATGCTTTTATTAAGGAGAGAGTAAAGAATACTAATTACCTTTTCACAGCTATCTCTGTTATATAGATAATTCTAATGATTAGAAAGTGCTTCTGAGCAAAAATGTGAACATGACAAAATTAACATTCAGTTGGAATTTATACGGGGATTATTTTATTTGGCAAATTAAACGTTTTCTTAAGTGTATTGCTCTGCTAAAAATAAGTTCTAAAAATACTATGTTGAATGGAGTGCACACACACACACACACACACACACACACACACACACACACACATATATATATATATATATATATATATATATATATATATATATATATATATATATATATATATGTATAATTCTGTTGGTGTGAAAAAAAAAACAAATTGTTCAATTTGCGAATTCTTCAAACTAATAATCGGAAAAAAATTAGGAAAAAAAGAAAAGACAAAAACACAATCAATCTGCACGTTTGTCCGATCAAAAGAAAAAACACTGACCGAGTTATTTAAGCTAAAATGTAATAAAGTGCTCAATACAGTTTGACTTGCTCTTAGTCATGTAGGATTATTTTCATATAAATATATATATATATATATATATATATATATATATATATATATATATAATGTAATCCATTAAACCCGGCATTTTAGAGAATATATATAAAAGATAGGTAGATAGATAGATAGATAAAGAGAGAGGAGAGAAAGAGATAGAGAGAGAGGGAGAGAGAGGGGGTGGGAGAAAGAGAAAGGGTGGAATAGATATATATGAATGCCTATAGTCAGAAAAAATCTAATTAGGTTTCACCCAAACGGATCATCAGGACGATTTTAGGGTTGGACTAAAACTACATTTTATTGATTAAACGACCGCTAGAAAGAAAAAATAATTAGCATTGAAAAAATAAAATAATGTGTTTTTCTTTGTTTTTTTTTTTTGGGGGGGGGCTAATTTTATTCTTTCTTGCGGTTTTTTAATCAATAAAATGTAGTTTTGGTCCAACTTTTCTTTGGGCAGAATCATCCTGATGATCCATTTGGGTTAAACCTTGGTTGACTTTTTTCTGACTACGGATTCATATTTCACTCATCTTAGCGTATTGAATACTTTTACATTTAGCTTAAGGAATTCTGCCTTTCTTTTCTTTTGACTAGGCTTGCGTTATTGTTAGTTTATTTTCAATTAGTACGTATGTTTTTCGTCTTTTCTTTTTTTTTATGGATTTTTTCTCGGATATCAGTTTGTGTAATATTTTTTTTCATTTACAAATTGTATCATCTTGGGTTTTATCACGTCATATGGAAGAGTTATTAAATGTTAATTAGATAGATAGATAGATAGATCGCGTAGAGATAAAATTAGCAGTGCTTGTTGACCGTCAGTTTATCACATATGCGATCACCATTTGTCCGATAATCGCATGAACGAAAAATGGACAGTCACTGAGTAACGCTCTCTCTTTCTCTCTCTCTCTCTCTCTCTCTCTCTTTCTCTCTTCGCAATCTTAGCGTGGATTTTAATACTAATATTAGGTAAAGTTGGCGACCATAGTCAAGGGCAACCAGAATGCTCATTTTTCTATAAGGGAGGGCGCTACTCCTTTCCCTGGATTGCTGCACTTTACCTTTGATACATACCTTACATAATTGAGTGTTAATCAAGGAGGTATCAAGTACCATTTTTAAAGTCTTTGGTATGGTGCGACCTGGGATTGAACCCAGGTCGCCCGGACCATTGGCGAACAAAGGGAGCTTTCGGGTAGCCCTCGACTACGGTCGCCAACTTTACAACAATACTAATATTAAACACACTTCAATTATAAAGTTAACAAATTATATATATATATATATATATATATATATATATATATATATATATATATATATATATATATATATATATATATATATATATATATATATATATATATAATGTGTCTGTGTGTGTGTGTGTGTGTAAATATAACAAAAAGAAGATATTCAGGGAGGTATTTTTCCTTATGTGATTATTGCATATGCGAACATCATTGGTCCGATGATCGTATGAACGAAAAATGGAGAGTCACTAAGTGACGTTCACACACACACACACACACACACACACACACACACACACTCTCTCACTCTCTCTCTCTCTCTCTCACACACACACACACACACACACACACATACACTCTTTTCGCTATCTTATTTGGATTTACTCACTAATATTAAACACTCATCAATTATAAAGTGAACAAAATAATATTACAAATATATATATGTATATGCGTGTATATATATATATATATATGTGTGTGTGTGTGTGTGTGTGTGTGTGTGTGTGTGTGTGTGAATATAAAAAAATATTCAGGTTGATATTTCTTCTTATGTGATTAATAAGTTAAATTTTAACAATTCTTTTTTTAAAGATTCTTCAGAGTGATTTTATGTGATGACATAAAAAATACGTTGACTTTTTTTGAAAAAAGAAAATGAAAAATAGACAAATAAAAAAAAAAGAAAAAAATATTTTTGAACACTTCATCACATTCATTTTGAAACTGAACGCTATTAATATTTGTAGAGCGAAAAGAATTTTCTCATATTTTTGTTTAGTTTTTTCATTCGAATATTCTTTATCGGATAAGAAAACATCACATAACATTCTGATATGAAAACCGGAAGTTTAACGTTAGATTATTTTGAATATATTTATATTTACCCAACTCATCTACACGGGCAGAATGCGACATAGGTCAATTCTTAAGCGGAATTTAACAAGTTTGAATTCTATATTTTTCTTCTCTTCGACGCAGAACCTTACCCAGATTAAAGAGCCTAGTCTAGCCTACTATTTACCCATAGGTAATTGGATTCATATATTTCCTAAGTGAAATGCAAACAGCTTCGTCCAGAATTTGACCTCGGATCGTCGAGTCTATTTCCTACAATGGTAACAATTTGACAAGAAGCACCTCTATAATTATTATGATATATAGATAAATACATCCTCTGAATATTTTATTTTTTCATATATATATATAGCTGCAGTTGCAACCCTCAAAGCTGGCGTGTCCTCTTCCTCCTTCTTTGCTGATACATAATCTAACTCATCTCTGGTGTAAGGTCTGGTGGCTCGTCATCATGTTCCTTGTCCTTATGTTCAGTCGCCAAATTGTTCATTTTAAGAATGGTCCATATTTTCTTACATAAGTGGCTGCGCAGGGGTCTATTTCTGCGGAAGAGGTTGCAATCGAGATTTTTTTTTCTTCTTAGATAGTTGGCGACCATAGTCGAGGGTGACCCAACGGCTCCCTTTTCGATAGCTACTACACCAAGGTGTAAGGGAGGGCGCTACCCGGATAGCTCCACTTCAGCCTTGATCCGTACCTTATAATGCTGAGTGTTAAGCAAAGAGGCATCAAGTACCATTTTTTGGATCTTTGTTATGACTTGACCTGGGATTGAACCCAAGTCTCCCAGGCCATTGGCAAACACTCTAAACATCACGTAATTTACTTTACTCTTCTAATGTACTATTTTCTATCTACTTTCATCTCCTTTCGTTTGAGTGTCCTCTTCAAATATTCTTAAGTACTTGTATTTTTTCTGAGTGTTCAAAAGCTTCCTAGTTTTGGCAGTTCTATTCTTTCCACTGTTTCTTTGGTTACAAGTCAAAGAAACAGGGGAAAGAATAGATCTGGCTGGGACTATAGAATACACCAACTGCTTCGCTGCAGAGAGGTAAGACTCCTAACGAGTGCCATGAGGCCCTGTCGGCAGGGACTGTAGAATACACCGACTGCTTAATTGCAGAATGGTAAGTCTTTCCCACCAACGAGTTTTCTGGATATGACACTAAAAGCAAAATCCACTATATGACATTTTTTGTTGATTATAACAAGGCCTGATCTTCTAACCTGGATAGGGTAATTCGTTTTTATCTTAAAGTCTCTCAGAATTATATACAACTTTTTTTAAAAGACATGTACTATTTGTTTGTGTGTACAATTTCCACTCGATCACCTTTCCAACAAAATCATATATACTTTTGTATTTGTTTTGAGCCAGTTTTCTGCATTCGCTTATTAAGTGATAAACTGTTCTTCAAAGCTGTGGCTATGTCAGAACTACCTTATGGATGCATCACATAGATATTATCAAAAAGTATAGAGAAAAAGCTAGATTGGAGATTAAATAAGAATACTATGAGCTGTCATCGACATATCCTGGAAGCAACACCTCACGAAATAACAGCTTTATAGCCCCTGACCTCCAATCTCAGAAAGCTCCTAATAAGACTAAGAAGATTTTCGGTACACTGCTGGAGAAGCAAAGGCGAACTCGTAAGTAACGTTCCTTTATGGATCCTTACACGTGGACGTGCAAGTGTTAGCTGACTTTTTGAACTCATTTACATCAGCTCTGTGCGGACTCAGAATGTTATTTGTAAGACCTGCCCGGAAAGACGGATGATAGGGATGGAGAAGAGAAAGAATCAGAGAAATCCGTGCTGTCAACACGACTAGCTGCTGCTGCTGCTGATGATGATGTTTTATCTCTCTCACCACTCAATATAAAATTGTTATTCTTATGTTTATTACCATTTTTTCTTTTGACATAGTTATTTCTTCTTATGGCTTTGTTTAATCGAAACTTTATAATTGCATGAAATTTTGGACACCAGATACTAAGCAAATTATTTGCCTTCGATAGGAATACTTGAAACCATATAATTGTTTATAAATCATTTGTATCAAGAATAGTTATTAGAAGTAATAATTGGTCACACATGAGCACTATAATTAGCCACTCGAAAATACGCAATTAAAGAAATTAATAGGATATAATATACAATATAAGTGAATTTGGAGGGAATAAAATTTGTTGAAGTGTGGGTAACTCTAATGCCAAGTTTAGTATTTAACTGGGTAATGTTTTGGGGGGCTTTAGTGTGCCATTAAACGGTAAATTCAAATGATATGTTTAAACAGTGTGTTAGGCAGCTTTCTAGTTCGGATACTGACTCGAAAAGATAACGCAGACAATAAAGTTTTTAAAAGGAAATTTTATACAAAGAAACGAGAAAGAAAGGGATAGAAAGGTAAAGTGTTGCAAATTTTTAGTACAATTTGCTGGAATTTATCTGAAAGAGTGTCCGGTAAACAAAGTTATTTAAATTTGAGTATTTTTCTTTTCTTTTTTTTTTTGTTTTGTTGAAATGTTTCAGAGTTCATTAAATTGCGAGTCTTCTTTAAAACTCTTTTCAGCAGAGTTATCTTTCAGTCGTTTAACATGGCAGAATTACCAGTAGTCGACTTTTGTTTAATTTTGGTTATATTTCTTGGGAAGTTCCATTCAAGAAGCTAGTGACGAAACACATCAGCTTAAGTTTTTCGTGCCTTCACAGTTCGGTCCCCGAATTCGCATTGAGGGTCTGAATAGTATTTCAAAAAGAGGAAGTCACTTTTTCGTGCTGCACTGTCTGGGATTACTTCTCCATTCTCCCCCCTCCGGCCAAATCAAGTGCCGTACATGGTCAGCTTGATTTTTTTCTTAGAAATAATTTTTTATACAATTGCTATAAAAAAAGGCATCTGTATTGAAAAACCTAACAAATGTCGATATGCCATAAACTCAAAGAACCAACCAACAAACCGATATAGAAGTTTTCATTTAAACCTAGAAAAAATGGTGCTATATTCTATAGATGCAAATCAAAAGATTAATAAGCAGCAAGAGGAAATGTTTGAAAGTCCTTCGTGTGCACATAGCAGATATTGTCATCTTTTTACTATACAGGCTCAGAAATGGGCAAGTGTGTTTTTTTTTATTAATATATAATTGCTATTATGTTCAGTATGACGAGAAGACTTCAGAAGAACACTTGTTTCTGATATCATTGTACAATAAAATGCCTCCACCTTTTTTTTTATATAGCTTTACTCACTATCACAATACACATCTTGAATTTATTCTAGATGAAAAAATCATGGATTTCAAGAGTCAAATCAATTTTGAATCTCACAGAAAGAAAAACTAAACAAAAGTAACCAACAGAGATGGTTAATATAGAAAATACTATATATATTACCGGACATTGGCCTAGCGGTTAGAGTGTTCGCCAATGGCCCGGGAGACCTGGGTTCAGTCCCAGGTCGAGTCATACCAAAGACTCAAAAAATGGTACTTGATGCCTCCTTGCTTAACACTCAGCATTATAAGGTACGGATCAAGGGTAAAGTAGAGCAATCCAGGGAAAGAGTAGCGCCCTCCCCTACACCTTGGTGTAGTAGCTATCGAAAAGGGAGCCTTCTTGTTACCCTCGACTATGGTCGCCAACTTTACTTATATATATATATATATATATATATATATATATATATATATATATATATATAATTTAGTAGACTATATTTATAGATAAAGAGACCTCAAAAGCGGTGATAGTGCATATGCTGTAAGAATAAGTGAAGGCACAGAATCTTAGTGACAGTCAGTTTCTTTCTATCTCTCTCTCTCTCTCTCTATTTCGCTCACACACACACACACACCCATACTCTCTTTCTCTCTCTCTCTCTCTCTTTGACTCACACACATTACCAAACAGACGCCGAACATACATTCAGCAGCTATGAGAGGATACGGGATGTAGCCTAAATACCTACCCGAGGCGATGAACGATAGGGAGAAGTGGCAAGAGAGGGTCAAAGATATCTGTGCTAGCAGCACGACATGATGATATATATATATATATATATATATATATATGAATATTTTTTACCGTTTGAATAGTGGAGACACAGTGTCAACAGTCCGTGGAAACTGCCAGTTTTCTTTGTAACAGGATCATCAGTCCAATAGATCGATATGTGCAATATATTGTTTATTCTTGAAGATACCAAACAATCTGTCTGTCTGTCTGTCTGTCTCTCTCTCTCTCTATATATATATATATATATATATGTGTGTGTGTGTGTGTGTGTGTGTGTGTGTGTGTGTAAAAGCGTACGTGTGTGTCAACAAAAATGTTAAATAATAAAGGACATATATATATATATATATATATATATATATATATATATATACTAACCCCCTCAGTAGGAGCAGAATGTGTCACTATGAGGATTATTTAAGCGGAGTTTAGCAATTTTAAATTCAGAGTTTTCCTTCCCCTAGACTGGTTGCCATGCCAAAGCTAAAGAGCCCAATTAATATATCTTTTTACGTAGAAATTGCAATCAATCATGTATTTAAATCATAAACTAAATGCATACTAAATAACTGTTTCTTGGTTTGTGCTGTTATTTTTTTTTATTGACATCTTTGCTCGCTTCATGATAAAAATTTTGCTTCATATTCTGAGTTGAAATCTTTCTTTTCATCATATGATGACTTACTTTTGAGATTTGTTATGGATTGTCCTGTCAAGTGTTTCTTTGTAACAGGATAAATTCTTGCTCTTTTAACCTTAATATAGTTTGGTTAAAAAAAAAAATAATCATTATTACACAGACTAAATACAGTGATTTAATTTTCTCAAGTTCGTCACTTAGTTGGTTTAGCTAAAGTTTGATTAAGAGGAGTCCTCTTGGCTTAGTGACTAACATGTTTGACTAGCAAGATCAGAGAAACCGAGTTCGAACTCTTGTCGAGCGATTATGTTCATTTCAGGACTAATTCTCTTGAGGAAAGCATGATCCCTTTTTATTCCCTAGTTGTAAATAGTATCCCTGCTGTTCTTCTTCGGGAATGATTTTGGCATTAATTAACTCGCTCACTAATTTTGATAAGTCATAAAAAGAAACCAAACCAATATTGTTTTTAAAATTGACAAGCCCATATTTCAACTCTACGTGATCAAAATAATTGGTTTGTTCATTCATTTCGAAAGTATATTGATTAGTGTCTGACTATTAACTATTGTCACATCCTGCTCGTTGCAAAGGGGTTGGAAAATACAGGCGCAAAGTTAACCCTATAAGGATCAATGTCCACGACGGATAAAAAGTTCCTAAATAACTCATAAAAGACAAAGTTAGATAGAAAGACATTTAAAAAAAAGCCTTGCAGATGAGGTTAGGCAGAACCAAGCCTGGAATTGAAAATGTTCGAGATTGCAGCTTAGAGTAAACAATCTATAAAAGAATTCACCTACAATGCAGAAGCCCAAAGAAAAAAAATGTCTTGATATTTACTAAGCTTTGTTCATCGAAAAGTTAAGCATCAGAAAAAAATGGACTCCACAAGCAAAGTTAACATCTTGGACAAGACCTTTTTCATTCTACTTCGTGCTAATACTCTAGAAAATCCTATGTCACAACTATCTAGCCTGATTCTTGCACTCTTCTGTGTTGTGCATACCATTCTGCGTCGTTATGTCAGACCCCACATTATTGTAGTTTTACTGGTTTAATCAAGGCGACGGTCACTAAAAGAAAACAACAAAAACAAGATTTGAAGGACACAATACTGTTACAGATGATGTTGGGTGTGACACTCTGGGAATTTTCACTAGCTTTGCTCTGTCTGTTCCCCTCTCGTTTAAATTCTTTTTCATACGTTTATTACTGGAATCATCTAAATCAATTCTACTTTTTACATCATTGTAGTTTAGGATCTGATTAGGCAATTTGTTTAAAAACAGATTGCTCTCTGAGCTAAGGAAATTGATTTGGTTAGTAGAGTTAGTTTTCAAAATCTTTCTTGGCAGTTAATTTCCAATCTAAAAAGAAATATTGAAAAATATCTAAAATAAATAAAAAAAAAACTTCATGAAAACTTCATTTTAAAAAGTTTCAGTTATATTACTTCTCAATCTTCTTTCTCGTGAAATAGTTAATCTTTATTTCTTTAATCTCTCCCAGTAGCTGTATTATTTAACTCTTTTTGTTATTTTTGTCATTCTTCTTTGTATACCCCCCAATTTCACTTTAATCAGATCCCTCTTGTCGATTGCTTCTTTTCTTTCAAGAAAAATCTTGTTCTACCAAAATAATCCCTTAAATCAAGAAGTATGCCAAGGAAATTTGGCAGGTCAATAAGAAACGTCTTCGTTGTCTATGTACGTAGGATAAAAAAAGTATCTTAATCATTAACATGGTTGGTTGGTTGGTTTTTAAAACATGCCAACACTTGGGTTATTTTATGCTGAAATCAGTTTCCCTGTCAGTTTGGTTAGTTGATTTAAAGGCAGGTCGACCTTTGTTTAGTTATTAAATGCCGAAGTCAGTCTTTTTGACAAAGCCCTCGATTATCTCAAAGATATCTATTTTACTCACTGATAGGTCCATAATGAGTATTACAGTTCCGAGTCAGAGTGAACTTGGGTTTTATAACAACGATGGGTTTCCTTCACGCTCCTCAAACATTGAATTGTTACCACTGTAAGCAATTTCGTGTCATACCTAGAACACCGACTTTTTTTAGTCTCACTCCTCTGTACGGAGATAGACGGTGTATTCTTGGCCTCAATGACAAGTGCTCAATTACTAATGTAGACTTTTGAAAGGAAGGTTCACTTTTCACTAACCTTCTCGTAATTTGTTTGATTGCAGCAGCATGATCGGCATCCTTTCGCATATTTTCTAGCCCCATTACACCTTCTAAGCGGAACCTAACCATTAATTATAACAGGTTACCGTTTGAAAACAAGGGTTTTGACGGGTTACGAAGCCAGTTCTTCCTTGTAATGATTGAATCCACAGCTCTGAGGTTTTTTTTATGGACAGCGGATATTGTCGCAGTTAATGTGTGAAGCAGCGCGTTTGAAAAGAATAATAATAGGAGAGAGAGACAGAGACAGAGAGATGTATTATTGCTATTGAGAGATGCCTGTTACGGGAAATGATAATCCAGAATAAAGTTAGGAGAACGAAGCGCTAATAACAACTTGAGAACCGAATAAAACGACATTGTTAACGTCATTCAAAATCATTGAAACAGATAACCTCTTCACGCTTTTTTGCAATATCAAAATTTTAAAAACCGTTGTATTAATCTAGTTAAAAAAATGGAATTCTTCCAAACTGTAGCCGTGTTAGTACTATTGCATTGATGTACCTCTTAGTCTCCAACGAAACACTTTCAGAAAAAGCAACATGGAAACTACACAAGAAGGTTGCATACTGTTTTGAACAAAGTCTAAAAGTAGTATTCTACAAAGCAGCATCTGTATGGCCACTTACTCTCCATCTCGCTTAAAATCCAAGTAAGACAAGTAAGATATGCAGAGCACTGCTGGAGAAGTAAGAACGGAATCATAAGCCAAGTTTTTGAATGGACTTCTACTTATGGGCATACAAATGCTAGACCACTGCCAAAAACTTAAATTCATCTGTTCTGTTTCGGACATTGGGTGCCGTCTAGAGAACTTCATGATGGCAGAGAGAGAGAGAGAGAGAGAGAGAGAGCAAAATAATATATGCTGTCGGCACTCTTAGATGATGATGATGATGATGAAAATCCTTTTAAGCATTATCTTATACATGTATATTTGATCTATAAAAGCTCCCCTCGTTGATTCTATAAGCCCAGGTCAGCGTAAGCAGGTAACTAAGGAAATGAAGCGTATGACTCTACATTCCACTGAGTTTCTTTACTGAAGCCAGACTACTGGATGCAAGTTTAATATCATATCCAGGATATTACTTTCTTTGTCGGCATAGCTTAGAATCCACTGAGTGTATTCCCTTCAGAGGGACGGGACCTTCCCAAAAATGAAGTCCTGGGAAAGTCACTCAGTTGTCTCAAATGTTGAGGCTTCAGATGTGGAGACCTAGGGTGTGTAGAACCCCTTAATTTGATTACTTCTAGGTCATTGTAGTTTTGTTTGTTTGAGTTTCATCACACATCAACCTTTGTTGGTAATTTAATGCCAAATACATTTTTATACGAATAAACAGTTATAATTGAAAAATTTCAGTTTAGAATACAAAAAGAGTTCCATTTCAAGCAATTCTTTTATCATAAGTACGCAGTTTAAATGTTATAGCTGTCCCATCTCAACCAACGCAGTTTAGTTCTATTTGACCCATAGATAGGACCTTATCAGGTGCTACCGTTCCGGGCCAGTGTGGACTTGAGAGTGATGGCAATGAAGGGGAACTCCGAATTCCCCAAGCTCCAGCATTACTGGAACCTCACCATCAGGTTGTTTAGTGTCATATGCAAGACACTAAGTGGGATGGGGTCTTACCTAATCTGCAGAGGGGCAATCAGGTGTATTCTACAGCCCCTGCCGACTGGGCAACGTAGTTCTTCTTATGGTCCTATCTATGAGTCGAATAGATCTGTTTAAAAATCATTCGTCTTCAATAGGACTGTGTGCCAAGAAAACACACCTGAGAAACGACAACACAAAAAATATTAATGTTAACGTATAATTAACTTGATTTCTTAACTTCGAAGAATGAAATAACTTTTGACGGGTTAACATGACGTTAAAATCTATATGTTATATAGTCATATAAAATATTCTTATATACACATATACATGTTCATGCAGAAATATACATATATATACTGGATACATACCGACGCAATGATAAAGACGCACGCAGGAAGACTTCTTTAACAAATATATGTACCTATCACTTTATTGCAAGGGTTCGAAAAGGGTTACTCAAGGTTTGCGCGTGAGAGGGAGCTGGAGACCGAACAGAAACATCAATATTTTGACCCCACTCTTATGGCCATCAGCGTTGTGTCTTTCTTGTTCTCCTGATGCTCAACCGGAGGCCTAGCGGCCCAGCTCTCAACTGGATGATGTCTTTCTTTAAGCATCTTATCAGCATCTTCTCTGGACCCCAACTCATCAGGGCCCCAAGCCCCTTTTGCCTGGTGTGGCTTTCCCTACCACACCTCGTCTATAACTCCGTCTCCAACTGTAACTGTAACTTGACTTCTGTCTTGACTAAGTTATATAATAGTCCAACGCTAACTCGATCGCCTACTCGATCTTTGGAATGGCATGATTGATCGTCATCCAGCGGAAATAACTGTCATGCAGTTCACAGGCCACTCTCTTCCGGTGCATCATTCTATGAGTGTATCATGGGCTTTAACTTGTCCCATTTTATCAGCCAAATACATCCACGCGATCTCTTTCGATTACTGGCTATTGGAATGTGTCATTTCCTTCCGGTGCATCACTTTGTAATGCCATGTTTCCTCGGGCCAAAGGTCAAAATATAACAAATCAATCCTTCAATCAATCTTTATTTGAACGTATATATTTTATGCGAAGTGTGTTTTTTTAACAGGCAAAGCCATTTCGATTTTATCAGTAACTAAATAGTATTTTCAATTGAATATTTTTGATTAAATGTTTATATACCAACGTGGTCACAATAATCTTAACGGACAGTGACTGCCATTCCTGACCCCATGTGTTCAAGAACAAAAAAATAAATAAATAGATAAATAAATGAAACTCTGTCAGTACGTCACGATAAAATAAATAGCAACACAATGCAGACACCAACTAAATTCTTCCAAATTTACACACATCTCAGAAAACTAACAACTACTTTAAACGTGCACCATGTAACTTAAATAACAAAGTATAAACGCAGAGAAAACTGACGTAATTTACACCATTGGATTATTCCATATTGTAATGGTAAGCAGAATTAATGGTTAATGAAGCCTCACCATTTGATGTAATTCAGTACCATACCTGGGGTACTTCATCTTTGTTTGTTGCAGCACATACTGCATCTTTTTGCATCTTTTCTTTGGCCCATTACATTTTCTAAGAGATTTCTGAACATTAATTACTACAGGTTGACGTGTGAAAAGGGTTTTGACGGTTTGAAAAGCCAGTTATTTGTTGTAATGAGCAAACCCGCTGGGCGTTTTTATGGACAAGCGGATATTGTCGCATTTTCATAAATCAAATAAAGCAGTTAAAAGAGTAGAGAAGAAAATATTAAATAGAAAGAAGCGAGAAAATAAATTACAGCTATTGCTTTTTGTCGGGAAAGATAATCAGAAATAAAGCGTAGTGAACGAAGCGCCAATTACAACCTGGCTCCTGAATAAATTCCATTTGAATGAAATATTAGGTTTTTCATCGTCCTACCAAGCTTTCGTGAACGCATGCACATGTTTGTTTATTTGCACCATTGCGCAGACGCGTGTGGATTTTCTATTGGCTGCACATTGGAGCGTGTCTAAAAAACAGTGTACTGCAAGGAGTTGTGTCATTAAAAAAACGAATTGATCGCTTACTTGGAAGTATGCATTCTGCAGCATAAATATCAAAGGTGCTCATAAGAATGTATCAACATATGTTCCTGTGGATGGATAGAGACAGGAAAAAGAACTTGAAGTTGACTTATAATGCCTGATTTACGTGCTATCTGATATATTCATCATTTATACATTTATCCTTCTGTTATATCAATTTTTATAAAATACTTACCATAAGATATGTAACTTACTTAAAATGAAAATACTTTTCAAATTTAACTGAATTTACACAAATTATTCGATTTTTTCAATTAAATTTTTCGATCATTTTTTTTTTACTTTACATAATCAATTAAAAACCGGACATTGGCCTAGCGGTTAGAGTGTTCGCCAATGGCCCGGGAGACCTGGGTTCAATCACAGGTCGAGTCATACAAAAGACTCAAAAAAATAGTACTTGATGCTTCCCTGCTTAACACTCAGCATTATAAGGTAAGGATCAAGGGTAAAGTAGTGCAATCCAGGGAAGGAGTAGCGCCCTCCCCTACACCTTGGTGTAGTAGCTATTGAAAAGGGAGCCAAATTACTTACATTATCGATGCATTAGTGAGACAACCACTATCTGTCAGAAATATTTTACAATCCATGAGGTTAGACAGAACCAAGCCTGGAATTGAAAATGTTCGAGATTGCAGCTTAGAGTAAACACTCTGTAAAAGAATTCACCTACAACGCAGAAGCCCAAAGAAAAAAATTGTCTTGATATTTACTAAGCTTTGTTCGTCGAAAAGTTAACATTTTGGACGAGATCTCTTTCATTCTACTTCGTGCTAATACTCTAGAAAATGCTATGACACAATTCATCATCCTAAGTGTGTTAATTTTAATGAAACCATATCTGTCGATATTTCTGAGATGAAGTATTATTTACGTTTTTCGGATTATTGTCCTAATCTTTGTCGCCATGTTTATCACAACGTTTCGGCCGTTGTACGCTTCGGCCTTCTTCAGGTGGTTAGAATGTCGAATCTAGCTCTTTATTTTGCTCACTGGGTTGACTGTTCTAGTTCTACGAGCCATGTTTTTAATGGATGTCAGTTATCAGTTATCTCCTGTTAATTTCCACTCTGAAAGTTCTCCAGTTGAAGACACATGGCACAGTGGATAAAGGCGTTGGTTAAATCCGGTGACATACCGAAAAGAGTATGAGTTCAATACCCGGTGAAGGCAGTGAAGAGAGCTGATAACTGACATCCATTAAAAACATGGCTCGTGGAACCAGAACATTCTAACCCGGTGAGCGAAATAAAGAGCTATGTTTGACATTCCAACCACCTGATGAATGCCAGAGCGTACAGCGGCTGAAACGTTGTGATAAACAAGGAGACAAAGATGAAGACAATAGTGCGAAAAATATATTATGTTAATGAAACAAGTTAATCACCCCAATGTTATTTTTTATTTATTAAACCACATACAAGTATTCCTCAGTAACTTTGACTTCAGTATAACTAGTTATCTTTTGGAAACTTGATTTTGAGGCGTTTTTTCTTTAATATTGAGCATGATTATACAGTTAGGAGACATCAGGAAATGGGACAAAACAAGACCAAAAGTCAGGTTAGTAGACCAAAAGCAACAACTAGAGCAGAGGGCAACTTCATCAGTGTCACCATCTTACATTACAGAGGGATGTCTGCTCCAAACATTACAGAACAACTGAAACGATTTCGTGAAAAAATATGTCAACATTTACTGTGAGAAGACTCTGTGAACCTAGCCCATATGGCTATTATCAAGAAAAGACTGTTGAAAAAGGAAAAAATGTCAAAAGGCTTCAGTGGGCCAAGTCGCACAAAGACTGTACAATAGACTGTACAATGACTGTACAAAGACTGTACAATGGAATAAAGTGCTTCGGACTGAAAAATCAATGTTCGAAACTTTCTGTCAAAGTTTGAAGCTCTATGTTCGGCGAAGAGTTGGTGAAAGAGCTACAACCCTCAGTATCACACCAAACGTAAAGCTCTGTGAAACCTCTATTATAAAGTGGGTTGATTTTTCCGATTTTAAAGTCAAAGATTTGCACCAGGAGCAGGACACATGGAATCAGACTGATTATCACAGTATATAGCAGCATCATTCGATCCCATCTGGAATGCTGCTTGTGGATTAAGGATTGGTACGCATGCAAAACAATGAACTAAATAATAAAACTAAAATCTGCCAGAGGTACATTAAAAGTAAAGAGGAACAGCACATCTTTCAGGTGATGTCTTAGCCGACGCAATTAACAGACTTAAATGCCATTGAACTTGTGTGGGAATAACTTGAATGAAAACACAGAGCTAAACAAGCCACAAGTGCGGTTCACCTATTATGCATATTGCCGGAAAACTGAGCAAACCTTTTTTCAGTCTAACTCCAGTCTTTGGTGGAAAGAATGCCAAGAATCTCTAAAGAAGTGATAATGGAAAATAGGGGTCAATTTGAAGAATGAAAAGTTCAGGAATTTTTTTTGGGGGGGGGGTTAATTTGTATTTAATGAGGCGCACGAAGATTTGTATTTTGTACAATTAATAAAAGCATTGTGATGCTTGTCTTATTTCATTTAAAATAACACTTTTAGGATAATACATATATTTTCTGGTAGTAAACCTATCTTCGCAATTTTCTCTTTAAAATAATCTAAAAACGGAAATATTTTAATCAGAAGATTTTTTTTCTTGTTAAAACAGATTGAAAGCTTCATATATTGCGTAAATTTTTATCAAAGGGATTTTGTCCTTTTTTTTTAAAAAAAAAAGAACAAACACGAGGATGTTTTAAGGTACTAAAAGTTTACTTGTTATAATGAGTTTATAAATACCAGAATAAAATAATGAAAAAAAAAGATTGTATTCAGCTGATACTTTATTTTTGGGAGATTTACAGATAAATCTAAACATTGACTTTAAACAATTCAGTTGTAAATTAATTAAGACATTTGTTTTCCATTTCTTTCGTATAATTTTGGTTATTAACCTTTTGAAAAATAGAAAAATTCTAAAGAATGATGGTTTGGTTTCTTTGTTTAATGGCATATCAACTCTTTTTTTATGTTATTTAATGCCAAAGACATTTTCCTAGAAGAACAGTAGTGGTACTATTTAACCCACAGCTAGGAGGATAAGTGGGTTCATACCTTTCCCAAAGGTATTTGCCCGAAAGTGAACGTAATAGCGCGACTGGAGTACGAACTCGCGTTCTACGATTCCGCTTTAACCATTACACCACGAGGACACCCCTCTAAAGAATGCCATCGTTAAAAGTTTTTATAAAGTTTTTAAAAATGAGATGTCAAAGAAAGTCAAAATTCACCGTTCAAAAATTAAACAAGTTTTTGTTTGCAGAATTTAATTTTTGATCCGATATAATAATTAATGCTCTCTAATTACTTTACACCACCGGCTTAAATTACGAGTTATTTTTTTTTATACAAACAAACAAGCAAACAAACAATTAAGCAAGAAAAATACGGAAAAACGTAATGATTTTTAAATAGTTACTTACATTTTTAAATGAAATAATTCACCAAAGAATTTTAAAATTATATGTTCATAAACGAAACTGACTTTTGTTTACAAATCTTCATTTTTTATCCGAAATAGTAATGAATGCTCTGTAATTATTTTAGTCAACAGCCAGGAAAGTAATTAGCTTTCGAAAAAGCATACAAAAAGCAACAGAGAATATTTTAACAACAACAGTTTACAAAGTTAATTTACGTTTTTAAAGTCAGATATCAAAGAAATGTCAAAATTCTACGTTTATAAAGTAAACTACTTTTCATCTGAAGTAATAATGAATGCTAGGTAAGTATTTGCATCTAAAACTATCAGCCATTTAAGGAATCTTTCATTAAATGCGAATAATATTTAAGTAAGACAAATAATCTGTATCACTTTTTATAAAAACATTTCTGTCTTTCCTTTCCATCAAAGTTTTACGATGAACCTTGTGGTTATCAACATTGTTATTACAAAATAAAAATAAGCCCCCAAAATTTACCAATTTTATATCTAATATTTACGAATATATAAAAAGTCAATATTGGTACTTTTTAAAAAGTCAGTATTGGTACTTATATAGAATGGAACGTCAAAGAAAACGTTCGTCAATTCCGCGATAATATATAAATGTTATATAGAAATATAGTACTTTCATTAACCATCCATTTTTCTCTCATTTGCTTAATTTTTACTGTACTGTTACAATCAAAAACAATAATTGCAATTTCATCATAATTCGGAAGTGTCATATAATTAGATATTTTAATTAATTATTTTTGTTAGTTATTTTATTTTAGTAATAAATTATGTGGTAGTTGCAACTTTGAGTGTAACTTCTTAGTTACAAGTTCGAACTGAAAAGGTCAGGTTGTGGCATCGTTGTTGGATTAAATACATAATTAATACATAAAAATGAAAATTTATGAAATATAAGTAAATTAATATATATCTAAAAAGGAAACGATCCTTAAAATAAGTATCTTTTTATTCAAGGCTTTAATTGACCTATAAAGATTGTTGGTTGTTCCTAAAGGTCAGTTAAGTTCGAAATAATTGTTTTTGATTTTAAAGGTCAGCGAATCTATTTAATTTTTCGGTTGTCATCTAACTCCATCAATCATAATGATGAGACGGGCCGTTTCTTAAAATATATTTTCAAGCCCCTATCTGGAAGATCAATGTCAAAATAAGATTTAATTTTGGTCCACCCGAGATAAAGGTGGGATGGGGATGGCTCATCCAGTTAGGTGACGCTGAGAATTTTTAGTTCAACCCCATTGCTCTAAACATCTAAAAGGGGTTTTCCATTTACTTGTAAGATATAATCCTGAACAAGGATTGGCTGACCAAGGGGAATATAACTTCTAATTGTCTCTTATTGGACAACGAATTAGAAAACGTGTAAGTCCAGATTTTGATCTATAAAAACAGGATGGTAAAACGAATCATTATAAAGGATTAGGAAAGAGACAAAGAGGAATCTCTTCTATTCTTGACCCTAGCCACCCCGAAGAAGTTGCAGACTTTATAAAAATTCAAA
Organism: Sepioteuthis lessoniana; assembly: GCA_963585895.1. Classification (NCBI taxonomy): domain Eukaryota; kingdom Metazoa; phylum Mollusca; class Cephalopoda; order Myopsida; family Loliginidae; genus Sepioteuthis; species Sepioteuthis lessoniana. The sequence continues at coordinate 43,218,953 of OY757914.1, forward strand.
GTCCCAGACTTCAGAGTCATTAGTATCCTTCTAACCGCGCCTCATCGTCACTCTTCCTCTCTCGATATTCCTCCTTCTTCTTTTTTGCCAGGGAAGCAAACATTGTTTGCTTGTTTTTTATTGCCTCACAAACGTGTTTCAATAAAAACCATATTTGTTATTTTTTACCAACGCGTTTTCTCCATTCTTTGAGTTGCTACACAATCTAGCCACTCATATCACCTGTCCGTCAGAAGAGGATCCGGCTGAATTATGCTAACTCCACTTCGTAGATCTTTCAAACACAGCCTGGGCACGGAAGGACTTAACAAAGCAATCTGTCGGAAGAACTGTGGTCACGAACACAACAGCCACAACAAGTACTGTGACTAGTTGTCACATCATAGCATAGGACCACAAGTCCGGTGAACCTATGTAGCGTCAACATGTCAGCCCGTGTCATAATAACATGATGTTTTGAAATCGGCTGTGGACGAGATATTAAAGACAAATATTTGGATGGGTGTCAGTTGATATTAGAATGATGTGGCACAGGTAAGTGTCAATGATTACGTGTTATTGACGGTTAGGGAAAAGAATAATTAGAATCTTAATTTGAATCATAAAAGAACAAAAGCAAATGTATATCACCTCTCATTAAAAATATTAAGAACTATATCTAATTGTAACCCGAAAAATTTATTTCCGCACTGAGTACGAAACCTAGAATATGCTGAATGCATCACGTGTGCATAAGATCTCCACCAAAAAAGTGGCTATGTCACTAAATTGTATCTGGTTGTGAGGCTCAAGTTTTAAAGCTTTTAAGAGTGTGAAATCAACCCTTCATTGCCATTTCTTCTACCTCAAATTTGAATCGGTGTGGTAGTAACTGCGAGAGTCCATCTATATGTTCAATACATCTGTTTTGGATAGCGTTTGAAATGATACTGCACTCAGCTTTGACCCTTAAAACATTGCTATCGCAATTAAGTATTAAGTGTTTCCACAATTTATTTATTTATTTATCTATTCATTATGCCTCTTTGAGTATCTCCGCTTTTTTACTATCCTCTCACGTCAACCTTTAAAAATTTGTTCTTGTTTAAATCTTCGTACAGAACATAAATTATTTATTCAATATCTATATACAGATTAGCTTCCGTTTAGTAATTCATCCGTTAATTCTCAAAAATTCTTTTTCTTACCATTATTTCTGAAACCATCTAGTTCAATCTAATTATTTTACACTATAATTTTTTACGTTCTGATTTACGAATTTTCTCCAAAAATATATTCCTCTATCTAAATAAAATCCAATTCGTTCGTAGTCTTAGTTTTGAAATATGTCTAGGGAGTAAATTTCCACTTCGAGGAGAAATATTTAAAAAGTGTTTATCCGAATAAGAAATTCCATAAACCAGTCTGTTTATTATTACTTATCTATCTGTCTATGTCGTTCAGTTCACTTCTATCATAGCCCTGGCAGCTGGGACTGTGGAATACGCCAACTGCATTTCTGCAAAGGGGTAAGACCCCAACCCAATGAGTGTCCTGGATATGAATTTAAACTGCATCTGATTGTGAGGCACAGGTCAAGGAGCTTAGGGGAATGTTGAGTACCCCTTTAATGCCATTAAACGCAGGTTCAATCTCACCCAGAGTAGCAATAACACGTAGGGTCCCATCTATGGGTCAAATAGGACTGAATAATCTTTTTATTGTACTGGAAATCATGTAACTTTGTGTTATCAAATGATTGATATTAAATTGAATTTTTATTGTCATTATTATTTTTTTACTCTTGGGAAAGTTTTTTCTACACCAGCGTTAGATGATGGTCTCTCACTGAGTGATTGCAAGTATCTTCAAGTCTCCAGGACTCTTCTCAGTATTCTGCCCAATCTTAATAATGCGATAGTTTAGCTGGTCTCCATTCTTCCTTTATTTCCATGTTCCCCAGTTCCAAAACCAATCTTTTGGTGACACTGCCGAGTGCGCCAGTTATAATAGGTATCACCATCACTTTCATGTTCCACAGATTTTTTTCAGTTCTCTTGCAAGATCTAGGTATGTATCTCTCTTTTCTCTTTCTTTGGGTTTTACTCTGAGGTCAGCCGGAACGGCAACGTCCTTTATCCCACAGGTTCTCTCTCTCTCTCTCTCTCTCTCTCTCTCTCTCGCTCTCTCTCTTTTTCGTTGACTATTACTAGATTTGGTCATCTAGCTGGGAATAGGTGATCTGTTTGTATCTCAAAATCCCAGCTAATTTTGTGTGTCTCATTTCCTAGGACGGATTCTGGGTTTGTGCATAAACCATTTGTTCGTCAGGTCAAATTTAAACTTCTTACGCAATTCACAGTTTATCACCTTCACCACCAAGTCGTGTCTCGTCTTATACTTGTTCTGAGTTAACTTACTGCATTTGCTTATCATGTGATTGATCATTTCATCTCTATGACCACATAACCTATATCTGCTGTTTAGTGACGTCATTAATGTTTATTATAATTATTATAATTATTATTATTATCTTCATTAGAGTTTATCACATCAGCGTTAGCTGATGGTCTTTCACTGGAGTTTGAGTGACAGCAAGTCTCCTCAAGTCTCCAGGACTCTTCTCAGTATTCTGGCCGTTCTCAATAATGTCGTTTGGATGGTCTCCACTCGTCTGCCAACTTCCAAGTCCTCTAGTCCCTTTAGTAATCCTTTAGTTATCGTACCAAAAGCACCAATCACAATTAGTATAATTGTTACCTTCATGTTACACAGTTTTTTTCAATTCTCTTGTAAGGTTGAGGTATATATTATTATAACTTACTCATTAGAGTTTTTCACATCAGCGTAAGCTGATGGTATTTCACTGGAGATTGAGTGACAGCGTCTCCTCAAGTCTCCAGGGCTCTTCTCAGTATTCTGGCCGTTTCAATAATGTTGTTGTTTGGATGGTCTCCACTCGGTCGCCAACTTCCAAATCTTCCAGGCCCTTTATTATTATTATTATTAGATAAAGGTGTTTGAAGTCGTTTAAGTTTGTGCCCGCAGATCAGCTCTACTTCATATAAAAAATACTCTCAGGCTCACTCTGGCCCGGAGTAGTAGCACCTGATAGGGTTCTATCTATAGCTCAAATAGAACTAAACTGCGTACTTATGCTAAACTGAATTGCTTGAAATAGGACTGTTTTAACATTTAACATTTAAAATCTATACATATATTAAACTGAACTGGTTGAAGTAGATAGTTGATTGGTTTTTATGGCAGATCAACCTTTGTAGGTTATTTAACGCCATATCCATTTTTATACAAATAGTCAATTCTATTTCAAACAGTTCAGTTTAGCATGAGTACACAGATTGTCAAAAGCATTTCTATTTCAAGCTATTTAGTTTAGTCGAACAATTCTAATTCAAACAATTCAGTTTAGTGTAAGTATAGATTTTCTCCACACACAGTTATATGTCAGTTCTATATTAAACAATTCAGTTTGTCATAGTTAGAGTTTCAATGTTAAAAACAATTCTTTTTCAAGCTGTTCAGTTTAGCATAAGTACATCGTTAAATTGTCAAGAATATTTCTATTTCAAGCTATTCAGTTTAATCAAACAGTTCTTATTAAAACAATTCAGTTTAGTATAAGTATAGATTTTGTTTACACACAGTTATATGTCATAATAGTTCAATATTAAGCTATTCAGTAAGTACAGTTTAATTCAAAACAATTCAGTTTAGTATAAGTACGCAGTTTAAATGTAAGTACACAGTTTAATCTTCAAAAACATCTCTATTTCATGCTATTCAGTTTAGTCAAACAGTTATTATTCTTATCAGGTTCTAACGATCCCGTCCAGAGTGGACCTGGGAACGATGACAATGAAGGGGTACTTCGCATTCCCCAAGTCCAAGCATTACTGGAAGCTCACAATTAGATTGTTTAGTGTCATATCTGGGACATTCGTTGAGGGGGTTTTATCCCACCACAGAGAAGCAGTCGGTGTATTCTACAGCCCTAGCCGAATTGGCAGGTTGAATTAGAACTGTTTGACTAAACTACTGGATAGCTTGAAATAGAACTGTTTTGACAATAAAACTGTGTACTCCTGCTTAGCTGAATTGTTTGAAATTGAAGTGTTTATTTGTATAAAATAGATTAGGCATTAAATAACCTACAAAGATTGATATGCCATCAACCCAAACATCCAACCAACAAATGATTGAATATTTCTATTTGACTCATAGATGACTGCGAAACAGGTACCAACAATTCCCCAAACGTCAAGGACTGGGCCCTCGCAATTAGAAACAGTTTGGGTCACATTGAGGACACTCGATAGCGGTTGGAGGACTCACTACTCAATAGATTTACAATTAGAGTATTCAAGAGTCACAGTTGATGAGGCAGTTTTATTTTAGAGTTTGTATTTTAAAACTAGTAAGTTTGATTTATTTCTCACTTCAGCTAACTTGATTTCCTTCTTTTTCCAACTCACCTTTTACCATAGAAAAAAATCGTCCCCACCAATAGCAACATCAAACTGCATATTAGGTTCCCTCTTTTCTTTTAACTGTGCATAAACTTTCTCTGATTATTTCATGTGCAATCATTAATTATTGCAATCTTTTAGGCAAGGAAGCATTTCCTTCACACATTAATTTCCTTTGGGATTCAACTTGAAAATGAATGTAAGCACGCACACGGGTATCTCTTAGACGAAGGTACAGGAACACTTAAAAATATTCATTTTGTTTAACAATTTTCTATTATTTATTTCAATGTGCTTGACTCAAAGTTTCATTAAAATTATAAATCCTAACACGGTGAAAAAATTACCTTGTGCTCGTTCGATGACATTTTTACACCTAAGTATATATATATATATATATATATATATATATATATATAAGCAGAAATACCTGTCTTTGACTGGGTTCAGAAAGAGCCATAAAAAATTGTACTCTAATTAATGAATGTTATATTTTTTATATAATTGTATGTTTTCGAGCAGAATTTCTGTAAGAGCTTTTTGCCAGGTTTCAGCCCAAAAATTATAATATAGTCTTATCTATTATTGAATTCAGTATTCGTTTTTCCTAATAAAAATATTATGAACAATCATCTAAATTATGAATCTTCATCTATTCTTGTAACTCAAAAGAATGGAATGCTAGTTTTGTGTAACTGAGGAGAGCATTCTTTAGAACAGATATTATCTTCTTATTTTTTATCTCAATATTTTGGATCATAAATTGAAGCAGCCATCATGTAGTAATTTACAAAGCTCTTTGCTTCGGTGTGGCACAAGGCCGAATGAATGGGGCGCCCAATGAGACTCGAACGCAGTCGTGTAGGTTTGCTAGTCAAGCTTGCTGACCGTTACACCACCAGTGCAGCCATCATATAGACTGAGGCTTTTTCATTTAATATGCGAGTAAATAAAAGCTTGAGGAAAATTATGAAAACATACATATTGCAATGTTTATTGAAGTATCACAACAAATACTAACAATTAAAGATATATCATCGTAATAATGTAACATCTCAACAATAACTATTCACGATACTTAACAAATCAAGTATGATGCTGGCAAACTTTATATTGAGGATATGCCTACAGGAAGATATTAATATATATTCAACAATACAAAAAATAAAGCAGTTAGAAAAAAAAATTAGAAATAATTAGTACCAACTAACTAAGTTCGGAATACCATTCATACAAACCACATAAAAAGCCATTAAAAACTTCACAAACATCGCAAAACGGACCAACAATGAAGCCACATCTCACCCAGGCATACACTCAATCCCATGCAAAGAATGCAACAAATATTACATCGGTGAAACCCAACGTAATCTAGGGAAAAGAAGTTACGAACACCAACGATCGATCAAAGCAAATGACGACCGAAACGCCCTTTTCTCGGACACGTTAGAGCCGATGCATCCATTTATTTTTCCCAGGCAATCCTAATAAAACCCATGCTCTGCAAAAAAAAACCAAGACTGCTAGAATCTGCGGTCATCTCTAAAACAAACCATATAAAACAACGTCCAGGTTTTTACCAAATCTCACTATACCTGGCTAACATCATACTGAACGAAAAAAAGATCAAAAAAGAAAACTGATCGGAAAAAATGTTTAGTCAGTGCAACCATACTTTTCAGAATCATTTCCTTTTACCTTTCCCAATCACTTTGCCACTTAACCTTTTCTCATCCTAATTACAACTGGGACACCACAATATAGACAATTTTCTGCAACATCACGTTATAGTCAATATGAAACATGAAACGTTATAGTCAATATGAAACATGAAACGTTATAGTCAATATGAAACATGAAACAAATTATGCAAACCGCTTTCACCCAAACCTTTCGTTACTTTTTTTCTTATTAGCTCCCTAAAATCTATCTCCACTTTGAAAACAAAAAGTCTTTGATGAAGACGAATACATTTGACTTTAAATTCCTCCCAGCGTTCCTGCTACAACTATACCCCCGCCACTATCTAATCATTTCTCCTCGCATGCTTTTAAATAGAAAAACTCAGAAAACAGTCCCTGTCTGAAGAAATTCGAGATGAAATAAAGCCGAACGAAATATCAAACATCTAAATTTAAGTTAAGTGTTTGATATATCCAACTTTCCACATATTTCTATCTTACTATAAGATTCACAACAAATCAATATTTTCAATATATATATCTATATATACTCATATATACATATACATATACATAAATTTGCATGCAGATAAATCCTACATTTACACTTACACATATAAATATGTACTTATAAATTAATTTATATATATATATATATATATATATATATATATATATAATGTGTGTGCATTAAAATCAGAGGTATTTGAATTTTCACCGGAGGCGTTTGCCCCATTTAAGCCCTCTGATCGCAGTGGAAAATGAATTTCTTGTAGTTTATTGTTTTTCATCGTAAAATTCGAATAATGCTTTGTGTTTATGTATCTTTCATTAACACTGCGCTTTCAAAGGTGTTTACTACCGTATTATAAACATCTTTGGTGGGGTGAATATTATTGCAAGTAAGTAAAGTTGGCGACCGTAGTCGAGGGCGACCAAAAGGCTCCTTTTTCAATAGCTACCGCCTCGAGGTGTAGGGGATGGAGCTACTCCTTTCCCTGGACTGCTACACTTTACCCTTGATACGTACATTTTATTGCTGAGCGTTAAGCAAGGATGTATCAAGTACCATTTTAAAGTCTTTGGCATGAAGTGACCTGTGATTGAACTTAGGTCTTCCGGACAATTGGTGAACATTCTACCCACTAGGCCAATGAGCATTGTAAGATGGTGCAATTTTGAAAATCAACTTTACTCAGTACCCAGTAGGTATGTTTTTATTTTCATCAAAATCGGAGGTATTTGAATTCTCAACGGTGGCGTTTGCCCACCATTAAAACCCGTTAGTCGAACTGGAAAGTAAGTTTCATGTGCCTCTAGTCTTTCTCCTAAAACTTCACATACGAATGAATAAAGTTGGTGACCTGAGTCGGGGGGTGACCCAAAGGTTCTTTTTTCAATAGCTACTACATCGAGGTGTAGGGAATGGCGCAACTCAATTCCCTGGATTACTCCACTTTACCCCTGATTCTTACCTTATAATGCTGAGTGCTAAGCAAGGCGGCATCAAGTACTATTTTGGAGTCTTTTTGGTATATCTCGACCTGAGATTGAACTCCGATCTCCCGGACCATTGGCGAACACTCTATTCATTAGGCCTTTTTTCTCCTATGTGCATAGACCCACATACAGACATACACAGACGTTGATATATTTATACGAAGGAATCGTTCTCTGTCTGTCTGTCTGTCTGTCTCTCTCTCTCTCTCTCTTGCAGTGAAAAATATTGACTTTTTACCTAAGTTATTTGTCACGGCCTCCCACATGAGAGGACTTGACGCAAGGTTAGTTACCTGAAGGTCGATTATAGTAGGGATTTAGGGAAGGGAAAGGTTGGGCACGAACCAAGGCTTGAGCCCTACTGGACTATGCTGATCATCGGTCAACTTAGTGCCATGAGGGCCTGATGAGCTTAGCTGGAGTTGGGCCGAAACCTGATTATGGTTGATTATAGCTTAAACTGGACAGCAAGGTCCAGTGCTAAACAAGGAAGACAAACGTGTCAATGATGCAGCTTGCCAATCCGAAAGTTTTCCAGCTGAAGGTGGGAGCCTTAGGGCCTCAAGTCTGCCTTTCTTTAGCGGGGGGCCTACTGGAGAACCAGCGGATCGACGAGCGAAGTCAATGTTGTTCGGTATCTGTCAATTTCCGTCCTATGAATTCATCTTGGGCTTATGAACGTATAGGCAAGAAACTGAGACTTGCCAAGCATAAGTAACTCTGTGTCTATGCTATCCTAACTTACATATTTACATTTTATTAATAATATTGACCATTCTTTATTTATCAATATATATATATATATATATATATATATATATATATATATATATATATATATAAACAGCGTTGGTTTTCACTCTGTCACTTCATGGGTTTGTGGCAGACCAAATGCGATATAATTTGGGGAGTGTTCAAAATCTGTGACAGAGCAATTATAAAATAATAATAAGTAAATATATATTAGTTTTTATATATATTTAAGAGCATGGAAGCTTGTCTGAGACCACAATTTTCATGACATCTTATAAACGACTATCATCAGGCAGAATAACACCCCCACACACACATAAAGAGTTGTACACAATTCTAACATTCTGTTTACTGTATTTTTCGATTTTTTCAAAATCTCTCGTTGTCTACCTGACGACTGTCGTTTATAAGACGTCATGAAACCCGTAGTCACAGATAGGATTTCATGCACTAAATTAGGCCTTACGAACCTAAGATTTATTTACTTATATATATATACATATAGATTGATATATATATATATATATATATATATATATAGAGTGCTTGTCGTATATATATATATATATATATATATATATTCTGCTAGTCGTAGGAAAAGGACACGGTGACACGATTTCAAATCCTGAATGCTTTACATTGGGAAAGGTAGGAATCTAATTATTCTCCCTACATCAATGGGTAAATAAGTGGGCAGACTGGGTTTTTAACCTTGGTATGGGAACCAATCTAGGAAAAGCAAAACTATGAATTCAAACTCGTTAAACCCTGTTTAAAAATTGACCAAGTGTCGCCTCATGTTTCTGCAGTGGGGGGATATTTGGGGGGATATTTGGCAGGGGTTAAAGGCATAGCAGCTTCTCATGGATTATTAAATGCTGAAAGGTCGTTCATTTCTAAATAGTTGATTATAATAATAACAACAGTTTTAATGTTCCATTGTATCAATTTGTCTATTATCGCTTGCTTTCAGTCATCCAAACTTCTTTAATAGAAATTATTTGCACACTGTTTTAATTTTTTAAATGTTTTCCTCCCAATTATAATACTTGATACACAATGATATCTTTTCAAGGAAGTGTTTTTCTTTAGTGATAATCATCAATTTTCTTATAGAAACATGAATTCTAATATTCCAAAAAACTACTAATAATTTTCAAACCGGTATATTTGAGCCACACACACACACACACACACACATATATATATATATATATATATATATATATATAAGTACGGATACATATGCTTTAATCAAAGAGGTGACGTCTCCACACACTAAATGGTAGTTCTGTGAAACTAGCTGACAAGTTCACCTACCTAGGAAGCAGTGTTTCATCAACCGAGACAGACATCAACACGTGACTAGCAAAGGCATGGACAACCAACTATAGCCTATCGGTCATATTGAAGTCAGACCTGCCGATAAAATGAATGCAGTTTTTTCAAAGCAGCGGTCGTGTCGATACTGCAGTATGGATGCACTACTTGGACGCTAACTAAACGTATGGACAAAAGGTTTGAAGGCAACTACACAAGAATACTACCAGCAATATTGAACAATGCCTGGAGACAGTACTACACAAAACAGCAGCTGTCCGGCCACTTACCACTCCATCACGAAAACCATCCAAATTAGACGAACCAAACATGCGTGACACTGCTGGAGAAGTAGGGACGAACTCAAAAGTGACATATTCCTGTGGACTCATGCACATGGACGAGTAAAGGCAGGACGACCAGCTAGAACTTACATACAACAACTCTGTGCCAAAACAAGATGTAGCTTGAAGATCTACCAGAAGCAATGGAAGATAGAGAAGGATGGCGGGGAAAGGTCTGGGAGATTCGCGCTGGTTGTGTGACATGATGATGATCATGATGATATATATATGTAAATATAGATGTGTGTGTGAGTTATTTAGTATTAAAATACTCCTAGTTGCTTTTTCGTTGCAGTGCTTAGCATCAAGAGGAGAAGCTGTTGAATATTGACCAGAAAGATCCATTTGACCTATTGCATGAGTTGCACGTGTGGTGTAACAGGATGTACACCTGTTTCCTAAAGTAAACAGGACGATGCCTCAACACAAACGCGGCGCAGGTTACGTGGGTATGCACCCATTTCTTAAAATATGTATATTTTGGCAGAAAAAACTTTAAGAGATGCTGCCAAAATAAACATATTTTAAACTCCATGAAACTGCAGCTCAGAAATATAACAGCATACTGGAATATAGAAGTGATCTCGTGAAGATACAAATTACACTCTGTAAGAATAACATCAACACACTGCAACGGTACAGATTCTCTTCTTACAAAGTAGTAATGTACATACAAAATTTACATCACTTTTGTAATAAATCCTTCCTTGTAGGATTTGTTACATCTTTCCTGTGTGAATGGAATCAAAGGACTTGGTAAAGTCCACAAATAGTAATGTCGCCTGTATTTTTTTTTTTTTTTGCCCGTACGCCTTTAAGGCTTCTACGGATGGTCAATACTTGGGTGGTCCTGGATCTGTTTCTTCGGAAGCCATTTTGGTATTTCCTGAGAATGTTGTCGATTTTGGGTTCCATCCAGTTTCGTAGTAGGGCATTGTAAATTTTGGCTGCAATGGATGTAAGTGTTATACCTCGTTAGTTCTTGGCCAATCCAAGGTCACACTTTTTAGGGAAGGGGAGGATTCATTCCTTCATCCATCTGTCAATCGGATTTTGATTATCGACTGACTTATGGTGCAAGAAAATTTATATAGACAGAAAATAGGGGAATCATCTGTATAAGGAAGGCAAATTATTTAAAAAAAAATAAAATAAGCAAGGGCCCTTTCTTCAGGCTCTATTCAGGCAATACCACCGGAGAAATGATTTAAAACGGGAATTTAACTTGAAATATGGGAAGAAAATATGTGACAAAAAATAAATTGAGAAGCTATGTCACACCAGTATTTAGTAAGTCTTCCAATATATATAAATCCTGATTGGTTATCCGGTGCATGCAAAAAGACAGAAAGAGAAGTTACAAACCATTAATAAGACAACTTTCAAGGAATAGAGGATGGTCAAAATGCTATATAGCCAAACGAAGATCATTCCGAATATTAATCAGTTTATATCAACTTATAAATCAACTGTTGAAGTCCTTAATCGTAGGCTATTTAAGGCTATGAGCCAGGCCATCTGGTATAGTGCTGAAGAGGTGCTAGTTACGCTACAACAATATATATTGTCACTAAATATTTCAGCTCGAACTTCTAATTATATAAAAAAAAATCTTTTCTACGTGCAGTCGTTGTAGTACAAGTTGAAAATAGAGGCAGCGAACAGATTGTTGTTTTGGAAAAGAATTGCTAGGAAAATACGAAATAAATTGGAAAGTCGCAGTTCATGAAAAAAGAAAAAAACATTCAACTAGTGTTAAAACTCGAGAAAATTGAGAAAACAGCATGACTTGAAATAATTATTTCATTAAAAAATTTATTTCGACATACGAGGAAAAGTAAGTGTTAGCATTAATGTATAACGTTTCATAAATGTTCAAAGAAAATACTACTTTCTTCTCCGGGAGGAAAAACTCTCTGTCTTCAATTCTAAATGGCAAACGACACTGTATTTTTTCTTTGCAAAATAAATAAACAAATACATAAATAGACATTAACAATAGAGGATTTTCATTTCCGTTACGGAAGAGAAAATATAAATATACTTCTTTTTTCTTCTGCAAAATAACTCCCGTTTCAAGAAATCTTTTTGTTTCGGCGTACCAACAGTCTTCAAAGAATTTTCTCCTCTCTCTTTTTCGTAAATTTTTTCAGTCTCCTTGACTTAGGTATATTGGCCGCGAAAATGTATCGTTTGGAAGTAATTTATAAGCTTTTCTTGCTTAGATGTTGTACGGGGCTACATGAAAGGCGGTACCCAAAGAGACTCGAACTCACTTGTGAAGTTTAGCTTGCTAACCATAACACCACCTGAGACGCCCTCAGAATGTATCGTTTGTCTTATTTTTATCAATTTCTTCCTTTTTGAATTCATTGGCTGGCTTCAAGATATAAGGAGTATAACACCCGTGAGTTTAAAATATGATTATTTATTTCAAACGATTATTTTTTTGCTTGTTTCTTTTTTCATTTTTTAAAACTCTTCTTACTTCTTGAACTTTTTTTTGATATATTATATCATCAATTACTTGCTCAGTCGGCTAGGGCTGTAGAATACACCGACTGCTTCTCTGCAAAGGGGTAAAACACTTCCAACGACTTCGCTGGATATAACACTAAACAATCTCATGGTGAGGTTCCAGTAATGCAGAAGATTTGGGGAATGCGGAGTACCCTTCATCGCCATTGCTCCCAGGTCCACTCTGGCCCGGAGTTGTAGCACCTGATAGGGTCCTATCTATGGGTCAAAAGAAATAAAATGCGTACTCATGCTAAACTGAATTACTTGAAATAGAACTGTTTTTGACATTGAAACTACTTACACTAAACTAAATCATTTGAAATAGAACTAATTTTGAAATTTTAACTGTGTGTAAACGGAATCTATTCTTGTACTAAACTGAATTGGTTGATTGGGACTGATTGACTTGACTGAATGGCTTAAAGTAGAAATGTTTTTGATAACTGATCCGTACTCATGATAAACTGTAATTGTTTGAAATAGAACTGTTTATTTGTATAAAAAATCGATTTGGGAAACCTACAAAGGTCGATATGCAATAAAACGCAAAAAAAACACACAAACAAACAAAACTACAATGGCCCAGAAGAAATCACTCTGAAGGGTTCTCATCATCATTATCATCCTCACCACCATCATCATGATCATCATTATCAACAGCATTAAGTCGTGCCGATAGAATGTTTTTTCCGGATACTCTATTTTGGAAGGTCTTCTCGACGGCATTCTGTGTCTGCCAACACTGGTGCGTCCATGAGAATGGTTCCAAAAAAGACGTCACTTATGAGCTCATTCTAACTTCTCTTTCAGTAATCCACTTACTTGCATTGTTTTGAAACGAGAGGTTGGTGACTATCGAGCTGTTGCCTTGTGGGGTCTTGCTTCAAGAGTTTGTTTAAAAATGAACGTAGTATTCTTGTACAGTTCTAATCTTCGTTTTTCTCCATGCGTTACTTGAGAATCCAGGTGTTGCATCCATACAGTAGTACTGACACGGCCACAACTAGGAAGAAACCCGGGTTTATTTAAAAAGGCAGATCAGATTTCATATAACCTGTCAATAGAAGTCCTTACCCTCGCTACACGTTTGTAGACATTACTTTCGGTGAATAATATGTTGCGACCGAGTTTTGCGTACTGCTCTCTCTCTCTCTCTCTCTCCATATATATATATATATATATATGCACCAAAATTGATGGATTAAAAGCACATAACAGCTATTACTTTCTTATTTTCTTGTTCATCTGGCAATACTACATTTCGTGGGAATGTTGGAATTGTTTGTATTGTAAGAATCCAAACTTGCTTACTAAGATATCTCATTTTTCTGAATTTTTGAGATGAAGCTTGATAATTTTTATCAATAAGGGTTTTCGGACTATTGTCTTCATCTTTATTGTTATTTCCACAACGTTTCGGGCGATATGTCATCCGGCGTTCTTCAGGTGTTTGTCGAACTCGGGAACCTACACGGAACTTCGAACTACGTCCTTTATTGAATCCACGGGGGTCGCCTGTTCTGATTCCGTTTGCCATAACCGGGTACAAGTGTTAAGTATTGTTACACGCTTGCGGTCAGGATTGAACCTGCAACTACTAGACGATTGTCTCCTTAGAAGCTTAGGAAACCAACGCCTATTACCGTTACGCTATTTGTCCTACTGGGAGACAATTATTTAGTGGTTGCAGGTTCAATCCTGACTACAGGTGAGTAAAAATACATGAATACTAAACACTTGTACCCGGTTATGGATAACGGAATCAGAACAGGCGACCCCGTAGATTCAATAAAGGACGTAGTTCGAAGTTCCGTGTAGGTTCCCGAGTTCGACAAACACCCGAAGAAGGCTGGAGCACATATCGATCGAAACGTTGTGGAAATAGCAATAAAGATAAAGTCAATAGCCAGAAAACCCTTAATGACAAAAATGAGATATCTCAGTCAACCACGTTTTCCACTGTGCCTTGGTGACTTCCCCAATATGTATGTATATGTATATGTCCCTCTAAATCACCCTGCATAAGCAGGATGTAACACAAGTTCAATTTTATGGAGAGTTTAAAGGGTATAAATCAGAGTTTTTCTTCTTCTATACCGGTTTTTTAACCAATGTATAAAAGTCAGTATACCCTACTATTTACCCATAGCTGGAGAATGAATAATTTGATTCCTCCGTTTTCCAAGGGTATTAGTGCAATGTCACATGCAATAAACGTGTATAGTATTTGAACTCGTGCCTCTGTGTTCATTTCCTATGACTATAACCATATAGAGAGTCCTATTTACTTAAGAGTTAAAGTGCTATTACGTTCACTTTCGGACAAATACCCTTGGGAAAGTTATGAACACCCTTTCCTCCCAGCTATGGGTTAAATAGTACCACTACTGTTCTTCTAGGAGAATGACTTTGGCATTAAATAACCTACAAAGGTTGATATACCATTAAACAAAGAAACCAAACGTTAAGAGTTGAAATCGAATTAAAGAAATAATAAGAAAACTGACACTAATCGTGATATTGACATCATTTTTACGATGACTATCGCATTTTCGGTTCTCTCTCAAATTTGGAGTAACAATAGAACTGTCGAGTTAAGGTTTTCGTTTGATTTTGGTAATGAAAGGTGAGATTAACACGTTATTTCAAAAAATAGCTCACATTCATTTTCTATATTACAAAAGTTAACTTTGGAAATATCAGATAAACAGAAAGATGTGAGGTGATTATTGTTCAGTCGATGGAGGAAAAGTCCATTCGTTCCGAAATCGTTGAAAAGTCAAACGCTTTTTTCAATATAGATTACTTCCTTTTAATTCTCGCATAATTGTACAAAGAATATGGAATGACTGCTTAAATCTTTTTTACAGTGAAAAGAAGAAGACGAGTTGGAGGAGGAAGAGAAGAAGAAAGAAGAGTTTAAAGAAGACGAAGGGAAGGTAAAAAAATGAAAAGTAATTGCTAAAATGGGTATTAAGGGAAGAATATAGTTGAAGAAATAAGCAAAGAAAGAAAGAAAGAAGAAGAAGAAGAAGAAGAAGAAGAAGAAAAGGAGAAGAAGAAGAAGAAGAAGAAGAAGAAGAAGAAGAAGAAGAAGAAGAAGAAGAAGAAGAAGAAGAAGAAGAAGAAAGTTAGTGGGTAGAAGGTAAAGATAGATGAAAGACGAGGGCTGAAACCAGAGCGAAATTTAAAGGAAGAAAGAAAGAAAGAGAAGTCATAAATGAGAGAAAGAAAACGTCAGCAAATGAAAAATGGAACAATTTGGGGTAAGCGATTGAACAAAATGGAAAGAAGAAAAGGTAAAATGTGAAGGGAAGTCTGGCACATAGAAAGAAATATATTACACAGGGAGAGAGAAAGAGAAAGATTGTATGTGTGTGTGTGTGTGTGCGTGTGTGCGTAGAATATCCTTTAATTGTTTACGGGCTTTCACCTTCCAGTAATCAGCGGTTTCCGAAATGTGTATTTTCAATTGATGACAATCAATAAGTGAATAAATAGATGAAAACTAAATTTATTTCGAACGACAAAAGGGAAAGGAGCGTATATTAAACACATCCATTTTACTCACGATTTGATACAAATATTTGAATCTCGTTTTAGTTCGTGATTTGATAGTTAATGCTCTGCTTCCTTTGGGCTAAACATGACTGACCTACCAACCAACATACCTCAAACCTTACGCAGTATTTGGATATTTAAATATTTGGATAGATAGATAGATAGAGAGAGAGAGAGAGAGCGAGAGAGAGAGAGAGAGAGAGAGAGAGAGATTATGTATGCATACATACATATGAACATGTTTAATAGATAGAGAGATAAATACGTAGATGAAGGCATTCGTACGTATACATGAACGTATTTGATAGATAGATAGATAGATACGTACGCACGTACCTACACATGAACGTATTTGATAGCTATCTATCTATCTAGCTAGCTAGCTAGCTAGATAGATAGATATTTAATCTTTCATATACATGTGCGTGTGAAAAGCTAGCTTGTAACATTGTCTGTTTTGAAACAAGATTAAAACACACACACGTTTATAGTAACACTCCCACCACACACATATATATATATATATATATATGTACACACACACGCGCGCATATATATATATGTATATATATATATACAAACACACATATATATGTATATATACACAGACACACACACACATATACATATATACATATATATATATATACACACACTCATATATACATGTATATAAATATGTGAATATATATATATATACATATATATACACACGCATATATATATATATATATAGACGCATATACACACACATACACACACATACATACACATATGTATATATATATATATATATATATATATACTCACACAGAGATAGATTGATAGATAGATAGATCTTCGAACGTTTATAATGCCCTACTTCTCAGTTCGGAATTTAATTCGAAAAAATTCTTAGCAAAAATATAAACAGATTTGACAGAAATTGATCCACAACATCACAGCATTGGGGGAGTACATGTACAAAATCACATGGCCACTCAATTGTTCCTAGATTTTGTCCAAAGCATTGAATTTCATATATAAAGAAAGATGTAGCATATGGTCTCTTCACAGAAACTGTACCGCTCTCATGAAGCTTTACAAAATCCCAAAAGCAACGCTTCGCTCACCTGATAGCAAAACCGACTTCATCGACGTGGAGTCTTATAAACATTCTATATTTATATTTTGACGAGTTTACGAACTAAGAACATCAGTAGATGAAATAAAAGAAAATGGTTCCACATGAAAAATGATTAGAAGCAAAAAAAAATATCCAATAGCAACACTGAGACAAGCAAACTATGCACACGATCTCAATGCTTTTGTTGTATATTGCACTACTAGACAAACAACGAAGGACTCGTAGATATATAAAGATATAATTTATATTTTTATTCTTCGACGGCGTTCTATTGTGTGTTGCAGGAATACAGCAAGAGAGAGTTTGCACATAGTGTAGTAGTGCGACGTCTGGAGAACACACACACGGGGAGCCGACAGATCTTCTTGAGTGACCAGCCGATCCCTACCTTCAGTCCAAAATTACAGACCTTATATTGTCTTTTCAAGTCCCTTGCGGAAATATGAATATCCTCTTCGCCCACGTATTTTTCTGTTTATGGCTGGTTATTGGAACTTATATACTTTTTTCCGGTAATTCATTGATCTTATCTGCGAACGGAAATATCTGTCACTCTATCCATAGGCAATAAATTGTATTCTCGCCATCATCTTTTATTTTTCTCTTTCCTGTGAAATCACATGTGTTGATGTTATCTTACGATAGTACAAGGATTCTCTCTCTCTCTCTCTTTCATTCTATCACACACACACACACACACACACACACACACACACACACACACACACACACACACACACACAGATACATACTCAATTTGAATTATGCATATTGTCTGTTCATGTGTGTGTGAGTGTGTGTATGAGGGAGTGAGAGAGAGAGAGAGAGAGAGAGAGACAAAAGCTTTTAGAAGCGTGATTTAATGAAGCAAGATGGGAGGAAAAATCGACTGGAAAATTAGGAAAATTATTAGTATTATTACATTACCATTTGCAAGTTTTTCATACCAGCATTAGTTGATGGTCTATCACTGGAGTCTGAGTGATAAGTCTCATCAAGTCTCCAGAACTCTTTTCAGCCTTCTGGGCGATCTTAATAATGCTGTAGTTAGGATGATGTCGGTACGTCCTCCGATTACCAGCTATCCCAGCCCACTTACCAAGTATTTGGTAACCTTTCTAAGGGCCCTAATCATAATTAGTATCAACGTCACTTTCATGTTCCATAGCTTTTTTAGTTCTCTCGTCAGGTTTAAGTACCTGTCTCTCTTTTCATTTTCTTTGATTTTTCCTCCGTGGTCCATCGAAATAGCAAAGTCGACTAGTCAGCAGGTTCTCTTTTCATTGATAATTATCACAAGGTCTGGTCCACTGGTCGGGATCTGTCTGTATCTCAAAATCCCAGAGATTTTGTGCGTTTAATTCTCCGGGACAGCTTCTGGTTTGTGCATATAAGAGGTGCATACGATAAGTTTCCAGACTTTTTTCCTTTGGGCATTTAGAATTGTCATAGACTTTTGAGAATTCAGTATGTTATTGCTATATATCTTATAAGATGACAGACCAATTTTTATGATTTCAAGTTCATATGAACCGCTACAGCAGCAATTAGAATACACCCTACTAAAGCTCGATTGTCACAGCTGGTGAAATTCAAAAATGCAATCTGACACTTTAAAAGAACAATATGCAATAAAATTCAGTTTTAAACTTGGAAAAATGCCACAGAAACCTATGGAATGCTTCACTCTGCTTTTCGACCATCTTGCACTAATCGAGCATCAGTTTTTGAGTAGCATAAGAGATTCAAGGAAGGCAGGGAGTCCGTGAGGGATGATGAGAGGTGTGGGAGGAGTTAGAGTTAGGTTTAGGGTTTGGGTTAGGGTTACTATGTTGAGGTTTTAAGGGAGTTCAGGAAGAGATTCCTTGGGAAGAGGCCTGCTCTCTTTAAAACGGGTCAGTGGCATTTCCACTCGGACAATACACCAGTCCACAACTCCATCCTTGTCACAGACTATTTGACCAAGATGGGCATCAAGACAGTTCCTCACTGTCCCTATAGTCTAGAACTTGCTCCCTGTGACTTTTGGTTATTCCCTAAGGCCGGAGGCTGTCGTTATGAGACAATTGAGGAGATGAAAGAGGCAGTGACGAAGGTCATTGACACGCTCACAGAAGAGCACTTCCATGGGGCCTTTCAGAAGTTGTTGGAACGGTAAAACAAGTGCATTGCAGCCGGAGGAGATTACTTCGAAGGTGTCTAGAATTTCATGTGTGTACTATCAATAAAAGCGTCCATAGAAAAAAGTCTGTAAACTTATCGTATGCACCTATTATCATTTGATAGTATGGTCAAATTTTAATTTCTTGCAGAGTTTCTAGTGGATCACCTTCCCTAGCAAGTCACCTTTTGTCTTTTACTGTTGTTGCGCTAGTTTGCTACATTCGCTTATGTGAGTAATTGTTTCGACAATATCACAACATAAACTACACTTGCTATTCTGTTGGGTCTTACCTGTTGTCGCTTTAACATAGTTGGTCCTTATGGCGTTGTTTTGTGCAGCAATTAAAAGAGATTCAGTTTATTATAATCATTTTATTCTTTGTGGGTTCTTCACATAAGTGTTAGCGGATGGTCCTTCTCTGGAGACTGAGTGACAACAGTCTCCTCAAGTCCCCAGGACACTTCTCAGTAATCTAGCCGATTTCACTAATACTGTAGTTTTTGTTGTCTCCACACGTCCTCTTATTTCTATGTCTTCTGGTCTTCTTATGAATCCTTTGATGACTGTTCTATGAGCACTAATTACAATTGGTACAACCGTCTCTTTCGTGTTCCTCAGTTTTTTCAATTCCCTAGCAAGGTCAGCTACTTATCCTTACTTTCGCTTTCTTTCTACTTTACTCTGCGGTCAGCCGTGACAAAAGTCGACAATTCTGCAAGTTTTCTTTTTTTTTATTATTATTATAAGGTCTGGTCGTCTGGCCGAGAATAGGTGATCCGTTTGTATCTCAAAATCCCAGATATGTTTGTGCGTCTCATTCTGGACAGATTCTGGGTTTTGCATATACTACTCCCAATGAATCATCATTCCCACCCCGTCGTGTCTAGTCTTATACACTTTCCGTGCTAATTTGCTACATTCACTTATTATGTGATTGATCGTTTCTTCTCTATCACCACATGATCTACATTTGCTGTTTTGTTGCATCTTATCTATCCTTGAGTTGATAATTTTAGTCCTAATGGCGTTGTTTTGTGCTGCCATTAGAGGAGATTCAGTTTTTCTCTTAAGGTTTCCGTTTTTCAGACCCGTCCACGTTTTCTCGTGTGAGATGTCGCTTGTTAGTCGCTTAAAACCTCAACAGTTTTTTTTTCTCCGTTTTTGTTTCTGGTTATTTCCGATTTGCTGGTTCTCGCGTCGTCAGTGTTGTTTCTAGTGGCTGTGATCTGTTTCTCTCGGCTTTTTTCTTGGTAGTCTTCGAGTTGTTGTCTCGATGCATCAACGCTATCTTCAGTTATTATCATTATTACTATTATTATCATTTACTCCTGTAGAGTTTTTCACATCAGTATTAGCTGATGGTTTTTCACTGGAGTTTGAGTGACAGCAAGTCTCCTCAAGTCTCCAGGACTCGTCTCAGGATTCTGGCCGCCCTCAGCAATGCCGTCGTTTGGACAGTCTCTACCCGTCCGCCAACTTCCAAGTCCTCTAGGCCCTTTAATAATCCTATAGTTACTGTGCCTAATGCACCAATCACAATTGGCAAAATCGTTACTTATTATGATTATTATTATTATTATTATTATTATTATTATCTATATATTTCGTTCTTTAATTTTTTTATCCGAAATCTTAACTTTAGATTCATCGACTAATGAAGGCTTTTTGGCCTCATAGATATTTTTTCATATTATGTCTGTATAACAATAAATATAGTGTTTATGAAAGTGTGAAAGAGATACAGGCAAAGACAGAGAGAGAGAGAGAGAGAAAGAGAGAGGGAGAGTGAATGACAGAGAGAGAGAATGTGTGTGTGCGTGCGTGTATGCACGCATGCGCGTGTGTTGAAAATTCTAAAAGAAGGAAAACTTGGAATTAGACCATTTTTTTTAAAATTTCCTGTAGCACTATTTTCTGCTATCCGCTCATCCAAAATGTATGTCTAATTCTACTCAAGTCTTTAAAACAAATCACCTGTGTAAGAAGTCTAGCGGTTCACATATTTTCCGGAACTTTAGGGCACACCTACCTCACGCATGACAGGAGAGCTGCTGCTGCTGCTGCTATCACGATTATTATTATTATTATTCATCCCGTCTAGCTTGTTCACACATTAGTCTTCATTTTCTGTGAAGATTTTTGACATCGAGATGCGAGGGCTTATTTTGATGAAAATCTACCGCAATGATGCGTGAAGAATCAATAATGAATTCTATGTCCACCAGACCTTGGCTACTGAACCCTTATTTATGAAGAAACATCAAAAATAGGGTCCATCACACAATATTGGCAGCTGCTTTTAAAGGCGATTATACCAAATAGTAAATGAAACGGTCCATGAAGCGTGCAAATTCCATGTCTGTGTTTTCGCTTGTGTTTAGACTAGAATATCCAATACGTGCCATAAATATACTCGATTCAGCACTTTTCTAATTTCAATTATAAATCATAGTACTAACTTTGGGCCCTTCCCTTTTTGAGCAGTATGATTTTGAGCCACTGATTATACAGTCATCAAGTGAAATCATTCGAAGTAGTCGGTGAAATCTAAATCGCAGGGAAACTTATTTTCATGTCCAGATATCTCGATCTTCAATGTTTATCTATCTATCTATCTATCTATCTATCTATCTATCCGTCGGTCCATATCTATCCTTCTATTTATTCATCTATCTATCTATCTATCTATCTATCTATCTATCTATCTATCCGTCTGTCCATATATATCTTGTTATCTATCTTTCTGTCTGCGCAGCTATCTTTCTATTCGTATTTCCATTATCTATCTATCTATCTATCTATCTATCTATCTATCTATCTGTTTGTTTGTCCATATCTATCTATCTATCTATCTATCTGTGTGACCATTTCTCCATATCTATCTATCTATCTATCTATCTATCTATCTATCTATCTATCTCTCGGTTTGTACGAATTTGAGTGTGTTGGTTACTTAATGCTAGGTTTTACGTATGTCAACACTGATGGGATTGTTTTACGCCAAAGTAATTTTTTTTAACCATTATTTTTTAAAAACTCCCATTATATGCAGTACAAAAGTGCATATATTCTAGCATTTGAAATATTTCATAGTAAGTTGCAATATCAAATTTTTAGAGCAATTGTATTCTTTCTAATAAATCTCACAAAGATATATATTTTAGTCAGATGTGAGATCCTAATAGATAGTGAAATTACTGATTAGAGCAGACATTGGATAAACGAAACCAAAGATTGACTACACATAATCCAGTTTTCCAGAATTGGAAACTCAAAACCGGAATGAGTTTAGTATCATACTCAGAATACTTTTATGGGGAGAGAACAGAGGAGGAATGTTCTTACTTCTCAGCATTGTGTGTGTGTGTGTGTGTGTGTGTGTGTGTGTGTGTGTGTGTGTGTGTGTGTGTGTGTGTGTGTGTGTGCATATACGCATACGCAAGTGCTTGTGGGTCGAGATAAAGAAATACATGAACCTGATAAATCTACGCAGTCTCTTGATGGTTAAATGTTGGTTGGTTGGGTTTTATGGCATATCAAACTTAGTTGTTTATTCAATGTTATACAAACAAACAGTTCTATTTCAAACAGCTCAGTTTAGCATGAGTCTACCGTTTAATAATTAAAAGAATTTATATTTCAAGATATTCAGTTTAGTCAAACCGTTCTAATTTGACCAATTCAGTTTAGTATAAAAATAGATTTTGTTTACACACAGTTAAATGTCAAAACAGTTCTATTTCAAACAGTTCAATAATCAAAAGCATTTATATTTCAAGCTATTCAGTAGTCAGTTCTAATTCAAAAGATTCAGTTTAGTATAAAAATAGATTTTGTTTACATACAGTCAAATGTCAAAACAGTTCTATCTCAGACAGTTCAGTTTAGCATAAATTCGAAGTTTTGTTCTATTTGACTCATTGATAGGATCCTATCAGGTTCTACCACTCCGGGCCCGAATGGACCTGGGAGAGATATCAGTTAAAGAGTTCTCCGCATTCCCCAAATCTCTGACATTAGTGGAATCTCATCATCTGATAGTTTAGAGTCATATCCTGGACACTTGTTGGGAGCAGGTTCTTACCCGTCTGCCGAGGTGCAGTCGGTGTATTCTATAGACCTAACCGACTGGGCAGTGTTTTGATAGAAGATAAATCCCTTAAATACATATACCGACGTATAAACGAATAAATGCGTCGACATCAATGAAAGTAGAAACCAAAATCAACCACTGATACACGCTTATTTTTCCTTACATAGGTCCGGAATAAATAGAACTTTATACATTAGTAAACATATGCTAAGTAAATGACAAGAATGTGTCAATTATTATACACAATCGTAGCATCATTATCACGAATTGGCTCCATAACTCAAGTTCGAATCATAGTCGAGGCTGTATGGTTTCTTCGGTTCCTTAATGGCATATCGACTTTCATTGGTTATTTAATTCCAAAATTATCCTTGTTAGAGAACAGTAGTGGTACTGAACCCATAGCTGGGTGTAAGTCAGTTCATACATTTCCGAGTGGTATTAGTCCAAAAGTGAGGGGTGTCCTCATGGTGTAATGGTTAAAGCGATGGACTGCGGAATTGCAGTACGCGAGTTCGTACTCCAGTCACGCTATTACGTTCACTTTAGGACAAATACCCTTCGGGAAGATATGAACCCCCTTATCCTCCCAGTTATGGGTTAAATAGTACCACTGCTTTTCATCTAGGAGAATGGCTTTGGCATTAAATAACCTACAAAGGTTGATATGTCATTAAACCTAACCAATCTAAACAAAGCCGCAAGTAAACGCAATAGACTTGCTCCCGAAACGGCATGAATCGAATCATTCCTCAACCTCATTATCTTTGCGTAAGTAGTAGAACAGACATTGGTATGGCCTCAGGAATAGGAAAAGAAAAACTCTGAATTCAATCCAATTTAGCATCTAGCTCATGGTGGAGGGATTTGACCAATACACAGAAATCAGATTCGTTACGGAAGCAATAGGCTGTAATGTGATGATAACAATCACCTCTTTACTAAAAATTTGATAGATTGTACTACCTTACCGAGAAGGGGAGTTACCATGGTGTACTGGCTAATATGCTGGATTTTGACATCGCAGTAAGCGAGTTCGAATTTCAGTTACGCTATAACAATTACCGTCGGACTAAAACCCCAGGGAAAGGTATGACATCCTTATCTTCTCAGCTATCGTTTCAATTGTATCCCTAATGTTCTTTTTTAAGCATTAAATAAACCATGAAGGTTCCGATTCCATCAAATATTGCCTAGTTGGTTGGAGCTGTAGAATACGCTGACTGCACCTCTGCAGAGAGGTAAAACCCTCTCCTAATGAGTGGCCTGGATATGACAGTAAACTATATGATGGTGAGATTCCAGCAGTGCTGGAGCTTTGGGGAATGTGAATTACCCCTTCACTGCCATTGCTCCCTGCTCTAATCTAGCCCGGAATGGTAGCACCTGATAAGGGCACTATCTATGGGTTAAATAGAACTAGCTGCATACATATGCTAAGCTGAATTGTTTGAATTAGAACTGTTTGACTAAACTGAATAGCTTGAAATAGAAATATTTGTTACAATTAAACCATACTTATATTTAAACTGTGTACTCATACCTAACTGAATTATTTGAAATGGAACTGTTTTTGACATTGAAACTGTACTTACACTAAACAAAATTGTTTAATATAGAACTGTTTTGACATGTAACTGTGAGTAAACAAAATCTGTACTTATAAAAAACAGAATTAGTTGAATTAGCAGTACCAGTGAAAGTCATACGAAAGTACCTTAATGTTGGACTTTAACTAAGTTAAAACTTAAAACTTAAACCAAAATTACCCCCACTTTTTTTTCTCTCTTTTTTTTTTTGCGTACACATGGGAAGCAACATGATGTACGTAAAGGTATTTGAATAAACCCACCAAAAATAACGCATGAACCAATCAGCAGAATAATTAGCAAACAATTAGACATTAAACTAGGACCGTTCACACAAGAAGAACTCGACTCGGTTCTCAGAAAAATTAAAAATAGGAAAGCTGCAGGGCTGGACGAAATTCCCCCGGAAGTATGGAAGACCAGGCAATTCGACGACATACTGCTCCGCCACTGCAACGCAGTATACAATCAAAATCCGATAGATAGATTGATGAAGGGATGCATACTCCCCTTCCCTAAAAAGGGGGACCTCGGATTAGCCAAAAACTACCGAGGCATAACACTTACATCCATAGCTGCCAAAATCTACAATGCCCTACTACAAAACCGAATAGAACCCAAAATCGACAACATACTTAGAAAAACCAAAATGGCTTCCGAAGAAATAGATCTACGACCTCACAAATATTAACCATCCGCAGAATCCTTGAAGGTGTACGGGCAAAGAACCTACAAGCGACATTAATATTTGTCGACTTTACCAAGGCTTTCGACTCCATTCACAGAGGAAAGATGGAACAAATCCTACTAGCGTACGGCATACCTAAAGAAACCATAGCGGCAATAACGATTCTCTATAGAAACACTAAAGTAAAAGTACGATCACCGGATGGAGACAAAGAATACTTTGACATTGTAGCAGGAGTACTACAAGAGGACACGCTGGCCCCGTACCTCTTTATCATTTGTCTAGACAACGTACTTAGAACATCGATTGACAAAATCAAAGAGAATGGCTTCGAACTGACGAAGAAAAGAAGCAGAAGTTACCCTGCAACAACAATTACCGACGCCGACTACACCGATGACATAGCGATACTGGCAAATACACCTGACCAAGCCGAAACACTTCTACATAGTCTGGAACGAGCAGCAGCAAGCATAGGCCTCTATGTTAATGCACACAAAACGGAATATATGTGCTATAACCAAACGGGGGGACATCTCCACTCTAGAAGGAACCCCACTTAAACTAGTAGACAAATTCACGTACCTATGAAGCAGCGTCGAATCAACCGAAAAGGACATCGAAACGAGGCTAACGAAAGCATGGACAGCTATCAATAGGCTATCGATTATATGGAAATCAGACCTAACCGATAAAATGAAAAGCACTTTCTTCCAGGCAGCGGTCACATCGATACTGCTATATGGATGCACTACATGGACGCTAACAAAACGACTGGAGAAGAAGCGAGATGGCAATTACACAAGAATGCTGCGTGCAATGCTGAACAAGTCCTGGCAGCAACACCCCACAAGACACCAACTGTACGGCCACCTGCCCCTATCACGAAAACTATTCAAGTTAGACGAACCAGACATGCGGGACACTGCTGGAGAAGCAGAGATGAACTCATAAGAGATGTACTCTTATGGATCCCCACACATGGCCGCGCAAAAGCAGGACGACCAGCTCAAACGTACATTCAGCAGCTATGTGAGGATACAGGATGTTGTCCTGAAGACCTACCTAGGGCGATGAACGATAGGGAGGAGTGGCGAGAAAGGGTCAGGGATATCCGTGCTACCAGCGCGATATGATGATGATGAGAACTGCTTGACTAAACTGAATAGCTATAAGTAGAAATGCTTTTCAGAATTTAAAGTGTACTTACATTAAAACTGCGTATTTATACAAAACTAAATTGTTTGAAATAGAACTATTTTCATAAAGATGGATATGGCGCTAAATGAGTTACAAAGGTTGATACGCCATTAAACCCAAACAACCAAATCAAACCATTAAATAAAGAAACCAAACTACATTAAAATATATAGGATGAGTTACCGGAGTTATTTCCTTGCCAGAACACACATTTTGGTTTTCATAAACAGATTTTATGGACAATTAAACAAAAATCATCGTTATACGTATTTAATTATTAATCATTGTCATCATTTCAAAACAGTATAAACTATCAAAGAAAAGTAAAAACTATATATATATATATATATATATATATATATATATATATATATATATATATATTGACAGATCCTAGACAGGAATCCTCCTGCATTACTATTAATATCATCTCTCTCTCTCTCTATCTCTCTCTCTCTGCGTGGTTAGAAAGAGGAGTGAAATGAATGGAACCATACCATTAATACAATTAAAAAGTCAGACGACCATTCTTATTGGATAAAAATTATCCTATCGTTGAATAGAGAAATCCCGTCAAGGCCAACCGATTTTGACCACACGATGATTTTCGCAAGAAATGACAGTTGCAGAAACTAGATTGAAAGGAGAAGACGCGCTTATGTGTTAGTACTTACAAAAAAACAGCCTGTAATCCCGAGAAAAAAAAAACAATGAAGGGAAAGACAAGGAGATGATAAAAGTCGACAACCGAAGCGAAGTCAACCACAAGGGAATGTAAGAAGATGATTAACCCAGAAAGTAATCTTTTGTGCACTGGAATGAGTGGAAGAGAAAACCCCAGTATATAATTCCAGCTATAATGAAAAAATAACGAAAATAGAAAAACTACAGGCAGGGTGGAACGATAAAATTGTTGTCCTAAAGAAAACAACACTACAGCTTTATTTTAAAACTTGTATTAAAAAAATCAATTCAGATAACTTGATTATGTAGTAGAACTGACATCTATTCGATGTAGCCGCCTTCAGCCTCAATCACCGCCTCGATACGGATCCGGAACTGGGAGCATGCCTTTTCCATAAGCGCCGGCGGGAGCTCGGCGAATACTCTTCAGCACATCCAGGTACACTTTGGTGTTGACTTTCAAGGTGACTTCGAAGATGTGAGGTGGCATGATGTTGCCTTCCGCTCCACCACCTCCAAAAGGTCGTCCGATGCGTTGAGCTGTGCCGTCAAGCGTTGAACCGTCCGGATTTGCATTTTGAGGGTGCTGGCAATGGTCCTGTTTTTATAACTTGGATCGGTAGAGGGCATGAGTTATACAGCAGCACATCTCTATCTCGCTCGTTGAACACCGTGTCACTTTCAGACGGGATAGAAGGCTCCTATCGCTCTTGGGATTTGTACACAACTGGCCAACTAGTAGATGATCTGCAACAAAAATAGAAAACCGGTTTCCATTAAACGGAAATGGAATCATGTCGTCTTTTCTAGGGCGACAATTTTATCGTTCCACCCTGTATATCTTATTCGACTGGAATGAGAGTAGAAGAGAAAACCCCTGCATATAATTCTGGCTATCATGAATAAATAGCGAAAATAGTCGAAAGATAGCTTGTTCACTAAAAGACCTCGTCCGCTGAACCTGAAACCAGCTTAAAAACATCACTTACAAGCAACTTAACGACATTAACTCTTCACAAATAAGCTATAAACCAAGATAATATAAAGAAAAGAAAAAGTGAGAATAAAAAGATAAAAAGCGAGAGAAGAAGAGTAAATTAATATGTATGTTTAACTTGGACAATATGAACAACCTCTCCAACAAAGTATTCTATTTTTCTCCTCTTGTAAAACCTAAGCTCATTCAGTATCCTTAAATGTGACATTATTTGCTTAATTTGTTTTATTTTCATTTTTTTCCTCTTTGTTTCTTCCTTAATTTTGTGGTTATTAAAAAGTTTTATTAGCACAATTTATCACCGTGTCCGTCTCCTGAATGTCGCTTATTATAATAGAGGTTATCTAACCACATGTAAATGAAGAGGGAGACCCGGTAAAGTAAGACTCAACCGAAACGTTCCACCTTTCTTTTTATTTTTTCCTTGTTTAATTGTCCAGCCAAACGGTATTACCTTATATACTGTCAATGAGGCTCAACTATTGACCTTTCACCCACATCCTGTGACAATATATATATATATATATATATATATGTGTGTGTGTGTGTGTGTGTGTGTGTGTGTGTGTGTGGAAGACAATAATTGATGTAATCCGACATTTTTTAGAGAAAAATTGATAACAAGGTAATCCAAGTAGAAGGAGAGATTTATTGAGAAACAAAGTCGACACTAGAGCGTTTCGGTTCTAATGAAAAATCATCAGGTCTATGAGGAATGATATTGGTGATGCTAAATCAATGATGGATGTGTAAAAATGTAAAATATAAAAACCTAGGAAAAATTTGTATAACAAGAAAACGTTGGCCGTTTATTTGTTATCAATATATATATGTATATGTGTGTGTGTGTGTTGTGTGTGTGTGTGTGTGTATATATATATATATATATATATATATATATATATATGTATAGAGAGAGAGAGAGAGTTATAGTTATAATTTACGGCTAAATTTGGTCTAAATTAGTACGATATAGTGCTTTTTGTACAGGAATACATAGCAATATGACAACATATTGATTATAGAATAAAACAAGGTAAATTCATTCACACCTCTGAGATGGGATTATTCAGAGGTGTGGATACAAGCACACATTAAATAGAGTTAGGTGAACCTCAAAGTCATTTGTCATTTTAGATTGTTTGCGCTTTTAGAGCGTGTCTCAAAACAGATGCAACCCATTAATATGATAATCATTTATTACTGAGACAAGTGCAAAGGCTTACTTTGGCAGCATATCAGGCCGAATTTATCTATCTAATGCCAAATCATATATATATATATATATATATATAATGTTGTTGATCCAACAAGAAAGATTTGATATTTCAAAATGAAAAGGTCAATAAATGATGTAAAATTTGCTATTCTGGTTGTAATTGCTTCAAATACTTGTGCTTGACAAGTGTTTCCGAATTTTTACGTCTTTTTCATGAGAAATTATTGCATTCAAAATCACGTGAAGAAAAATTAAAGCCCGATAAACCTACAGGGCGCGGAAGCAAAGTATTGGATAATTTTAAAACGGTATTTTAAAAGTCTGATTAGTCCAATTTTTGCTCCTCCTCACCCCATAAAAAAGTGTTAAATCAAATTTTCCATTATTAGTTCTATTATTCAAACCCTTTTTAAAAATTGAAATTCAGCCCAATATGAGTGAGCAAGAAAAGTACAGGCAAAAAATCTATGATTTGCCTAACGCCGAAACCAAGCCTACGTTTCTTTGTCTTCCGTATACAAAGCAAAGAAAAAAGAGCGTTTTAAGGAAAAGGAGGAGTGTAGAATTGATCAGAAAACGAAAGAGAAGCAGTCGGTGTATTCTACAGATCCAGCCGACTGGGTAAGTACATATATATATATATGTGATTTTTAAGAGAAGCAGTTTATGAAAATCTATTTCTAAACGAGTTAGAACTCATTTGTCTGCACACTGTTAAATGGTTTCAAGTATTATTATTTAACATTAATAATTCCTTTTATAAAGTATTTCTATCTAATAGAAGTAACATGTACACCGCTGTATGGTTTCTTTAAAGTAATTGTAACAATCCCTAGCAAATGATTGAACAGTTTTATTTGAGACTTGGATAGAACTCTAGCAGATACTACCACTCCGAGTCAGAGAGGAACTGAGAGGAATAATAATGAAAGGAAAGGTGGAGGGGAAAACAAAATGCTTAATATAGAAAGAAAAAAGGAAAGAAAGAAAGAAAGAGGAACGATGTAGGGGAAAAGAAAGAAAGAAAGAAAGAGAAAAAAGGATGGATGGACGGAAAAACAAAATAAGTTAAGAAAGAAATAAAGAAAGAAAGAAAGAGGAAGGATGAAAAAAAATGAGTTAAGAAAAAGAAAGAAAGAAAGAAAGGGGAAGGATGGAGAGGGAAAACAAAATGAGTTAAGAAAGAAAGAAAGAAAGAAAGAAAGAAAAAAGAAAGAAAGAAAGAAGAAATGAGTTAATGAATAAAAAAATAAAAATGAAACGAAAGAGAGAAAGAAAAAAAAGAATGGAGGGAAAAACAAAACGAGTAAAGAAAGAAAAAACGAAAGAGAAAGAAAGAAAAAAGGAAGGATGGGGGAACGAGTAAAAAAAAGCAAGAAAAAACGAAATAGAGAAAGAAAAAAAGGAAGGGTGGAGGGGAAAACAACGTGTGTAACGAACGAAAGAAAGAAAGAAAGAAAGAAAGAAAGAAAGAAAGAAATAAGGAAAGGATGAAGGGGAAAACAAAATGAGTTAATAAATATAGAAAGAAAGAAAGAAAGAAAGAAAGAAAGAAAGAAAGAAAGGAAAATTAGAGTGGAAAACAAAATGAGTAAAAGAAGAAAGAAAAAAGAAAGAGAAGAATGAAAGGAAGAGAAAAAAGAAAGAAAGAGAAAAAAGAAAAAAAAACGATAGTAGGACTATGAATTTCAAAAAATTGAAAGCATACAAAATATACAAAAATAGTTACACTTGGCTAGCCACATAGTAATATTTCTTTTCTTCGATTATGACTTCCTTACTTCTTCAGTCCTCATCGAATATTTCTCGGGATTATATATATATATATATAATCACATTTGCCTTGCCACAAACCAACAAAGTGAGATAGGGACAACACTGTTATAATATATATATATGTTTATGTGTGTGTGTGTGTGCGTGCGCGTGTGTGTGTGTGTATGTATAAATATGTATATACATATATGGATGTCTTATACATAAATATAAATATAATATTCACACCTCACACACACACACACACACACACATATATATATATATATATATGTGTGTGTGTGTTTGTGTGTAGCACCTATGTGTAAGTGTGTATAGGCGTATGTGCGTGCGTATGTATGTTTGTGTTTATGTGCGTCTGTTTGTATGCGCCTGTGTGTGCCAGCATGTTTACATGTAGTATGATGCAATGTATAATTATGTATTGTGTATACAAATGTGTTCTTACATATGAACGTGTACGGACAGATGGATGTGTAAGCACTTATACCCAGCTGCATACATAAACGTGAAAAGATTCATGATACAATATGTAATTCGAATGATCTCATTAACCAGAAGCTGCTCAAGCAACTCAGCGGTGCCATTCAGTCAGGGTATTTCGTTATGGAAAGGTAGCCCTGTTCCCTTTCAAGTCTCCGGCGTCTGGTCATACTCCCTTACATGACATCTGGAGCCAGAAGTAATCCCTCACCGGCACTCAATTAACTCAGTCGGAATTTAAACTCCTTTTTCCGACCCCATTATCCATGATGCTCTCCGTAGGTCTAAGTCTGCATATCTTATCAATACAGTATCACACATAAAAATTTTATCGCAGCCATTCCTAAGGAATGAAGATCTAACTCTTAATCAAAGGTACACCTCTTATATATATATATATATATATATATATATATATATATAGTCATCCACAGACAGACTGTTTCGTTCTATCAGAACTCTTCAGTGTGGCTAGACACGTAGGATGCTCGAAGCCGGGATCGAAACCCATCCAACTTTACGTAAGACTAAATATCAGACCTCTCGGACGACAAGCGGACCACGTAGGCTTAGGCAATTTTAAGGTATTTATTTAGCAACAGCAGCGGTTTGTTTACATTTTTATACCCTATCGGCTACCAGAGTGCTCAATTCTTTCGAAGAGCTTTGCATTATGCGAGCGGCGGCCGACAATTCCTTCGCCAGAGTGCTCAACCCTCATGGGGGAGCGTATATATTGTCATCCACAGATAGACTGTTTCGTTCTATCAGAACTCTTCAGTGTGGCTAGACATGTAGGATGCTCGAAGCCGGGATTGAAACCCATCCAACTTTACGTTAGACTAAATCTCAGACCTCTCGGCCGACAAGCGGACCACGTTGGCTAAGGGAATGTTGTCACTAATATCATTTATACGTTCACACACAATATAACGCTCACAGACACAAACATACACACTCTCAAGCACACATAAAGATTTGTACACTATTCTTACGGTTTTTGGATCTATTTTTCGATTTCTTCATTTTCTTTCGTTATCTGCCTGATGATTGTAAAACTTCATGAAACCTAAGATCGCAGACAAACTTCCATGGCATTAAATATATAAAATCTATTATCTATTTATTATATACGTGTACGTGTGTGTAAGTTCATAAATAATGGATGTGGTAATTTACTAAGCTATTTGCTTAGATAGAGCACACAGCCGAATGAATGGTGGATTCAATGAAACTCAAACTCTCTCTTACAGGTTTATTCGTCAAGCTTGCTAACCATTAGACCACCCGACGTTCCCTACACTACCCGAGACGCCCTATATTATCTGTGCCACCCATAAATAATTGATGTACCATTGGTTTGTATCGTAGGTATTTCTCCAAGTACAAAATTCTGTTATAATATATGTGTGTGTGTGTGTGTGTATCAGTTGCTGTTTAGTATCATATCCAGTACACCCCCTTGTGGCTTGGAGGAGTTTTACCCTATAAAAATCAGGTGCTCGTAGTCTAATGGTTATCGTTCTAGGAAATGGACATTGTTAATAGAGTTCAAATCCAAGTCGAGGCAGTTTACATTTCAAGTAGAGCTAATACACTAGAGAAAGCTATGTATCCAACCATTCTCCCCCAAGTTATGGATATTTATCCATAGCTTTGGAAAGAATGGTGGACTCTAAGTTAAAGAGCCAAGTTTGCTATCCTATTAAGTATAGCAAACTTGGCTCTTTAACTTTGAAATGAAAACTGGTCTATGAGGAGAAAAAAACTCTGAATTCAAACCGTTTAAACTCCGTTTAAAAACTGTTCTTGTGTCACATCCCACACGTGTAGAGGGGTTGGTAAAGTTGGAACTTGCTTACTAGGCTGCACTTGTCTAGCAATGAATTAGTAAAATATTTTTAAAGATTTCATGACGGTTTTTTTAAGTTGATATGTAATATCCAGCAAGAAAAAATTAATTCCTCATGTAGAATATGCATTTGTTGAAGATTTAAATCATTCTTTCGCATCCACAAGTCTTCAGAGGATAATTATATGATCTACACTCGGAAGATATTTGTTAAGCATTTTTTAGCCGAAACTGTCTTGGTCTGGCATTTAACTCGGAAATTTGTTTATTTTGATGTTTATGAGTCAACTCTTCTCTGTTAATCTTATTTCAAAGTTGTATTTTGAGGATTTTTAATTTGATATTAAAGCCATTTGGGTTCATACGTTTACTCCAATTCCCATTGTGTGATTCTATTATCACTATGATTGTGTACAATGTGTTTTTTTTCGGTCATTTCTGTAATGTGCATCTCTGTGAAAAATCATGATCTTCTCGGCAAAAAAATTTGTTCCGCAATTAATACATTGTTATACTCCATAGATTTGATTCTTTGTCTATGATTATTTAGCTTAAATAAAAAATGCTTATTCCGACATTCCAATATATTGCTTTTGGCTGCATGCGCTCACCGGTAAACAAATTAATGTATTCTACTACATACACACTCACAATCACATACTCACACGAGCATATACACCCATCCACTCATAGTATCACAGAGAAAAAAGGGTTTCCTCGTGGTGAAGAGGCTAACGTGTTCGATAGCGACGTCAGTCAGTGTATCACGCAATAACTTTCACTTTTGCTCATGGTATTATTTTCAATTTCAGTCATGCTGTTACTTTCACTTTCGGAGTAATACCCTTTGGAAAGGTATGGCTCTCTTTATCCGTCTTGGTATGGGTTAAATAGTACCACAACACTCCTTTTAGAAAGATGGCTTTGACGTTAAATGACTCACAATGGCTGAATCAAAAGACTCGAATCTTCTTCATTCAGAACTTTTGACACGTAACGGCACACACACACACACACGCGCGTACGAACTTCCTCATGTAAACCCGCATAGGTATGTCAAACTCCACACAGTTATATTTGCACCTCTCCTTCTGTAGCCTCCTCTTATATATATATATATATATATATAGTTTTTTTCAGCAGTGGTAAATGGTGTTTTTCACTGAGTCTTAATAACAGTAAGTCTCCTCAACTCTCAAAAATTCTCCGGAGGATTATAATTTATGGTAGCAGTTCTGTACTGTGGGTGGCCTAAATTTATCTTTAATCCCTACTTTATTCGGGGTTGTTTTTTAGCTGTGTTCCGAATACTATTGGCATCACGTGTACCTTAATTTTCCAGGAATTTTTCAGCACTGGCAAGATTAAGGTACAGCGGTTGGATAAAGAAATGGAAAAACCTAGAATCTTAGTATCATAATTTTGAAACTCATTTAAAACTATTAAACGGTTGTCGTTTTTATGTTTTTTGATTTATCAATTTTTCTCGTCTAATTTCATGAAAATGTTTTTTCATAGATATCATCAGTTGAAATTATTCAAAATTCATTAAAGTTGCAGATATATCAGACTTTTAAAATGGTCAAATTGTTAATGCTTGTATGGTGTAACAAAAACCGCTGAATTATTTTGTGTTGCACGGAGTACTGTCTCGAAAGTAATAACAGCATTTGAGAAAGAAGGAAAAACCGCCTCACTGAAGCAAAATTCTGGAAGAAAGCGAAAACTGTCTGATAGGAACCGTTTGATTCTTACGCAGATTTTTAGGAAGGATCACAAAATCTGAAAATTACAGCAGAGCTTAATGAGCATCTCGAGAAACCATTTTCCTCAAAAATTGTTAGAATGGAGCTGCACAAAACTAGATTTCATGCAAGCGCTATAATCAGAAAACCATATTAAAACAAATTTGTTTGAAATTTTTTGGTGTTTCCATTATTTTGTCCAACCTCTGTATTTACCCAGTTTTTCGCTTATTTTTGCGTCGTTTTGTGATCTCCAAGAAAAACACATTTCACTAAATGACAAGTTCTCATCCTCATTCTAATTAAAACTACATCTAATCTCTTCTGGCCTGGACTAAGTCCATTTGTATCTAAAAATATCAAAATATTTTGTGTCTTATTTTCTTTAGGAGCTTCTGGTTTATGCGCATGCTCAAACTTCAATCTTTTGCTCTATCCCCAGTGAATCCCTTTCCCCAGTCAGTTATGCTCGTTTCTATATTCATTCTGGGACATTTTACTGACTTCGCTTATCATGTAATTTACTGTTTCACTTGAAATTCCTCTCTACATTATCGATTTTAGTTTTACATATTTAGTTCGTCCATCATTATTTAGTGCTGCTAATAATAGAGTTTCTCAACTACTATCAATATAAACTCAGTTTCTTCCTTTTGTTTCAATGACAAATCCTCTTTATGCATATATTTCAAATGCAGAGAAAAAATTGATAACATGGTAATCCAAACAGAAAGATTTATTTATTTTCTTTCTCTTTTCTGTTTCTTTTTCCTCCACCTTTTGATTCTAAATATTTCTCGGTGAACAAATGGAACATATATGTTCTATATAATATTCCTAATAAGTCACATGATATAATTTTCAGACACTGATTTACTGATTAAATGGCCAACTCTTTCCGGATATATAGGTTTTCCCTTTTTTTTTAAAACACCCATCGTTGATTTTAACATCACTAACATCATTCTTCCCAGTCCTGATTATGGTTCTTTAGAACCGGAACGTCAACGTTGTTTCTCCATGAATCTATTGTTCTGCTTGGATTACCTCGAAATCATGTTTCTCTATCTTGTCAGATTTTTCTTTATTATTTACATTTATATTAAATATATAAGATTCGTAAACACATTTTATTGATAACATTTTTAAGCGAGCCTAAGCTCCTACTTTTCCACACTGTTAAATGTTCCCACGTATTACTATGTATCACCAACAATTCAATTAAACATCAGTCATTTGTTTACACACCTTTATATAATCGAACAGTTCTATTTCATACAATTCGGTTTAGCATAAATCATTTATTTGAGCGGAGTTTAAATTTCAAACTTGACCCTATCAGGTGCTACCACACAGGGCTTGAGTGGGAGCCATGGCAATAAATTCCCGAAAGCTCCAACAGTACTGGAGCCTCACCATCAATGTTTAATGCCATACCAGGACACACACTGGTAGTTCTTATTCTGCTGCAGAGATGCAGTCGGTGTATTCTCGAACACCAGCTGATAGGACCCGTTTCTCTTTTTATTTTTTCTCTTTGAAGGTATATTCTTGCTTTCATGTGTACAAATTCCTTCGTTTATCTCTTGAAATATCCATATAGTTGTTTTTCTCCCATTTTGTTTTCAAGATTTTATTATTGTTCATGTTCTTTTCTTTCTTTTGTCCTTAATTCATTTCTGTTGTTGTTATTGTTGATGTTATCATTGTTTTTATTAAAAGATTATATATATATATATATATATAACGTTTCTCTTTTTTTTATATATCTTTGTGTTAATTGATGCATTTGGAAAATTTCAGTGCAGGTATGTCTTCTTCATTCTTTATAGTCCGTTTAGATCATTACTTGCAGGTAAACCCTTGTAGATTACTACCGATTTTCTAAGTCTGTAGTTTATAATTTGTAACTTCTCAAAGCATAATTCTTGTCCAGTTTAAGAAAGATCCGTTGTATCTTACGAGGAAGACGGACGCTAATCACCTGATTAGATAAGTGTTGTTTGGTTTCAAGAAGTGTTTTTCTTCTCCTCTGGTACCCTTGACATTTTCAGTTATATTAGTTTGCTTAAGCTTCTAATATTCCCTAGATATGAGTATATTTCTTTTTTTTTTTCCTAGTATTCTCCGCTCCTCTTTGAAGAACATAATTCTGAAGTTGAAAGGCAGGCTGACATTGTCACGTTGTCTTCCGTATCGTTTATTATTCTCAACTCATCTACGAGAACGATAAATCTGAAGGTGAAAGGCAGGCTGACATTGACACGTTATCTTCGGTAAAGTTTATCATTCTCAACTCGTCTTCAAGAACGATAAATCTGAAGGTGAAAGGCAGGATGACATTGTTACATTGTCTTCAGCATCGTTGGTCATTCTCAACTCTCCAACGAGAACGATAAATCTGAAGGTGAAAGACAGGCAGATGTTATCTCCATGTCTTCGACTTCGTTTTCCCTTGGAAAAAAATATACGATTAATTTAAAAAATTTAATCGTGTAAATTTAAGTAGTGATTTTTAAAGGCAGAATATTCATCTGTTTCTTGTCATATCTGTTATTACTTTATATACTATTTGCTATTTAAAATGACTTGTTGAACAGGTTCATGATGGGATTTGATTTTTGCCAGGTGCAGCACACACACACACACACACACACACACACATACACACACACACACACACATATATATATGTTTGTATGTGTTTGTGTGGTGAATTCAATACGTTTCGAGACTTTTTTGTACAGGCATTTAAAATTGCCGTAAACTGATGAAAATTCAGTATGTTATTGCTATACATCTTATGAGATGACTGACCATTTTTTATGATTTCGGCTCCAAATGAACAGCTACAGCAGGAATTGGAATACACCCTACTAAAGCCTGATTGTCACAGCTGATGAAATTCAAAAATACAATCAGGAAGTTGAGGACACGTTAGAAGAACGATATGTAATAAAATTCTGTTTTAAACTTGGAAAAAAGGCCACAGAAACGTATGGAATGCTTCAGACTGCTTTTAAACCATCTTGTATGAATCGAGCATCGGTTTCTGAGTGGCATAAGAGATTCAAGGAAGGCAGGGAGTCTATGAAGGATGATGAGTGGTGTGGGAGGAGTAAGGAAGTCAATATACCAGAGTTGATTGGCCAATGGGTTTAGGGTTAGGGTTACTATGTTGAGGTTTTAAGGGAGTTCAGGAAGAGATTCCTTGGGAAGAGGCCAGCACTCTTCAAATCGGGTCAGAGGCATTTCCACCAGGACATTGCACCAGTTCACAACTCCATCTTTGTCACAGACTATTTGACCAAGATGGGCATCAAGACAGTTGCTCACCCTTCTTATAGTCCAGACCTTGCTCCCTGTGACTTTTGGTTATTCCCTAAGCTCAGAAGCTGTCGTTATGAGACAAATGAGGAAATGAAAGAGGTTGTGACGAAGTTCATTAACACGCTCACACAAGAGGACTTCAATGGGGCCTTCCAGAAGCTGTTTGAACGGTACAGCAAGTGCTGTGCAGCATGAGGTGATTACTTCGAAGGGGGGTAGAGTTTCATGTGTGTGCTATCCATAAAAGTGCCCATACGAAAAAAGTCTGGAAACTTATTTAATGATCCTCCTATATATATATATATATATATATATAGTTTTTGTTTGTTATTTTGTTGTTCTAATATTGTTGTGTTTTCGGTTAGAATTTTTCATAATTCTGTTGTCTGGCATGAATGTTTTTTTTTAAGCTGTGCTATGGAACATTTATCAAAATGTTGCATTGTACGCCTCCTCGATAGGATAGTTGAGGTTAAACCAACATATATATTATAATTTTCAGATATATATATATATCAGGGGCGGAGACGGGACTAGTTCTACAGGTGCCCGGCACGACCAATAACTCGGTCAATGTTATTCAAAATGGATTAAAAATCATCCATTAATTTCAAGCAAACATACTTAGTCTGATCTCAATTAAATTACGTATCTATTCAAGTTTCGATAACTAAGTTGCCAAAAGCTCATAAATACATCTGAACGGATGGTCTTTGTCCGGCCACTGTCAGATTCATTGAACATCCCATAAAATCGGCTATAATGTTGGACGCCCGATCCGATCCAGGCACTAGACCCTTATAATAACAGAAATGTTAGAGAAATACGCTTTTGGCTGGAGCCAATTGCAAGAGCAACCCTAACACTGTGCTAAAAAATCTTAGCGCGTATGACTGCTGATAGATGTATTGGGAAGAGGGAGAGGGACCGAGAGAGAGAGAGAGAGAGAGAGGGGGGATAGCAGATTAGAGCCGTCGCCGACTTCATCATCATCGCTATGGTAAATGTTGGTTAAACAGCGTGTTTTAATTCGTTTTTTCACTAACAGATGTCTATTTCTTTAATGAATGTTGCATATATTACATTCTGTAACTAAAATTTGTTTATTTGAATACATTTTCAACAAAAAATCTTTATTTTAGCGAAATTGAAACTAATAGCTGTGTCTGTGTATATTGTCATCAGTTTCTTTATTCTAATAAACATATTTTTCTCGTCATAGTAATGAACATCTCTTTTTTTTTATACTTTTGAAAGGAAAAAAATTATCTTATCTACTGTCTTAACAAGACTACAAATTATATAGTATCTTGATTGTTTTCAAAAAAAAAAACACCATGGAAGGTACGTTTGTCAATCTGTGCTATACAATGGAGAATCACGCAATAGCAACTATGATGACTTACTTTGGGTTCACGGACCACGGGTTGGGAACTGAAGTTGACAGAGGGCGTGGGGGCACGAGTAGCAAAAATAGGCTAGAGTCGCCACTGATATATATATATATATATATATATGTCTGTGTCTGCACGTACATGTGTGTAGTTGCTTGTTTAGTTGTTTGGGTTTATGGCATATGAACTTTGGCAGGTTATTTAATTACAAATCCATTTTTATATAAATAATCAGTTCCATTTAAAACAGTTCAATTTAGCATGAGTAGACAGTTTAAATTGTCAAAAACATTTCTATTTCAAGTTTTTCAGTTTAGTCAAACAGTTCTAATTCACAAAATTCAGTTTAGCGTATGTACAGTTTATATGTCAAAAGCAGTTCTATTTCAAACTATTCAGTTTTGCATGAGTATGCACTTTAAATATCAAAACTGTTCTATTTTGAGCAATTCAGTTTCGCGTAAGAATGCAGTTTAGTTATATTTCACCCATAGATAGATGCAATACGAACCAGACATGCAGGATACTGCTGGAGAAGCAGGGACGAGCTCATAAATGATGTACTTCTATGGACCCCCACATATGGCCGGGCCAAAGCAGGACGACCAGCTCGAACATACATTCAGCAGCTATGTGAGGATACGGGATGTGGCCCTGAAGACCAACCAGAAGCGATGAACGATAGGGAGAAGTGGCGAGAGAGGGTCAGGGATATCCGTGCCTGCGGCACGACATGATGATGATGATGATAACTACGGGCCAGAGTATACCAGTGAGCGATGGCAGTGAAGGGGTAGTCCACATTCTTCAAAGCTCCAGCAATACTGGAACCTCACCAGTACAGTTGTTGGTGGGGGGTCTTACTCCTCTGCAGAATTCCACTACCGCAGCAGACTAGGCAAGTGTGTGTGTGTGTGTGTGCGTGTGCGTTTGTGTGTGTGTGTATGTGTGTGCCTGAGGTGTACTTTATGGATAACATTCGGCGATAAATATTTTACAATATATATTTTTTTAAATATTTTTCTATGCTTTTCTTTGTATTTTGAATTTTCTCATTTGGAACCGCGCTTAATAAACCAAAGTATAAATACAAAATTTGAATGGAAAAAATTGCTTAAAACTAAGTAACTCGTTTTTGGAGGTGAATATGTGCATATATAATTTCTCTAATAATCATTTAGAATAATCAATTTTAAAGCGAACTTGCCGGATATTGAGAATATTACTCAGAGTCTTGGTTAAGACGGGAATATGCGGTTGTATTTGGCTACATAGGTTTATGTTCAACTCGGCTAAAACAAAAATAAACACAGAAGCTTTATAAATATACATACTCACACAGACACATACACACACACACACACACACACACACACACACATATATATATATATATATATATATA
Organism: Sepioteuthis lessoniana; assembly: GCA_963585895.1. Lineage (NCBI taxonomy): Eukaryota > Metazoa > Mollusca > Cephalopoda > Myopsida > Loliginidae > Sepioteuthis > Sepioteuthis lessoniana. Next base: position 43,260,844 of record OY757914.1, read on the forward strand.
TATATATATATATATACAACTATATGTATATGTATGCCGGTATTTTTACACTCATACACGCACACATATACATATAGCTCTGTGTATGTGTATATTTGTGCTCATGGGTACCTACTTATATAAATGCTTACTTTTCCATGTATCTTTCTTTTCATCCACATGTTTGTGTGTTCACATAGAAAGGTCTTCAATGCTTTCCATTTGATTATAAATAAGGTAACCTTTCTTTTCTTTCCGCAACGAGCGAAAACGAGATATTACTTACGATTAATTGGAATATGATTTGATATATATCAATCATAGAGCTCAGAACCAATTAGATATACCCCAACTGAATGAACATATGCGAAGCCTCTTTTTCTGCGACCTTGAAGAATCCAGGTACTGCATTCTCAAGAACTGAGCGCCAAAAGAGTTCAAAATTAAGTATAGTAAATCAAAATTCTGATTTATTTTAATGGGGACATTATGGTAAAGTACAAGTAGCAACCGTCAGCGAGATTACCACCACCAGATTTCCATAAATAAACGATAATAATATATTTCTACTTCTTAACCCCTATTTCATTCTATTTTATTATTCTTTTGGTTTCTTTGTTTAATGGCATATCAACTCTTTTTAGGTTAATTAATGCCAAAGCCATTCTCCTAGAAGAACAATAGTGGTACTATTTAACCCATAGCTGGGAGGATAAGGGGGTTCATACCTTTCCCAAGGGTATTTGCCCGAAAGTGAACGTAATAGCGCGACTGGAGTACGAACTCGCGTACAACGATTCTGCAGTCCATCGCTTTAACCATTACACCACGAGGACACCCCCTTATCATTCTTTATCAATTTATTTTCACTTTCCTGTTGGCTATGTTTAACGGCTTTTGAGATCTCTCAAAAAGAATAAAGAATTTTATGTGCTTACCAAACCTCTCCGAACAAGTAGAGTTTGACTCAAGGTCAATTTTCAGCAGAGTTTAACTGGTTTGAATTTTGAGTTTTCCTTCTTCAAGGCCGATTGCCACACCTAGGTTAAAAAGCCCATTCTGCACCACCATTGACACATATCTGAGGGGAGAATATTTAGATGCATATCTTACCAAATGTTATTAGAATTATGTCTAAATTAAAAAAAAGAATCGTCATGAATTTGAACTCGTGTCACTATATCAATTTCATACGACAGTTACTGTTAAACCACAAGCGCCACCTCGGATAAGGAATTTTAAATAGACGTGTTGTTGCGTGATTTCTCGAGGCGTTGAATATAGTGAGTTTCATTTTCCCTGTCGTGCTTTTACGTTCACTTTCACATTAATACCCTTAAGATAGGTATGATCCCCATTATCCCCCAAGCTATGGGTTAAATACTACCAGTACTGTTCTTCCACAAGGATGGCTTTAATATTAAATAAAACACGAAGACTGGTATCCCATTGAAATAAAACCAAGTCTCAAGACATTCAATAGAAAATAGAATTTATTTCCTGGATTTCACATGTTACCCAAGATATTATATTGGAATGTCAGAATAGCCATTTTACTTTTGACTAAATAACTACAGACACAATATAAAAACTGTAGGTTACAAGAAACAAATACTTGTAGGAAAACATTTCCAATCAAAACAGCCACAATTTTAAGAGAGATACTAGGTTTGCCATCATAGAAAAAATCGGAAAAAATTCTGTGGATGATATTTCCGGGGATAAATGAAACAAAAGAAGATATTGGAAAAAAAAATCTTAAAACACTGACCCCTACTAAAATTAATTCGACCGAATTTTAAAAAAAAAAATACTATTTTAAGATAATGAAATTCTGTAGAATTATCCAGTCTTATTTGGTGATGGGGGGGGGTCCACGTGGCCTAAGGAAGGGTATAAACCCCTTTATCCGTCCCCAGCTATGGGTTAATTACTACCCCTACTGTTCTAAATGCTTAAGCATTTGGAGGCATCTCCGTGGCGAAGTAGCTAACATGACCGATTACAACAATCCTAAGTAGTGCTACTACTTTCACTTATGGACTAATACCCCTTGAAAAGGCATGAATCACTTATTCCTGCAGCAATGATTTTCGTTCTACATCCGTTGTTTTTCTAGAAATATGGCTTTGAAATTAAATATCACACGAAGGATGATATGTAACTTAACAAAGAAACCAAAATTCCATTTTCCTGTCAGGAGGAGCTGATGTTGGTTCACGCGGGAAACGACAGCGTATTCGTTTTTGGTAGGTGCTCGTTTCAGGCACGTATATCACGTGGTAAATGCAAATCAAACGGTGGAAGGTACCCTGGTCGTATCGTAATGATTGTTCACTGATAAGACCTATATTTCACTCTCTTTGTGATTTGAAAGCCGAACAGATGAATGATCAACTGAGTCAAAATCGGGAACTTATGCTTTACTCTCAGCAAAGTTCAGGCCGACTTAAATCGATGAATTTAGAGGCCATGCTCCAAGTCACGAGGACAATTCTGCGGAATATCACTCGGGAGTATCAGGCTACTTTAATATGATTAAGTTGGTTAGGTTTTATGGCATATCAACCATTGTAGTTTATTTAATGCCAAATCTGTTTTTATACGTATAAGCAGTTCTACTTCAAACAATTCAGTTTGGCATAAGTACGCAGTTTAGATGTAAAAACAGTTCTACTTCAAACAATTTAGCTTAGCATGAGTACACAGTTTAAATGTCACAACAGATCTATTTCAAATAATTCAGTTAAGTCAACATATTTCAATGGTTCCAAGTATGGCTATGTATCACTTACAATTCAATTAAAGAACAGTGGGTTTTTTACACACGGCTAAATTTAAAAACAGTTCTATTTCAAACAATTCATCTTTGCATAAGTACACATTTTAAATGTCAAAACAGATTTATTTCAAATAATTCAGTTTAGCCAATAAAGTTCAATGGTTCCAAGTATTGCTATGTATCACCAACAATTCAATTAAAGATCAGTGATTTATTTACGGGAAGTTAAATTTAAAAAGAATTCTATTTCAAACAATTCAGCTTAACACAAGTATACAGTTTAGTTCTATTTCATCTATGGATTAAATAGAACTATCAGGTGCTACCACTCTGGGCTAAAGTGGACCTGTGATTAATGGCAATAAAGAGGTACACCGCATTTCCTGAAGCTCCAATATTATTGGAGTCTCACCATCATTGTTTAGTGTCATATGCAGGACACTTGTTGGGAGAGTATTACCCCGATGCAGAGATGCATTCACTGTATTCCGTATCCTTAGCCGACCGGGCCAAGGCAAGCTAGGATCACCAGTTCCAATATGGTTCCTCTCCATAATGACTATGACTAACACATCCAGAGCTGCCGAATTGTGTCTTACGCAACCAAATTATTGCAAACTTTTGAATAATACTAATATATATATATATATATATATATATATATATATGTGTGTGTGTGTGTGTGTGTGTGTGTGTGTACTAAGGTGAGTATGAAAAGATTATATATATATATATATATATAAATGAAATTTTCATTTAAAGTAGCAAATAAGGATTTGATATATACCTTTTTATTCAGTTTTTCTCGTTAGCGAACGAGATGTTACAACTTAATTTGAACGCAATTTAACAATTGTCCAATGTCTCTGTGAGTGTGGTCTGAGTATGGGTACTTACAACAATCTTTGTTCATTGACGAGGATATGGGTAATCTAGTGGTCTGGGGGGGGCGAGATTTATTTTTCTGCTCAAGGAATTATTCAAATAGGCTTATTCTTCACGTATAGGGGACGTCATGGACGTACGCTTAGCCCATTGTAACTTGTTTGAATGTGAAGTAGTTAATAGCCACGTGAGTGTGAACCTACCGTGGCTGTAAGACTTAGCAATTGTGATATGTGCACTTCAGTAATCTTGCACCAAAGCTAAAAGAGATTTTGTTTAGTGTGGATCTCAATATTTAAAAAAAATATTACATCCATCTATCTATCTGGTAAAGTCAGAATGGCCAACTCTTTATTAGTGGTGCTTAGAACGCACTGATTGTGTTACCCTTTCGTGGATAAATGTGTAAATTATCGAATAAAACACTGATCTATAACTTTAATAAATTTCATCTCTTTAACTTGAGTGAAAAGATTGTTAAAAAAAGGTTACATAGTCATTTCTTGTCCGAAAAGATATTAAAGTATATATATATTCTCCAATATTAACATTACAAGAAAAGTACATGCATTCAATATAGCAGTTTGAATGGTCTAAATCTACTAAATTCATGTTAGTTGTGTAAAAGTTCTTTATGTGAGTATGTCTCTGTGTTGAGAAAGTATGCGCTGATAAATTAGCGGATACAGTTTAAAGATATATCAGCTGATGAATATTGTAAAGGTATTATGAACATATCTAAATGAACCAACAATTTTCGTCCAACAAAAATAATCAAGTGATGTTGAAATTAACTGCATACTTGAAGGAACAGAATGTTAGATTTTCAATCAAAAGATGAATCTAAAAGTTTTGAATAGGTTTATAATATCAACAACTAACTCTAAAGAATATTTATATATTTCATCACTTTTTATGATATTAAGGTAGGTTAGAATATAAATGAAAAAACAGTGATGGCTTACCTATAATTATAATTGGTTAAAAAAGTATTTGAAACAATCCAAAAGGGGAAATATTTCTTAAATTATATTGGGTTTTAATCCTTTATATTTTGCGCCGCAAGTCAAATGTTGCCATCTGCGAAATCTCCAAGAATTTTAAAAACCAGCACGTAAGCGCTCATTGATCAAATAAATGCAAAAATACTGATATACAAATTACAGCTTCTCAAGGTTATTTTTGATGATGAGGCTCCACTTCTCCAGACCTTAGAAGTGTAATGTACTCTTTCATAGCCATTGACTTCCAGATCTTATCTGACCGGAAGGAATGGTACCATTTGGTGTCCAAACCATGATTTAAATAAGTATATAAACATAAACGTATGATGAACGTGATTTCCTAACTTCGTAGCAGGTGGAATTTTATTAATAATGTAAGCTTGTAAAGTAAACGATTATCTTCATATAGTTTTTGTTTACTTCTAATACATATGTTAATCCCCTCAGATAATGTGGTCTTAGACTTTCTCCTTAAAAAAACACTTTTCGGCAGTCACCAGGTATCTTTAATTAACCCCAAAAATGATCAAAGGGAATGAATTGCTTCAGAAATTAAAAACACCAATTTTGATTTAATATCTAAATTTCTAAGAATCTCCTCCTCTACATAAATTTCCATGTCATATAATACTAGTAACTACTGAAATAAATGTGATTATTTCCATTAAAAATCATTCGGCATTAATATGCCTTCTATTGTCTTGAGTAGGATCCTTGGTGGCCCTCATTCAGAATAAATTAAGTTTACTTTTATGTCTATATTTAAACACATGCTGGTTGCGATCTTTGAAATTAATTATACTAATTTTTTCATCGATACACAAGTTGCATCTAACATTGAAGCTATTCGCAGTTGAAGACTGCCAGACTATTTTTCACTTAATTTTCTTGATTAGCCCCTGATCTTTAAGGTTCCAAAACTTTCGCCTTAGAATTTAAATTCATTTTTTTTTTTCATTTATTTTTCATGCACATATATAGACTGTAATCCATAGTTGCCATCTTTCAATCTAGAATTTAACGTGTGGAGTCATCTGATTGTTATATAGTCATGTGCCGTATCATAACGACACAATAATTAAGACAGACGCAATGACAAAGACGCAGGAAGGAAGACGCAGGAAGACTTCTTTACAAATATATTTACCTCTCACTTTATTGCAAGGGTTCGAAAGGGTTGTTCAAGGGTTGCATGTGAGAGGGAGCTGGAGAAGGAACATAAACTGTAATATCTTTACCCCACTGTTATGACCGTCACGTTGTGTCTTTCTTGTTCTCCTGATGCTGGGGTCCACTCCATCGGGGTTTCCGAGGGCCCCCTCGGTCGGGTGTGGCTTTCCCTACCACATCTGGTCTCTAGCTGTCTGGAATTCTACTGGCAACTGCTTCTTGGACTCGAACTCAACTGAGTTAAAAAATAATTCAACGCCCACACGATCGCCCACTGGATCTTTGAAATCGAATGTTTAATCGTCATCAAGCGGAAATAACTGTCATGCAGTTCAGAGGTCACTCTCTTCCGGTGCATCAGTCTGTATTGGCACGGTGGAACCTTCACCTTGTCCCATATTATAAGCCTTAATCCGCCCACGTGATCTCTTTCGATTACTGGCCATTGGAATGTGTCACTTCCTTCCGGTGTATCACCTTGGAATAGCATTTCTTTGGGTCGGGTCGAAGGTCAAAACATAACATGATGAGACAGGGAGTATAATGATATTCTTCGCCGAAATAATTTCATAATGAAAATTTAAGTTGGTCTGAGTATCCTTCTTTCTAATTGCAATATATATATATATATATATATAGTATTTTAAAAAATGCATACAACATATTAACATTTTTGTAAAAAGAAAACAGAAATCTAATTATAGAACCAAAAATATAATTCCCTACACACACAATGCTCAGAACAATGCATTAAACAGTCGCAATGGCCATTTCACTTTAGACTCAATTAACATCGACGTAGAACCAAATCTATGGATTCCAGCAAAGCAGTTCTTGTAGAGCTACATTTCGGCTCAATTATGATTTTGCAAAGATGCAAGGAAAGATCCATAGAAAAAAAAACTACATTATACAATCTCCTGGTGATTCTAGATACACAAGAAAATAGCTGAATAAAACGTCTCCAAACACTGACCCAAATTGGATTTAATGTCTGACATCAAACTGACTGGGGCTGCTTGGAATGATGGATAGATTTGTCCTGAAACATAAAACACCTTAATAAAAAGAAAATGAACAAACCAAGCAGTCACGGCTAATTTAAAACTCACCAGTCTCATGCTTGACATACACCACCCAAATGGGAAACTAAGAAATAGGTGTCCTGTCAGAAGATATATAAAGGCCACTTGATGACACTTGGATATCAGAAAATAATTTTCATTCAGTTATTAGTTATGCTACGCTATCACTTCATTTTTTAACCACTTCTCTTATAGCATATCTACTCTTTTAAAATCATTTTTAAAACTTCCAATAATTCCCAGTTCTTTTAGAAAAACATATTCTTTCTGCAATGACGCAAGTTTGAAACTCATTAAAAACAAGTCAAAAATACATGTGCCAAAACAAATATTCCCTTATGCCATTTGTCGAATCGGATGGAGAGGGGATGTAGAGAATACGCCGACTGCTTTTCTGCAGAGGGATAAGAACCCCCGCCAATGAGTGTCCTGGATATGACACTAAATAATCTGATGGTGAAGTTAAAGTAATGATGAAGCTTTGGAGAATGTGGAGTACCTCTTCATTGCTATTGCTCCAAGGCCCACTCTGACCCGGAGTGGTAGCACCTGAGAAAGACCTATCTATGGGTGAAATTGAAATAAACTGTGTACGTATGCTAAACTGAACATTTTGAAATTGAACAATTTTCGGCTTGAAAATGTATACTTATGCTAAACTGAATCGCTTGAAATAGAACTGTTTTGACAGCGAAAATGTGCACTTATGCTAAACTAAATAGTTTGAAATAGAATTGTTTTGACATTGAAAATGTGTACTGTTGCTAAACTGAATTGTTTGAAGTAGAACTTCTTTGACATATAACTCTGTGAAAACAAAAAAGTATACTTATGCTAAACTAAATTGCTTTTTTACATGTATAAAAATGGATTTGGCATTAATAACCTACTATGGTTGATGTGTCATAAAACCAAACCAAACCGAAGCAAGTCAAACCAAACCAAACCAAACCAATCAAACCTCAAAGTCTTATCTTTTTAGTTAAGAAGGAAAGGTGAAAGAAATTAATTGTTAAAAAGTTATATGTCTAAAATTATTCATAAATTAGTCCAAGGATATAAATAATGACCTATTAACCCCAATAAGAGAAGAGTCCCTGTGGCGTAGTGGATAATGTGCTGGACTGTGACTTTGTTGTCGTAACTGTAATAAATTTCAGGATTGGAACAGAATGACTGCAGTGACGATATTTCCCAAAATATTTCTTTATTAGGCAAGTTTACTATAACAATGAAGGGAAGTAATGCTATCAGAAACTCTTTTAAAACATTTCAGTAAAACAAACCAAAAACTGAACTATGAGAAGACAAACAGACTGACAGATAGATAAAACTATTCAATAAATGTAGAGCCTTTATATACAATATACATGCACTTAGTGGGAATTCAGATAAAAGCTATACCATATACATACATTTCCCCTTCTCTCTAGCTATTGCATACATGCATACATTTATTGTCATCCTCAGATAGACTATTTATTTAGTTGTATCTTAAATCTTAAGTGCGGCTGGACATATGAGGTGCTAGGATCGAAACCAAGCTGAATTGCCGGCTATTCTACTGCACAGCTCATAAGCCCAGTTTAAGCGAATATATTTTAACGGATAAGTATTACTTTTTTTTTTTACATCTATACGCTTAACGGCTACCGAGTGCTCAATTCATTAAAAAAAGCTTTGGATTACGGGAGTGGCAATCAATAATTCCTTCGTTAGAGTGCTCAACTCTCCCCCCGGGTGAAGGATACATATATATATATATATATATATATATATATATATATATATATATATATATATATATATATATATTTACTAACGTCTCCACTAAAGCAGGATTTGACAGAAAATCATTTTTAAACGAAGTTTAACAGGTTTGAAATTGAATTTTTCATTCTTCCAGATCAGTTGCCATATCAAGATAAAAGAGCTCAATCTGCCCTACTATTTACAAATAACTAAAGGACAGCTATCGGTAGACTATCGATCATATGGAAACAGACCTGATCGATAAAATGAAACGCAGTTTCTTCCAGACAGCGGTCGTATCGATACTGCTGAATGGATGCACTATTTGGACGCTAACTAAACGGCTGGAGAAGAAGCTAGACAGCAATTACACAAGAATGCTGCGAACAATCTTGAATAAGTCCTGGCGGCAACACCCCGCAAGATACCAACTGTATGGCCACCTGCCTCCTATCACGAAAACTATTCAAGTTAGGCGAACCAGACATGAAGGATACTACTGGAGAAGCAGGGACGATTTCATAAGTGATGTACTCCTATGGACCCCAACATATGGCCGGGAAAAAGCAGGACGACCAGCTCGAACATTCATACAGCAGCTATGTGAGGATACGGGATGTAGCCCTGAAGACCTGCCAGAGGCGATGAACAATAGGGAAAAGTGGCGAGAGAGGGTCAGGGATCTCCGTGCAAGTGGCACGACATGATAATGATGATGATGATGATGTTTGTGGCTTTCACTCTAAAATAAGTTTTGGTCCTTAAAGGTTTGTTGATTGGTTTTATATTTAAGGTATATCAACCCTTGTAGGTCACTTTATGCGAAATCCTTGTTTTTATGTATAACAGATATGATTTAGAAGCGATTTGTTGATCTGTATCATTTTAAACAAGCCAACGTTTTTTTCTTTGCACACAGTTAAACGGTTTCAGATATAAGGCTAATAATTCTTTTTTTAGGAAGTGCACGTGGTGTAATTGTTATCCTCGCAGGAAATGGACACGGCGATACGAGTTCAATTTCTGGACGAGACTGATTGCATTTCACATAGCACTAATACCATTGGGAAAGGTATGAATCCAATTATTCTCCCTCCAGATATGGGTAAATTGTAGGGCAGACTAGGTTCTTCAGCCTTGGTGTGGCAACTAGTCTAGGAGAAGGAAAACTCTGAATTCAAACCTGTTAAACTCTGCTTAAAAATTGACCTTGAGTCATATCCTGCCTGAGCGGAGGGGTTGGTAAATATGATGATTCTTTTTTGTTGAATTGCTTGCATACTGTTAAATGTTTTGAAGACTTGTTTTCTTACTCTAATAGTTCAATTCAATATTGGCCCTTTTTTTGCATATATTTAAATGGTTAAAGAGTTTTATTTGAACCATTGATGGGTCCCTATCAGGTATTAACACTGTGGCTAAGAGTGGACCAGGGAGTAATTGTAGTCAAGGAATAATACACATTCTCCCAACCTCGAAGCCTCACCATCAGATGCAGATTTAGGACATTCGTCGAGTTCAAGTTTTTGCAACTGTCCAAACCGACTAGGCTTTGGTCATTAAAGATTCCTTATACTACTATAAAGGAAGTCGAGATTTTTGTTTTCTCTCTATATAAAATCTAATGACATCAAAATAACATTGAAGAGGGAAAAAAAGCTTTCTTATATATATATATATATATATATATATATATATATATATATATATATATAAACGTCTACAATTCACTCAACTAAATCTATTTCTTGCAAATATTTACCATTATAATGACCAAGTGAAAAATCTTAATGGAATCCTTCTTGTGTTACAAACGTGTTCGTTTGGATGTGACAGTACCTAAGCACACACACACACACACACACACATATATTTGGTGAGAGAGAGAGAAAGAGAGAAATTGAGAAAGGTATAATAAAAAAAATGAAAAATATCAGGAGATATAGAGATAGAGAGAGAATATGTGAGAAAGTGGGGTAGAGGTATGGGTGAGTCCATCTGGGAAGGCATATGGTGCAAGTGAATACCAACGTTAGGTTTCAGAATTCAAGTTGAAAATCACGGGAATAAGTTTACACACATTTTACGGTACATTACACAATGTTTTCAATGTATCATATTATATATGTACATATCACTATATATATATATATATATATATATATACATATATATATATAAACCCATTATACTTTGAGAACAATATATATATATATATATATATATATATATATGTATATATCACAATATACATATACATATAACACTATATTTATATATCACAATATACACACATATATAAATCTATTATGCTACGAGCACAACTAATATATATATATATATATATATATTATATATATATATTTATGTGTGTGTGTGTGTGTGTGTGTGTGTGTGTGTGTGTGTGTGTGTGTAAACATACTGAACAGAGTTCAAATCCTGGAAGAGTTTGTTTGCTTTCCGCACTGCGTGAATACACAGTGGAGATGTATGTATCCAACAAATCTCCTCCCATCTTTGGGTAAACTAGCTGGGCAGACTGATTTCTTTAGCTTTAGTGTAGAGAATAAAAACTCTAAATTCAATCTTTCTACACTCCGCTTAAAAATTGATGTTGAGTTGCATCCTTTTTTTTTTTTTGTATTAAAGTTTGGTGAATATATATATAATTTCACGGGCTTCTTTGATTTTTTGCCCACAACTGCATGATATCAAGTATTCTTATCGATTACAATGGATATTCATTACTTGGTTTAATGACATATCAACATTCTTGGGTTATTTAATCCTAAATACATCAGGGATACTACTAAAACAATTACTGGAGGAATAAGGCATTCATATCTTTTCCAAGGACATTAGTCTATAAATGAAAATATTAGCGCGATTAGATTTCCAACTCGTTTATGTTGTTTTAGTCCTTCACGTTAGCTACTGCACCACGGAGATGCGTCTGAATACTTAGAAACTAAGAATGCGATTTTTTTTTTCGTTAGAGAAACAGTCAAATGTATTTCCTGTATAAACTAACAATTATTTATTTTTACTCATTATTTTCAGTGTAAATGACAAGGTCCATTAATATCGTGCATTATTTTCACAGTTGATTTAAAGCATACGCGTTGAAAAATAAACCAATATATATATATATATATATATATATATATATATATTGGTTAACTGTAAATCAGCTCTTTACAGATCATTAAAACCCAAAATTTGATTCATTTCTAAAATTTTGATTATAATCATGACTACATGTGCTACATATTTCTGAGACAAGGTGTGGTTGTTATAACGTACACAATGCGGAGCGCTATACTCATTATATTTGCTATACTCACCACATTTCGTCGATTGTACACTCCAGTTGATTTTCATTGCACTTAACAACCTTCTGAAAATTCTAAACTTACACCTTCATTTGAATCACCGGGATAAACTGTTTATATTTTGTTAATTGAATTACCGTGACCAGAAAACTTACGCAAACACTGGACAGCTCTTTCGATCTTAATAGGTCTTATCAGCAGTATATACCATAATCTCAACGACTGCAAATTAAACCAGTGACCATAGATTGCTGAGCCGAAACTCTACAACTGAGCCATCTATCCATATCGTACACAAGTGACGCCAAATTAACTAGTCATGGTAATTGCGCGGTCAGTTAACATGAATATGCCTTGCAAGTTACATCCGTAGTTTTTACAGAGGACATGGTCACATCCAGGACCACGTTTCCCAAGAGGATAAGAGATACACATCCACGTAATTATTATGAGCTCAAGGGCAAGGATATAGATCTACATCTTCTGGTCATGTTAATTCAATTCACAATATAATTCCTCAACTTAAAAAAGAAAATATTCTCATTTTGTTGGGTATTTTCCCCTGCTACTTAAACCTGGACCAAGGATTGAATTTACAAACTCTAAGCAGGATATTTGATGTTTTAACTCTTTCAGTCATTTTTCTAGAATAACAGATCTCATTTGACTGCTTGTTGTATTTATATGATCTTAATTGTCATTTCTATTTCTCGAGTTATCTGCTCTTTCTTTCCTAATTAATACTTCCAAGATTGTATAGGTCTCTATACTGGCTCAACTCAGGTGATCTTTTCAAAGGACTGTGTTATTTCAACTCTAAGCCACTGTGGCAAGAAAGGGAAAGATACTGCTACTTAAAAGTAAAGATGGGAGAAGACAAAAATTCTAGTCAGAAGTGTGATAACTAAATAAGGCATAACTGATCAAATATAGGAGGGGAAACGGATCTCCTCAGGCTTTGTGGAATGAAGTCAGTATAATAGAGAGACAACAACATAGAATTAAACAAATCTTTCTTGTTGCAAAATGCTCAAAAAAAAAAAAGAAAAAAAATGAAGAGAATCAAATAAAACAAATACGCCAATGAAGAAGTCTACAAAAATATCGAAAAGTGATGAAGTAATTGACTAAATAATGGCGACGCCTCAACCAGAGACATTAGAAGCAGCTGGAATCCAGAAGACTTTAGGTTATTATAAGTTTTTAATGAAGAACCCATCATTCGCTGAAAAAAAAAGAATCAGGCTGGTGACGAATTAATTATAATTGCAGTTGGCTAGATTTAAAATAAATTGCATGTATTACTCGAAAATTGATCAGCCACTTCATGTAACTGTCATCATTTGTCTTCAAATTATTTCATATATAAAGTTAATACACACACACACACACGCACACACACACACACACACAAATATATACACACATATATATATATATATATATATATATATGTATACTGTGAGGTTGGTGTGGAGTAGAATACTTTGAGTCTATCACATGCCAAGTGTGAGACGCCCTAAAAAGGGGTGCTCTAGGTATGACACTAAACTGTATAGGATGATGAGGATGTACTTTTGGAGATCTGCGCAATGTGAAGAACGACTTCATGGTCAATACTTCTAGGTTCATTTTAACTCATAGTGTCACTAACTGTCAGCGAAATATCTATGGGTTAAAAAAATCAGTTAAAAAAATATTCGTATTTGAAACGTATAAAAAAAAAAAACTCTTGAGAAACAACTATACAATGATGCTTCTATCAAAGTACAATGAAGGCAATCCTCTTACCTCGAAACATAAAATAATCATGTCAAACTGCTTAAGGTTATTACATGCTCCCCTACCCCCGTAGGGTTGAGTTCTCTTGCGAATGAAGTAATCGCGTTGACATTTGTGTTTATGCAAGGCTCTTCATATATGAATTGAGCTCTCGGTAGCCGTTAAGCGGATGTATGTAAACAATAGTAATTGTGATTCATAACCGTTTAAAATTTACTTCGCTGCAGCTGGTTCCCTCGTGGCTGAGGGGTTGAGTCTTGGATTGGCGTTTGAGTCAACCGGCTTTCCATCCCAGCTACGGGAAGCTAGTATGTCTAGCTATGTCTAGCCACACTGACGAGTTCTCATAGAACGTTACAGATCTGTCTGTGGATGACTATATATATATACACTTGGAAAATGTATCCATTAAACTATTTTCCTACCAGCAATTTGTTAACAGTAGATAAGTGTGGTCTCTTTAATCTTAGCATTGAAACCGGTCTAGGGTAATCAAAATGCACACCTAAAAATTCAAATCTATTAAATTAAATCTCAAAATTCAAACCTGTTAAATTCAGACCACAAAATTCAGAACTTGTTAAACTAAAACCCCTTAAACTCCGCTTAAAAAGGGACCTAGAGGCACAGTGAATGTTGGCAGATTTTTTCAGGATACTGGTTTAGTTGTGCAGCGTTCAGTCACGTAAGCAGGTGACTCTGATATTACTGTGCTCTACTCCCGTTATTTTCGCCTACCAGCCCTACTTTTGGTCCAGTTTTTTTTCCTATTTCTAGATTTTTTTCTAACAATGCAATCCTCTGTTGTTCTGGGAATTTCATCTCATTTTCAAGAAGAAATACGCCTCCAAATCAATTTTTCAAAAGTAAAATTTACTGAGTAAAACTTGTATTTAGTCAAATAAAAAAAATGCAGTGCCTAACTTGCTTCATTACAAATAGCATTTTTCGAATTAGAAATAACAATTTTTGATGGCAGCCAAATACTTTTAACAAGTAGTTTATGTATATATATATATATATATAATGGATGCTCTCGTCAATATCAACATATAAGGTTTCAATAGTTCTTTTAGAGATTAGACTCTCAACATTATGGTAAAAGTTTGTGTTGAACAAGCCACACTTCTTGGATTCGCTGATAAAAGAGGAATGATGAACCAAAGTACCACAGATTCTCCTGAAGAACAATCCTCAAGTTTTAAATTTCCGAGTTCTTCCTTTTCATAAACCGGCAACCCTACCAAGGTTAGAAAACCCAATACCGATAACTAGGATATATGAATATAAATATATCTACTATATTTATCATTTAGTAGTGTCTGTGACCTTACGTTTCATGCTTTAACCCATGGTCACAGACACTACCATGTAATATATATATATAACTGATAAGTGTAGCTAGATACTCAGTGATCAAAACCTGGCCAACGTTGGAAGAGCATTGCATTACGCGAGTTATATAAGCTTTATCATGGATATTGAGCACTATTTGATGATACCGCAAAATTTGGTCAACCATTAACTAGTGAGCTTGTGAGAACGTTAAACATCCACTATATATATATATATATATATATATATATATAGCATTTTCCGAACACTGAAAAAGTATAAGTAGTCTTTGCGTAGTGGAAAAAATCCATAAATATGTCTAAAACATGTGTTTTACGTATTTGCACCACCCGTAGGTTGTAAAAGGAGTTGATTTTCTTGAGTCAATCATTTTTCGCACTTCAATATGTTTTAACCGTTCACTTGAATATTTAGGTGGTAAAAATGAATTGATTCAGGTTGGTACTTTTTTGAAGATATAAAACGAGAAATTAGAGAAAACTTTTTAATATATATATATATATATATATAAAACCAACCAAAGATACTTTGATTATTCAACATTCTTCAGACTAACAGTACATTTTACATCGCTTCTCATTCGACATATCAACTCGTTAAAAAAAATTCCTTAAAAAATTTTAAAAGAAAAAAATTATCTTAAAAATTTTCTGAAAAGGACTTTTTTTACGACAAAATCTTTTTCCCCTGACGATGACCGGAGGTCAGAATTATTTAGGATTCATCAAAAAATAAACTAAATATCAATAATATTCCTGTGTGTCTAATCACCTTGTTCAACTTCACACACAAACATGCACACACACACACACACACACACACACACACACACACACACACACACACGCATATATATTTATATATAACCTTTCAAATTCCGTTTGCTCGATCGACTCTGTCGTTTAAAAACTTATTCACGTGATTAAAGTTATTCTTCTAGTCGCTCGTCAGTCGATCAAAAATTACAATGAAACGCGTCTCTTTAAATATAACAAAGGAAAACTGAGTCTTTCTACAAATCAAAAGTACGCCATTGAAGATTCACAAGTTACATAGAATGACCTACAATGACATTAGTGAATTCTTTGGTCTTGTGGCTGGCGCCTGGCGCCTGGCGATCGGCTGATAAAAGAAAAGGGTGACGCATCCCCAAAACATACTGCAGTCATCAAAAGAATATCTGATAAATGGAATTTAGAATGACCAGCCTCTCTCTGTCTCTCTCTTTTGGACATCCGGTCGTTGTAAACAGTCGTATAATTAAAGCTTCCGCAGTGGAGCCAAAATGTTTTCGTTATCCAGATTGAAGACACACACTGATTTTTCGAAATTCATTTGGAAAAATTATCCTTGACACTACTTCTATATTCACTCCCCGCTTACAAAAAGTAAAAACGAACATTTAAAAGAAAGAAAAATACGCATACATCTGTCAACCACGCACTGAAAAACAAATTATACAAGTAAGTAATATTCATATTTTCTTCTCTCATTTCTTACCTCCCAAGAATCCCTGGACTTGTAAAATTATTGACTATTATTGACTGAAAAAGTGACTCATTCGCCTAGAGGATAGAATGTTCGCCAATGGTCCGGGAGACTGGAGTTCAATCCCAGGTCAATCATACCAAAGACTTTAAAAATGGTACTTGATACCTCCTTGCTTAATTCTTAGCTATACAAGGCACGTATCAAGGGTAAAGTGGAGCAATCCTGAGAAAGGAGTAGCGCCTTTCCCTACCGGTTGAGTAAAATGATTTTGGAGCGTGTAAATTTTTCTCAATCTCGACCGCCGCTCAAATCTCATTATCAAATTTCAAAGGCTGTATATATATATATATATATATATATATATGTGTGTGTGTGTGTGTGTGTGTGTGTGTGAAAGGTTTTAAAATGTCCTTAACCCCGCTATGACATTTTTTATGTGACTGGGACTATCGGATATGTGCCGGTTGAACTTTAGAGGCTTATGTTGTTGACTTGTGCTGTCTTTGATGCTTGGCGGGGACCTGGTTGTATGCGTTATGGATTTTGCCAAGAATGCTAGTCGGTTACACATGGGTCGATGATTAATGTGCGTTGTTGATTAATTTTGCTTATTCGATACGTCAGAATTGATTACCGACATTGGGATTTGTTTATGTTTGGTATTTTCAAAAGCTTAGCTTTTCCACATATCAGATGGCTCCGGTCTCAATAACAATATCACACAACCAAGGAAAGAACAGCTTAAAAATAAGAACTATCCACGGTATTTTGGAAATTCATCTCTCCAATCAACACACACACACACACACACACACACATATATATATATATATATATATATATATATATTGTATACACACATGTACGTACATGTATATATATATATGCATATAAATCAATATATATATATACACACACACACATATATATACGCATATATATACAGAAACACGCATATAGATAAACCCCTCCATATATCTTTCTCCCTCTATCTCTCTCTCTCTCTCAGTCTCTCTCTCTCTCTCTTATATATATATATATATATATATTGGCTTGTTTCTATATAAAGGCATATCAGCATTCTTATAAAATGCCGAAGTCATCCTTGTTATACAATTGCAGAGGTATTACTTAAACCATAACTGGGAGATATATTATATGCATATATACAAGGATATCTATATATATATATAGAGAGAGAGAAGGAGAGAGAGAGAGTGACAGAAAGAGAGGAAGAAAGATATGGGCCTGTTTTCCTCTCTCTCTCCATCCTATCTGTTTGTCTGTGTCTTTCTTTCCTTCTCCCCTCATTATATTCATATATATATGCCTGTGTATGTTTGTGTGTGTGGATGTGTGTGAGTGATCCGAGCTTTGCCTTGTATTAAGTGGATAATTCAGATTTCAAAACATTCATTCTAATCTGAGTTGATAATGAATGTTTCCCAAACTTTCTCCGCCAAATCTATTGTTTGCCTATTTGTGAATCACTGTGATTGTCCTCCCGCTTCTTTTTGGTTCTTTCTTTTCATCCTTTCCTCTCTCTCTCTCTCTCTCTCTCTCTCTCTCTGTCTCTATCAATCTATCTATCTATCCATCTTTCTCACTTTCTCTATCTTTTTTCTTTTTTTCAGTATGTATATATATATATATACATATAGGAAACGCTCTTTGTGTAGAGGTTACCGTTGTAAGAAATGGATAATGCAATTCGACTTTAAAACCCGTAAGAGGCCGCTTACATTTCACAAAACGCGAATAGAGAAAAAAAGATGCATGAATCCAACTATTCTCCCATTAGGTATTGGTAAATACTATGGCAAACTGAACAGTTTAACCTTTGTATGTTTTATATATCATCCTATGAACATTAATTGCTATGTCCCATTCCTTATAAATACGTTGGATACTATTGTGAGGTGAGTAAAATATGCTATTTCTGTAGTCACCACGAGCAGTCACCACCTTCACGCCGCTGGTGAGTACATTATTTTGTTAATGTTAAAAAGATTTCCATTTCATTTCCAATCTCCATTTTGGTTATTTCTCATTCAGTAACATTTTGTTAGGCTAAATCAGTATGGCAACTAGTCTACAAGAAAGGAAAACTAATTTCAAACCTGTTAAACGCCACGTAAAAAAGGATTGAGTCACATTCTGCTCCTATGGAAGGGTTGATATATATATATATATATATATATATATATATATATATATATAAGTGTGGACCTATTCTAGTCACGGAGCCAAATGTGGTGTGACTACTAGTTACAGTACTTGTTGTGGTTGTTGTGTTCGTGACTACCGACTGTTTGCTTTTGTCAAGTCCTTCCGTGCCCACGCTGTGTTTGAAAGATCTACGAAGTGGGGAAGGCACAATTCAGCCGGATCTTCTTCTGATGGTTAGGTAACATGAGTGGCTAGATTATCTAGCAACTCAAATAATAACAAAAACCCGTGGCTAAAAATTTAACAAAAATGGTTTTATTGAAACGCTTTTGTGAGACAATAAAGCAACAATGTTTGCTTTCCTGACAAACAGAAGAAGAATATTGAGAGAGAAATTTGACAATTAGATGCGGTTCGTATGATTCTAACATCTCTACAAGTCTGGGACTTTGAATTTTTTTATAGCCGGAAGGTTGTTCAGAGTGCCTCGGGTCTAGAATTGAAAGGTTTGGCAGTCTCGAGTTGGGTTTTTTTTGGTCCTTTTGCTTGTTCTCTCTGATGACCCGTTTTAACATCCTATTTTTATAGATCAATATCTGGATCAAAAAGGTTTCTAATTGGTTGTCCAATAAAAGCCAATCAGGAGTCATATTCCCATTGGTCAGGCAATCCTAGTTCAGGACCATATCTCACAGGTACAGGGAAAATCCTTCTTAGATGCTTTGACCAATGGGAACAGTAATGGGTTTGAACCAAATCTCCCCGACTGGGGGGTTTTTGGTTCAACCAAATAATTCAGAACGGTCTGAATTATTTTATCCATAAGATCTGAAGAAGTCCTGTTAGTTTTTTTTTCTCATGTTTTTGATTTATATCAAAACCCATCTCTCTCTCTCTCTCTCTCTCTCTCTCTATTTCTCTCTCTCTCTCTCTGTGTATGACTGCGTGAGCATGTTCACTATCCTTCGTGTGTGTGCGTGTGTGTTTAATTTAAACTTATATTTAATATAAACACTTCCCAAAATTTATCTGTTTAAATCTAATGTTTACTACTTTGTGAAAGAATATATAATTATATGATTGTTCTTCAACTTATTTCTCATTCTTCCTTCGATTTCCTCTCTCTGTCTGTCTCTCTCTCTCTGTCTCTCTTTTCCTCACTTCCTCTCTTTCTACATATATTTGTGTGTGTGCGCAAGCCTGTGTGTTTGCATGTAAATCTTTCTCTCTCTCTCTCTCTCTCTCTCTCTCTCTCTCTCTCTTTCTATATATATATATATATATGTATATATCTTTCAATATATCTATCTCCGTATATCTGTGTGTCTATGTGTATATGTTCACGAGTCCGTGTGTGCGCGAGCCTGTGTGTTTGCATGTAAATCTTTCTCTCTCTCTCCCTCTCTCTCTCTCTCTCTCTATATATATATATATATATATATATATATCTTTCAAGCTATCTATCTCCGTATATATGTGTGTCTATGTGCGTATTTTCACGAATCCGTGTGTGTGCACGCGTGTATGTGTGTTTATATACGTATAAATATAAATAAATATATTTCCCAGACATGCAGAAAATTGCAAATGCATATATTTGTGTGTATTATTTTCATCACTATATGTTTGCATATTTTCATTCATACCAATCTTTTTGGTATGTTTTCATACATGTTTTAGATTTTACTATGCATCTTTTTCCGAAGACGCGTGTAATTTTAGTGAAATTAAATCAACATATTAACTTTGTAGATTTCATTATTTTGAGCTCTGAATATCTTTGATAGAATCAATAATAATGAAAAAATTGAAAAAAAAATAGTCTCTCCGACTGTTTTTAAATAATGTATAATAGTGATGCCGAAAAAATTCTTTCATTGAATCGTAATTTAAAAACAATTATTTCAGTCTATCATTTGTCTTATTATAGTCATTATACCCATGATCATAATATACTCTGGTCTTTTATTTGGACAATGGCATTGTATTGTGTTTATGGTCTATTCCCTTCCTGTTCTTATGGGCCCAACGCTACTTGGTTGTTAGAAAAAAAACCCGTGGCTCAGTCAGCTGGGGCTGCGAAATACACTGACAGAATCCCTGCAGAGGAGCAACATTCCCCCAATGAGTGTCCTGCATGTGACACTAAACAATCTGATGGTGAGGTTACAGTAATGCTGGATCTTTGGGGAATGTGGAGTACTCCTTTATTGCCATCGCTCCTGGGTTTATTTTACCCGGAGTGATTGCACCTGATAGGGTCCTATCTATGGGTCAAACAGAACTAAACCGTGTACTTATTCTTAACTAAATTGTTTGAAATAGAACTGTTTATGTGTATAAAATCAATTTGGCATTAAATAACATACAATGTTTGATATGTCATTAAACTAAACTAAACCAAATGATTAATAGTAAATAGAATTTTTTCGTATTGGATAGAAATAGTTAAAACCATTTAACTGTGGGAAAAATGAGCTCATTTAAAAATATTATCAACAAAATGTGTTTCCAAACATATATTTAATATATATGTATAAACAAGATTTGGCATTAAATAACTTACAATGGTTGATATGCCATAAAACCCAACCCATCCAAACTAAACCAAACCTAACCAAACACGAAGACATTATTTGATGGGAAGAATCACTCCAAAATACTTTTATGTGTACACTTATTTTATTTACTTCGTTAACTACATCGTCTTTCCCACGACTTCACTCAGGGAAGGCCCTATTGTCCATTGATGGAAAGATATGCGCACCACATTTTTCACACATAAATGCCTCTCTGTGCCAAGGAATCTCGGTGCAGAGTTTAACCTGCATAAGTTCTTGATTGATTGAATGAATGAATTTAACGGCATGCCAATCTGTTTATGCTTATTTTTACCCTTGAGATAAGGGAACTGTGCACATTGTACACGTATATATACTTTCTTGACCCACAGATATAACCATGATAGGTACTATGACTCCGGATCAGAGTGAGCCTGGAAATAGTGGCTATAGAGGGATGCTCTACTCCCTCCACTCCCACCCCAGCGCTACAGAACTGGATTCTCATCATCAAATGTAGCTTAACATCATGCCTTGGACTCACTTTTTTGTTTGTTTTTCTAAGTTAAGCATACTATGAAGAACTGACATCTACCATCCAAGAAACTCTCCATAGCGGATGTATCAAACATTTATAAAGTTGTAATTCATAACTGACTGGTCAATTACCGTAGCCTTATAAGACAGATTCGAGAAGTATTGAAATCGATTAGTTTTGATCCTCATAGAATCGTTATTTAAGTAAGGTAAAGTTGGCGACCGTAGTTAAGGGTGCCCCAAGACTCCTTTTCGAAAGCTACTATACCAAGGTGTAAGGGAGGATGCGACTCCTTTTTCTGGATTGCTCCACTGGATTGCTCCACTTTAACCCTCAAAACATGCTTATAATATTCAATGTTGAGCCTCGTCTAGTACCATTTATTGAGTCTTTGATATGACTCGACCTGAGATTGAACCCAGATCTCCATGGCCATTGGCGAACACTCTAACCATCATGCCAATGTCCGGTATTCTTATTTAAACACGATTATTTCCGTCTTTCTTTCATCTTATTGTTGGATACTCTGACCTTTTATTTGGACAATAGGTTTGACACACACCTTGTGTTTTGCTGATGGTCCATTTCTTTTCTGTCGTGGTTTTCTTTCTTTCTTTTTTTTTTTTTTTTTTTTCGTTGACTAGTAGGTAGGCATGTGGGATTGGAAGGATACAAATTCTAGATATTTGAATACGGGTTTTCGAATGCAAAGTCGGAAAGTTTCTGTCGCGTTGACCTAAAATTTTACACTAAATTTGACGCTTTCCATTTCCATGACACAAATAATCGAACAGATTTGCAACAGTTCCAATATTGATCAGGTGAATGTGAATTCTCCAAGGCAAACACAAACAGCATTTTTCAGTCGTGTTCAAGGGCAACACTTATCAGTGATATCTCAGTCAGGGTTGTCAACATGAAAAAAATATTCAGATTTATTTCTTTGTAAAACGATCTAGAAAAATATCTTTAGATGCAATGATTTTTTCTTTTCATAAAAAAAACTGAGATGAAGCAGAATAAAAATATTTCGATACTACATTTTTAAAAAGAGAAACGATTTTCCTGCTGAATTTAAAAAGCAAGCAGAATTTTCCCTTCTTTTCTCTTTTTTTTTTTTTTGTTTTTCATTTTTTCTTATTTTGTAATCTTTGATTATTTTACAAATTGCCCTCCAAAATCAAATCGACAAGGAGAATCATAACCTGAAATGAGAAGGATGTTGTGGCTGAAAAGCAGTCGAAGTCTTGTGTGGTGGTTAGGGTGGGGTGACTTGTTGACAGCAGATAAATTGGAATTGAAACTAGTCTGTCATGTTATCTATTAGATGTTCACTAAAAAATTCTTTCTGGCAAAGATCAAAGAGGAACGAGAATTTTTCTTCCTTGTTTTTTTTTTTTTTTTTTTTTTTTTTTTTTCAATTTGACGATAACCAATTCAAAAAAATATATACAGACATATTTCAAAGTATACGTCTCGGAATTTCTCAAGGTGAAAAAATCAAAATTATAAGATTTTGCTGTGACTCGGATGTTCATGAGCAACAAACTCAGCTTGTCTTTTTTTTTTTTTTTTGTGTTTCATTCTTTAAAGCAAAACAAATTTGCTCATCTCAATTGTGCAGCAATCTTTTGTGTCACATTTAGATTCGGTGACACTCAAATACATGAATATTTGGATTCATACCTATTTTGAGACGGCTCAGTCAGCTGGGGCTATAAAATACACCGATTCCACCACTACAGAGAGGTAAGACCCACCCTAACGTGTGTTCTGGATATGACACTAAACTATTTGATTGTAAGGCTCTAGTCCTGGAGCTTTGGGGAATGTAGAGTAGCCCTTCATTGCTATAACTCCGTGGTCCAACTGGCTAAGAGAACTAGTACATGAGAGGATCCATCTGGTGGTCAAAAATAAGTGTTTCATGATTTAACTGTGTACAATAAATGACTGATTTTATATTGAATTGTTAGTCTTACATGGCACCATTTGAAAACGTTCAACTGTGTGCAAACAAATATTAATATTGAATAGAATCATTAGTGTTACATACCAGCTCATTGGCCCAGTGGATAGAGTGTTCGCCAATGGTCCGGGGACCTGGATTCAGTCCCAGTTCGCATCATACCAGTGACTTTAAAAATGGTATTTGATACCTCCTTGCTTAACACTCAGCAATATAAGGTACGTATCAAGGGTAAAGTGGAACAATCCAAGGAAAGGAGTAGCGCCCTCCGTCTACACCTCGGTGTAGTAGCTGTTGAAAAGGGAGCCTTCGGGTCACCCTCGACTACGGTCGCCAACATTACTTAGTGTTACATAGCAATACATGAACCTTTTAACCGTCTACAAGAATATAATTTTTGTTTGAAATATTACTTACAAACTATTTGTTTACAAATCATATATTATTAATAAGTGTATGAGCAGAATTTGGTATTAAATAACTTACTAGGATAGATATGCCATAAAACTAAACTAACATTTCAATGTTCACAAATGAAAAAAATATATATGAAGACATAAATAGATAGCCATTTAATTGTATGCAAAAAAATGAAAAATGTTAAAATAAATTGTTTGTGCTACATAACAACTCTTGAAACAATTCAAATGTGTACAAACCAAATAATAATGCTAAATAAAACAATTCCTGTTAGATACTGCCCAGTCGGCTGGGGCTGTAGAATACACCGACTGCTACTCTGCAGAAGGGTAAGACTACCCCAACGTGTGTCCAAGATATGATACTAAACAATCCGGTGGTGAGGGTCCAGTAATCCTGGAGCTTTGGGGAATGCGGAGTACCCCTTTATTGCCATTGATCCCCGGTCCATTCTAGTGGAGTGGTAGCACCTGATTAGGGTCCTATCTATGGGTTAAATAGAACTGAACGGTGGTTGGAGTTTACTATTTATTGCATTTAAACTGCGTATTTATACTGAACTGAATTGTACCCAAACAACCAACCAACAATTTACTAAACTGAATAGCTTGAGATAGAAATGTTTTTGACACTTAAACTCTGTATTCATGCTAAACTGAATTGTTTGAAATTGAACTGATTAATTGTATAAGAATAGATTTGGCATTATATAACCTACAAAAGTTGATAATCCATGAAACCCAAACCCAAACAACATCCTGTTAGATAGGGATATTTTAAGCTATTATGGGATGTAGCCCTGAAGACCTGCCAGAGGTGATGAACTATAGGAGAAAGTGGCGAGAGAGGGTCAAGGATATCCGTGCTGGCGGCACGACATGGTGGGGGGGGGTTACTGCGTGCCAACAAATTACCTCTGGCTTCTTTAAAATGTGATCCCTAAACTATGTTTATACAAGTGATTTAGTTTGGTTTGATTTGGTTTGATTTTATGGCATATCAACCATTAAAGGTTAATTGATGCTAAATCTTTTTTTATACATATGAATTAAAAATATCATTTCTAAAAACATTTTGTAGATAACATTTTTACTCTAACGTGAGTTCATTTTTGGCCCATACATTAATGGTTTCACTTATTTCTACCTAATACGAACAATTCAATTTACGACTAATCATTTGTTTGCACACAGTTAAATGGTTCCAATTACTGCTATATATTTCAAACAATTCAATTAAACATCAGTCATTTACTTATACATAGTTAAAGTAATCAACACTTCAATTTCAAACAATTCACTTTTGCATGTGTCATTTGTTTACACACCGTCTAAATATCAAGCAGTTCTATAGGACCCTATCAAGTGCTACAACTTAGGGCAAGAGAGGACCTGGGAGCTATGGCAATGAAGGGGTACTCCGCGTTCCCAAAACCTCCATCATTACTGGAACCTCATTATCAGACTGATTTGTGTCATATCCATGACACTCGTTAGGTACGTCTTACTCCTCTTCAGAAATGTAGTCGGTGTATTCTACAGCCCCAGCCTACTAAGCTATTTACAAATGACATATATCTAACATATGTGTATAAACAGGATTGTACATTAAATAACCATCATACCATAAAACATAACCAAAGCTTTCTCAAATATATTAGCATTTTGTGAAGACTAAAAAAGGCTCATTCAGGATGTGAACTTGGATAGCTGTATCCACTACCGACGACGATAACTTTTTGTCTCAAGCACCTCCTGAATGATACATCAGATTATAATGTGAAAGAATTTCTTTGTGCCAGCTTTTTATTCCTTTTTGCCTTGGATACAATTTAATTAAGTTGTAGAAGTATAGTTGAGTTTGACAATTTTCTATGATTTTTATCAGATATTTTTGATAAATCTTACGATCCTGCAATGGTTTAGTTTGGTTTAGTTTGGTTTGGTTTTGTTTGGATTTATGGTATATCAACCATTGTAAATTATTAATGCCGAATCCATTTTATACATATAAAGAGTTCTTTTTTAAAAAAAACTCGTTTTAGTATAAGTATAGTGTTAAATGTCAAAAATACTTCTATTTCAAATAATTCAGTAAAGCAGAAGTACAGTTTCAGTATCAAAAAAGTTCCTGTTAAAAAAATTCAGTTTAACCGAAGAACACACTTTCAATGTCAAAAATCGTTCTATTTCAAGCAATTCAGTTTAGCATATGTACACAAGTTAGTTCTGTTTGACCCATTGATAGGACCCTATTAGCCAAAGCCCCAGCACTACTGGAGGCTCACCATCAGATTGTTTATTGTCACCTAATGACATTCATTGGGTGTTTTACCCCTCTGCAGAGAAGCAGTCAGTGTATTCTACAGCCCCAGCCGACTGGGAAAGTTAGGATCGGGAAAATGCAACACACAATCAAAATTATCAGACCTCTTTTTTGAAAAAATACTTTCCCAAAAGGAAGTTTATGTAAAGAACAATGATTCTGGACGTAGAGGTATTAAAACATAATTTTAGAAGTGCATTGACCAATGGAAAACTCAAACTCGCTGGAATAAATGTGTTGCATGTTAAAAGGATTCTTTCGAAGTTTCCTTCATTGTTCATTTCTGTCTTGTTAATATATCTTCAGCCACAAGTTTTGAAGACAACTCGTACTTTTATATATATATATATATATATATATATATATATATATATATAATATATATATATATATATATATATATACGCGGAACCAAAGTTTATCGTTGCAATATAACCACTTATATTGAGGGCATTCACTCAAATTACACATAATAGACGTATTAAAACGTATAGATCAGAAAATATTTAATTTCGATAATGGACAAAAGATTGAAAGCTGACCTCCGGTGTCGTTTGAGCAGACTACACTAAACTTTCCAACTTAGAAATTGTCTCCGTTGAGGAGGAAGAAAGAAAGTTCTACTGCTGGGATAAATGCAACAAAAATTCCAGTATTCTTATCCGTTTTGCTCTTCGTCCCAAATAATCTTGGGTATTTATGCACAAAACCATTGGTAAATCTTATGTTTTATAGCCCGGTACGCAGATTAATACGTACGCTAGGAAATGACATTGACTACTAACACGCTTTTTTCTTATTACCGATGAACGAAGAGTTATTTTTCAGTTCAGCAACCCTGACTTAAAATGATTAGATCAATATAGATCTTGTCATGTTTGAAAACATTTGGGCCATGATTTCTACTCCTAATTCCACTTGGGGAGGCACAATTAGCGTGATAGTTCTCGTTGTTGGAAATGGAATCTGTGATTCGTGTTCGACTCATAGACAAGGTTGTTTGTGTTTTTTTTTTTTTTTTGCTTCTGGCTAATGTTCTTGGGAAAGACATAAAGCCACTTGATTTCCATCCATTTATTGGTAAATAGCGGGGCATATTAAATTCTTTATGCTAGGAGATGCCCGCGGTGTAATGGTTATCGTCGCAGGAAATAGACACGGCGACACGAGTTCCAATCCTGGACGAGACAGATTGCATTTCACATAGCACTAATACCCTTGGGAAAGGTATGAATCCAATTATTCTCCTTCCAGCTATGGGTAAATAGTAAGGCAGACTAGGTTCTTCAGCCTTGGTGAGGCAACTAGTCTAGGAGAAGGAAAACTCTGAATTCAAACCTGTTAAACTCCTCTTAAAAAATTGACCTTAGGTCATATCCTGCCCGAGCGGAGGGTTTGGGTAAATATGATATTAAATTCTTTATCCTTGGTAAGTCAGTGATAAAAAAAATTCTGAATTCAAATTCGTTATAATTCACTTAAAAATTGATATTGTGTCACATCCTGATCGGAAAGGGGGTGACTCTTTCTCTTTTTAATGGGATATTAACCTTCTCAGATTATCTAATGACAAAGCCATCCTTGTAGAATAAAAGCAATGATACAATTTTAGCCATTAGCCGGGGGTGATGAGGGTGTTTATACCCATCACAAGGGTTATCATCCAAAAGCAACTGAAGTTCGAACTCACAGTGAGCCTACATTCCAGCACGTTAGCGAATACAACGCAGGGGTTCTTCCCGCGGAATACTGAGTTAATATAAACATGTACGGCCGGAAATAGATTCGCCCAAGGCCTCCCTCTGGCAAACTAGGCCTATTGAAGTGAGTTCGCTTTCTTGAGATATCTCATACTGGTCTAGTGAACCAGAGTGTCTAGTTAGCTAGTTGGGCAAACTGTTTCTACTGAAATGAATCAGATTTCTAGAGTTCTCCCAAATTTGTCTAGTAAGCCGTATACTGTCTAGCAAATTGGTTGTACTGAGATGAGTTCGATTTCTAGAAATATCTCACAGTTGTCAAGGAGGCCAAAGAATGTCTAGTCAGCTAATCTGATAACCTAGCTTTACTATAGTGAGTTAGTTTTCTTGAAGGGATGAACATTTGTCTGATTAGCTCATCTTGCAAATTAGTTCTGCTGAAGTGAGTTCGATTTTTAGAAGTGCCTTACAGAAATTTCGGATCAAAATCGTATTAACATTGAAGTTACACTTTTTATATTGTTCAACCAATCAGCAAAAAACTTAGAATAAGAACATTCTAGAAAATCCGGATCAGAAACTAATTAACAGAAAAATATTTAGGCTCTAAAATAAATAAGTAAATATACGAATCTGATTGGTCAAGAAATGTCTGCGCGCTTAAATTTTTGGACCCGCAATAAAACCTAACAATATCCTATTTTTTGATCCACTTTAGTAACCCCAAAAAGTATAAATAACGAAGAATTTAATTAACTAGGCCATTCTACTGCCATAAAACTATTCCTTTCACTACCAAAAAGACTTTCCACTACGGAAGGCCACGACGGACAGCAGAGAGCCACGCCATAAGACTCAAAGGGAAAAGGCATGCAACATTCTTTTCCCAACTACTAGTATGCAACACATTGTCGCCAAAGATCGTAAAAAACGCAGGTGTGGACTTATGAAAACAAAAGGCATATACTTAAAGTCCATCACTTATATACACCACACACATACGCATGTATGTAAGTAAAGTCAACTTTTTATCTTCCTTACTTCGGCTAACTATCGGCACATTTATTTAATAGACTTTCTGAATATGTACACACGGCACACGAGCGAACAAATCATATTTTCACTCAACTGGCCATAGCTGTATTTTCTACAAAGGATGCTCGTACATAACTTGAACATTGTATTTCTAATAATTTTTATCCTGTTTATTATGATTATTAAATTGTTTGTTTCTTAATGTCCGTTGTTGTCATATTCCATTTGTTTACATGTTGTATGTGTGGTGGAACTAAACCTGAAAGTAACTCCTGCAAATTACGGAACGGATTCACTCATTCACTACAAGTTCTCTTTGTTACAATTTGACGCCGATGTCGAAAGGAACGATAGAAATGTTGGTCACAAAAAGGTTTATTTCAAGATGGTATGATCTTTTTCTCTCCGGACAGTCACCAAAAAGTTGGGGTGTAGCTTTACCCAGTCAACTGCAGAAAAGCCAAGTTGGCTACCCCAACTGCTTATAAATAAAGCTATGGGTAAATAGTAGGGCGGACTAGGTTCTTCAGCCTTGGCGAGGCAACTAGTCTAGGAGAAGGAAAATTCTGAATTAAAACCTGTTAAACTCCGCTTAAAAATTGACCTTGTGTCATATCCTGCCCGAGCGGAGGGGTTGCGTAAATATGATAAATAATCAACCGCTTTACTTATTCGAGTTTACTCTTCGAAAGCTTTTCTTCAACAGCATAAAATTCGCTACTCTCCAATCCCACGTGACTGTCTTCTAGCGAATCTATAAAAGACCAGCGTAGTTCCCAGTCTGTGAGGTGCATAGTGCCCCTTCATTACGATTACTACCCAGGGTGCTAGTATTTATTTGGATTACATTTTTGGGTTAAATAATGTTTGATAAGTTTTAGCATAAGAGAAGGATTATTGAAACCATATAACCCTATGCAAAAAATGATTATAATTAAGTTGTAACAGTTATTTGAAGAATTTTGCGTATAAATCATTATTATTCAATGAGAACTCTTCAAGCCATATATCTGTGCGCAATACTTGAGGAATACTTGATACCGTCTTGCTATAAGAAAATAAAGGATTATAATAGGCAGAATAAAGTTCGATTAAAATGCTTGAAATTACATAATCAAAGAATTGTTATCATTATTATTAAACATTTACTGGTAAATGAAAAAAAAACATAAAGAATTGATATCCCATTAAATGAACCAAACCAAACCAAACCAAACTGAATGCAATTGATTTGAATACACACTCACACACGTAGAAACGCATATATATATATATAGATGTAAACATTTGTCTTTGTTTTGTTGTTGGTCCCGACAGAAAAAACGAATAGGTCCCCATGTGTATGTTTCCAGCTGGTTGGTTTCATCAGAAAGCATATGTGGCACAATGCCATATGAATGGGGCACCCAATAAGACTCGAAATCACTTGTGTAGGTAAGTTTTTTAGTGCTCCATTCATATGGCTTTGTGCCACGTATGCTCTCTGACGAAAGCAAGAAGTTGGAAACATACGCATATGTAAGTAAGAAATAAATAATTGTAAAAGAATAAAAAATCTCTTTGCGGACCTATCCATTTTGAAATGTACATATATATTCAGTATTTCTGTACCATCAAAATAAAGACCATATATATCTATTTGACCCATTGATAGGACCCTCAAAGGTACCACGTCTCTGGATCAGAGTGAATATGTAAAAACAATGTGGTGGTTCTCCGCAATCTCTTGACATGCACAACTGCGGGATCACCATCGGGTGCATTTGAGTGTCATACTAATGACACCCATTTTTGTGTGGGGAAAACGTGCATTTCTCTAAGGGGTGCAATTGGCGTCTTCTAACCCCGTTGGTAGAGTGGGATATGCTGTGGTCACTGTTTGCGATATCTGAAACTAATTGGGCGAACAAGACTGTACTTAGGATATCTGACCAGTTGTTGTTTTTTTCTCTCGTATACGGTGAACCTAATTCTCACCGGAGGCCCAAAAACTGATTTTCGCCACAAATCAAGCTATGTCGTTAAGAATTTATCTTTCAATACTCGTTTGACGCAAATTAAAAGTGAATTTATTATGAGAATCCAAAATAGAGAAAATCATATTTAGTCACCGGACAGCTGTCAATATATCAAGCTAAATCTGCTGAGTTAAAAAAAGTTTTATCTGTGTCTGATAGGACTAAAAAATCGCTAATTGAAAATAGCTGAAAGGTATATACACTATTAAATCTAATATTGCATCTTAGACCAGTACCTGGTTGACTTGAAGATGCAGCTTCTTAGATGATAGCTTGTGGCTAGATTCAGAACAAAATGGAATAGCCGAAAATCGTTTTGAAAAGACGCGTCGAGTAAAAGAATATCTCGGACGACAAATTTTAGCAAGTACAACTTTCTTTTCATTAGTAGGCACTCCCAGACTTGGAAGGAAGGTGGCAAATCTCTGGATGAGGAGTGGCGAACAACAATATGCCATGTCCTGTCTCTGCATTGAGTCTGATTTCTTGAGGCAACACAGTAGGGGTCCTATTGATGTAGACTCAGACTCTTTGTCTTTTTAGAACCGTCCAAGACTCAACAGTCATAAGTTGTTTACGCTTGATCGAGTCCGCCAGGTTTTCCACTGTCCTAAGAGTAATTTAATAAACTTTATTGCTAAGACGTGACACAAGGCTGTATGAATGAGGGTATCCAGTGAGATTTGAACTCAATCGTAAAAGTTTACTAGTCTAGCTTGCTAATTACTTCACCGCCCGAGGTGCTCTCAATCCTTAGGGGTGAAATTGATCACCTTTCGACTGCCGTCATCTTGTTGTATAGCCACATAATACATACGCAACTATACACATATACATGCAGAATCATAACGACGACACAATAAAGACGAGCGACAAAGTTCTTAGAAAAATATACCTCTCACTTTATTAGAACGGGTTGTGTGTGAAAGGGAGTTGGAGAACGAACAGAACTGCAACATATTGACCACCCCACTCTTTTGGCCATCATCGTTTCTTTCCCGTTCTCCAGGGTTGCTCAACCGGAGGCCCGGGAGCCCAGCTCTCTGCTGGGTGCTGGCTTTCTCTACCACATCTTGTCTCCAAACTGGTCTGATCTCCAAACTGGTTGAATTTCCTGTGCACTGAGTTATATAATAGTTCAACGCCCACTCTTTTGTAATTGCATGTTTCTGATTGTCATCGAGCGGAAATAACTGTCATGCAGTTCACAGGTCACCCTCTTCCGGGTGTACCGTGGGATTTTAACCCTGTCCCATATTGTCACCCAAACTCGCCCAAGCCAATGGAATATGCACTTCCGCCGTCTTTGGAATGGCATGTTTGGTGGGGTCGGAGGTCAATATACTTCAATCTGATATTGATACAAAATGCTCAACGTTCGTTTGTGTGTCATATTAATGATATCCAACAAAATTTTTTTAAGAAAGGTAATAAAAGATTAGGAAAAAAAAAAGAATTGGGAAGTCCATGTGGCGTAGTGGTTAACGTGCTAAACTGCGAATTCACAGTAAGCGTGTTCTGATTCTAGTTGCAGCACTGCGTTCACTTTCCGACTAGAATTCCTTGGAAAGGTATGGAACCTCTTATCTATACTGCTGTGGGTTAGATTGTACCACTGATGGTCTTCTACAATGATGACTTGGGTATCCAATAAGCAAAACAGTTTTAAATGCCATTAATCAAAGAAAACACACTAAGCCTAATGGAAAGAACTTTTACAATAGATTATGTAGTGATTAGCAACATAACAACTACCTTACTAACACTGCAAACTCGGAAAATGGGATGAAGAAGTTTTCCATTTCTTTCAGAGGTTCTACATTTAAACTGACATTTGTTTTATGTCCTAGTCGCCTGTTTTTCTGCAGAGGGATAAGACTTCCCAAAACGAGTGTCCTAGATATGAAATTAAATATGTTAATGATGTGGTTTTAATGATGCTGGAGCTTTAGGGAACGCAGTGTACCCTTTTCATTGCCATCGCTCCCAGGTCAACACTGGCCCGGAGGAGTTGCACCTGATAGGGATCTATTTATAGGTCAAATAGAACTAAACTGTGTAATTATCCTAAACTGAGTTGTTTGGGATATATCTGTTTTTACATTTAATTGTGTGTTTAAACTGCGTACTTATGCTAAACTTTATTGCTTGAAAAAGAACAGTTTTGGCATTTAAGTGTGTGTAAAAAAATGTACTTATACTAAACTAAATTATTTGAAACGTTTGTTAGAATTACTTTATTTGGCGTTAAATGACTCGAAAAGGGTTCATACGCCCTAAAACAAAACAAGTAAAAAAGCAACACTTGTTTTGTTTATTTTGTCGAATTTATTCAAAGCGTTAAAAACATTATCTAGGAAGATTTTCCATTGAAATATTTTTTTAAACTCGAATTCGAAATTTAAACGCACACTCCAAATCGTATGTGTCCATATCTTCAGATAGTGAAAATTTCAAAGAATTTTGCAAGACATAAAATTTTATTTAAGTGGTCGTGATAAATATTAGACTTCAAAATATAAGTATTCTGTTTTCGGATAATGTAAGGATATGGGAGGATTAAAAAGAAATAAAATAGACAATAACAGAAAAAAAAAGAATAAATAAAATACAAAAGTAACAGTTTCCCAGGAGGCCTCTGACAGGAAGCAAAATCGGCACATGTCAAAAAAAGGGCTTCCTGGCGCCAAACGGAAGCTCTCTCAGTAACTTCCAGACGCCTCAAACGAAAGGATCTATTTTTTCTCTGTGGTGAGTGGAGAGAACACGTGACTGCTGAGTACCGAACTTAGCAGAGCATTGTGACCTACAAACCTGTAGCAGCCTCTGCTAAACATTCCCAATAAACACACGATGGACCCACAATGTTGTACTTGCCGAAGATCATTCCATAATATACTTCAAAACTTTTCACTTGGCAAGTCCGACTATTTCTACTGGTCCGGGAAAACATTCCGTGCAAAAGAATGATCGTAAACCACAAAAATAAGAGGTGCCCATGGTGTAATGGTTATTGTCATAGGAAATGGACACGGTGACACGAGTTCCAATCCTGGACGAGACTGACTGCATTTCACATAGCACTAATACCCTTGGGAAACGTATGAATCCAATTATTCTCCCTCCAGCTATGGGTAAATAGTAGGACAGACTGATTCTTCAGCCATGGTGAGACAACTAGTCTAGGAGAAGGAAAACTCTGAATTTAAACCTGTTAAACTCCGCTTAAAAAATTGACCTTTTGTTTAGGGGAGGGGTCAATAAATTGGGTAAACCACAAAAATGAAATTTGAGTCTCAAGGTTTCCTTGTTTATTCCTTTTATTCTTAACCCCCCCTAAAGCGCCGACAGACCAAAAGAATACAACACGTGAATGGAGTAAGAAGAAGAAAAGATGTCAGTTTACAAACATCTGAATTTCCCAAGAAAACTAAAAATTCACCCCATCAACATACGAAAAACCTTTCTTATACCTCATAGATGAACTCAGGTTTAGACTTTTTTCACAGTCATATAGTACAACCTTTATCTACTAATCTCTTTTTTTATGCAAATATTTCAACAAAGTCAAGTCTATTTGCCGGTTACTTTCTTATTTGAGACAAACACGTTCTTTTAAATTGTGATAGTTTCAGACAAACTCGCCCAAACGATTACGAGACAAGAAACCATTAAAGGCCTATTCAAAAACATCGAACCAGAAAAAAACAACTTTTTCTTCAAAATTCAGACGAAATCAAAATTTTCTTCTTAGATCAGACAGAAGGTGATCAAGTACTATTATAAAAACTAATAGGGAAACTGTAAAATCCACATTAAAGACAAAAATATTTAAACCCTTTTAGACTTTAAATGACCCACAGATTTGATATGACTTTAAAGAAAACCCAAACTCGATATTTCAGTAGTGGTTTCTAATCCCATTTTTTCTAATTTTTGTCCGTTTTTAATGTTGTCCCCAAGTTGATATTTTCAAAATTTAAGTTATTATTTAGTCAATAACACATTTCAATCCTTTGATAAAATAAATGAGTTCAATAATGCAAATGATGTCTCATGGGTTTCAAGTTAAGCATCTCCTTTTTCACTTTTTTAGAGTTTGTTTGTTTAGAGAAAAAAGTCTAACTATAACTACAATTTAATCAGTATATGAAAATAAAAAAAGAAAAACATGTTCCAGATGATTTTTGGAACGCACAAATGATATCTTGAGAATAGTCCTCAAAATTGGAAGACATTGAAAAATTATTCGAAGTATTCATAGACTTAAAATTTGAATACATAGGCCCTAGCCCTTATTAAGTAACTCGTTGGCAGCCAGATACAGTGGTCGAGTATGACTTTCAATTTCATATACCAAATTGTCATGGTAATCATCTAGTTGCATCTGAAGGAGTAAGGGACATACTTAGATTTAACGCATCCCGTGGAACTTCATGTCGGATAGGGCTGTATAATACACTAACTGCATCTTTGAAAACGGGTAAAACCCTCCAATGAGTGTCGGAGATTTGGCACTAAACTGCATCTGGAGCTTTAAGGAAATATGAAGTTCCTCTTCATTACCTTTATTTCCATATCCCCTCTGACGTGGAGTATCTGTACTCGTTAGGATCGCATTTATGGATGAAATATAACTGTTTAATCACTAATTATTCTTTATCATCATTTACTCCTTTAGAGTTTTTCACATCGGTGTTAGTTGATGGTCTTTCACTGGAGTTTGAGTGACAGCAAGTCTCCTCAGGTCTGCGGGACTCTTCTCAGTATTCTGGCCGTTCTCAATAATGCTGTTGTTTGGATGGTCTCCACTCGTCCGTCAACTTTCAAGTCCTCCAGGCCCTTTAATAGTCCTATAGTTACCGTGCCAAAAGCACCAATCGGAATTGGTATAATTATCACATTCATGTTCAATAGTTTTTTCAATTCTCTAGCAAGGTCGAGGTACTTATCCTACTTTTCACATTATTTCAATTTTATTATGGGTCTGCCAGGACAGCAAAGTCGGCAATTTTGCATATTCTCTTTTTTTTTTTTTTTTGATTATTATATGGTCTGGTCTCCTGGCCGAGATTAGGAGATCCGTGTGTATGTCAAAGTCCCATAGGAGTTTATGTGTGTCTTTTTCGAGGATAGGTGCTGGGTTGTGCATATGCCATTTCTATGTGCAAACAAATGATTATTATTAAACTGAATCTTTCCGTAGTTATACTTGAAATCATTATATGTGTGCAAGAAATGAATAAGTGTACTTGAAACCATATAACTGTATGCAAACAAAGGACCTCTGGCTCGTTTAAAAAATGTTACCTTTAAACTATTCACTTAAAAATCATATTTATAAGAAAGATGTTGTATTAGATAACCATTAGGGGTTGATATACCATTAAAACAAATAAACTATCCTAATCATTTATGACCCATAAAATCTTTCTTTTCAAATGTCTGACTCACCTTGTATACAGTGAGTGGGAAGGTAAAGAAATATTGCTGATGCAAATCAGTAACGGTTTCAGATTTCAGGAATTATGAGCACATGTCAGCAGTTGCACGAATAGATGTTCACTTTCACGTCGGCTTTAAACATGTGTTTCGATTATACGTGTGGCTGTTAAGGTGTCACAGAAGGACACGTAAAGGTCATTTGTGCCACGCAATAAAAGGGATATAAATTGTAATATGCCATTTACAACAGAAAGATACGTACAGTCGTCAACCTTCCAAATAGAAAGGATCTGCATTCTTCTACAATTAAATCCTCAAAAGCCTGGCTTTGACACTAATCTTAAACTAAGGGTTTCATGCTCAGGCAAAAGGTTCGAAGTCGGAATACTACTTTCCAAGACAAGCAGATCCTTCCACCTAAAAGATTGGCGATACCTTTTATTGTTCATTATCTTTGGTTTGT
This sequence comes from Sepioteuthis lessoniana, assembly GCA_963585895.1. Taxonomy (NCBI): domain Eukaryota; kingdom Metazoa; phylum Mollusca; class Cephalopoda; order Myopsida; family Loliginidae; genus Sepioteuthis; species Sepioteuthis lessoniana. The sequence goes on from OY757914.1 coordinate 43,298,105, forward strand.
TTGGTTATTTTGTTTTGTGTTATATAAACTGCTGTGGGTTATTTAATGATAAATTTTGATTTTGTACTCGAAACCAGTTGCTTTAAAGTTAAACGGTGGTTAAAGTTTTGTTTCACTCAACATGATTTACCCTCAGCTGCAACCTTCTTTCATCTCTGAGATAAAAGTGGGTGAGTGAGTTTTTGCTATAAGAGCAACTTGTAGAATGCGGTCGGGATATGATAATGCGAGCTAGGACTTCTTGACACAACCAGGCAATTGATCGGATCGGGCCTTTCCGACCGCCCGTCTTGCCCAAGTGAGGACCAAAGTAAATTATTAACGGTTACGTAACTATTCACTACAATGGTCATGGACCACTCAACCACCAGGATTCCGTCCTTTGACATTTCGGGGCATCATCACGGCTATCGAGTGAGGTTTTTTCCTATTTACAGAGGCGGAGTCAGAATATACAACAAACTTCGCTGACAGTGTTTGTTTTTTGTGCAACCAAAGGTCTAAAGTTATGAAGCCATCAGTTAAATTAAAATGAAGCCATTCATCACGGTGTTTATCAAAAATATTTTTGCTTTTAATCACGTTTATTATTTACCGAAAATGTCCGCCACGAACAGAATATGACTTGAGTTATTTTTTTTTTTCGTTCTTTTTTGCAGAGCGCAGCTTGTTTAAATTCAGATTTATCCTTCTCTTTAAACTGTTACCATACCAAGGCTAGAGTGTCCAGTCAACTATTTATACCAAGCTGGTAGTGTTGGATATTGACTGAAATATCCCTTTGACATGTTGTATAAGTTACCTGAGTGGTGTAACAGGGTTTGCACCTGTTTTCTAAAGTAAAAAGAACGTAGGTATTTCCCCAGGAAGTACAGCGTAAGTTTCGTGGGTGGCATGCTAGCATGATGCTTTGAGGTGGCCCTGTACCAGTTTGGCGAAAGCAGAATGAAGAGACAACAAGTTTCACAGGAGATTCGTATCTCCACCCTGTGCGCATGCAAATTTAGCCTTTGACTTCCTCCCTCACTCTACTCATACCTACATTTTGGGTAATAAAAGAAAAATAAAAGAAACAGTATATTTTATACGTCGGCCTTGTTGTCTTTCTCTGATCTAAAACAGTAGGAGGTGATGTTGAGAAGTGATGGATTCCCCAAGAACACCAGCGCAAACTGAAACGCCAACGGCATCGTTCAGGATTTGATCTCGAGATGTCGATTCTATTACCTTCAATGATAAATCTTTCGCTACGCATTTGTCTACATATATCATTTATTTCTATTTATTGTAATTCATTGTGGACGATAACTATGAGAATTCTTTAAATTTGATCTAAAGTAGTTGATTAGAGAGATGGCTATTTTATTCGACACGCCCCCACATTTATTATTCTTTTTATTTTAATCAAATTTATTTTAATTCATGGTGAATGACAGGAAAAATTATATTATCTAAAATTTATATAATACGTAAATTAATTTTTCTAAACCCTTTTAAGCAGTAGTGATTGGTTTCGTCATCTCTGACTCCCATAGAATAATTCAGTATATATATATATATATATATATATTTATAAATAATGATTGATTGATTTAATAAGACAGTTACTCAGTGCTTACTAAATCAGTCTTTGATCCATCCGTTCAAGTCTTCGTATCAATCGTTTTCCTTTGTGATAAAAATAATTTGAGAAAGTACCGTATGTTTCCCCCGTACTTTTGGCCTCAATTGGTGCCATCTTCGAGGGAGCGATTAATCAAATGACAAACACATTGTCAAATCTCAAATGTCTATATAAAAGTTGGAGAAAGAGAAAGTCAATGGGGAATTCATGAAAAAAAGAATTTTAAAAAGAGGAATGTGTTTGAGGAAAATTGACGGGAAATATGTGTGAGGCATTTTAAAACGTGGCTGCAAAGTTGGTCTTCTTAAGAATTTTGGTAATTATTATATAGGGTTTCAAGAAATTGTTATTTTCATCTATTTGTTTTGTCATTATGGAAGATGTAGTTATTTTCAGCGATAATTTTTCTGTATTTAGTGGCGGTGCAAGAATATATTTTAAGGTGTTGAGAGATACAACTACTGTCGGATAGGTGAAGATATAACGTCTCGATAGAGATGTAGTTGCCAGGCTAATATAGGTACTTATCTTATCGGAGAAATGTTATCCTAATGAGCATTTAAAATAGTATACTGTATTGGACATTTTGAGGTAATTAGTCCAGGGATAGAAGTTATCAAACATGTTTAAAAAAGAAAATGTTTCATATATATATATATATATAATCATTGAGTACCTTGAAAGTTTTTTCATGGCAATTTAACACATGTTTTGCGTCAGCTAGTATCACAAGTTCTCCAATACTCTTCTGAATATTCTTTCTGATTTTAACAGTACAATTGTCTGCTAGGTCTCCATTCCTCTTTTAATCTCCAGTTCATCCTGTCTCTTTTCTGCTCCTTTGTAGACCGTTCCAAATGGACCAACTGCAGTTAGTATCATTGTCACCTTCATCTTCGAGAGATTTCCAGTTTTGTGACAAGATTCTTGTCTTTGACTATCTTTTGATTTCTTTTATTTTCTCTCTATGGTCTGCAGGAACAGCAAAAACTACTATTTGACACCTTATTTCACTTCTTGTTAATTACCATGAGGTTTGATCTTCTCACCGAGTTTTCTGGCACAAATTAGATGGTCTGTTTATATCTAAAAGTCACAGAGAATGTCATACGTCTCATTTTCTACGACAGATTCTGATTGTACATTTACCATTTTTCAGAATGAAATTTCCCCGTCGGCAGGGACTGTAGAATTCACTGACTGCTTCCCCCTATGAGTGTTCTGTATATGACATTAAACAATCTGATCGTGAGGTTCCAGTGATGCAGGAGCTTTAGGGAATACAGTGTGCCCCTTCATTGCCATTCCTCCCGTAATTGTAGCACCTAATAGGACCCTATCTATGGGTTAAATTGAACTAACTGCATACCTATGCTAAACAGAATCGTTCGAATTATAACGGTTTGACTAAACTGAATAACTTGAAATAGAAATGTTTTTGACAATTAATCTGTACTTACATTTAAACTGTGTACTTATGCTAAACTGAATTGTTTGAAATGGAACTGTTTTTGACATTGAAACTGTACTTACACTAAACTGAATTGTTTAATAGAGAACTGTTTTAACATTTAACTGAGTGTAAACAAATTCTATACTTATGTATTAGCTGAACTAGAACTGTTAGACGAACCTGAATTGCTTGAAATAGAAATGCTTCTGAGAATTAAACTGTGTACTAAAGCTAAACTGAATTGTTTGAAATAGAACTATTAGCAAAAAATGGATTTTGCGTTAAATAACCTACAAAGTTTGATATACCATAAAACCCAAACAACCAACCAACCAACCAACCAACCAATCAAATTGAACACACTCTTGCACAATTTCCAGTGGATCTACTTTATGGCCCAATCATGCCTACTCTTGTATTCCTTTTGAACCAGTTTGCTGCATTTACTTAAAATGTAATTAACTGTTTCTTTGATGTGACCACATGACCGATACTTTTCTTCTGTGTATTATAATTGTTTCTTATGGCATTATTTTCTTTGACAATCAAACAACAAAAAAAAAAAAAGATGCCATTTCACTTTTCAGGTTTCCTCTAGTTAAACTTTTTCAGGTATTATCGTGTATAATTTCCTCATTGTAGGGCTTGAAACATTCATAGAGTTGTCTTTCGTTTCATTTTATTATCATTTCACTCCAGGAGAGTTTTCCACACCGGTGTTCTTTCACTGGAATCTCAGTGATAAATCTCCTCAGGTCTCCTGGAATCTTCTTAGTATACAAGTCGGTCTCAACTATTGATGGTCTCGATTGGTCCCTTAACTTCCATTTCTTCCAATCTTTCTGAATTCTCTGAAGCAACACTAAGCCAAAATTTAGGGTGTGATTGCTATTTAAACTGAATTTTCATATGTGTGTGCGAGTAGCTAGAAATGAAAATGTACTTTTCAGTCGCTAATTGGATTATGTAAATTTTAAAGACACACATGCCACCTCTCTGAACTCCTGGTGTTGTTGTTACTGACTCCTTGTGGTCTGAGGACCACAGTGTGAAAACTACTAACTTGGGGTATGAATTCATCTCCAATTATTGACTAAATGATTTTTTTTTTTTTTTGCTTTTTAATAAGTTCTTTTACATTTATTGAACCTCTGCGTGTTAATGTTTCTTTTTGTTTTCAATTTGAATCTTCAGATTAAATTATTTGGCAGTGGTTAAAAGTTACATTGATTGAAATTGCCGACCTGAATTTTTTTATTAATATTTCCTAAGTAAGTAAGTAAAGTTGGCGACCTTAGTCGAGGGTGACTTGAAGGCTTACTTTTTAATAGCTTCCACACCGTGGTTTCGGGGAGGGCGCTACTGCATTCCTGGGATTGCCCCACTTTACTCAGGATCCCTACCTTAAAATGCTGAGTGTTAAGTAAGGCGGGCCCAAGTACCAGTTTTTGAGTCTTTCGTATGACCCGACCTGGTATTGAACTCTGGTCTCCTCTCCCGGTTAATTGGTGAACACTACTCATTAGGCTAATGGCTCGGTTTACAACTTACTTATTTCCTAAGTAGTCAACTAAAAAACGGAGATATTACCATCTTCATTTTTTTGGGGGGTGTCCTCGTGGTGTAATGGTTAAAGCGATGAACTGCGGAATCGTAGTACGCGAGTTCGTACTCCAGTCGCGCTATTACGTTCACTTTCGGGCAAATACCCTTGGGAAAGGTATGAACCCCCTTATTCTCCCTCCAGCTATGGGTAAATAGTAGGACGGACTAGGTTCTTCAGCCTTGGTTAGGCAACTAGTCTAGGAGAAGGAAAACTCTGAATTCAAAACCTGTTAAACTCCGCTTAAAAATTGACCTTGTGTCATATCCTGCCCGAGCGGAGGGGTTGGTAAATAGTACCATCTTCATTTTTTACCATTTCATATTTTGTTTCTATTATTTTGAGACCGTTCTAAACGCACCAGTTTAAAATTGGTGTCACGGTCATAATCATTTTCCACATATTTCTTAGTTCTCTAGCAGAGTATTTGTCGATCTTTTCTCTTTTATTACTTTTACCCTACAGTCGACCAAATCGACTAAATCCATTAGAAGGTAAGCTCTCTTTATGGTTTATTACCTTTTGATATAGTCTTCAAGCCGAGATCAGATGATCTGTTGGTATTTTAAAATCCCAGAGAATTTTCTGCGTCTCATTTTCGTGGACGTATTCTGGTTTGTAGATATGCCATTTAGAAGTATTTTAAAATTTCGATCTATCGCACAACTACAAGCTGATCACCTTTCCCACCCTGTTATGTGTAGTTTTATACTCATTTTGCGCTAGTCTGCTACATTCGCTTAATATAAAATTAACTGTTTTTAACTTTTATTGAATATTATCTTGATCTTTAGGGCGTTGATTTGCGCTGCAATTCCAAGAAATTCAGTTTCAATCTCGAGATATCCTTTTGGTAGCCATGTTCATATCATCCCGTGAGCAATCTAACCTATTTGTCGCTTGAAATATCCACACAGTTGTTTTTCATCCTCTTTCGGTTTCTTAGTTATGCTACTGCAAGGAAAATGCAGCTCTGCTCTTACAAATTTTTTCGGTGATTGATGAATCTATGATCCAGCGTAGTTTGTCAGCCAAATCGTCATTACCACGAACTAAAAGTAACCCTGCATTACTAATTGGTTTTCCTTCGCATCGTGTGAGTGTCAAATAAAAATAATCTTATCAGAGAATTCTTTATTGAATTCAGAACTTTACACCAACGAAGTTTCCTTGAAATATGTAAGATCTGAATTATCTGACTCAACAATAGAGTTGGTCATAACTATTCGATGCTTCTGAACGTTCGGCATGAAAGTTCAAAAGTGGAACATTACGCAAGAAGAAGCATTTTCTGATAATATCTATAAAAGTTATTAATGATCTAAAATTAATATAAGCATTACTGAGAGAATCAATCTATTATATATTACGATATTGTTCATATTAGCCATTGTAATAAGTTTGCGATAGAAATCAAGAGAAATATATTATGAAATTAAGACTACTTAGAAATTAATAAAAACTGACAATGATTCAATTATGAAATTCAAACATAATTACATATTATATAATTAGTGTAATAAATAAATATATACATATATATATCCACACACACACACACACACACACACACAAACACACACACACACACATATATATATATATATATATATATATATATAAACTAACAGAAGAATCCCACGTTGCCTGAATAAAAAAATAATATAGTAAATCACAGTTTATTAAAGAAAAATTCATAAAATTTATTTTCTCTATGAATGAGTCCTATCACATCAATTTTCTTTCAAAGAGGGCACTTCTACAGATTACAAACTTATTCGTTTACTGTACGAATTAGAATTTCCTGAACAGTTTTATGGTAAACGATTTTTCAGCTTATCATTAAATCATTTTTATTGATACTCTTTTTATTCGTTACTGTAAGTAGCCACAAGAATAAGTAATTTGAATATTCATAGGGTGCTCATTTTTAATATTCAGAGTGCTCATTTTTAATATTCATAGAGTGTTTTAATAGCTGTGTTAGGAGGTGCCCGTCGTAGGAAATGGACACGGCGACGCGAGTTCAAATCCTGTACGAAATCATTTTTATTGATACTCTTTTTATTCGTTACTGTAAGTAGCCACAAGAATAAGTAATTTGAATATTCATAGGGTGCTCATTTTTGATATTCAGAGTGCTCATTTTTAATATTCATAGAGTGTTTTAATAGCTGTGTTAGGAGGTGCCCGTCGTAGGAAATGGACACGGCGACGCGAGTTCAAATCCTGGACGAGACTGATTGCGTTTCACATAGCACTAATACCATTGGGAAAGGTATGAATCCAATTATTCTCCCTCCAGCTATGGGTAAATAGTAAGGCAGACTGGGTTCTTCGGCCTTGGTGAGGCAACTAGTCTAGGAGAAGGAAAACTCTGAATTCAAACCTGTTAAACTCCGCTTAAATTGACCTTGTGTCATATCCTGCCCGAGAGGAGGGTTTGGGTAAATATGGTTTATAGCTACGTCGATACAATCCACAAAAAGGAGAGATCTCTTTTTTTTTTTCTTGCAACATAAAGTCTTTCTATATCATCAATTTTCTTGATGGTGTCAACTTTTGATATTACCAGGTATTTATATCAGTCTTTTTCTCAGAGAATTTTAAAACTTTTCTGATAACTTCGGTTTGTAGAAGTTTTCTTTTCTCTTTATTCCTTGTACATATATTTCTCAATTACAAATTCCACTTCTGTTTCTTAGCCTATCATTATAATTTACTCCTTTAGAGTTTTCAACATCAGTATTAGCTGATATTTTCCCCTGGAGTTTGAGTGATAGCAAGTCAGTATTCTCGCCATTCTCAGTAATGCTGTCATTTGGATAGTCTCTACCTACCCGTCCGCCAACTTCCAAGTCCTCCAAGCCTTTTTAATAACCATTTAGTTTTTGTGCCAAAAGCCCCAATTACAATTGGTACAATTGTCACTTTCATGTTCCACAGCTTTTTCAATTCTCTAGCAAGGTCGATGTACTTATCCTTCTTTTCACATTTTTTCAGTTTTATTCTGTGATCTGCTGGGACAGCAAAGTTGACAATTTTGCAAATTCTCTTTTTTTTTGTTAATAATTATAATGTCTGGTCTTCGGGCCGAGGTTAGGTGATCTGTGTCTATGTCAAAGTCCTTTAGGAGTTTATGTGTGTCATTTTCTAGGCTAGGTGCTGGGTTGTGCATATACCATTTGTTAGTGTGGTCAAATTTAAATTTCTTGCACATTTCCCAGTGGATCACCTTGCCTATCCAATCGTGTCTCGTCTTATACTCCTTCCGTGCTAATTTGCTGCATTCGCTTATTATGTGATTGATCGTTTCGTCTCTGTCACCGTATAGTCTAAATTTGCTATTTTGTTGAGTCTTGTCTAATCTCGTTTTGATTGGTTCTTATGGCGTTGTCCTGTGCTGCTATTAGGAGAGATTCCATTTCTTTCTTAAGGTTACCTTTTCTTAGCCAAGTCCAGGTTTTCTCGTGTGATATGGTGTTTATTAGTCATTTAAAGCGGCCATAGAGTTGGGTTTTTTTCCACATTTTTGTGTCCTAGTTATTGTCATTCTGTCGTCTATCGTGTTGTCGGTATTGTTTCTGATGGCTGTAATCAGTCCTCGTTCGTGTTTTTCTTTGTAGTCTTCGAGCCGTTGTATCGATGCGTCAATGCTGTCTTCGATGCTGGCAAGTCCTCTTCCTCCTTCTTTTCTAGATTCATGTAGTATGTCAACCCTGTCTCTGGGATCTAATGCCTTATGCATGGTCATTAGTTTTCTTGTTCTTTGATCCATTTGTTTAAGTATTATTATCATCATGATTATTATCATTTTAGTTTTTTTTAGAAATTCTTCACACCAGCGAGCCTATATGATAGCAAGTATCCTCTGGTTTCCATGAGACTTCTCAGCCGACCTTAACAATGCCGTATTTTGGAGAGTCTTGTTTCGTCCCTCAATTTCTATTCACCTCCTGTCTCCTTTCTAATCCTCTTGGGGCCGTTCCAAGTGCGCCAAAACCAAATGGTATCACCGTCACACTCATGTTCTACAGCTTTCTTTGCACTTGCCTCTTTTTTCGTTTTCTTTTCTTTCTTTTTTTTTTTTTTTTTTTTTCACTTAGTGGTTCACTGGGACGGCAAAGTTCAATACGGAAAGTTCTTTTTGCTTTGTCGTTAATTATCTCTAGATTTGTTTTTCTGACCGAGATATGGTGATCTTTTATATCTCAAAAATTCTGAGAATTTTATGCTTCTCATTCTCAAAGATAGATTCTGGGTTGGGCATATACCATTTGATAGTTTCGTTAGATTTAAATTTCTCGCCCAATTCCCAGTGGATTACTTTTCCACCTTGTCGTGTCTTGTCTGATAAACGTTTATACTAGTTTGCTAAATTCACGCATTCTTATTCTTTTACACCATCGTTAGCTAATGGTATTTCACTAAAGGTTTGAGTGACAACAAATCTACTCAAGTTTCCTGGACTTTTCTCAGTATTCTGACTGATCCTAATAATGCTGTAGTCTTGACGGTCTCCTCTTGTCCTCTTAATTCCCGTTACCAATCCCTTATGTATTTTTTCAAGAACACCATGACCTTCATGTTTCATAATTTTCTTTAGTTCTCTCGTGAGGTCTACGTATTTATCTCTCTTTTTGTTTCTTTTAATTTTACTCTGTGGTCTACATGTACGTCAAAGTCCTCTATTCGGCAGGTTCTTTTTTTCAATTTTTTTTTTTTTTTTTTTTTTTTTGTGGCGGAGACTACACTCAGCCTGGTAGTCTGGCAAAGATTTAGTGGTCTGTTTGCGTCTCAAAATCCTGGAGAAGTTTGTTCGTCTCATTCTCCACGAAGTATTCTGGCTTGTTCATATTACTATTTTTATTTTTATTATTACCGTGTTGGTGCCAGTTGTAAACAGATGTCTTCACAAAATTTGTGTGACAGCATCAAACATGTACACAAATATGTTCTGACCGTTTTTTTTCCCACAATAAGTATATTCATATCCTGCCAATGTCTATGCCCATCTCATCTTCGGTGACATTTACTATAATCCTCGAGAGAACAAACACTGTACAGATGATTTCCAAGATTTATTTCAACATGGCATTCGCTACAAAAACAACATTAAAAAGGAGAATGACTCTTAACTCTCCGCGACAAGCAGTCGTATCCACCATATACTAGAATTATTACTAGAAGTAATTGTATTCGGAAATCGGTTGGTGAACAGAGACCATTCAAACTTCATCATTACTGACACCGGTTATGATACTGAGAAGACTCCAGGATATATGAGGAGACTCGTATCTCTAGTGAAAGACAGCCAGATAAAATTGGTATGAAAAATTCACAAAGAACAAAATAATTATCCTACTTCCATTACTACCAGTACCACAAATAATAGTAATTATGAGACCAATTAAATTCTTTGGGATTTTGAGATACAAAGCGATCGCTGCATCCCAACTTGACGTCCGTGACTAGTTTTTTTAATTATCAAGAAAAAAGAATATACCATCTAACTGGTTTTGTTGTTCCTGTTGACCATAGAGTGAAAAGGCAGGGGGTGTCATCGCTGTGTAATGGTTAATGCGCTAGACTACCGAATCGTAGTAAACGAGTTCGAACTCTACTTGTGTTATCAAGATCACTTTCTAAAAAAAAAAAAAACCTCGGGAAAGGTATGAACCCCCTTATCCTCCCAGCTATAGGTTAAATTGTACCACTACAGTTTTAGAAGAATGGATTTGTCATTAAATGGCCCAAGAAAGTTTATATACCATTAAAAAATCAAACAAAAACAGAGGGAATATAAAAGAATGATTCACGCATTCATGGATCTTGCAAGGTAGCAGAAAAATATAGATTATCAGCCTGACGGGGAAGTTAGTTATAGTTGCCCTGTACGGAACAGTTGCAGAATTGGAGATTAGAGGAAGGATCGAAATCGATAATACGCAACAAAATATCTGGTGTGTTTTTTTATGCGAAGAAAGATATGAAATGTTTACTCACGTAACAAACGAATGCAACAAACTAGCTCGAAAGGAGTTTTAAAAAAATAGACATGACTTGGTGATAAAGTTGATCAATTAGGAAATAGGTCATAAATTGAAATTTGACCCTGCTATCAAATGGTATATACACAAATCAGAATTCGTCCTAAAGAATAGGATGGTTGAAATTCTCAGCAAATCTGGGATACAAAAGAATCATTTAATTTAAGCCTAAAGACCAGACCTCGAGCTAATAAATTAAAAAAAAAAAAAACTTGCTCGGGATTTTTCCGTTCTGGCCGACCATAGATGAATTTTTTTTTTAAAGTGAAAAGATAGAAAAATACTAGTACCTTGCCAGAGAACTGAGAAAATAGTGAAACATGAGAGTGACGTTGATACTAATCAAAGTTGATGCGCCTAGAATAATCTCCCAGTGTTTTTGAAAATGATTAGAACAAATGAAAATCCGAGGAAAATCGAGACCATACAAACTGTAGCATTGCTGCTTTCGGTTAGAATACTGAGAAGAGTCCTGGAGACATACGGAAACTTGCTGGAATTCAGTCTTTAGGGAAAGATCAGCTATGAACGTTGATCTTTAAAAAATTGCGAGGATTAAAATAATAATCGTTAAGACTATACTTCTCCATGGTGTATGCACAAACTACAATCCGTCTTAGTAAATGAGACATAAATTTTTGGGAGATTTTGTGATACAAACGGATCTCTTAATCTTAGAAGATAAGCAGTCTTCTAATTAACACAAAAAAAGAACGCATCGACTGGATTTTGCTATTCCAGCGAATCACAGAGTGAAAATCACAGAAAGCAGAAAAATACTTGCATCCTATCAGATACTATTTACCAACCCCTCCGCTCGGGCAGGATATGACACAAGGTCAATTTTTAAGCGGAGTTTAACAGGTTTGAATTCAGAGTTTTCCTTCTAGACTAGGCTGAAGAACCTAGTCTGTCCTACTATTTACCCATAGCTGGAGGGAGCATAATTGGATTCATACCTTCCCCAAGGGTATTAGTGCTATGTGAAATGCAATCAGTCTCGTCCAGGATTTGAACTCATGTCGCTGTGTCCATTTCCCACGACGATAACGACTACACCACAGGCACCTCCTTTAACTTTTAACTACCAGATAATTGTAAAAACTAAGATGGAAGATAAGGGTGACGGTGTTAGCAATTGTATTTGCTATACTTGGAGCAGTCCCAGAAAGAAGTGGAAATCAGAAGAAAGTCGAGACCATCCACACCACAGCATTGTTAAGATCGGCTAAAATACTTAGAAGTATCCAAGAGACCCGAAGAAACTTGCTGTCTCTTAGATCTTATTAGCTTATAATGGTGTGCCAAAGTAATAGTAATAACAACAATAATAGGAGGATGAGAAAAAAATTGGTTATCTAATCTCAACCAGACTTGATAAAAAAAAAAATTTAAAAAAAAGAGAATCTGCGAAATTGTTGACTTTGCCATTCCGTCTGACCTTAGAGTAATACTGAAAGAAAGCGAAAGGAAAGATCAATATTTAGACCTTGCTAGATGATTGAAAAAAACCGTAGAACATGGAATTGACAGTGATACCAATTGTCATAGGCGCACTCGATACGGTCACTAAAAGATTGGTACAGGGACTGGAGGACTATGAAATTAGAGGACGAATGGAGACCATCCAAACACCAGCATTGCTGAGATCAGCCAGAATACTCAAGAGTCCTGTCATTCAGTTTCCTGTAGAAAACCACTATCTAATACTGGAGTGAAAAAACTCTCAAATGAGCAAAATAATAATAATAATAAGGAAATTTATGTACTCCATCCAGAATACAGCATTATATTTTCGGCCACTGATTTAACACTTTGCTGAAAGAAGTTTCGTATGTTACACATGTTGATTCTAAAATTGTCCGTCTGATGTTGGGTTGAGATCGAGGCTTATCTTTCGTAAAATGTGACAAAGTCAGCGTGACGCGTAGCACCTAGTCATTAGGGTGATGTTTCAAACTGTCAGCGTGTACATGTATGATTAGTGACATTCGACAGAGCAATCGAAAAGCGATGGCTTTGAAGGAAAGACAATTCAAACCACTTATCTCTCACTTCCTCTGATCGGAAAGTGTGCCGTGAAACGATCGGCAAGCGACTGATATGCTCAGTGAAAGACAACAGTATTGATTAGGAAGACAAGTTACCGTCGCGACAATCGAACTTCATCCTAGTAATATAACCGAAGAAGAAGGTGATGATATTGGTGAAGATGGAGATAAGACAGCTTGCGGCCGCGACTATAGTCCTACTCAACCCACTCTGATCATAATTGTTGTGTTGACTATGAACTGTGCTCTTACAGTGATTCTGATTAGTATAGTGTATGTAAAAGGTTGACTGAAGAAATCGTATCTTAATAGCGATCATGACTGATGAAAATCGTTATAGCAAAGGTATATCGCTAGTGATCTTTGGATTTTAGCTTTGATGTAGGTGATCATATATTTACCAAGCGAGTGAATATGTGTTTTGAATAGATAGTGTAGTTAATAGTATATATATATATATTTATATATATATATATATATATAGTATTCTTGGTCCAGTAAAACCGGAGTTGGGAGTATGGTAATGTTTCCGATGATATGTTTTTAAGTTGGAATTTTCCTAAGAGAGCTCAACCATTCAGGAGCAAAATGAGTATTCTTGGTCCAGTACAACCGGAGTTGGGAGTTGTTAATTTTTTTTGTGTTTTTGGAAATTTCAAAAATGCGTAACAAGATTGAAATACATTTATAATCCTGTGACCGGTTTCGTTGTTTTTCTTAAAGAAAGTATATATATATATATCTTTAAGAAAAAGGAAAATTTAAATGTTCAGCTCTTGAATGATTTTCTTGTCCTGAGGGAATTACTCCAAACTTTTTAACCTGACCGAATATTACCAATATATATATATATATATATATATATATATATATATTCCATAGTGTTAGATCAGAGTCATTGGAGTTGTTATTGCTTATGATTTTAAATGCGATGTTATTTTTTCAATTTAAATTAAAACAATGTATTTCTCAGGAGACGTAATAATGATAAAATATACTTTTTCTAATACTTCTGAACAGATGTGTCGTCAGTATTATTCGCTTTACATTAGGGATTGGCTCGAGTAATACCAAAGACTCAAAAATGGTACTTGATCGCTCCTTGCTTAATACTCAGCATTATAAGGTACGGATCAAGGGTAAAGTTGACCAAACCAAGGAAAGGAGTAGCATCCTCCTTACATTTCGGTGTAGTCGCTATTGAAAACGAAGCATTCGGGTCACTCTCGACAACGGTCGCCAAATATGGAAATTTACTAAGCTTTTTGCTTAGATGTGGCGCAAGGCCATATGAAAGGGGTACCCAATGAGACTCGAACTCACTCGTGTAGGTTTGCTAGCCGAGCTTGCTAACCATTACACCACCAGAGGCGCCTACGGTCGCCAAATATGCTTTACTTATACTCATGTACGCTGCTATATTTAGAAGGTTTCGGTCGCTGTACTTTCCAGCCTTCTTCAGTTGTCTTTTTTAGTGCTCTGTAAACTACCTGGAATTCCGAACTAATCCTTTATTGGAATCGAGTGTTGGGCGAGTACCTGTGGTTTAATCCTTAACATACTGAACTGCGACATCATAATAAGCTAGTTCCAACTCCAGTAGCTTACTTTGGATCTAATTCCTAGTTCGAGAGGTTTGAACCCTTTTTTTCTCCCCGGCTATGAGTCAAATAGTATCAATACCGTCCTTCAAGAAGGATTAGATGTGGCATTTAATAACCCCTGAAGGTAGATTTAATATTAAACAATCTAACCGAAAATGATTCACTGGGGTAGACAGTTTTTATTCATCCACCCATACCTTGGGAGAATCCATTAAACGTTTGAGTTCGTCATCCCCGGAAGTTTGACAAGTACGACCAAAGGCAATTGAAGAGGTCTGTAGAATACAGCAGCAGAAACCTTTTAAGTACAGCAAACAAATGAGTATAGTAGTCTGAAATATATAGAAAAATATGGACATATTTATTATGTTAAACGTGATAAAAACGATAATGGAAAAGATAATTTAAATAATTTTCAAATTATGAAAAAGCCGATGACGTTTCCACAAACCGATTAAAAAAAGGAACCATGAAACTTCTCCACCCACCGGGGATCTGAAAATTGGTATTCTGAAAAGTTGCAAAACTTTCATGGAAAAAAACAAAACCAAGAACAGAAGAAAAAAAAAGTGAACTGAAACTCAAATTCAGTCTTTAAAGTTATTTTGGTTTGGTTTGGTTTGGTTTGGTTTTTATTGGGTTGGTTTAGTTTGGTTTGGTTTTATGGCACATAAACCATAGCAGGTTATTAATGCCAATTCTATTTTTATTCATATACACAAATAATTTAATTTAGTATAAGTATATTTTTTAGACACAGTTAAATGTCAAAACACTTTTTAATAAGAAAAATCAGTTTAGCACAAATACACATCATCAGTGTGAAAAACAGTTCAATTTGAAACAATTCATTTTAGTATATGTACACAGTTTCAATGTCGAAAACTGTCCCATCTCAAACAATTCAGTTTAGCATAAGTAAACAGTTTAGTTCTATTTGATTCGTTGATAGGACCATATCAGGTGCTACCACTCGTGGCCAGAGTTGACCTGGGAGTGATGGCCATGAAGGAGTACTCCGCATTCCCCAAAGCTCCTGCATTACAGGAACATCACCATCAGATTGTTTAATGTCATATGCAGGACACTCTTTGCAGGTGTCTTATCCCTCTGTAGAGAAGCAGTTGGTGTATTTTACAGCCTCAGCCAACTGGGAAAAGTTATGTACGCATAAATTTATAAATTACCAAAACGATGTAAAACTCTGCTTTCTAGGTAGGTGAATTTGTCTACTCGTTTAAGAGTGGTCCCATCTCCTGTGGTGATGTCACCTGTTTGATTAGAGCACATATATTCCATTTTGTGTGCATTGACATGGTGGCCAATGCCTGCAGCTGCTAGTTCCAAACTATAAAGTAGTGTTTCCGTTTGGTTGGGTGTATTTGCCAGTATCACTGTCATCGACGTAGTCGGCGTCGGTAATTGTTTTTGCAGGGTGCCTTCTGCTTCTTTTCTTTGTCAGCTCGAAGCCGTTTTCTCTGATTTTATCGATCGATGTTCTAAGCACGTAATCTAGACAGATAATAAAGAGGTGAGTACAACAAAGAAGATATATTAACTGCCAATCAGAAACTTCGGTCCAATTGATTAAAATGTTTTGCCATGAATTATTGAAATCAATGCGTGAAAAAATAAGGTTGTCATAAGAACATGAGGAAAGTATTATTTCTAACTTCTTAGTCGATGAATTCCATATTTTTCTCAATTCTGGTTAATTTCATTTTATTGTCATCCGCATGATTCGGGAAAATTTTCACGTTAATTTAAACAATAAATTTTGTTTTTTCAAGGAATATGTTGTAAAGCTAGAATTCTCATCTGTAAACTAAAAATGCATTATGTCTCCTCTGTTATTATATTATTTACTGCTAAAGGTAAACATGTATATTGATTGCTGAAATAATGATTGCCATATATTCTGATTCTTTAAACGACATTTAACGCCTTATCAGATATGGCTTGGGGAAAGTTGCTATATTTAATGTTTTATTTGAACTGCGTCTGGAAAACCTTCCATTATCATCACCTTGGCTAATGCAGATTCTCGATTGATCTCTGAATATCACTTTCTTTCAATTATCTTTCGTAGCTCTACACTGTAGATTATCTTCTCGAATGATTTTGAAATTTCTTATTGTTTCAGTTGAAAGTTCTTTTATTGAAACCATGTTTTGTTTCAGTTAGATATACATAACCATTTGTAAGAACATTT
Organism: Sepioteuthis lessoniana; assembly: GCA_963585895.1. Lineage (NCBI taxonomy): Eukaryota > Metazoa > Mollusca > Cephalopoda > Myopsida > Loliginidae > Sepioteuthis > Sepioteuthis lessoniana. Next base: position 43,314,702 of record OY757914.1, read on the forward strand.
TTATCAGTAGACCAATTTGCACATCAAAATTTTGGCTTAGATTTTTGCAAGAATTCAAATTATAAGATCATGCCATATACTATTATTTCATAGAATTTAATCTTTTTAGTTTTAGGAATATTTTATCAAGACAATAATCTGCTGCAAGGGAATACATAGGTTTGAGTCTTATCTGTCATAAGTTTCTTTACAGCTAAAAAAATCAAGGGAACATTTAATGTGTTGATTATTATTGCCTGGGAAAGCGCGTTTGAAAAGATTCAATTTCTGTGGCTTTGTTCGAAATGTTTGTACAAACTGTCTTAGTTTGTTTTTTGTCTTACCCAGAATGTTGAAATTAGTTTTGTTCGAATATCAGAATTAAACATTTTAACAGGAGAGTAATAAAATAATTAAGATAGACAACCTCTATGTATACAAATTCCAAAATTTTTGCCAGGTAGTATTATCTAATCATAGAAAATTGGAGACGAAGATGTGTATAGTTAAACTGATTATTTTGGATATATTTGATTTTCACAACGCCACATTAGCAATTAACAAACTGAATACTATTTCAAAGAACAGAAGGTAGCTTCTGTATTATTTTTTGCAGTATTGAAGATTGCCAAATGATTTCGATGGCGGAAAGAAATTACAGACACGTTGGTCACGATAAAGAAAAGAAAATTATCACGTTTATTTCAAGATCTTTTTCCGTCTAGAACCTGTCCCAAAAGAAAAACGTGGTATAGTTCTGCCCAATCAATAAAACAAAGAGGGGAGTATTTCTTTAATTAGCTATTCTTTCCATCACCACAACTGAAGGAGTCGGTTGCTCTTAAGCCTCGTCTGTTTGACTTTTCACTTTTCAAAGCCCGTATTCAACTATTTAAAATCCGTATCTCTTCAAGACAACATGTCTGCATCCTCCCATAAGGACGAACGGCCTTTCGATTTTTGAAATACCCAACCGCCGTCATCGAATATCGACTTTCCACCACCACTTAAGTAATGAGATGTGCATTAGTTCTCGCGTAATTTTGAAGTGGCACAAGTGATGGGAAATGATGGTGGTCATATCAACAATTCGGTTGATTAGAGTATTGATCTGCGTTAAACTAGACAGTTTGCAGCCTACACATCCGATCGTCACTTACCCTATTACTCAGGTGCTTCGGCTAATACGTATCTTAAATCTAAATTAACACCAAAACCTTGAAACCTGTCGACAAACAAATTCGTCATTGTCGACGATGCCGCTGTGAACTATCAATTGCACATCACGATATTCGGTCATTTTTTTTTTCACGTTGTTGCTGTACTAACACTTATATTTGCCCCGCCTCATTAACTGTCGTTTTTTCACGAGGTTTTAATTTAAATGTTTCTAACTCTGTCCTCCTTACAACGTCTTTATCACTTTTTCTCTTTCACATTCTGTTTTCTTTAAAAAAAAATCTTCATCTCTGTTTTCTTTTATTTTCCCTTCTTTTCGTGTTCATATACTTTTCTCATTCAATCACTTATACTTTCACGAGATTTTACATTTTTATCATTCTCTTTCACTTATGAAATCTTACTCTCCATCAATATTTAACTTTTTCCGTCCCACATCACTTAAGAGATCTTACATCGTTTCTTACATCCCATCTATTAATGACATCTTTCAACTCATTCCACCATTTCAAGCAACAATTACATGCATTTCTCACGATCTTTACGCTATATTTCAGTCGAGTAGCCTTTCTTCGATTCTAATGTGTCTTAGGAAAAATGCTTCATCCTTACACCTTCCATATTTGTTAGAGTACAAGGTTATCTCAAATACTATGCGATTCTCAAAATTTTTTATCCAAAAAGTAACATATATTTTCAACGGTCCATGACCCAAATTTTGTATCAAATCTAAAAATTGTGAAAAACCCTGAAGTGTTAAAATTTATAAAAATAATTTTTCCATATTTTGCAGTCGAATCCTGGTGAGTATGATACCATCTATTCCCCTTGTTCAACAGTTAAGTTTGGTAAAGTAATTTAGTTTAATGGCATATCAACCCTTCATGAGTGTTTAATGCTAAATCCTGCATATAGATATATTATGATTTCTAAGGGAAATGTTTGTTGCCAATATTATTTTTATATAAACAAGAGCTCATTTGCTTGTACAGTGTTAAATGATTTCAAGAATTGCTATTTGTTGTTTGCACACAGTTAAATGACTTTAACTATCCATCACTAATAATTTTATTTGATCAGTTTAATAGTTCTAATATTCTTTTTTTTTTTTTTTTTTTTGCACACAGGTAAATGGTTTCGTGCATTTCAATTTATCATTTTCAGGCAGTTAAATAGTTTTAGATATGGTTAATGATTAAATAGTTCTATTTGACACTTAGTAGGGACACTAACAGGTACTGCCCACCAAGGTCAGAGTGGACCTTGGAGTAATGGTAATGAAGGAGCACTCAACATTCGCTAAAGTACCAAGATTGGATCATTACCATCAGATGGTTTGGGGTCATTTCCAGAACACTCGTTGGAGACACGGGTGTTACCAGCTCTGAAGAGATTCAGTAGGCGTATTTTATAGCCCAATTGTAATATAATGGCCGAGGGATTTCGTTTTATGCCTTTGGATTTGGTTACGCTGAGAACCTTTCGGCTCAATGCAAGGGTTACTTAGGTGCAACATTAACGCAGGTGTTCACGCGCGTGCGGGGGCGGAGTGGACGTGTCACTCAGAGATGTCACAATAGCCCAGATGGGAAACGGGTCTAGCAAGTGCGAATGACGTCACGTTCCGGAAGCGCCAGGAGGATTTGAGGAATTTGAATGAAGTTAGTTGAGTTGAGACAAGACACCAGACGAGTAATAAAATGTTTCGTACCTGAACTAAGAAGTCGTTACGTGTTTTTCAAATTTCGAGATTCCTATGTTCTAAGCATATATGTTATGTACATCCCATGTACATTTCGCATATTCCTGTATATGGCTATGAAACACAATCAGTCTGACATAAGTAATTTAAGGAAAGAGTAGACATGAATGTTTTTAGTATTCTTTTGGTTTTTAAACGATTTATTGCTTGTAAGCCCTGTGTTTCTTTGTGGACAAGACTTGGTCATCGTCGTAAAATTTGGGACTGATATTTTTGGTTCTAAATCTGGAGAATCTCATGTCTGTCTTCTTGAACGACTTAGGTTAGTCGTTTAAAAAGATTGACTTTCGATTTTCCAGACTATGAATCAAGAGCTATGTAGTCTATGAAGATAGACTTTAGATTAAACAGGCTATGAACAAATAGCTATGTAGTTTATGAAGAATGACGTTAGGTTCTTCTCTCTTTGAACCAAAGGCTATGTAATTTATGAAGACAAACCTAGATTCTTCAGACTATGTACCACTGACTATGTAGTTTAAGAAAACAGACTTTAGATTCTTCCGCGTATGAGCCAAGAATTATATGTTTCTTTGGATTTTTTAGGCGATGAATCAAGGGCTATGTAGTTTAAGAAGACTAACTTTAGATACTTCAGTCAATGAATAAAAAAACTATGTAAATTAAGAAGACACATTCTAGATCCGTCAATGTACGGGCCAAAGACATTTTAGTTTAAGAATAGAGGCCACATATTTTTTCAGTCAATGAATCAAAGGCTATGTACTTTAAGAAGACATACTCGAGATTCTCTAGGCTTTGAACTATGAGCCATAGTTTAAGAAGACTACCTTTAGATTCTTCAGTCTATTAATCAAGGGCTATGTAGATTAATAAGACATACTTTAGATTATTTAGTCTATGAACATTGGGCAATGTGGTTTAGGAAGAAAGACTTTAGATTCTCCAGGCTATGAACCATGGGCTATGTCGTTTACGAAGAATGCGTTCCAGGCTATGAACCATGGGCTATGTCGTTTATGAAGAATGCGTTTACATTCTCCAGGCTATGAACCAAAAATATCCGTTCCAGATTTTACGATGATATCCTATTTTTATCCACGAAAGAATTCAGGACCGACACGCAAATAAGTAAGTTAAAAAAATATATTTATAACATTCATGTACACTGTACACATGCATAAATACTCACGAAAATCTCTTTTTTATAAATCATAGCTATCGTCAACAAAGATACAAAAAAACGTCCTTTTAATTCTGTACCATACCCATGATACGGATATGTGTGAAACATATGTAGGCTGTTCATAACATATATACATAGAAGATAGGAATCTCGAAACACGAAAGCACTTACGACTTCTTAGTTCAGGTACGAAACTATTTATTACCTTTGAGTTTAAAGGTTCTTCGACATAAGGAGAAAGATATACATCCTTTCTATTCTGGCTTTTCTATCTGCCCCCCCCCCATCTCGTGCGGCGCCCGTAGCGTGCAAATTCGTCTAGCTTCAGCGAGCAAGCGAAAGCCAACCGTCTTCTCCCGAGGCAGAACTCAACTCAACTAACTGACTTTTTCAAAAATCCCCAAATCCCCCGCGCGCTTCCGGTGCGTGACGTCATTTGCACTCCCTAGCCCCGTTTCCCATCTCGGGTTTCTATTGTGACATCTCTGAGTGACACGCCCGCTCTGCACGCGCATGCGTGAACAGCTGCTTTAATGTTGCACCTAAATAACCCATGCACTGAGCCGAAAGGTTCTCAGCCTAACTAAACCCAAAGACATAAAACGAAATCCCTCAGCCATTATATTACAATTCCCCCCACACACACACACACACTGTTTAGTTGTGTTCGTGTTCACTTGTTTTATTTTATAATTACTTTCCTTATCCATCTTTGTATCACATTATTTGGAAGAGCTTACTACTGCAAAATAAAGCTATAGTTTCTTAAAAGCTCACTACACTTAACTTACTAAATTTTACTCTCGAATCACATATCTATCATCGAAAATAATGATGGTTTGTTGATTGATTTCTTTATTTAATAACTTATCAAGCTTTGCTAATATAATGAGATATCTGGGTACCGTCATATCTAATGTATCATTACTGTAGTTTTTAAACAAACCTTATTTTTTAAATAATCGTGCTGATTTACTTGTTTGTTTGTTTGTCGTTCCATTGTCTGTCATTCACTAGGAAAGGAGGGAATGATATTCATATGAAGTGTGTTAATAAAGGATCGTTAGCGAGTTTACCAAAACCGATATTAACAATGAACGAAGCCTTTTCTTCAGAATCGTCCATTTGGCCCACTTATTCCATAGAGTTTCCATTTAGCCTACTTATTCCAGAGAGGTTTTTTTTATTGTTCGAAGCATCAGTGAAACTCTTCCTCTACCTTATCTTTTCAGTTTAGGAAACAAGAAACAATATCATGAAGCTAGATCTGGTGAATAAAGAATTTGCGAGACCAAGCTCCGTGCAATTTCATGGACTAGTTTGGTTTGGTTCCTGTGTTTAATGACATATCAAACATAGTGGGATATTTGATGCCAGAGTGGCTGTTCTAGAAGAAAATTAGTGTTAATAATTCACTCTTAGCTTGGTGGATGACAGAGTTTAATCCTGTCACTTGGGTATTTGTTCCAAAGTGAACGTAATAGCACAACTGGAGTTGGAACTGATTGACTACAGTGTCACAGTCCAGCGCGTTAACCATTGCGTCACGGTAACTTCCTCTATTTTGTTCTCTGTGTTTGGCTGATAAAATGGTTGCAGGCTAGCAGGAACGCAGCGAAGGGGTTGGTAAATGAAATCTGTTTTATCGGCATTTTCATCGCAGATTTTAAAAGAGATAAACATTGTAAAACCTATACAACACTCCTCCTCATGGTAGTAAGCACTTTAATGACAAAAATGGAAGTATTTGTTTCTTAATTCTAAATACATACAAACTCTGCTGAAAAGGTTCATAGGCGGAGCAAAATGCACTCATGTAATACGAGCAAATGAATTTTATTTTTCAACGTAGTCCGCATTGCATTCCACACACTTTTTTTCCATCAGTATCGATATATTTAGATCCTATTGGCTAAAAAGTCATTCACAGCAGATAAGACATAATAATATAAACTTTTTAATCCATGACCTTTTCACTCCACCCTCACACACACACACACACACACTAAAATGTGGCAATTCATCACTTTATCCATTACGCTATGGGGAAATCGCATATATATATATATATATATATATATATATAGAGAGAGAGAGAGAGAGAGAATAATTAATGAAGGCCTGAACTGCAACATTGTTATATATATATATATATATATATATATATATATATATATATATATATACGTGCACGAACGCTTATAAATAAAATATGATTATTGCCATTCCTTTTCCGGTTTAGATTTATGTGTCTTTGTTTAATGGCATATCAGTCTTTGTAGGTTATTCCAAAGCCATTATCCTAGAAGAACAGTGGTGGTACTATGTAACCCATAGCTGGAAGGATATGGGAGCTCATGTCTTTTCCAAGGGTATTTGTCCGAAAGTGAACATATTAGCGCGACTGGAGTTCGAACACGCTTACTACGATTTCGCAGTCCATCGCTTTAACCATTACACCACGAGGACACACTCAATTCCTTATCAGAAGATGCCTATCTCTCCATCCCTTCATACATGAAAAATAGCACAGAATATTTTCAAGAAATATCTTTACAAAGGTAGAACTGATGAAAATGATGGTTTATAGTTGTGCTACACATTTACCCAAGAAATATCAATAGCAGTGGAACACTGATAAGTATGGGCAAAATGATTGGTAATTACATTTGCCGCCTCTAATAAAATCACAGAGTCTAGCCCAACCTGAAATTAAAAAAAGAACTAGTTTATTTAGTTTACATGTTTAATGGCATATCAACCCTAGTTGGATACTTAATGGGAAAAAGCAGTTTATACATATCTATTAGATATATATATATAATTTGTAAACGAATAGTTTGCTGTAAACCACTTTTAAACAATCCAGGCTCATTTGTTTGCATACTATCATATGGTTTGAAGTTTTGCCATGAAACATTAATATTTTTTTTGCATTTAGTTAAATGGTTTCAAGTATGGCTAATAATTACGTTTTACTTCCACCTGTCAGGTATTTCAATATATATATATATATATATATATATATATATATATATATATATATACTATTTTTACGTTTAGCATGGAGTATCTATCTATATGCGCGTGTGAATGAGTGTGTGTGTGCATTTATCAGTTTTTCTATTATGGATGTGATGTTATATGTTTTTTCAATCCCCCTCCTCTCTCTCTCTCTGTATATATCTATATATTGGCCAAGAAAGATTCGCAATAATTTTATTGGTCTTCTTCGGTTATGCACATGCAAATATATTTGCATTTGTGAAGAAATGTATATTTGAATTCCATCTGACTAACTTGAATAAGCGAAATAAATTTATCAAGGAAATGGAATGGTATTTCTTAATTTCTTGTTTGTTAAACTCACTCACACACACACACACACACGCACGCACACACACATATATATATATATATCCTGTCTAGCCACACTGATGAGTTCTAATAGAACGAAACCGTCTGTCTGTGGATGACACTATATATATATATATATATATATATATATGCACTACCCCCGGAAAAGTTATGGAAGTACTACGCACGATTACTTGGGATTTTATTTAGCAGTAAATAAACTAATAATGCCTTGTACCTTATCTGTTATTAGTTCGCTTACGGCTAAAAAATACAAAAAGAAAAAAGAAACAAACAAGATGAAGATTCTCTTAGTTTGCTAAATTAATTATGTTTGCCAAGCGTAGTGAAATATGATTATTGCTGTTTCTTGTCAGAAGATGGACATCTCTCCACCGACATAAGCATAAAAGAAGCCATCGAAGTCTGTTAAGAGATATTTTAAGAAATGAATGGAAATAATAGAAACGATCGTATACGCTTGTCTACACACATAGTCACAAACACGCACACACACACACACACACACACACACACGCACTTGCATATATATATATATATATATATATATATATATATATATATAAAAAGGTGCACATAGATCCGCGATTTATCAATAACTGTGAAACAGTGAAAAATATAGGAAAAATGATTGGCACCAACATCGATCGCATCTGTTTTTATCAGAGAGTTTAACCATTTTGGAATATAGGTGAGTCACAATAAACCTCTAAATGGCAGCTTTCTATTGCTGTAAATCCATATTATGGATAGTCAACTTTGGCAGTTTTTATTTTTCGTCCAAGAGAGATGTCCGGCAACGTTTCTCATCGGAAAAGCCGGTCGAGTCACAGACCACCTGACAAGTTACCAGGCATAATTGGTTTACATTGTACTTGAAGTCATCGTCGTGCGATCTGACAAATAATCTATGTATACACAACTATGGAAAGCATTATTATTTTTCTTATCGACTGTTAAAAGCCTATTAAACATTTAAAATATACAAAATATATAAAATATAGTACTCCTATTAATGCATTTGCGATGTTTTACTCATTCTATAATTCTCTATCAGAAAAAATTAAAATCATTATCGATCTTGTTTGACTTCAGGCACTTACTGATTTTGGCGTTGTAAACAAATTCAGGAAAGTCATAATTGTCACCTAAAAACTGTAGGTGTTCGTAGGTAATAAAAAAACGGATTTGCTGGTGGCTGACAAGGATATTATCGCCCAAAGAAGCAGAATAATGCATTATATCAGAGTTCAATGCTGGTACTACTCAAATTACTAATCTGTACAGCATCTACTAAATTTTGATGCAACAGAACAGACATCTCAGTATCAGTTACGGGACCTTTCACGGAAAAATATTGCATAAAAATATACATCATCCACTAGATGATGTAGCGCCAGCAGTTTCCGACAGTTTCGGGAGTCTAGTTTGGTTTGGTTTGGTTTGGTTAGGTTTTAGGGCATATCAACAATTGTGGGTCATTTAATGCCAAATCCTCCTCATATATATATATATATATATATATATATATATATATATATATATTAAACATGCAAACATATAGTGTTGATAATATTTTTAAACAAGCTTGAGCTCATTATTTTCTTGCACACAGTTAAATGATTTCAAGTATTTCTATCTAATACAAATAATTCTATTTAATCTAAATCATTTGTTTGCACAGTTAAATGGTTTCAAGGGGGTGTCCTCATGGTGTAATGGTTAAAGTGATGGACGGTGGAATCGTAGTGAGCGGGTTCGTACTCCAGTCGTACGATTGGATTCACTTTCGGACAAATACCCTTGGGAAAGGTATGAACCCCCTTATCCTCCCTTCTATGCCAAAGCCATTCTCCTGGAAGAACAGTAGTGGTACTAAATAGCACCACTACTGTTTTTCTTTTCTTTAAAAATTGACCTTGTATCATATCCTGCCCGAGCGGAGGGGTTGGAAAATATGATAACGTGTGTTCACGAGTCAAATTAAGAGAAATTGTTTTTTAGTGTTTTTTCTGAAGTCAGCAAGTTCTTGAGAAACAAATCAGAGCCGTTATCTCAGTGCAAGCATTAACGTAAGTACATTCTATATCCCTTACTTAAATGTTTAGTGACATCACATGCAATTTTAGTGAATGTCAGTGTTTATATATAAATGAGGGCGTCGTATCTGCCTTTATTATTATTTTCCTCTTTCACCTCTTCCCGACCCGTTTTTGAACCTCAACCAGGTGATGAGGCCGAGGGAATTAACTTGCTGTTGGCTTTCACAGCAAAGGCAGACTTGAAGCCGAAAAGCCCGGCTTTGGCTGGGCCACCTCCGGGTGGGTGAGCTGCATCATTGTCACCTTCGTATAGCACTGGGCCTCGTTGTCCAGTTTAAGCTCTAATCAGGCATCCGTGCCTGGACCCATATTTGAGTCCATGTCCAGCTTGGCTCATCAGACTCATATTGCACTAAGTGAGCCGATAACCAGCAAAACCAAGCAAGCTTCGAGCCTCGGTTCGGATCAGACTTTTCTCTTCCCTATACCCAACTTTAAGCCAACTTTCGGGTCATTGATCTTGTATCACATCCAGTCCAGTGGGAGGCAGAGACAAATACAGCCCATTTTTTAACCTCTTGTTTCACTCAAAAATATGTGTGCATCACATATTGTTTCCTTTACATATTTTCTAGAGCAGCTCGAGTGCTTGCGACGAAATTTACCTCCTACCGGATCAAAAAAATTCAGTTTGCAGTATTCAGTGTTCACCGTTCGTTCCTCAGGTAAAAAAATCAGTTTTCATCGTTTGTTCCACAGTGCCCATAACTGAACGACCTGAAAAAGAGAAAGTATAAAGAAAAGCCTGAGAAAAAAAATCAATGGTGTCAGAAACCTAAGATTACACCCAAGATATCATATTAGATGATAACACAATCCACTTATCCCCTCTTCACCCATAGCTTACACAGAACAAGTCCCGTTACTTTTCTAACAGACCTTATATATATATATATATATATATATATATATATACATATATATTCACTGTCTCTAGAGTTTATTCTATGTTAAATGCATTTTTATCGTTATCTCGTCCATTATCTTTGAAATATGTTTGTTATAGTCACAGAATCATAACTTTAATGTATCAGCTGCGCAAGTCTCAAGACTCCGCAACTGATTTCGATTTCAAATGAGCTTTCTGGCTATATTCTTGCACTTGGAGTCTCAGAAGACCTTCCAATGCGCCATATTCTGCATTAATCTGCCAACTACCCAATTCGCACAGCAACAGCAAACTTCTTTTAATTATTAACTTTGCAGACGTCCGTAAAGAAAACCTGAAAAGTTGAATTTCCCGACTGACAGAAGCGGAAATATTAGTCTCGATTTAATGTACATTTTTTTCTTGTGTCTGGGATGTTGTTAGATCGACCGAATAATGTTACGAAAATGATTACCAGCATGGAAATAAAGAGATGAATAAATCATTACAGAATTTCAATGAGTCAAATGAAAGTGATGCCAAACAACATCCTGGTAATTGATATACAAGAGTGAGTCAAAAGTTTTGGTACGGGAGAAACAAATCAGCAACATTGCAATATTTTTGCAACGTCATGAAGACGACAGACCATATGAAACTGTGAGATGGGGCGCTCTTGGTGTAATGGTTATTGTCTTAGAAAATAGAAAGTATGATCTAAGTTCAAATCCTCGACGAGACTGTTTTACAGATAAGATAGCGCTAATAACTCCGGGAAAGATATGAATCTTAATATTTACCCAACAGCTATAGGTAAATAGTTGGGCAGAGTGGTATCTCTAACCTTATTATAGCAACCAGTTTAGAATAAGAAAAACTTTTTATACTCTTCCTAAAAAATACCTTATGTCGATTCCTGCTCGTATGGAAGGTCTGGTAAATTACTAAACTGTGATATTCCGAGGAAGCCCGACACTTTTCGCGTACTATTCGCTAAGTGTTCCTCAATAATTTTGATGACAGATTCGTTACCCTCATATTAGGCCTACGTCATCTTGCCTGATTGTCGACAGTTTTGCAAGCCGAATGAAACTTATTGAACAATCTGGTTACTTTATTGTGATCAACTGTCCCTTTCTCTTTTGGCAAAAGAAATATTTTTGTTGCGTTTGCGGCATTATGACCCTGTAAGAATATTAGTAAATGATAATTTTCCGTATTAGATAACATTGCGCTTTTATCTGAGCAGCTTTCAAATCAGACATAAAGTGAAGCAATGCATAACGTTTCACTAACTGCTACGATACTAACAACCACAAACGTACCAAAATGTTACGAAAACTATATTTTATCTATATCATTTTAAATAAATAATTTGTGGGTATACAACCCCCAACCAATGACACGTAGGCATACATCATTCAGCTCAAAACATTTGAATGCTGAAGTATAATCTTCATTTAATGAAAGGATATCTTTAACTACTTTTATTTCTTGTATTTTTTTTTTTGTGGGATTTCAAACATTTTTAAACTCTTAGTAATCAAACAATTTATTTCACTGAGATTTTTGTACTAACGTTGACCTAAAGTCAAAACTAGTGAAAAATGAGTAAAATTTACATCGTAAGTTATAACAATCAAATATTCCAGTTTTTCGCATCATTGTGACCATTATATATATATATATATATATATATATATATATATATATATATATATAATCCGAGGAGAAAATCCATTTGTAAGGAATATCCAATTTGAGTGCTCAATGTCAATACCTATCGACGTATGTTTAATTTGGGATTAAAAATACATCGAAACTCAGTGTGCACAGCCAATCTCTCTCTCTCTCTCTCTCTCTATATATATATATATATATATATATATGTGTGTGTGTGTGTGTGTGTGTGTGTGTGTGTGTGTGTGTGTAGAAAGAACGAGAGAATCAGTATATGTGTATATGTGTGTTTATGTGATTTTTATCGAGTGTTTCTTTATTTGACATACTGTTTCGTTCATCTACCAACTTAATCAGATAAAGATTAATTTCAAATCTTTCAAAAGAATGTTGAGAAAATTAAATTGCCTATTTGCTTGTCATGGCAACTTATCTAGGAATGCAAATAATAAGGGATCTTTCAAAGCGTAAGAATAAAAACGTTCAAAATTGGGTTTATGACAATTATCTTATTTATGAAATTAGAAAATTTAAAAGATATCATGGGTATACGTGAAGTGTTATTATAAGTTAATTAATTAATTAGCAAATAAGGGAAACGCAATATTAAATAAATAGATACGACATTATTGGTTTCCAGGTCTTATTTCTTCCATTCTTTATCAAATAAATTTAACCATATATATATATATATATAGGATAGAATAGTGTTGTCATAAAGCGAATGATATGTGGCAACAGTCAGTTTCTCGCTGATACGTTACTCGAACCCATGAACGCATGGCCAAGAAACTGACACTGGCAAATCACTGTTTCCTAGGTGTTTGCGCTATCCTAGGTATAGTGTTCACTAATGGCCCGGGGTACCAGGGTTCAATCCCTGGTTGAGTCATACCAAAGACTCAAAACTGGTACTTGATGCCTCCTTTCTTAATACTTAGCATTATCACGCACGGATCAAGGGTAAAGTGGAGAAATCCAGAAAAAGGAGAAGCGCCCCCTACACCTTGGTGTAGTAGCTACCAAAAAGGAAGCCTTCTGGTCACCCTCGACTACGGTCACTAACTTACTTTACTTAGGTTAATGCATATGCTCTATCAATGATATTGGGCGCGTTTTATTATATGTATTTTATCATTTATAGCAAAATACATTATCTATCTATCTATCTATCTAAAAACGTTTGTTCGGTTTATTTTTTAAATCAAAATATTTTTTTTTACAATATTCTACATTAACTTTATTGAGCAAGATGGGTAGAGAATATTTCTAAACCTTTATCCCAAATTTCACTTACCTGAAGTGGTGGTATTTGGAATAGATCAGGTAGAAAATTATTTATATTGAGCAGGAATGATTGAGACCTATTTGATTTGTGCAAACGAACCAATTATATTATTGAATTGGAATATCTTCTTGAAACTATATAACTATATAGAAGTCTTCGTGGTGTAACACTTACCGTCGAAGGAAGTAGATTTGACTACTCGAGTTCAAACCCTGGATCAGGCTGTTTCCTTTTCACATAGCGCTAATTCCCCCTGAGAAAGGCACGGATCAATCTAATCTTCCACAAGCTATGGGTGAATTGTAGGACAGATTGAAATCTTTAAACTTGATATGCTCTGTAGTCTCGGAAAAGGAAAAATTGAGACCAAACCAGTTCAGGAGAAGGAGGGTCTAAGTCAGGTTATTACTCGCTACATAAGTAACGTACAGACAAGCAAACCAATTAAAGGAATAATTATAATTCAGATAAATGATAAGAATTCGATAGGAATAATTGACGGCATAGAGTTGTATGCATTTGATTTGTATTAAGAATAGAAAGTAGAAGCTATAATTGTTGACAAATAATCATCAATACTTGCTTAAAACTGTATAAATGTACTATCAAAATAGACTGATTCAATTTTAAATAAAATAAGGGTTGACATCAGGTAAAACCAACCAAGCAATCAATCAACCAATCAGCAATTCTAAATTCCAACACTGATTTTCTTTTCTTATCAAAGATTTGGTTTAGGGATATTTGTCGGTCTTTTAAGTAAGGTTTTTTTTAATCGAATTCCGTAAAATCAGGAATATTAATCTTCAGGCGTAATATTCAGTCAGCCAAATAGAATACATCAACTGCTCCCCTGTACTGGTGTAAACCCACTCCCAGCCTCTCCAATGAAATGTCCTTGATATGACACAAAACAAACTGATAGTTAGGCTCCTGTTCTAGAGCTTTGGGAAATGTGGAGTACAATTCTATTGTCATTACTCTTAGGTCTACACAGACTCGGATTAATTGAACCTTTAAGAGTCCCATTTATGGGTCCAAAAGAACTGTTTAATGGTTTACAATACTTGAAACCATTTTACAAAAATTTAAAATAGAATGATTAAAGTTAAATAGCAATACTTGAAACCATTTAACTATAAGCAAAAATAAATAGGATTATTAGTGTTTGATAGCAGAACGTGAAACCATTTAACAATACCCAAAAAAGATTAGTATTAAATAGAATTATTTGTGTTTGGTAGCAGTACTTGAAACCATTTAACTTTACGCAAAAAAAGGTTGGTATTAAATATAATTATTAGTGTTTGATAGCAGAACGTGAAACCATTTAACTATACGCCAAAAAAAAAAAAAGTTTGGTATTAAAAAGAATTATTTGTGTTTGATAGCAGTACTATAAGCACAAAAAATGATTGATATTAAATAAAAATATTTGTCTGGTAGCAGTAGTGTAAACCATTTAACTATACGCAAAAAATGGTTGATATCAAATAGAATTATTAGCGTTAGATTACTGTACTTGAACCCATTTAAATATAAGTAAAAATTTTTGATATTGAATAGAATTATTAGTGTTAAATAGCAGTACTTGAAACCATTTAACTATGTTCAAAAGTATGGTAGATATTTGATATAATCATTAGTGTTAAATAGCAGTACTGGAAACCATTTAAATATAACTAAAAAATGATAGATATTAAAAAGAATTCTTAGTGTTACAATGCCGTACTTTAAACTATTTAACTATATGAAAATATGGTTGATATTAAATAAAGTCATTAGTGTTATGTATCTCTACTTGAAACCATGTAAATAATTGCAAAAAGAATGTTTGATATTAAATAGAATTCTCAGTGTTACATAGCAGAACTTGAAAATATTTAACTATATGCAAAAAAAATACTTTATATTCAATCGAATGATAAGTGTTACATTGCAGAATTTGAAACCATTTACCTATATGCAAAAAAAAAAAAAAAAAAAATGGATTGATATTAAATTGAATTATTATTGTTAATTTGCTGTACTTGAAACCATTTAATTATATGCAAATAATGATCGATATCAAACATAATTATTAGTGTTAAATTGGTTTACTTGAAACAATCTAACTATATACAAAACATATTTGGTATTAAACAGAATTATTAGTGTTAAATAGCAATACTTGAAACCATGTAACAATATACAAAAGTATGGTTGATATTAGATAGAATTATTCGTGTTAAATAGCAGTACTAGATATAATTTAATTATGTATGAACAAATGAGCTCTAGATCGTTTAAAATGATCTTACCAACAAACTATTCTCTTAAAAATCATTATATATGAACAAGGTTCGGCATTAATTAACCCACTAGGTTTAATTTGCCATAAAGCAAAACCAAAGTAAATCAAGTATCATTCAATAAATACGGCAGATCTGAACACACTTCCAATCAAAGCTGTATCAATTTTCTTTTGTCGCCAAAGAACAATAATTTTTTTCTAGTTGGCTGGGGCTGTAGAATAGTGAAGTATAAGACACTTTCCTAACGAGTGTCCTGGATATGACACTAAACAATCTGATGGTGAGGTTCCAGTAATGCTGGAGCTTTGGGGAATGTGGAATATTCCTTCATTGGCATCACTCCCTGGACCACTCTGGCCCGGAATGGTAGGACCTAATAGGATCCTATCTATCATTCAAATAAAACTAAACTGCGTGCTTATACTTAACCGAATTACGTGAAATGGAGCTGTTTGTGTATGCTAAACAAAATTGTTTGAAGTAGTGCTGTTTTTGACATTGAAACTGTACTTATGCTAAACTGAATTGTTAGAAATAGAACTGCTTTGTCAAAAAAAAAAACAGATCTGTATTTGTATTTGAATTGTTTGAATAGGAACTTATTGACTAAACCGAATTGCTTGAAATAGACATGGTTTTGTCAATTAAACTGTGTACTTATACTGAAATGAATAGTTCGAAATAGAACTGTTTATTTGTATAAAAATAGATTTGGCATTAAATAACCTACAAAGGTTGATATGCCATAAACTCAAGCAAATCAAACTGAAATAATTTAATACAGTCTTTTCTTTAATGGTATTCGGGATGTATTTTGTAAATCGCTCACCTTAAGTGTTTTAATTGTGAACAGTACTTGTTTGAATTCATTGATTGGTTCTCTAGAAAAGCATATGGGTATTGTCTTCCTCAACCACCAATATATACCCATCATTGTAATTTTCGGCTCCTTTCCAATTAAAAAAAAACTTCCATTCGTTATAAAGTATGTTTTTATTTACTCAACCCCTACGCTACGAGCAGTTTGTGGCACAATTCGTTGCTATTCAGCCCACACTGACATGTCTATGTGTTCGTGTCTATGAAATGAGAATTACATAAGAACCCTACATGTTTTGAAGAAATCAAGCCAGTAATGCTTCATAGAACATCAGCTGTACGGCCACTTACCAACCATCTCACAAACCATCCAAGTAGTAATTTACAAAGTGCTTGGCTCAAATGTGTCACAAGTCCCAATGAATGGGGTACCTGATGAGAATCAAACTCATTCGTGAAGATTTGCTAGTCTAGCTAGCTAACCATTTCACCACTAGCGGTGCCCCAACTATTACACGATCCGAGGTGCCACCAAAATATGGAATGCTTCACAAATCTGCGTGTTATCCTTGCACAAGGGCTACGCCAAACTTCTCTGCATCGTTCCAATTTTAGTATATGTACTGCCGAAGTGAGTACACAAAATATTCAAGTAAGACTATCAAGATATGTCATATTTACCAACCCCTCCGCTCGGGCAGGATATGACACAAGGTCAGTTTTAAAGCGGAGTTTAATAGGTTTGAATTCAGAGTTTTCCTTCTCCTAGATTAGTTGCCTCACCAAGGCTGAAGAACCTAGTCTGTCCTACTATTTACCCATAGCTGGAGGGAGAATAATAGGATACCTTTCCCATGGGTATTAGTGCTCAATATATGCGTAGCGTCGACGGAGAAGGAAAGACGAACTCATCAGCTAAATGTTAGAATTATTTTATTGAATAAAACATTTTGTGGCTTGTTTTCTTTACCAATTGTCGCCCTGTTAATTTACTCCTATTTTGTTGGTTGTGTACGTGCATGTTTTTTTTTTAATGTGCTACAGAAAATATTTCTAAAGAAAATCATTGGGAGAAAATAAATATTGCTGTTGAGGTTTAGCTCTTCCTTTCAGAAAGCATAACACTATCTTAATATAACTAATAAAAACGAAGCAAACATATCGGTGATCTTTTAGGCTTTATTCCGCATTTATCTAAACAGAGCTCGTTGGCTTAGCATTTAATAAATACCGATGAGCCATCTTTTAATGTTTTTTTATAAGAAATTCGATAAAAGAA
Organism: Sepioteuthis lessoniana; assembly: GCA_963585895.1. NCBI lineage: Eukaryota > Metazoa > Mollusca > Cephalopoda > Myopsida > Loliginidae > Sepioteuthis > Sepioteuthis lessoniana. The sequence continues at coordinate 43,332,477 of OY757914.1, forward strand.
AAAATTAGGAATTGTCTATTCCGTTTTCCAGCTGTTTATATGATATTTATTATTTATAAAAAAGAACCAAAAACATGTGGATATATTTGTCTTTTATATATATATATATATATATATATATATATATATATATATACGAGCATATTTTTTTATTTGAGAAATGGCGTCATTAAAATTCCTGTGATGAGGAAAAAATGGTCGGTGAGAATATATTAAAAGAAAGATTTATGCAAATTGCCAGCAAGTGTAGGAGAAGAATGATGAGAAATAGATATATTATTAAAATAACAACAGTGTGAGCACGGGTAGAAGAAAAATTGAGAAATATCGGAAGATGTTTCGTTGGTTTAACGGCGTGTTAACACTTGTTCGGTTATTTGATACTGATCAGATCTTTTTTGCAAGCGATTACATAGATTCGGTATTAGATTCGAATTCTTTTTTTTTTAATAGCATATCGACCTTCGTGGGTGATTTTATGTCAAAACCCTCCTTTTAGAAGAACAGTGGTGGTATTATTTGACTGATGGCTCAAAGGAAAAGAGATTTCAAACCTTTCCCATGAGATTTAGTAAAAAAAAAAAAAAAAGAGTAAACGTAATAGCAGGACTGGGAATCGAACCTGCTTACCACCATATCACAGTCCAGCAGGATTTACACAACACCATGGGAACTCTTTCTTATATGCATTCAAGTAACTACTCAGTTTAATAATAATTCTTATAGATTCAAGTAATTTCTCAAAGCAAATTATTTACACACAGTTTATGTGTTTAATGGCATATCAAACCTTTATGGGCTATTTAAAGCCTAAATTTGATTGCTTTGTTTGTATTCATTGCTATGTGTTAGATGTCTCATTTTGTCCATTCTTGATTGCACCCTTTCTTTTATCTGTCTATAATCATTTATTTGAGGAGGTGCCCGTGGTGTAACGATTATCGTCGTAGGAAATGGACACGGTGACACGAGTTCAAATCCTGGACGAGACTGATTGCATTTCACACAGCACTAATACCCTTGAGAAAGGTATTAATCCAATTATTCTCCATACTGCTGTAGGTAAATAGTAGGATAAACTGGGTTCTTCAGCCTCAGTGAGGGAACTAGTCTAGGAGAAGGAAAACTCTGAATTCAAACCTGTTAAAATCCTCTTAAAAATTGACATTGTGTCAAATCCTGCCCAAGCGGAGATGTTGGTAAATATGAATAATCATTTGTTTAAACACAGTAATGTGATATCAAGTATTCCTATCTAATAGACAAAATTTGCCCGCAGTCGTATAGTTTCAAGTATTAGTATTTGAAAATATTAGAATCATTCGTATAAGATAGAAATTCTTGAAAGCATACTGCTGTTTGTTTTGATTTGATTTGATTTCTTTATGGTGCATTAACATTTGTGTATTATGGCCCGATTTTTTTCTTGTAGAATCACAGTAGTGATATCATTTAACCCATAGCTGGTAGGAGAATAACAGTATTCAAACCTTTTCTCATGAGTATTAGTCCGAAATCGAATGTAATAGCGTAAATAGAGTTCGAACTCGCTTATTACTATGTCAGAATCCACCACGTAAGCCACTACACCACTAGTTATCACTAGCCATCACTAGTTACTACACTAAAGGGAACTCCTCCCCATTCAATTGTCTACATTCAAGTTTTAGATATGATTAGTATTATTTGTATAAAATAGGAATAGTTGATATCATATAAAAGTAAGTAAAGTTGGCGATCATAGTCGAGGGCGACCCGAAGACTCCCTTTTCAATAGCTTCAACACCGGGGTCTAAGGGAGAGTGCTACTCCATTCCTTGGATTGCTCCACTTTACCTTTAATCCGTACATTATAATGCTGAGGGTTAAGCAAGGCAGCAGCAAGTACCATTTTTAAGTCTTTTGTATGACGACATGGGATTGAACCCCGGTCTCCCGGACCATTGGTGACAACTAAAAATAAAGTTGGCGACCTTAGTCAATGGTGACACGAAGGCTACCTTTTCAATAGCTACTACACCGAGGTGTAAGGGAGGGTGCTACCCCATTCCCAGGATTGCTCCACTTTGCCCTTGATCCTGACCATATAATGCTGAGTATTAAACAAAGTGGCATCAAATACCCATTTTAATTTTTTGGTATGACTCTACCTGGGATTGAACCCCGGTCTCCCAGATCCCTGGCGACCACTCAACTCTAGGATAATTGATATCATAAAAACGTGTGCAAACAAATGAAACAGACGTATGAGAGCATTTTGTGAATACTGCCCCTTTTCGGGTGAGGGTTGAATAGATTAATTTATAAGTTTTGAAGACAAAATATGATAGATTTTGTGAGATAGGATTTTCCTCGCTCTGTTTCTTTGTTATATGAAATGAAATTTGATAATGATCCCTTGTTTGAACTGAAATAAAAATTGGGTTGACTAGATAAATGTCATGTAACTTATTTATTTCCTTCACGATTTGTGTGATAATTTGAATCGTGATCATAGTCCCTTATATTATGTAAAATATTTTAAGAACATGCAATTATCTCACCAAGTAAAACCCCTTCCTCAGTGGTGTAGGGGGCCACAAGGTGTTCATTGCCAGTGATAATTCCTATGTGTGGAAAACAGTATTTTGTAGCTGAAAATCTGCTCTGTTTGAACATGTGAGTGTTCCCCCTGCCCCGGTTGTGCTTTCCTTAGCAAATAACTAAGAAGCATTAGTTACAGAGCACCTTGGCATGCATAAATACTTACTTAAAATCATGAAGTAAAAGAAAAACGAAGATTTCTGCGTTTTCAGAGAGATGGGAAGTGGGAAGTTGAAATAAAGCCGAATAGAAGCAAATAATAATAATAATAATAATAGCAACAATAATAATAATGATGATGATAATGATGATAACAATAACAACAATAAAAAGTAAGTCAAAGACATATTTTCTCATCGCATGTTATTATAAGCAAAGGGATATATTTTAATTAAAATTTCATGTCTTTTTTTAATGTCTTCCACGTCTATGCACAGTAGAGCAGAAATTGTATTCCCACACGACGATAAATCTAATTTCGATTCTATTATTCACAGAAATATTAATTCCTATATGGGAATTGATGTTTGTTGTTTTTTTATTGTTCTTTTTTTTTGTTTTCTTCTTGATATTGATATTCTTTAAATTCCTCGTCTTCTTACTTCTTAAAGGCCGCCTTTATCAGCCATAAAGCTTGGTGCTGAATCACATCCTATTCAGCGAAGTTACATGATTGAAAATAGACAAATAAGTTTAAATGCTATTTAATTACTGCTTATTACTTATTTGCTTTTATCATTAGGAGGCAGATTGGATTGAAAGTTTCTTTATTCGCCAGTTACCGCTTTTGCAAATCACGCTGCAGTGTACCCTTTTATATGCTACTCTAGAATAACATACAAAAAACCGAAAGGTTTTAATATAGATTCGCATAAAATATTTTTATGGCGTTTGATATCGAGTCACATCCTATTTATTGATTTGATAATCAATTACAAGCAAATGAATTAGGGAGAGTACTCTGTAAGCAGTATTTAATAATTATTTCCCTTTAGAAAGTATAGTGATCAGAGACTTGTCTAGAGCATTTTCTTCGACAAAAAACACTACGACTCCGGCACCTCACCACAAAAATTGCACACACACACACACACGCACACACACACACACACTGTATTCCTCTCTTTCACATGCCTTCTCTCAGTCACTTTCTCTCACGAATTCTGTCTGTCACATAGACCTTCCCTCACACACACGTTACATATCTCTCTCACGTATTCACACGCTCTCTATCTCTCTCACGCACACACACACTATCTATCTATCGATCTATCTATCACATTCAGACTTACACTCTCTTTCTCCTTATCTCAAATACACATATATACTCTATCTTTCTTGTTTGATTGTTGGGGAGATGTTCTACAGGTGTCGGTCGTCTACAACATGTCAGCAAATATTTATAGTCTTTCTCATCAGTAGAAGCAGTAGATTAGCCAATGAAAGTCGACTAAAGTAGAAGCAGTAGATTCGCCAATCAAACGCGACTAAGTCACATATAAACAATGGCAAATTAACAGAGTCCAGACTTAAAGCCTCCTGAGCTGGGACACGCCTCGGTCGACCGTGTTGGTCGGTATATGAATCTGGTCGGGTGTGTTCTGTCTCGGCTGGCAGTCAGTCGAGGTGCGCTTTGACCGGCATCATCGAGCCTCAGGGGGTCATCCCCAGGCTCTATCTCCTTGGAGGGGATAGGTTTATCGACTGGCGCCTGAGGGGCCTATTTTTAGGGGAATGCCGACGGGGCCGGAGGCATTTTTGGAGCTGTCGGGCGTGTCTGACCTACGACCCTGCACCTGGACCCACCTAAAAAAGGCCTTGTGCGACACTCTTCCGGTTGGTGGGACGGACGACAAATACCGACTTAATGCAGCCTTGTTACTTAGGTGTTTCTCATATCTCTCAACCAGAAAAAAGATGGCTACCCAAATTCCAATATTTCTCGATTACTCTCTCACACATGTTGTCTCTTTCTCTCTCTCTTTCTCCTTATCTATCTCATTCTCTTTTAAATTCTCTCTCTATCTCTCTATCTCTCTGTCATTCACAAACATTATTATATTATTCCCATGTACTGATGCGGACCAAGTTTGATTCAGATAAAGCCTTTGTGTTAAAAGGCTTGAGTACTCTTTCATTCTCATTAGTTCCAGGTCAACTCTGACCTAGCGTGGTTGTATATTTTAAGGTCCCATCAATGGGTCAAATACATCTATTCATAAAAATGATTTATATTTGATTGGACAGGATGAAAAATCAAAATAACTAAGAAGCAGCTACACAAAAACATAAATATGAACGTACAATGAAAGAGATTTTCCAGAATCGCAAGACACAAAATAACCCTAGACAGATTGAAATGCCATTTAAATCGATTAATCCATCAATCGTGATTTGTATTTCCGAATGCATTTTTTACCTGAGAATTAAGATTAGCTAGATGAGCTTAACATCGATGAATTTCTTATTGCGTAACACAAGGACTCCAAGTTTTTTAACTCTTGTAAAATCCAAGCAATTTTATCCAAAACATTTAATATGACTTAATTGTTAGTAATTTTTGTGTCACTAACTCTCAAAAATTACTTTAAAAAATACTTGATAGAAAGATTCCTCAAATTTTCTGCTTGTCTTGGACTCTAAAATATAATGCTTGTAGCACTGTAGTGTTTGCAGAGTTTAAAAGAAAATGCTTAAACCTTAAAGTAAATTATTTAAAAATTATATATATCATAATTAATGTAAATATAATTATATATATATATATATATATATATATATATATATATATATATATATATATATACAAATTTCATTAAACCTAAAGACATTTTATGTCTACATATTTTATTCTGGATCCGTTCGAATTCCCGCATTACTTTTATCGTATTCGGGGGGAATTGATTAATGTATTGCCCATAGTTGTATGTATCCCTAGTACTTTCTGTCTGATTTGGGCTATCATGTGGGGAGGATCATGTGGGAAGGATTACAAAAGTGATGTAACTTTTGTTTTAGCATATTGCCACTATGTAAGACCGCCTTTACCGTTGAAGATTATGGCGTTTGCTTTTAAATGGGTTTCTATAATTAGTGTCAGTAGCTAAAGACATTTAAGTACATTAGCACTGGTTTGAAAATTAATTCTATTAAGTGTCGGTTGCATGTTTCTAATATGTAGTGCTTCGAGAATCTGTAGTTTTTGTTTATTATTTTGATGTTCTAATATTGTTGTGTTGTCAGTGAGAATTTTCCGTAATTGTATTGTTGGTCAAATTTGTATAAACGAAGAAATGCGGACAATATATATATATATATATATATATATATATATATATATATATTCCATAGCCTACAATATGCAGGAAAACATTTTGCTGTTAACTGTAAAAGATTGTATTAAAAAGCGTGTCTGTGTGTACATGCATTATTGCGTATACCTGTGTATGTTTGCCAATGAAATTGGCACACACAATTTTAAACGATGGCAAAATGAAAATATTCTATTCTAACTTAGTCTGAGACCGAGACCGATCAGGTAAAAAAGGAAATGTTTGTTAAGTTTTCTCATCTGTGACGTAGTGGTAATAGTCCCTTCTTTTTTGACTGAGGATCGTCTTATTTTATTGCAGTCATTTTATTTAAGATAATGCAAAATGGTTTATAGCAATTTAGTATAATCCTCAGCATCTCCTCGAAAGCAAGACGCCACAGCCCTTCGTTGTTCAATGACTTTTCTTAACTATTTTATAGATTAATCTCCCTCTTTCAAGGCGTGAATATAGGTGGGTTTTTTTTTGTTTATTTATTGCAGAAGTAAATTTCTGCTGAGATCAAAACATAAACCTTTCAATTATATTTTTACCCCCACCTAAAGACTTACTCAATATCACGTCTTCCACGATTTTAAGATATAGCTATAAAGCACATGGCCTTTGACTTTGACATTGAATTCGTGAAAGGAAACACGCTTCCAAATGTTGATGCTCTATCGATGTAAAATGATTAGGGACGCTTGGTTTAAAAATAGAAACCTATCAGCAACGAATCGACCACTAGTTTTGATTGACGGAATGAACTAAAAATTAACGTCTCTAGAGCAGTGGGATTGGAATAGAAAATAGGAAAAAGTTAGTTTGGTAGCCGGAGGTGACGGGGTAAAGAGAGTTAGTTGAAGACAGCCGAAAGTTCAAACCCCCATTTTAGGGTGAGCTACGAAAAGTGGTCTCACACAAGATGCTCAGCTGTGACGACGAAACCAGCGAACAAAAGTGTTGGAGCTGAAACACAGAGCTGGAAAGATAGTTCAAGGCTTGTATCAACCCTCTCTTTCTCTCCTCATGTCATGTTGTTCTCTTTGTGCAGCTAACACGGTCGACTCAGTTTTCACCTACTCGACAACTACTTAAAATGCGTACTAGCAAATAAACTTTTGTGTTAGTGAACCAAGACAGGTTTTTTTTGTGTTTGTCCCTTTTTCCCGCTGCGTGTTTTGCAACAGGGTCCGACTAGCTCTTAGGACGTACACTACAAGCATAACCCTGTTTGTCCTGTGGTGGTACAAATGGCTATGGATTGTCGTGGTGGAAAAATGTCAATTAGGACCGCACCAGAATAGACTTCCATTTGAACACTAGAGCATTGCAAACGCCTATTTAGTGCAGTAACAGTTCAACCTTCTATATTAGACACGTAGGTGTATTTCAAGTGCAAATTAAAAATTGCCCAGTTGGCTGCAGCTGTAGAATAAACCGACTGCTTCTCTGCAAAGAGTGTCCTAGATATAACACCAAACAACCTAATGGTGATATTCCAGTAATGCTGGAGCTTTGGGAAATAGGGAGTACTCCTTCATTGCCATCACTCCCAGGTTCACTCTGGCTCGAAGCAGTAGCACCTAATAGGGTCGTATCTATAGGTCAAATAGAACTAATTTGTATACTTATGATAAACTATTTTGCGGGAAATAGAACTGTTTTTACATTCAAACTGTGTACTTATGCTAAAATGAATTGTTTGAAATGGACGTATTTTTTAAATTGAAACTGTACTCACACCAAACTGAATTGTATGAATTAGAACTGTTTTTGACTAAACTGAATACCTTGAAATACAAATGTCTTGACAATTAAACTGTGTACTTATACTAAACTAAATTCTTTGAAATAGAACTGTTTAATTGTATAAAAATTGATTTGGCATTAGATAACCTACAAAGTTTGAAATGCTATAAACCCAAACAAAAAACAAAAAAAAAATCTTTAAAAATGGAGAACCTGTAACATAGTGGCCAACGGACTGGATTGTGATTTAAGAGTAAAGGAGTTTGAACTCAAGTCACGCTGTGACGTTCACTTTGGACTAATACCCTAGGGAAAAGTATGAACTTTATTATCCCCACAACTATGGGTTCAATATTACATATACTGTCTTTTGCCCAGTTGGCTGGGGCTGTAGGAAACACCGACTGCATATTCGTGAAGAGGTAAGAATTCCCTAACGAGTGTCCAAGATATGACACTAAATTCTCTGATAGTGGGAATCCAATCCTGGACCTTTAGGCAACGAGGTTTACCACTTCATAAACCATTATTTCCATATCAACTCTGACCCTGATAGGTAGCACCTATCATAGTGCCCATCTGTGTTTCAAATCGAACTTTCGCCAATAGCTCGAGAGACCGTGGCTCAATCCTTCGTCGAGTCATACCAAAGACTCAAAAATAGTACTTGATACCTCCTTAACACTCAGAATTATAAAATACGTTTCAAGAGTAAAGTGGAGCAATTCAGGGAATGGGACTAGATTCTTCCCCTCCACCTCGGTGTAGTAGCTATTGAAAAGGGAACCTTTGGGTCACCATCGAAAATAGACGCCAATTTTACTTTTACTATTTTTTAAACTATTTAGCTGGATGAAAATAAATGATTTAATGTTAAATTGAACTATTACTATTACCTGGAAATATTGAAAGTGTATAAATAGAATTATTAAGGCGAACAATACTTGAAACCATTTAACTGTGCACAGACAAATGAGCTCTGGGTCGTTTAAAAATTCTGCTAAAAAACTAAAAAGCTAGAAGCTCCTATCTCTGTTTCCACGACCAGTGTGGAAACCAGATGGCAACTTAAGAAAAACATCACCAAAATATGGCAGAACAAACTAAGAAGATCCTGCTTAAGTCTTCATCAACTACAAACATCAGAGAAAAACCCCGACAGTTTTTACAATCATTCTTTCAGCACATCATAACAGCATCTTTTATTTTTTATTTTAAAAGACACATTTTTTTCTTTTGTATGGATTGTTAGTGATAACTAATCGATAATCCTTTGTAATCATTTCATATTCTTGGCTTAAAAAAACTAACTCTAAGCCTAATTAATAATGTTTAATTAAATGGGAATGATTTTTTAGTAAGACAAATAAATTCTCAATTTCTTTTTGCTTTTGAAGTTTGACAATTCAAATCCTGTATTATCAGGAATATCTTCCTCCGGCATTGCTTTCCGAAGATGATTGTCTATAGTTAAAATGCCTTTCTTCATGATTACCTTCTTTCCATACAATTTACAAAAAATCATACGTTAAAACATCCGCATTCGAATAAATATTTTATTTGAAACTTGATAGCTTTACAGTAAACTGCTTGGCTTTCTAAAGAGAAATATAACTCCACATATACGTTCCTCCTCTTTACTTTATAAATCAATGAGACCTCCTTTCGGAAAATAAAAGGATTTTTAAATTATTCAATCAGAAGAGAAAAACAGAAGAACACCGGTACACATTTTTCATTTCTGGTTGAATAAACCGTGAATATCGCCAATGGCCCGGGAGACCTGGGTTCAATCCCAGGTCGAGTCATACCAAAGACTTTAAAAATGGTACTTGATACCACCTTGCTTAACACTCAGCATTATAAGGTACGGTTCAAGGGTAAAGTGGAGCAATCCTGGGAATGGAGTAGTGCCCTCCCCTACACCTTGGTGTAGTAGCTATCGAAAAGGGAGCCTTCGGGTCACCCTCGACTATGGTCGCTAATTTACTTTACTTTACTTATTTTAGTTGTTGACCAAGGCCAGAAATATGGGACGTCTATTAAAAATCGAACTTACTGACAATGATATGTAATTCAAGCTAACAATCTATTAAATCAAATCATGAATACATGTTGCCTAGTCGGCTGGGGCTGTAGAACACACATACTGAACCTCTGTAGAGGAGTAAGGCTCCCTAACGAGTGTCCTAGATATGACACTAAACAATCTGATAGTGAGGCTCCAGTAATGCTGGAGTTTTCGGGAATGTGAAGTACCTCTTCATTACCATCCCTCCGAGGTCCACTCTGACCCGGAGTAGTTGCACCTAATAGGGCCCTATCTATGGGTCGAATAGAACAAAACAGCGTACTTATGCTAAACTAATTTGCTCGAAATAGAACTGTTTTGAAATCTGAACTGCGTACTTCTGCTGAACTGAATTATCTCAAATAAAACTGTTTTTACATTTAACTCTGTGTATTGACCAGTCGGCTGGGGCTGTAGAATACACTGACGTCACCTCTGCAGAGAGGTAAGACCATTCTAACGAGTGTCCTAAATATGATACTAAACGATCTGATGGTTAGGTTCAAGTAATGCTTCATTACCATCACTCCCAGGTCCACGCTACCTCGGAGTGGTAGCATCGGATAGGGTCCTAGTGGTCAAATAGAACCAAACAGCGTACTTATGCTAAACTGAATAGTTTGAAATGGAACTGCTTTTGTATTCTAAACTGAATTGATATAAATGGAACTGTTTTTGACATTGAAACTGTACCTACGTTAAAGTGAATTGATTGAAATACAACTATTTTGAAGTTAAACTGTTTGTAAACAAAATCTATACTTATACTAAAATGAATTGTTTGCATGAGAACTGTTTGACTAAACTGAAGAGCTTGAAATGTTTTTTGACAATTAAACTGTGCACTCATAGTAAACTGAATTGTTTGAAATAAAACTGTTTATTTGTATAAAAATGGATTTGGCATTAAATAACCTAGCAGGGTTTATATGCCATAAAACCTAAACAAACAAAATGTTGATATGGCATAAATCCCTACCAACCAACCATGAATTCATTGTCATTCACAGACAGACTGTTTCCTTGTATCAAAACGCGAGATGCTTCAAGCTGGGATCGAAACTCAACTCAATTTACGACAGTCGGATATCTTACCGCACATCCACCAACAATCGCAGGATGCATTATTTTTCTTTTGTTTATAAATGCACTTAACATCTACCGAGAGCTCAATTCATTAGGAGAGATTTGCATTAGGTGAGTGCAAACGGTGATATAGGCACATAGATGCTGCGCTAGAATTAAGAGAAAAGTAATGAGAAATATCTATTTTGAAATAATATAAACAAGCCGATGTATTATAAAAACAGGTAGGTACATTTATTTTCTGTAAAATAATAGCAGTACATGTAATAATTAACTTAAACCAATACTAATGTAATGCAAAAGTAGTGAAAATTTTATAAACGCAGCTGCTCTGTTTAATATTATGTATTAATCTAGACGTAATATACGTTATTCACCTACTTCTGGATCACACCATATATATATATATATATATATATATATATATATATATATATATATGTGTGTGTGTGTGTGTGTGTGTGTGTGTGGTATTTACAAATGTAGAGAGTATAAAAAGTCAGTGTTTGACATGTTTCGGTTTCTCTAGATTAATGTTCTCCCACAAAACAAAATTTCCACGAAACAAATAAGAAAGAATAGTTGAACTATATACATATATATATATATATATGTGTGTGTGTGTGTGTGTGTGTGTGTGTGTGATATCCCAATATTTTAGTATCAATTTTTCTTTGAAAAGGCTTATATATATATGTGTGTGTGTGTGTGTGTATGTGTGTGTGTGTGTGTGTGTGTGTGTGTGTGTATAAGTGTCACTCTAGGAGATTTTATGTGGAAGAATATTACACACACACACACACATATATATATATATATATATAGAGAGAGAGAGAGAGAGAGAGAGAGAGCGACAGACAGACAGACAGACAGAGATAATATTTCTTTGTAAGATTTTCACACCATAAGTAAATGATTAGCTTCACTTTAGTTCGAATAACTTTAAATATCATCAGCTTCCCAAGACTTTTCTCACTATTCTCGCTGATCTCAGTTGTTTTGAAATCTCGATGTTGTATGTTCTTTCTCAGAGGTCAATTTCCTGGTCTTTTTCCTTGTTTCTTTGGGATCTTTCCAAGTCTTCTATTGTTTATTAGTATAACTTTCGATTTCATGTCTCTATATCATTATTTTACCTCTATGGGTTTTTCGTATCTGTTGTTACTAGTGTTTTTTCACTGTTTCTGAGCGTCAGTAATACTCTTCAAATCTCCATGAGTCTTCTAAGTCTCCAAGCTCTTTTTAATAGCGCCGTTGTTTGGATGGTCACGAGTATTCTTCTAGTTCTCTAGTTCACCAAATGTCTTTATCGGGTCACTGGAACCTGTTCCAAGTGCACCAACTGCAATTGGTACCACCGTTACCTTCATGTTCCTCAACTTTTCAGTTCTCCGATGAAGTCCAAATATTTCTTCTGTTTTTCAGTCTCCATCACTTTTTCCCATTGTTCAACTAAAATGGTAAAAAATCAGGGCTGGGTTATGAATGATTTCTGTTTCAACAAAATATGATTTTTTCATAAATAATTTAACAATGAATTGATTTCTATCAATTGTATATTTTTCCCTATTTTGAATCACCTCTGTTTATTTATCAGGTAGCTAAGTTGATTGCCCTCGATTAAAATTCATCATGTTTCGAGCTCAATAGGTTTTCTACAAACCTTTTCACCCAGTCGTCCAGAGAAAACTTTTTGTCATTCAGAGAGAATGAAAAAGATGGAAATATTTTTTTGAACAGATTTCTAAATATGGTGGTTAGGGTAGAATCATCATCATCATCATCATCATCATGTCGCGCTGGTAGCACGGATATCCCTGACCCTCTCTCGCCACTCCTCCCTATCGTTCATCGCCCTGGGCAGGTCTTCAGGACAACATCCTGTATCCTCACATAGCTGCTGAATGTATGTTCGTGCTGGTCGTCCTGCCTTCGCACGGCCAGGTGTGAGGGTCCATAAGAGTACATCTCTTATGAGTTCGTCTCTGCTTCTCCAGCAGTGTCCTGCATGTCTGATTCGTCTAACTTGAATAGTTTTCGTGATAGGAGGCAGGTGGCCGTACAGTTGGTGTCTTGTGGGGTGTTGCCGCAGGACTTGTTCAAGATTGCACGCAGCATTCTTGTGTAATTGCCGTCAAGCTTCTTCTCCGGCCGTTTTGTTAGAGTCCATGTAGTGCACCAATATAGCAGTATCGATGTGACCGCTGCCAGGAAGAAACTGCGTTTCATTTTATCGGTTAGGTCAGATTTCCATATAATCGATAGTCTATTGATAGCTGTCCATGCTTTCATTAACCTCGTGTCGATGTCCTGTTCGGTTGATGCGACGCTGCTTCCTAGGTAAGTGAATTTGTCTACTAGTTTAAGAGGGGTTCCGTCTAGAGTGGAGATGTCCCCCGTTTGATTATAGCACATATATTCCATTTTGTGTGCATTAACATAGAGGCCTATGCCTGCGGCTGCAAGTTCCAAACTATGCAGTAGTGTTTCGGCTTGGTCGGGTGTATTTGCCAGTATCGCTATGTCATCGGCCTAGTCGGCGTCGGTAATTGTTTTTGCGGCGTACCTTCTGCTTCTTTTCTTCGTCAGCTCGAAGCCATTCTCTCTGATTTTGTCAATAGATGTTCTAAGTACGTAGTCTAGACAATTGATAAAGAGGTACGGAGCCAGCGTGTCCCCTTGTAGTAAATCCTCCTTATATTTTGATGTTAGTCATTGAGTATCTTTACTAGGGTAGAATAGACAAACCTTAAAACAACATTTCCTTAGCGCAGGATTCTTACTAAATGTAGCTTTACGTTATCTTTCAGAAGCACAACGTTTCTCTTATTTACGAGATCGATGGATTTTCTCGGAAGATTTTCATGCACACATTGAAGCGATTGAACGTATAGGTCCGCATTTAATTTCTGATTATGTTTTAATAACTCAAAAGGAATAATCCTATCATACACACAGCGGTGACGCATCGCTAGAACGAAAATTCGTAAACCAGTTGGGTACTTGGTAGTCTCAGTAATGACACCTTGGCTATGACTACTACAATTATCTCTTCTGTTTTTTTTAGTATTTATGTTATTCTTAAACTCCCACAAGACCATATGACGAAAATGCACAGACAATTCCTCCATTTTAGGATCGAAAATCTTATGATGCATACACTTTCACTGCTGAAATGAGAATCATTGAAAAGGAACACTTTTTTTTTAAAATAAAGGAATTGTATTATAAATTGAATTACTATGACCAGAAAATACGGCAAGTACTGCATGTGACATACGGAACCACTGTACAGCTGTTTTGATCTTATTCGGTCTTATCAGCTGTGTACATCGTGATTCCCCACTGGAAATCGAACCAGCAACCACAGCCGAAACTTTACCACTGAGCTACTGGTCCTCATCGGAAATGAATAATCTTAAATTACCTCGTCATAGTAAATTCGTGGCCAATCATCATGAAGTATCTTGTAGTAATATCCTTACTCTTACAGAGAACACGGTCTCCTACAGGGCTCCGTCTTCTCTAGCGCATTGGAGGTGCGCATCCGCACATTTACCATGACAAGCTAATTCGGCATCAAATGTGTCTGATGTGGGCAAGTAGCTCAGTGATAGAATTCCAATTCTGTGGTCGCTGGTTCGATCTCCAGTGTGGGAGGTGTACTGTACTCGTGAGACTTAATAAGGTCGAAACAGCTGTCTAATGGTTCTTTATGTCTCGCTCTGTGCGTGCTAGATTTTTTGGTCATGGTACTTCAATTTATAATAAGGTACTCATTCATCAGGTAATTTCCACTTGGGTTTAAAACAGTGGAAGTTGTAAAAGCGTTGTTAAAACTTGCTTTTAAAAAGCAGTAATTATCAATATTTGACTTTTTTGATAAATTTTCACACAAGTGTTAGCTGATGGTTTCTCAGTAACGTTTCTAGGACTCTTCTCAGTATTCTGGCCGATCTTAGCTATGCTGTAGTTTGCTTGGTTTCCACTCGTTCCCTTAATTCCAAGTCCTCCAGTCTTTTTATAAATATTTTGGTGACAGTAACAAGCGCTCCAATTAAAATTGGTATCACCACTACTTTCATGTTACATTGTTTTTTCAGTTTTCTAGCAAGGTCTAGGTTCTTATCTTTTCTATTATTTTCTTTTAGTTTTTACCTGTGGTCACCTGGAACAGCAACGTTCACTACTCGGCAGGTTAACTCTATTTTTGTTGACTATCTTCAGGTCTAGTCGTCTGGCCGAGATTAGATTATCGCTCTGTATCTCCAATTCCCAGAAAATGCTCTGCGTCAGACTCTTTGCGAGTTTTTCACTCCAGTGTTAGCTGATTGTCTTTCACTGGAGTCTGAGAGACATGGAGTCTCCCCAGATCCCCGGTACTCTTCTCAGTCATCATCATCATTTTCATGTCGTGCCGCCAGAACAGATATCCCTGACCCTCTCTTGCCACTTCTCCCTATCGTTCATCGCCTCTGGCAGGTCTTCAGGGCTACATCCCGTATCCTCACAGAGCTGCTGTATGTATGATCGAGCTGGTTGTCCTGCTTTTGCTCGGCCATATGTTGGGCTCCATAGGAGTACAGTACTCTGTTTCATCTTAGCAAAGCTGGGGTTTGGATAATCTTGGCTCGTCCTTCAATTTCCAACTCTTCCAAGCCACTTTGTAAGTCTCTGGGAACCGTTGCGAGTGTACTAATTACAATTGGTATCATAGTCTCTTTTTTTTAGTTCTCAGACAAGGTCCAAGTACTTATCTCTTTTCGTTTTCTTTGATTTTCATTTAATGGTTCACTGGGATGATAAGATACAAGTTCACTTTTTTTGCGGGGGGAGTATTATCACGAAATCTGGTTTTCTAGTCGGGCTTAGATGAATAGTTTGTTTCTGAAAATCCCAGAAAATTCTATACGTCTCAATGTCCAGGACAGACTCTTGTTTGTGCATATAACATTTGCTCATATGATAAGATTCAAATTTCTTGCATAATTCCCAGTAAATTTCCTTCCCCATGCAGCTATGTCTGATCTTAAACTTCTTTTGCACTTGTCTAATACAGTCTCTTATCATGGAATATATATTTCCTCAATATCACTACATATAGCATGTGGTCCTATGCTAGTTACGGAGCCCAATGTGGTGTGACTACTAGTCGCAGTACTATTGTGTTCGTGACTATCACATTAGCGTCCGGCTGTTTGCTTTGTCAAACCATTCCGTGCCCACGCTGTGTCTGAAAGATCCGCAGAGTGGGGTTAACACAATTCAGCTTGATCTTCTTCAGACGGTCAGGTAATATGAGCGGCTAGATTTTCTAGCAACTGAAAGAATTGAGAAAACCCGTTGTTTAACAACAACAAAAATCGCTTTATTGAAACACGTTTGTGAGACAATAAATAACAAACAAACGAGGTTTGCTTTCCTGGCAAACAGAAGAAGAAAAAATATCGAGAGAAGAAAAGTGACGATGAGGTGTGGTTAGAGTAACACGAATGTCTTTTAAATTTTGTAACGTCTGAATGTTGTTCGAAGTACTTCGGGTCTAGAATGGAAGAGATGCTTCTTTGGCAGTTTTGAGTTTCTTCTTGGTCTCTTTTTCTTATCCTCTCTGAGCATTCGTTTAATTATCCCATTTTTATAGATCAATATTTGGATTTAAAATGGTTTCTGATTGGTTGTCCAATAAGAGACAATTAGGAGTCATATTCCCATTGGTCAGCCAATCCTAGTTCAGGATTATATCTTACAGGTATAGGAAAAACATTTTTTAAATGCTTTGACTAATGGGAACAGGTTTAGAGCAATGGGGTTAAGCAAAAAAAAAAAAAAATTCTCAGCCCCACCTGACTGGATGAGGCATGCCCAACTCACCTTTATTTAATTAAATTAAATCCTCCCTTTTGACATTGACCTTTAGGATAAGGACTAGAAAAATATATTTTACGAAATGACCTGTTTCATCATTGTGATTGATGAAATTTCAGTTGACAACCAAAAACTAAATAAATTTGCTAACCTTTAAAATCAAAAACGATTGTCTCGCATTTAAGTGACCTTTAGGAACGATCAACCAGCTTTTTAGGTCATATAAGTAAAGTAAGTAAAGTTGGCGACCATAGTCGAGGGTAACCCGAAGGCTCCCTTTTCGATAGCTACTACACCAATGTGTAGGGGAGGGCGCTACTCCTTCCCTGGATTGCTCTACTTTACCCTTGATCCGTACCTTATAATGCTGAGTGTTAAGCAAGGAGGCATCAAGTACCATTTTTTGAGTCTTTGGTATGACTCGACCTGGGATTGAACCCAGGTCTCCCGGACCATTGGCGAAAATATACTTATTTTAAGGATCTTTTTTTGGTTTTGATATATATATATATATATATATATATATATATATATTAATTAGAATATATTTCATAAATTCTAATTTTTACATATTAATTAAGTACTCAACCGCACGTCATATCACATCCTGCACTTGGTATTATTATTTTACTCCTTTGCAAGTTGTTTACAATAACGTTAGCTGATGATATTTTTACTGGAGTTTGAGTGACCGCAAGTCTCCTCGCGTCTCCATGGCTCTTCTCAGTATTCTGGATAATCTTAGTAATGCTAATGTTTGGATGGTTTCTATTTGTCCTCTGGTTTCTAAGACTTCCCGTCCCTTTACCAATCGTTCCAAGTGCGCCAACTACAATTAGTATCACTGTCAACTTCATGGTATATAGGCTTTCCAGCTCACTAGCAAAGTCCAGGAATTCATCCTTCTTTTCACCTTCTTTTAATTTTACACTGTGGTCTGCCGGGAAGGCAAAGTCCACTATTCGGCAGTTTCTTTTTTTTTTTTCAACTCTCTAGGTCTGGTCGTCTGGCCGTGATTAGGTGATCTGTTTGTATCTCAAAATCGAAGAGAACTTTGTGAGTCTCATTCTCTAGGATGGATTCCTGATTGTGCATATACTACTTGCTCACATGGTGAAATTTCAGTTTCTTGCACATACTCAAAGGATCAATTTCCCTACCAACACCATGTCTAATCTTACATTCTCTTCGCGCTAATTTGTTGCATTCGTTTATTATTATTATTATTATTATTATTATTAGACCACCAATTACCATTGCTATAAAGGTCACTTTCCTGTTTCACAGTGTTTTCAATTCCCTGGCAAGGTCGAGGTACTTAACCATCTTTTCACTTTCTTTAAATGTTTCCTCTGTAGTCAGCCGGGACAACACAGTCCACAATTTTGCAAGTTCACTTTTTTTTTGTTGATCCTTATAAGTCTGATGGTCGGGCCTAGATTAAGGGATCTGTTTGGTTGTCAAAATCATAGAGGAGTTTCTGTGTATCATTCTCCTGGACAGTAGTATTTATATTATGATTATTGATCTTATCTTTATGAGTTTTTCACATCAACGTTAGTTGATGGTATTTCACTAGAGTTTGAGTGACAACAAGTCTCCTCAAGTCTCCAGGACTCTTCTCACTATTCTGGCTGTCTTCAATAATGCTGTCGTTTGGATAGTCTCCACTCGTCCGCTAACTTCCAAGTCCTCCAGGCCCTTTAATAATCCTATAATTACCGTACCAAAAGCACAAATCACAATTTGTACAGTCGTCACTTTCATGTTTCATAGTTTTTTCCAGTTCTCTAGCTAGGTCGAGGTACTTATCCTTCTTTTGACATTCTTTCTTTGGTCAGCCGGGAAAGCTAACCGTCATGTGTCAAGAACTTTTAAATTTTCCGTAATATGAAGCGTTATTACGCTTTTCAACCGTTCATTATTTTTGCTTTTGTCATCAACTTTTAAAATAGCTTTTTGGACTGATCTTAGTAACCGCCTGAAATTTCAGTGGACAAAAATCCGTATAATTTTTCCTCTTCTTTGAGGTTAGATAATGATATAATTCGTTTTTATTTTAAATTTTTGTTCGTTACTGAGCATTTCTGTTCTTGCAATCTGTAGTAGTGTGTTTCACATTGTCATTGTTATTTTACTCTTTGTAAGTTGTCACACAAGTTGTCGCTGCTGGCCGTCACTAGTGGCCTAGCTACAGCAAGTCTCTTTAGTCATTCCACATATCTCCTCTTGCATATTTACCAACACCTCCGCTCGGGCAGGTTATAACACAAAGTCAATTTTTAAGCGGAGTTTAACAGGTTTCAATTCAGACTTTTCCTTCTCATAGACTAGTTGCCTCACCAAAACTGAAGAACCCAGTCTGTCCTGTTATTTACCCATAGCTAGAGGGAGAATAATTGGTTTCATACTTTTCCCTAGTTATTGGTGCTATGTTAAATGCAAACAGTCTCGTCCGGGATTTGAACTCATGTCGCCAACGATACCCATTACATAACGGGCATCTCCCCTTACAGAAAGCACTTTACCAGGCCCTTTGATTGTTTGTTTGTTTGTATGGGACATATCAACCATTGTACGGTATTTAATGTCAAATCCTTTTTAAAGATATATATCAAATATATATTGCCTAGTCGGCTGAGGCTGTAGAATACACGGACTGCTTCTCTGCAGAGGAGTAAGACCCTCCCAATGAGTGTCCTAAATATAACACTAAACAATCTGATGGTGAGGTTCCAGTAATGCTGGTGCTTTGGGGAATGTGGGTACCCCTTCATTGCCATCGCTCCCATGTTCACTCTCGCCCGGGGTGGTAGTATCTGTTAGTGTCCTATCAATGGGTTAATAGAACTAAACTATGCATTTTCGCTAAACAGAATTGCTTGAAACGGAACTGTTTTTGAAATTGAAACTGTACTTACGTTAAAGTGAATTTTTTGAAATTGAACTGTTTTGATATTTAATTGTGTGGAACAAAAACAATACTTATACTAAACTGGATTTTGGATTTGAACTGCTTGACTAAACTGAATAGCTTGAAATTGAAATGTTTTTGACAATTAAACTGTGTACTTATGCTAAACTGAATTGGTTCAAACAGAAGTTGATTTGTATTAAATGGATTTGGTATTAATACAAAGGTTGATATGCCATAAATTCCAAACAAACTAACAAACACACAAAAATCAAATATATATGATTTTTAGACACATTTTATTGACAACATTTTTAAACAACTCTGAGCTCATTTATTTTTTGCACACAGTTAAATGATTTCAATAAATTCTCTCTAATATGAAGAATTATATTTACAATTAACGATTTGCTTGTACACATTTTAGTATTTATAAATACATCATTTACAAGTGAATAGTCTGTTGGTAATTTTATTTTTAGATAGTTTAGAACACATTTGTTTGCACACAATCAAGAATTGCTATTGTTTTTATGGTTTCAATTATAGCAATCTAATATTTCTATATTATATATATATATATATATATATATATATATATATATATAATATTTTATATAATGCTAGAAATTTGTTTGCAAAGAGTGAAGTGGTTGCATGCATTGCTATTTAACACTAATAATCAACTATTGTACGTTATTTAACGCCAAATCCTGTTTATACATATGTATGAAATATATATTGTCCAGTCGGCTGGAACTCTGTGGAGGGGTAAGACCGCCCCCCCCCGCGAGTGTCCTGTTATGACACGATATAATCTGACGGTTACGTTCCGGTAATGCCGAGGCTTTGGGGAATGCAGAGCATCCCTTCATTGCCATTGCTCCCAGGTCCATTTTGGCACGTCGTTGTAATGTCTAATACGGTCCCATCTAGGAGTCAAATAGAATTGTTCATTATTTTTACACCCTCAAACCATTCCATAAATGAAGAGTTTATTGATAACATTTTCAATACTCTAGAGCTGATTTATTTGCACACAAAAAATCGTTGAAAGTATTGCAATATAACACTAACAATTCAATTTATCAATGATTTGTTTTCTCAGAGTTAAATGATTAAACAGTTCTTTGACAACCAATTCCATTTGAACCATAGATGGGACCCTATCAAGTACTGCCACTCCATGTCAGGGGGGACGGTAATAAACGGGTATTCCATATTCCGAAGATTTCAAGGATTTGAGCCTCACCATCACATGGCTTAGTGTCATATCCTGGACACAAGTTTGAGTGGGGTATTATCCCTCTGCAGAGATGTAGTCGGAGTATTCTACAACCCCAACTGACTTGGCAGCATGTCTTTTGACTCTGTTTTTCTTACTCTTTATTTAACGATTAACTGCTAACTCTTTCCCGATCGCTACCATTTCTAGTAACCTAATTCTGCTTACTACCCAAAGTTGAACTTTTAATGCTTTATCCACCCTTACCTTACTCAAATCTATACTGCACCCTAGAATATATAGGATCTCGACTTTCGAAAAAAAACGCCTATCTGGCGTAGACCGCCCAGAACGATACTAACTAAAAGTACAGAATGGAACGATAAAACTGTCGTCCTAAAGAAAACAACACTACAGCTTTATTTTAAAACTTTTATTGAAAAAATCAATTCAGGTAACTTGATTATGTAGTAGAGCTAACATCTATTCAATGTAGTCACCTTCAGTCTCAATCACCGCCTCGATACGGATCGGGAACTGGGAGCATGCCTTTTCCTCAAACGCCGGCGGGAGCTTGGCGAATACTCGGCGGATGGCGGCGATCAAGCTGGCTTTGGTGTTGTGGGAGGTCATGTTGGTGATGTTCTCGATGTATGACCAAATGAAGTAGTCCAGCGGGTTCAGGTCGGGGGGAGAAGTGGGGGCAGTGAGAGAACGGTTCAAAGCCGTACCACTCCTCCTGAAACCAAGCCTGGGTCTCTTTGGACTTGTTGGCCGGCGCCGAGTTCTGCTGCCACACCCAGAGTCTGCCACCAGGGGATCATCACACTCTTCAGTACATCCAGGTACACTTTGGTGTGGACTTTTAAGCCGACTTCGAAGATATGAGGTGGCATGATGTGACCCTCACTTGAAACCACACCAAAGACCATAACCGGAGCCGGAAACTTTGTTTTCATCACCCTGGGCACGTCCCTGTTATTCGTGGCAATCCAGATTTGCATTTTGAGGGTGCTGGCAATGGTCCTGTTGTCATAACTTGGATTGATAGAGATCATGAGTTGTACAGTGGCGCATCTCCGATCTCAATTGTTGAACATTGTGTCACTTTCAAACATGATAGAAGGCTTCTATCGCTCTTGGTATTTGTATACAACTGGCCAACTAGTATATGGTCTGCAACAAAAAAAGAAAACCGGTTTTCATTAAAAGAAAATGGAATCATCTCGTATTTTCTAGGGCGACAATTTTATCGTTCCACCCTCTACTATACAACAAACACATGCATGTACATACGTAAAAATACACTTTCTCTTCTCTCATATGTCCACTCAGTTTCACTCGTATTCAGATACATGTTAATACGCATACATATTCATATTGACAATTTCACACGTTTGATTTGACCCACGGATATGACCCGAACAGGTACTACCACGTTGGGTCATAGTAGATCTGGGAGTAAGTGTTAATGAAGGGATTCTACACATTTTCATCAAATTGTTTTGTTATATATTTGGTACAGTTGATGGTGGGAGTGGATTTTACCACTCGGTAGAAATGCAGTCGGTGTATTCTACAACCCCAGTCAACAAGGAAAATAATAGTAGATATAGCATTTAACCCATAGTTAAGGGTGTGAATATGCGAGTTCGTACTTTTTCCCCCGGGGATTAGTCCGAAAGTGAACGTAGCAATACGACTGGGGGTCGAACTTGGCTACTATGCGTAAAAATAAACGTTGTATCACATCCTACCGTGCAGAGTTGTTTATAAATATATTCTACGTTTTTACAGTCCAACAATTTAGTGACGGGGACTCCCTCATATACATTATTATAATGCTGAAGAGAGAGAGAGAGAGAGAGAGAGAGAGAGAGAGAGAGAGAGGAGTTATGATACAACAAAATAGTCTGTCTGTGGATGATATATATATATATATATATATATATACGATCCCTCCTATTGAGCTGGATATGATATAAGATTATTCATTTAAAAAGTGGAGTTTAACAGGTTTGAATTCAGTTTTCTCTCTCCTTGATTTTTTTTTTCCATAGCAAGGTGTTACGGCCATCGGCCACGGTAGGGGTAAAATGCAGGAAAGCAAGGACTACTATGAGGACTGGAAGTAAGGCAGGCGATTGGCGGGTTTTCGAGCCCTAGCAACAGTGAAGGACCAACCAAGAAGGGGCAAAGGTCTTGACCCAGATAGGGAAAAGACATGCCATTGGTCGAGGCAGGGAGGGCGTTTTACCGCCAAAAAAAACGAAACCCAAAAAGTCAGTTCCAAGCTTCGCCAAGGAAGAGACAGGTCGCCTTTTCACGTGGTCCGGTGAAAGGGGAAATTCTAGTCACAGAATGGCCTAATAGAAGCCGTCAACTCCGTTGGGTAAGAAACTGAGGCTCAACGTAAATAAAAAAAAAACTGTTGCCGTGCGACTCGTTAATAAGAAATTAACGAATATAAAAAAAAAATAACAAAAGAAAGGAAAGGAAAAAGGTTAGTGAAAAATTTTATTACAAATAATATACGTAACCTAAATAAAGGTCCGTATCAAGACTATCCAAAGAAATATTTTTGCAGTTGTTCATTCGCAGCTAGTTTCGGCGGAAAACATATTTGTTTAAAATTGTATATTCACTTTAAAGACGAAGAGGAGAGACTTTTGTTCTTCGCTAACAGAAGAAAAAAATATAATAAGTAAACAAATATGGAGAAGAACAGGGAGGTTCCCTCCCTTTAATTATAAAGGGGACAAGACGATACGGGTGTGAGTTTAAGGCAAGTTGAAAAGGAAAAAAAAGCAAGAAAAAAAAAAGCAAGAAAAAAAAGGAGAACTTTGTCTTATTGGAAGGACATAGTCAAACACTATTGGAAGCGACTTGCACTCCACATTTCTGTACATTTTTTTGTATTTGTTTTGTTTGCTTTTTTTTGTTCTTGTTGTTGTTATAATTGTGCTTTCTTTAAAATAAAATATGTAAGAAAGATACATATATAAAGAAAAGAAAAAACAACAACTACGCGTCATATTGTTTGTCGAGTTCGGAACTCTTCACATGTTCATTTATATCACGTCGACCTCTTTACCCTTGACACATCCTCATTCGTCCGTATCTCGAAAAATTAAACCTATACGCAAGCTTTATACTTAACTAGTTATATGGGCTTTCAAAGCTATCAATAAAATATAACTAGTTACGGAGAATATTTAGAGCTTGGGTGGTACGGTTACTGTCGACGGAGATTCTCCCCGTCTTTCGAGGATAATGTAACCTCGGAACAAAAATACAGTAACCGTCACAAAGGTTAAACTGCCTTGTCTGACCTACTATTTTCTCTTATAAGTAGAGGGAGAATAATTGAATTCATACCTTTATCAGAGTTATTACTGCTATATTCAATGCAAGCATACTCGTCCAGGATTTGAACAATGTCCATTTCATACGACGAGGATTACACTACAATCAATTCTCTTCCTTTCTTTCTTTCTTCCTTTCTTTCTGTATATATATATATATAAAGAGAGAGAGAGAGAGAGAGAGAGAGCGAGAGAGAGAGAGAGAGAGAGAGAGAGAGAGAGAGAGAGAGAGCAATCCATTATAATGATGTTGATGACACGTTCAACTATTTCTGTCATTCTAAAATAGAACATAAGCAAAAACTAACCAAAACAAAAACGAACATAAACACCCCCCCAAAAAAAGACAAACATAAACAAAAAAAAACAAAAACAAAAAAGAACATTAACAAAACAAAACAAAACAAAATAGAAGATAAATTTTAAAAAAGAACATAAACAAAAACAGACAAAAACAAACAAAAACAAACAAAAACCAAAAAAAACAAGCAAAAACAACAACAAAAAAAGAACCTAAATAAAAACGAATCAAGAAAAAAAAAATAAACAAAAACAATGCAAAACAAAAAAGAACAGATAACAAAAACAAACAGATAACAAAAAAGAACATAAACAAAAACAAACAAAAACAAAAATGAACATTAACAAAACAAAACAAAACAAAATAGAAGATAAATTTTAAAAAAGAACATAAACAAAAACAAACAAAAACATAAATAAAAACAAACCAAAACAAAAAAGAAACAAGCAAAAACAAAAACAAAAAAAGAACCTAAATAAAAACGAATCAAGAAAAAAAATAACAAAAACAATGCAAAACAAAAAAGAACAGATAACAAAAACAAACAGATAACAAAAAAGAACATAAACAAAAACAAACAAAAACAAAAAAGAACATTCACAAAAAAAACCAAAAACAATAAAACAACAATTTGCAAACGCCTTTGTTCATGAATAAATTTGCCTATAGTCATCCTAGATATAAATGTATAAGCTTATGAGTGGGAATGTATCGATGCGAATATTTGCGGACAAAGCTCGTCTATATGTATGTATATACTTATGTATGTATGTGTGTATGATAATAACGTGTGTGTATAGTTTCATAAAAAAACATGATTTTTATTTAAAAGAAAAAAAAACATGCAACAGAAAGTGCAAAGAGTTTTCTCTTCTTCCTGAAATTTATGAAATAACCATTGGAATCTTATCCAGTAAATTCGTCGTGTTAATTCATCGTAATAAATTCACCATATGTCAAATTCATCGTCGGCAAACAATCCATCGGTAAAATAATCGTAAGAAAAATTTATGGCTGTTTAATTTGTAACACTTGCGTACCTTTATTGTGTTAGTACATAGGATTAGATAAATGCGTGTATGTCTGTATGTCTATGTGGTTGTGCGTTGAAAATAGATGTATACATACATGCATACATGCATATATATATATATATATATATATATATATATATATATATGTGTGTATGTGTGTATGTGCGTGTGTGTGTATGTGTGAATATGTCTCGGCGTCATCATAGGTTGATTTTGTATGTCTTGGGTTAGGATATGTATGTGTATGTATATATATATATATGTATATCACGGTGAATGTGGGGATATTTATGTTCATATAGAGGTCAAGGTGTGTGTAAGAGGGTAATGCTGGTCAAAAGTTCAGGATAACAAAAATTCGTTTTGTCTTCTTTGACTGACACGACAGTTTTTAAAAATCCCACACGCAATACCCGCCCGTTCCTGGATGAGGACCACCCAAATTTACGTACTAAAACTCGAAATGGATTAGCCATTTTTTAAAAAATGGCTAATCTCTTATGAGTTTTAGCCATTTTTTAAGCGCCTAAAGGTGCTTAAGAAATGGCTAATCCATTTCGAGTTTTAGTACGTAAATTTGGGTGGTCCTCATCCAGGAACGGGCGGGTATTGCGTGTGGGATTTTAAAAACTAGCAATTGGAGATCTGCTTAGAGTAGGGCGGGTACCAAAAGTAACCACATTACATGAGAGCGACGGTTGCAGATTGGCCAAAGACAGTGGGGAAGGGTTTATCCTCGTGATATAATGGTTTAAGCGATGGCCTGTGGAAACGTAGTGAACGAGTACAAACTCCAGTCGCGGTATTATGTTCAATTTAAGACAAATACCCTTGGGAAAGGTATGAATCCCTTATCCTTCCAACTATGGGTTAAACAGTACCACTACTTTTTTTCTAGGAGTATGGCTTACGCATTAAATAGCCAACAAAAATTGACGTGCCATTAAATCAAGAAACCAAACCAAAACAAACGAAGGCAGTGGAGGAAAAAAAGCTAGAAAAAGAAAAGGTTCCGAAATGACACACCCATACCACCATTGAGTACGTCCTGTCCTTCATACGTTGTTTTGTCTTTTCTTTTCTATGTTCTTATGACACCACTTGGCGTATGCATCCTTAAAGAGCAACAGCATAGGACCCTGAAATCACAGTACAGCTGAGTAAAAAGCATTGCAACAAAGTGCACAAAATGTGCATAAAAAAAATAAGCAGATGAGAGAGTGGTTGGCAAGGCGGTTGGATCACAAATTATCCATGGGTAAATTCAGAATTTAACCATTGCTTTTAAGAATTCATTTATAAAAAAAAAAGAGTTAAATGATAAGGTTTAGGTTTAAGGAACCTGTTTATGATTAGAACAATTAATTTGATACAATGAATTTACCAAGCATAAATTTACCATGAGATCATTTTACAGACGATGAATTTATCGCAATTAATTTACCGCAATGAATTCACAAACAATCGGTCGGAAATTTACTGAAAAGGCCGGCCTGATTAAATTTGAAGAAAATCTGATCAATCCGTGCTGATATATGGCTCTATAAATATCATAAGAATGATAATGAAAATTTGACAAAAACATATTACTAAACTGCTTTTGTGTAACTCTAAGACGATATCGTTTTCTGAATTGAATTTCAAATGTTTATATGGAAAAGAAAAAAAAAAACCTAATTCGTTAAAGTTTTTTTTCTTTAGTTTCGTTTATTCCTTTGCTAAGATGACGTTCTTATTTCATCTACATTGCCTTTGATATAGCATTTTCGAGTAGACTTCTAGGCTACTTCTACTTACCAAATATCTTTTGTTCGTTTTAACTTCAATGCTTCTGAGTTCTTTCGATACTTCACCTGAATGGGAAATTTTTTTTGATGAGCTGTAGTTTTTTAGGTTCTTTGATTATTAAGCAAACGAAAATATAACGACACAGAAATACTTTTCTGTTAATAACCTTGGTAATAATTCCGTTAGTCTTGTCTTTTGTTGTCATAAAAAGATATTATTATTATTATTATTATTATTAAGCCGTAGAAATTTTTGCTGTCGTAGCTAGCCACTTCAGTTATAATAAGGCTATTATTTATAAGACATTCTCCCTCAGGTGCCATCAGCTTATTAAATGTTCAGTGTCGATAACTGTGTTTCTTTGAGATATCTCTATAATAAAAGACACTCAATCCCTAAGTATTAAATATATTTCATATATATTCTTATATATAAGAATAATTCTAATATGGAAAATCGTTTTAATAGTCTGTGTGTATATATATATATGTGTGTACAAATCGAAACAGAAAAAACTCTTTGTGTAAATGAATGATGGGTGGGATTGGGTTTTACATTTTAAGACTGTGTTTTACGAAAAATACAATTACCCTAAGAGCCGCCTAAGTTTATTTCTGCAATCCAGACACATACTATTTTTTACTATGGTGACACAAAAATGGTTCAAAATTTTGCTACATTCTATATTGCAGTACATATATCATGTAACAAAAGCGGTTCAAGCCGGAGTAGGTACTCGATTTTGTAGGTAATATCGTGGTAGTTGATGCGCTGTCATGTTGCGCATTGCTTTATAACATGTGTGATTTGATAGCCACAGAGATGAACGTGTAACATAATCTAATTTGGGAAATGAGCCATAACGTCATGAAAGGTTGGTTGGTTGGTTAGTTGGTTTTTATGGTATATCAACCACTGTAGATTATTTAATGCTGAATACAGTTTATGAATATCATCATCATCATCATCATCATCATCATCATCATCATGTTGCGCCATCAGTACGGATATCCCTGAACTTTTCTCGCCATCCTTCTCTATAGTCCATTGCTTCCGGCAGGTCTTCAAGGTAATATCCGTATCGGCACAGAGCTGCTGTATGTAGATATTGTATATAGGTTCTAGCTGGTCGTCCCGCTTTGTCGTCCATGTAAAGGGGTCCACAGGAGTATGTCACTTAGGAGTTCGTCCCTACTTCTCCAGCAGTGTCCTGCACGTCTATTTTGTTTAACTTGTATAGTTTTTGTGGTGGGTGGCAAGTGGCTGAAAAGCTGCTGCGCTGTTGGGTACTGCGTCCAGGACATGTTCAATATTGCTCGAAGCGTTCTTGTGTAATTGCCGTCAAGCTTTTTTCTCCATACGCTTAGTTAGCGTCTATGTAGTGCATCCATATAGCAGTATCGACACGACGGTTGCTTGGAAAAAAACTGCGTTTCATTTTATCGATAAGGTCTGACTTCCACATGACCAATATTATATCGAGAGCTGTCCCTGTTGATGTCTGTCTCGGTTGATGAGACACTGTTTCCTAGGTAGGTGAACTTGTCAACTAGTTTCAGAGAAATACCGTTAAATGTGGTGATGTCACCTTTTTTAGAAATGAATAATTCAAAACTAACATTTTAAACAAGGTAGCGCTCATTTATTTGCTCAGGATTAAATGGTTTAGATTGGTTTGATTTAATGACATATCAAACATTGTAGGTTACTTAATGCCAAATCCATTTTTCTATTATATAAACAATTCTATTTCAAACAATTTAGTTCAGCATTTTTGTTTGCACACAGATAAATATCAAAACAGTTCTATTTTAAACAATCCAGTTTAGCATAAGTACACTGTTTAGTTTTATTTAACTTATAGATAGGACCCAATCAGGTGCTACAACTCTAGACTAGAGTGGACATGAGAGTAATAGCAATAAAAGGGTACTCCGCATTCCCCAAATTACTGGAGCCTAACAATCAGATTGTTTTCAGTCATATCCAGGACACTCATTAGGGGAGTATTACCCCTCTGCAGAGATGTATTCTGCTGCCCAAGGAGACCTGGCTACATAACGCCATAAAATCAACCAAAAAACATTTGTTTTGCGAAGGGTGAAGGAACAGTTGATTACAATACAGTGAGGAGATGGTTCTATACATTTTCCTCGGGTTACAAGGACGTCGATGATCAGCAAGCAATTGAGGCAAATCTAGTGAGCAACATCCACTCATTTATAGAAAGTGTTTCTCTGTCGCTTTCGACTTGCAAACACACACACACACACACACAACGAATTTTCGTATTAGCATTATACATAAGAATGTAAATGAAATCTGTTTAACTCTTAGGGATAAAGTGTCTTTTATTACAAAGGTATTTCAATGAAACTCAGTTATGGACGCTGACTATTTAATAAGCTATATGTGTACTATAACGGTACCAAATAGAAATTGATAATGCTACTGCACCAAATAGGATATTGTACTGTTACACACCAAATGTAGTGTTGTGTCACTCCATGCTCGAACGGATTTATGCCTCTATCGCTACGTCTTAAGGGGTAGTCAGACCTTGTTGTTACCTCGCCGTAGAAGGAAAAGGAGTAGTACCCTCCCCTAAACCGCGGTGTAGTAGCTATTGAAAAGGGAGCTTTCGGGTAGCCCTCGACTAGTCTCACACTTTTTAAGTAGTCGCCGGAAGAAAGAAACAGCCTATGAAAACCTAATCACCCGCGTTAGCGGGACAAAGAAATAACAACATTTCATGACTAGGAAGGGAGAGTAGATGCAAAGCTTGAATTTTCTTCCTGGTTTTTTGTTGCAGTTCTAACGTGCTTGTTCACTGGATTTATCTTCACAGGTCGGCGCTCGACCCAAAAGGGGTGGAGCAACTTTCGACTATTTTCAAATTGTCCTGGCTAGTCTCACTGTTGTCTTGACCTCGAGCCAACAAACTTTCAAACCTAAGTCGTTCCCTTACTTCTGCTTGGTGACGGAGGAAGGACATATTTGTTTCCAGTTGTTCTCCACCAGCACAGAAGATGTACGACCTCCAGTTTTTCCTAATCATTTTTAATTACCGTAATCATTCACCCGTGACTGGCTGACCCGCACCGATTGCTTTGGCCTGACTCTTCAGAGGTCAGCTGGCTGTTTCCGTAGACTTTCTGTCTGTTTTTTTGTTTTCATATTATTTTTGTTCTCTCTCTCTTTCCACAGAAATTACACTTCGTTTCTCTTTATAACTTTGACCTACTGTGTCATGTAACACATATCATAGTCCAGCGTAGTTCGTTCCCTTCACGACCGCAGCAAAAGCACACAGAGCTATGGAAGTGTGCTTCACGTTACCAAGATATTGCAAAACTTTTGACTCACCCTAAAAAAATACACTCAATCTATTAGAATTAAACAGATTTCCTATATATTCCTATATATAAAAAATTATTACGGAAATTTCCTTAAACATTGTGTGTGTGTGTGTGTGTGTGTTGTGTGTGTATTTGCATGTCTGTGTGCTTGTGTGTGTGTTTATGTTCACATGTGTGTGTGTGAATGTTTGAGCAAGCGTGCATGCGTGTGAAATTACGAGAGAGAGGTTCAGTGTGTGGGCGTGAACAGCTGCCACCTTTTTTAGGTTTTCATATTTTACCTAAAATACAATTGCACTGAGCAGACAATGCTTTTCTCTTTAACCCTGGCAAATAATTCCATTTGCATAGTACAGATCTTCCTACACGTTTTGAATGTAATCATAATATAGAAAAAGATGCACACAGCAGCAAGTTTTTTTGTTCTTTTTTTTTTATTCAGGCAAGACATTTCCCTGTCCAGCTGCAATTAAATGACAATTTCCTCAGGAACTGGATTCGTACTGAAATTGTCTAATAATCATCAAATTCTCGATATAGCGCAGATAATTTTCTAATGCTTATTACAAATTTTCACCTCTTTTTAAACAATTGCATCAATATCATCACTGACCGTTTCTTGAATAGGAACCAACATTAAATGATCGATTGTTTGAAGAAATTGAATCTGGATTCAGAATTATCTCTGCTTTTCAGATATTTTTAGATAAAACTATGATTATATATTAATAAGATATGAGTATATAGTATAAATATGTCAAAGCCAACATTGTAAAATAGACAGAGTCACGCATTTGACTGGTTGTTTGCAACAACAAATCAGAAGCGTGGATGAGCGGTCAATAATCGTCCAAATAAATTAATAGCAAAATGTTTTCTTTCCACTTTTACACAAATTGGATGGCGCATCAAAGACTGATCATCTATGGTTGGGTCTGCTTGGTGAGGGGAATATGATGTTTGAAAACCAAAAACTCCCCAAAGAAAATAGCAAAACACATCACTGACGACACCCTCCGGCGCCAAATGTATTAAGGCGTGCATTTAAAGCTGTGATGGTGCCATTAAAATATTTATTAAACGAGAGTTTATTTTTCGCACGTGTGAAGTCGGGGCAGTCTGGTACTTGATCCCTCGCAAAATAAGTTCCAGTTAAAATTCCTTCTTCAGGCACATGGGGAACTGGCAGATAATGTGGGGGTTAATTTGGGGCTAGACTGACCGCCGCTGGCAAGGGGTTTCCATTTATCACGTTCACGCACCCCCCCCCAGACCACTTCGTCTTCCTACCCGAAGGATAATGAAAGATATGGGCCTCTATGTTTAGATATGATATTATTATTTATTATAGACGATAATTCCAATTTCCTGTGTATTATTTTTAAAGGCTAATAGAACATTTAGCGAGAATAAATTGAGGCGAATGAAGCTGAAAAGGGATATGCAAAAGAAGGCAACTCGACGGGCAAACAACACAATGAATAAGTTTCGACACGAGGGGAGATATAAAATATAATAAGGTTTTTAATACGTGCTGAAACAGACAAATATTAAGATGCCGGCTATATTACCAGTGGATAATACCAAATACAAATGTCTTTCTCTCTTCCTTTTCCCTTTCTTTCTTCGTTCTTTAAATTGAGAGAGAGAGAACATACAATTGCAATACTTAGGAAAGCTGGAGGGAGAAAACGGCTTTAAGGTTTACTTATCTTTTTGACGGGTTTCTTCTGAGAGTATTTTTTTCTTTTACGGGCTACCGGGATTCTGTACAGCTTGGCTTAAAGGCACTTTATCCTCTTGTCCAATAATGTTTCTGCTTTTCCCCGTAGTTTCGACGACAGTTTCAATACATCTGGTCACTCCAACTGCTGTCCTGAAACCCGGCTCTGCTTCTTCGCCCGGAGCTGTAGTGACAGTTCCAACACCTCTGGTCACGCCAACTAGTGTCCTAACAACTGCATTCTTCATTCCTATTTCCGCTGACGAAAAGGGTGCTTCCGGCTTTAGGGTTCTAGCCAATCATTTAGCCTCTTTCTTCTTCCTTCACCCTGTCAGGCGATTCGTTCGGACTACTATCTCTATCCACCCATGTGAGGTTATGGAGTACAGATAGCTTAACCTACATTCTAATTTTCTCTTTTAACGGTCAGGCTGAGGAGTTGACCTATATTCCTTATTCGTCCTTTTAACGGTCAATCTTTGAGGTCTGTTAATTAAAACACGGAGGGGTAGGGGAAATTTCTTATTTCTCTCCTCTCAGTGGGAGACCACGTGAAAAAAGCCCTGTGAACGTATCCCTGCTGAAAGGTACGGCCCTCTATTTGGGAATTCCTGTGTAAGACAATAAACAGCATCGAGTGATGATGATCCAGTTCTGGAACTTAAGGAAGTGTGGAATATTCTCTTCATGGTTAGTACTCCAAGATCCATAAGGAACCAAAATGGTTGATCTTGCTAATGTCACATGTATGTTTCAAATGTTTGAAAATTGTTCGTATGAGATAGAAATAAGAGATACAATACAACATTAAATTAGTTGTATTACGAATAGTTTTTTTGAAGCTATAATTATTCAAAAATGATTATTATTATTGAAACCCTATAATCCTGTGCAATTTATTTTGAAGTCACTTGAAACTTTATTTGATTGTTTATTATTATTATTATTATTATTATTATTATTATTATTATTATTATTCATTGAGAGTTTCCACATCACCAGTTACTGATCGTCTTTCACTGGAGACTAAGAGACCACAAGTTTCCTCAAGTTTCCAGAACTCTTCTCAGTATTCTGGCCGATCTCAGCAATTCTGTAGTTTGGATTGTCTCCAGTCGTTCTTTTATGATCGATTGTTTGAAGAAAGTGAATCTGGACTCCAGTCCTGATGCCAAAACTTTGGTGACTGTGCCAAGAGCACCAATTACAATAGCTATTATCGTCACTTTCATGTTCGACAGCTTTTTCAATTCCAAAGCCAGATCCAGGTACTTATTATTCTTTCTGCTTTCTTTTAACTTTATTCCGTGGTCAGCCGGGACAGCGAAATGTACAATTCTTCAAATTCTCGTTTTCGTTTTTTTGATAATTATAAGGTCCAGTCGTCTGGTTGAGATTAAGTGATCTGTCCGTATCTCAAAATCACAGAGGAGTTTGTACGTTTCATTCCCTTGGACGGATTCTGGATTGTGCATATACCATTTGTTCGTATTGTCAAATTTAAATCCCAGAGGATCACCATGTCTACCCTGTCGTGTCCTGTCTTATACTCTTTCTATGGCTTCTTATGTGATTGATATTTTCATCTCTATCACCACAAAACCTACATTTGCTGTTTTTTGCGTCTTATCTATTCTTGCTTTGCTAGGATTTGTCCTTATGGCGTTTTTTTTTTGTTTGTTTTTGTTGTTATTAGTAGAGATTCAGTTTCTCTCTTAGAGTTTCCCTTTCTTAGCCATGTCCAACTTTTCTTGTTTGAGATGTCGCTTGTTCGTCGCTTAAAACGTCCTTAGAGTTGTTTTTCATCCCATTTTTGCTTTCTGGTTATTTTCAGTCTGCTGGTCCTCGTGTCGTCATTATTGTTTCAGGTGGCAATGATCAGTCTTCTTCTGCTCTTTTCTCTGTAGACTTCGAGTCGTTGTCTCGATGTGTCAACGCTGTCTTCAATGCTGGCAAGTCCTCTCCCTCACTCTTTTCTCAACACATGTCATCTATCAATATCATCTCTTGGATGCAAGGCCTTATGCATGGTCATTAGTTCTCTGGTCCATTTGTTTAAGGTCTTCTTTAGTAAACTTTAAAAAAGGTCCCGGGTATCCTACGAGTGGGACAGCACAGGTATTTATATCTTTGATAAGGTTCACTCCTTACTCGTTGCGAGTTTTTTTATGTCAGCGGGTGCGTTTTAATTGAAGTCTGATTCTCCAGGAACCTTGTGAGTATTCTGATCGATCTCAGCAATGCTGCAGTCTGGATAGTCTCGATTCTTGGACTGATAACCGATTCTTCCAATCTTTTTTCCAATACTTTTGGAACTGTTACAAGTGCACCAATGACAATTGGTATCATCATCACACAAGTCTTCCTCAAAATTTTATTTCTCTAGCAAGGTCCATGTATTTGTCTGCAATGCTGGCAAGTCTTCTTCCTCAAGACAGCAAGTTTTTTTGCTAATTAAAACAATTATTATTATTATTATTATTATTATCATTTTAAAAGTTTTTTTTTACACCCGCGTTAACTGATGTTTTTTTACTGGAGTTTTAGTGACAGCAAGTCTCCTCAAGTTTCCAGGATAATTCTCAGTATTCTGGCCGATCTCAACATTGCTATAATTTGGATGTCTTCCACTCTTCCTCTTATTTCCAAGTCATCTAATTCCTGTACCAAGGCTTTTGTGACTGTACCGATTACAACAATTACAATTGGTATCACCGTTACTTTCATGTTCCATAGTATTTCCAGTTCTTTAGCGAGATCTACATTCTTATCTCTCTTTTCGCTTTCTTTCAGTTTTATCCTATGATAAGCCGGGACAATAAAGTCCTCTATTCGGTTGGTTCCCTTTTTTTTTTGTTGACTATCACTAGGTCTAGTCGTCTGGCCGAGATTAGATGATCCGTTTGTATCTCAAAATTCCAAAGAATTTTGTAGGTCTCAATCTGGGTCGTGGACATTATCATTTACATGATATAATATATATTCTACCTGGTGTTTGAGAGATATACTTGAAATAATATAACTGATTATATATGAATATAATTAGATACGAATAATTACTTTAAACCATAGAATTACGTGTAAATTAATAGATTGGATTACGTAAAACCATGTAAGTAAAGTAAGTAAAGTTGGCTAATAGAAGGCTCCCTTTTCAATAGCTAATACACCGAGGTGTAGGGGGGGCGCTACTCCTTTCCCTTGATTGCTCCACTTTACCCTTGATACGTACCTTATATTGCTGAGTGTTAAGCAAGGGGGTCTCACTTTTAAAGTCTTTGGTATGACGTGACCTGGGATTGAACACAGGTCTCCCGGACCATTAGCGAACACTCTACCAACTAGACCAATGAGCCGGTATTAAAAACTATCAAACTATATGCAAGTTATTTGTATTAGATAGGAATACTTTATATCATATATCTGTATGCTGACAAATGATTTTAAATAAATAAATAAAAATTTAATTTGAAAAATGAGATGGAACATTAAAAATATAATAATTATTCTGCTCATTTAAAAACGAATCGATTTTTGTCATTAAATCACACATAACGAGTTGACATGTCAGGAAATAAATAAACCCAACCCAACCCAACCCAATTAATGCGCTGTTAACTTGTTAATGTATTTGCGATTCCTGCAGTTCCTTGCTGTCTTGGATTGACGACAGGGGGTGAGGTGTTTTAAATATAAAGCAAACAGCAAGAATGAAATTTAAAAAAAGAAAACACAATTCAAAATTAATGACTAAAGTGAATCCTTGTTCATGATAAAAAAAATCTTTTTTTTTTTTTAAATCTTGTCATGAATTTACGATAGTCATTCAATAGATAAAGTGAATCTAATCTAAGGAGTTAAGAAGAGGTAGTACTCTTTACGGTTGCAGTTTTTCAAGAAAATCAATAGTTATGAGTACTTTTAAGGCTCAGAAAACTGTTAGCATGACTGCTGCGCCTGTGGCTTTTACTTTACCGGAGCATCTGTGATTTCCCACTCCATGGACTGTCTTTTCAATTAAGGATCTGAGTGACAAAACTATGTTTAGCCCATTTGTAAATATTTTTGACTTAAACATCCCCGTACACTTTATATATTCTGTAAATTTCAAATGGTTTAATAACAGACGTGCCTGAAGTACTCTGGTTGATTTTTCGCCATTTTGAATAGCCTCAAAGCAAATACTTTTGCTAGATTCAAATATTTTTTTCAAAATAACAATTCCAAACAATGCAGAGTTTTTATACATCGTAAAAATTCTGAAAAATACTATTTTGTTTTTTCCCCAAAATGGCTCTCATCCATGGAATAGCTTTCGTACGTACATATGTCTTTGCATGTGCGCGTGCGTGAGTATGTCAGATGTGCAAGTAACAAAATGGTTATCCAAACGTTTACTTAGAAAAAACCAAAATGGCTTCCGAAGAAATAGATCTACGACATCACAAATATTAACCATCCGCAGATTCCTTGAAGGTGTACGGGCAAAGAACCTACAAGCGACATTAATATTTGTCGACTTTACCAAGGCTTTCGACTCCATTCACAGAGGAAAGATGGAACAAATCCTACTAGCGTACGGCATACCTAAAGAAACCGTAGCGGCAATAACGATTCTCTATAGAAACACTAAAGTAAAAGTACGATCACCAGATGGAGACACAGAATACTTCGACATTGTAGCAGGAGTACTACAAGGGGACACGCTGGCTCCGTATCTCTTTATCATTTGTCTAGACTACGTACTTAGAACATCGATTGGCAAAATCAAAGAGAATGGCTTCGAACTGACGAAGAAAAGAAGCAGAAGATACCCCGCAACAACAATTACCGACGCCGACTACGCCGATGACATAGCGATACTGGCAAATACACCTGACCAAGCCGAAACACTTCTGCATAGCCTAGAACGAGCAGCAGCAAGCATAGGCCTCCATGTTAATGCACACAAAACGGAATATATGTGCTATAACCAAACGGGGGACATCTCCACTCTAGAAGGAACCCCACTTAAACTAGTAGACAAATTCACGTACCTAGGAAGCAGCGTCGAATCAACCGAAAAGGACATCGAAACGAGGTTAACGAAAGCATGGACAGCTATCAATAGGCTATCGACTATATGGAAATCAGACCTAACCGATAAAATGAAACGCAGTTTCTTCCAGGCAGCGGTCACATCGATACTTCTATATGGATGCACTACATGGACGCTAACAAAACGGCTGGAGAAGAAACTGGATGGCAATTACACAAGAATGCTGCGTGCAATCCTGAACAAGTCCTGGCAGCAACACCCCACAAGACACCAACTGTACGGCCACCTGCCCCCTATCACGAAAACTATTCAAGTTAGGCGAACCAGACATGCAGGACATTGCTGGAGAAGCAGAGATGAACTCATAAGAGATGTACTCTTATGGATCCCCACACATGGCCGCGCAAAAGCAGGACGACCAGCACGAACGTACATTCAGCAGCTATGTGAGGATACAGGTTGTTGTCCTGAAGACCTGCCTAGGGCGATGAACGATAGGGAGGAGTGGCGAGAGAGGGTCAGGGATATCCGTGCTGCCAGCACGATATGATGATGATGATGATATATATATATAAACCTTTGGTTAACCATTTTGTGCGTGTGTGTGTGTATCTTTCTATGTATGTGTATGGATTCGCACGAAGCGAAATGGTTATCCAAACGGCTATATATATACTTGTATGTGTGAAAGAGAGTCTGTCTATCTCAGTATATATATATATATATATATATATATATATATATATATATATATTTTATAAATATATATATATATGTGTGTGTGTGTGTGTGTATGCGTACGCGTGTGTGTGCGAGTACAGATCGTTATCAAAACGGTTTTATATATATATATATATATATATATATATATATATACGTGCGTGTGCATGTTTGTGTGTGAGTTTTATGTCTATCTCTGTGTGTGTGTTTGTACGTGTGTGTGTGTGTGTGTGTGCAGCCATGCACGTAGTTAACTGGTTATCAAAAGTCATATATATATATATGTGTGTGTGTGTGTGTGTGTGTGTGTGCTTGTTTGTGCATCCATGAGTGCTTGTATATGTATGTGTGTATATTAGTGCCTGTATATATATGTGTGTGTGTATATGTAATTGTTTGTGTGTGTATGCACGTGTGCGTGTGGACGAGCTAGTACTGAAACGGTTATCGTTGAAGGATATTAAATTGACGAGCCAATTTGATAACCTGGCTGGGGATGTTTTCGTTTCACTTTGAGCCACTGAATTTGGGAAAGACATGAATCCATCCCTTTCTGCA
Organism: Sepioteuthis lessoniana; assembly: GCA_963585895.1. NCBI lineage: Eukaryota > Metazoa > Mollusca > Cephalopoda > Myopsida > Loliginidae > Sepioteuthis > Sepioteuthis lessoniana. Next base: position 43,371,170 of record OY757914.1, read on the forward strand.
CCTCTTAGCCAACCAGCATTAAATATTAGAACTGGCTTAGCTTTATTTTTGTTAACGTAGCCAGTCGAATATGAGTCGAAATGTTGGTGCCAAAGTGTGGTTGAAAATGGTCAGATCAACATACCAAAGAGGTGTTTCGTAGCTTATTTGTCTCAAACGATTACTGAAGAGACATTATCTATCGTTGGCATTAATTTCCTTTCAATCTATCCATCAATCTATCTCGGTCTGTTTAGATCTCTCTCTCTCTCTCTCTCTCTCTCTCTCTCTCTCTCTCTCATTAGGTCTATTCAAATCTATCTTTCTATCTTACTCTGTTCTGATTGATCTATCTATGTATATCCCCCACTTTGTCTCTCTGTCTCTTCCTAAGTAGGTCTATTCAGATCTATCTATCTATCTATCTATCTATCTATCTATCTCGCTCTGATCAGACCTATCAGTTTATCAGTCTATCTAGGTCTATTTAGAGCTCATGCTCTCTCTCTCCCTCTCTCTCTCACTCTCATTAAGTTTATCTATCTATCTATCTATCTATCTATCTATCTATCTATCTATCTATCTATTCTTCTCTGTTCAGATCTATCAATAGATCTATCACGGTCTGTTAAGACCCCCCTCTCTCTCCTGTCTTTCTTTCCATGTCTCTCTATCCCTTTCTCTCTCTGAGTAGTTTTATTCAGATCTATCTATATATCTATCTATGTCGGGTTGTTTAGATATCTCGCAATCTCTCTCCCCCTTTTTTATCGTCTTATCATACATTATATGACATTTCATTCTATGACTGACTCTTCCTTGATATTCTAAATATTGTTTATTCAGTGCCATTACTGCCAAATGCATAACATACCAAACATATGACATTTATTTTCATGGTCATAGATTTTATAAACTACATCATTCGATAGGACATTTGTTGTCGCGACTGACTGTTTCACGCCTTGTCAATCACAATATTAATCGTTATATAGCACTTAATGTCACGGCGTAAGATATCAAATTCTTGATATATCAAGTAACAATCAGAAATATACTGGGTCAAAAAATGCTCTTCCATTTACTCTGAACTTGAACAAATTTTATGAAAATTCCTGATAAGATAGGGAGTTATAGATTGGATTTCAAAGGGATTGACGCCCTCAAAAAACCCAGGCGCACTATCGATGAGGCTTAGAGTTTGTTGACTGTATCCAGTACAGGGAGGTATGACAACCTACTTCCTCCACCAAAAACATAGGGGTCTCCTAGATATCATATTTGACTATATGTAATAGTAAGGCTCCAGTTCTGAAAATCTAGACAGTGTGGACCACTGTAAAATAATTAGGGATACAGCTTGATTGTGATTTGTATCCTTGCGAGATTTACTGGTTCATCTGAGATGCTGGCAGAAAGGAACATATATGAAAAGAGAGAATGGAATGGGAAATTCTAAACTGGAATTGCAGCGGACGCCCGGGTTAACAATAGAATTTTTATCAACTGCAAATCGATAGAGTTCTGATTGGTTGGAAGAAACTCAAACAGAAAAGGTGTTAGTGGGAGAGGATGCAGGATAGAAAAAAAGGAAAAGAGTTAGTTGGCTACCGGACGCAACGATGTAAAGACAGCAGTTGAACACGAGTCACGACGATTAGAAGACAACCAATAGTTGCGGCCCCCATTTCGGGTTAAGCTCCGAAAAGGGGTCTCACACCCTGACGCGAATCTGTGAAGACAAAACATGCGATCAAGCAGGTATTAGAGTTACAACAATGAACGGGAAAATTAATAATTCAAGATCTGTGTCCGCTCTCTCTCTCTCTCTCTCTCTCTCTCTCTCTCTCTCTCTCTCTCTCTCTCTCTTCTTGTCATTTTGTTGACTCTTTGTCTAGCTAACGCGGTCAACTCAGTTTTCTTACGCTGTTTCTCTCTTACTGACGTCTACTAACATGAGTAGAAGTCAAAACTTCTGTATTAGTGAACTGCTTTTTTTCAAGGTGAGGTTACAGCAAGGGTTCAACAGACACTTAAGACGTAGCGCTACACGCATGAATTCGTTTGACACGTGGTGGTACAATCGTATATGTGGTGCAGTACAATACAGCCTTCTAGTTGAGGTCCATCGTATTACAGTACCCTTTCATTTTAATTTCTTCCAAATCCACGCTGATCCAGAGTGATTATAACCGCTCGGGTTCCATCTATGGATCAAATAGATATGTTTAAAAATCATTCGTATTCGATTGACATTTTTGATTCCATATTAAAGTTGACGACCGTAGTCGAGGGCAACCCGAGGGCTCATTTTCAATAGCTACAACACCGAGATGTAGGGGAGGGCGCTACTCTTTTCTCATGATTGCTCCACTTTACTTTTGATACGCACCTTATATTGCTGAGTGTTAAGCAAGGAGGTATCAAGTACCATTTCTAAAGTCTTTGGTATGACGCGACCTGAGATTGAACCCAGGTCTCCCGGACCACTGGCGAACACTCTACCCACAAGGCCAATGAGCCAGTTTGATTCCATAAGGCAATAAAATATTTGAATTTTTATCGTTTAGGGTTTTCGGATAATTATCGTCATCTTTATTGTTGTATTCACAACGTTTCGGCCAATATGTCCTCCAGCCTTCTTCAGGTGTTTGTCAAACTTGACAGTCTACACAGAACTTCGAACCACATCCTTTATTTAATCCACGAGGGTCGCTTGTCCTGATTCTGTTACCCATTACCGGGTATAAGTGCTAAGTATTCCTGTATTGTTACTCGTTTGTGGTCAGGATTGAACTTGCAACCTCCAGATAATTATCTCTTTTGAAGTTTAGGGAACCAACGTTTTGACCATAACGCTATGTGTCCTGCAAAACAGTTCGGGGTGAATTTTTGTGACTTATAATCTTAATTCACTCTGAACTGTCCAGCAGAGTAAGCGACGGTATAAATAAAGGACGTGGTTCGAAGTTCCGTGTAGGATCCCGAGTTCGACAAACATCTGAAGAAGACCGGAGGACATATCCGCCGAAACGTTGTCAATTTAACGATAAAGATGAATACAATAGTCCGAACATCTTGAACGATAAAAATCAACCTGCTTCGTCTAAAGAATTCAGACAACTGAAATATTTGAATTGACAATACTTACTTGAAGATGCAATTGTTTATTAAGGAGAATTATTAGTAGTTTTAACTATATAACTGTGTACAAACAAATGACCATTATTTCATAAAAATAATTGCATGAAATCATATAATCATCAGTATCAGAATGGAATACTTGCAACCATGCTAAAAACTAGTATGAAACACATAAAAAATACAGATATAAATGTACAATGAGCTTGATTTCCTATCTTCTAAACATAAAACAACTCTTGACGCCTGGACAGACCATTTAAATACATCTATTCACCAACGGAAAATAATTATGTAATTATAGACCTATAACGTGTCTTCTGATAATATGGATAATAATCTTGCCAGTTGAAGAAATACGTTGGAAACCCTTAGTAAAGGAAAATTATTTATTTCTAAAAAGATGATAAAAGAAACAGCAGTGAAACACACTTATTATCAGATCCAAAATTTCTTAAAAGAATTTTCAACGAAAAAGGAAAACCTCCCGATACTACGAAAACTTTTCTTTTATAATCCAAAACATCAGAAAAATATGAAGTAAGGAGAAAAAACAAAGCTATGGCTGGCGTATTACATTATGTCAGGGTGTGGAAGGTACAGTTCGGTGTAAGATTGATTTTAGATGAAAAAATATATAAAAATGTCAAGTTTAAACCAATAGATAAATACTCGATAGGCACATTTATAGACAAGAATGAAAGAAAACATCAGATAGCGGCTATCCATTGAAATTCAAGCTATAAGGTATGAAAATTTATGTGAAGAATTTTGAGTAGTAAGTGATAACTCTCGTATGAAAGGTAGGAGAGGATTAGACCGTCAGAGAGGGTTGTCGAACAGTATAGTGAGTATTTGAGCGAAAGAAAGTGGACCCAAGCATTAACCCGAACAGTCAGAAAGCTTCAATCACCTAAACCGAAGCGTGTGGTAGATACTAGAAGAGACCTGCGAGAAATACCTTATTATCAATATAGTGTCTCTCTCTCTCTCTCTCTCTCTCTCTTGAAGCATCGATCGTATTTTGACTAATTATCGATGGAAAAACAATAAAAGTCAAACTAAAAGTCCTTGTGATTGCGTAGGTTTGTATTGACGAGACACCAAAAAATCCCTTGAATCTAGAAAGAAGTTGGGAACCTGCTTGCTTCTAACAAAATTAATGAACGAACGCGAATTCGACCACTCTTTGTAAAAAAATACAGGTAAAGAGCCAATCTATGCTTAGTATGTCACTCTTGACACTCCCTAAAAAAAAACTTATCCAATACAGCGGTCCAAAGTGGCTATACACCAAACACTTCTCTGACCACAAGGCAAACGGTCCTCTGTCCACGTGGCTACCACAATACAAAAATACTACAGTGAATTATTTTAATTGCAACCACAGTATAGGGACAGACTACCAAAACTTTGCAAAGAAAATTCAACGAATGAATAACATTATTTTGAGATAGCATGAAAAAACTTATACAAGATCATTTTGGTTGTCTTAAATACTTTTCTTTTACCCGAAGCCTTATTTCACTCCAATTCTAATTTTCATTTGTATATTGAGTCACATGTGTACATGTGAACTGTAACAATAAAAAAAATGGCGTCTAGATACTGACTGCAGTGTCTGTGTGTCCCGCACTGATTTTAATAACAATAAAGCGACGCAGATATGGCTTCAGTTGACACCTGAAGGCGCCTAAAGCAAGCAAGAGATTAAAAAAAAAATAAATATGTATAAAATACTTCACAACAGGTGAAAAATGATTATTGGGGAGGAATAGACTGGGAATACCAAGATAAAAATCTTTCGATTTTAATCAAAGCAGAAAAAGACAATTTCGCCCCCCCACTTTCATCTAGGAGCTGAGAGATATGTAACGCTACGTTAAAACGCCAGTCGGAGTGTTATTTGTTTGTTTGTTTGCTTGGCATGAGTATGTACTTGCATGCGTTTTCGTATGTCGATCTTCATATGCGTTTCGCAAAGCGTTTATTCACAAAGCTTGTGCGCGTGGCTTGGCGACATTTTTCCTGGGAGCGAACACGTGGCTTTGAAATGATAAAGATCTTTTGCCTACCTCTTCTCTTTTACGAGATAAACAACTGGAATCTTTTTTTCTCATTTTCTGTTAGTCTATTGCTACTGAGCTATTTATTATTTGCTCTGATCTTGCTAGACTACGTCTTTTTCATTTCCTTTAACCTCAATATATCCGTCTTCTTCCCGTGTCTCTGCTCGTCTTTCTAAAAATTCTAGCTCACATTTGGCTGGGGGCAGTATTCCTTCACGTTTTAATATATTTAGAAAATTCTTTACTTGTATAAATATCTATCTATCGATAGATAGATTGATTAAAGCATAAACACCAAGCTGATACACTAAAATAGATAGATAGATAGATACATACATACATACATACATACATAGAGGTGTCCGTGGGGTAATAGTTATCTTCTTAGGAAATGGACACGGCCACACGAGTTCAAATCCTGGCTGATTGCATTTAACATAGCACAAATACCCTTAGGAAAGGTATGAATCCAATTATTCTCCCTCCAACTATGGGTAATTAGTAGGACAAACTGGGTCCTTTAGCCTTGGTTAGGCAAACTGTCTAAGAGAAGGAAACTCTGAATACAAGCCTGATAAACTCCGCTAAAAATTGATGTCATACCCTGTCTCTGCAGTGAGGTTGATAAATTTATGTTTACATACATATAGATAAATAAAGAGAAACACGACACGCTGCAATATATTCGGACTGAGACTGAGATTTATATTGTTCGAAGTGGATTTGTTCGAAGTGGATGTTTGTTGTATGGAAACAGAGACTGAACCTTCCTGACAAAAACCATGTGATTTGTTTCGTTACTTTATGTTATAACCAATAGTCAATCAAAATGGAGCAAAACATCAAAGAGGATGTGCATCATCGACGATTATTGAACATTTCCGAGGAAAAATAAACAGTTGATTTGAGCAGAATTAGGTGAAGGGCAATAAATTTCAGCTGTAAAAGTGTTTGTTCATCTCATCAGTAAAAAACAACAAAGGGCTCTCTGATAATCTCATTCACGCGAATCGGACCAGTAAAAGATGGACTACTTAAGAAAAATTTCCGCAATTGCAACAGTGAAAGAGTGCAGCAACCACTCTGGTGCAGATTTTAAAAGATTTTTCATCGCTCACGAAAATCGCTTGTGAAAATAATTTCATGCTTTTTGATACTTACAGGTTTTTATACGTTCATTTTCTGTTTAAAAGAAAAATAAATAAATAAAAACATGTAGTAAGTTGGCAAGCGTAGTCGAGGGCGACTAGAAGGCTCCCTTTTCAATAGCTACAACACCGAGATATAGGGGAGGGCGCTACTCTTTTCTCAGGATTGTTCCACTTTACTCTTGATACGCACCTTATATTGCTGAGTGTTAAGCAAGGAGGTATCAAGTACATTTTCTAAAGTCTTTAGTATGACTCGACCTGGGCTTGAACCCAGGTCTCCCGGTCCATTTGCGAACACTCTACCCACTAGAAACTAAAAGAAAGGAACACAAAGAAGATATAGTTATAAAAAAACACGGAATATTAATTAGAATAATTTTTTCCAAAAAAATCATTAATTAAACTACGTAATTTCAGATCATGGAAAATATAATGAAGATACTGTTGGGAGAAAATATAATTTACGATAAATCATAGGTGCATAGAATCTAAAGATTGAAAGTCGGTTTTTTGAGCTGGTAGAAAACCATTTTTGTTCACGCATGCGCACACATATATGTACTCGTCAATTATGCTTCATTAGAATATAGACATTAGTGCCAGCAACACTTAATCAATCTACAACCAATAAATCTTCTTTTTATAATCAATGACGCAAATCTGCTTGGATTTTTGGCGCTGTTTTGATTGACTGATGGTTGTAACATTTAAAAACATTGTGGTTTTTAGCTGGGAAGGTTCAGCCTCTTTAGCCATACCACCGTCATTCAGTTCTAACACTGGAGAACTACATTATACGAAAGGCGACCTCATATCGATGGATCGATCGATAGACAGATAGATATAATGATGCTTTTTCAATCTATCTATTAATTACATGGTGTCAATATCTACTTTTCTATCACAAAGCTTACATGAAGTCTAATCTAAAAATATTTCATTATATATACTTGTCGCTCATAATAAATGACCTTTTAGCAAAGTAAGCTTTATAAATAAGACATTGTCCATAGATAAGAATATTCCTAAAAATAATTTAATTATAAGTAATTTTTTTCAAAACCAGATATGACAGGATTTTATAATTTCTAGTTGAATAGGGTGCAATCAAATTTTGGATCTGATAATAAGTGCATTGCGCTTCTGTTGAATATGTAATTAAATAGTACATAAAATATATGTTTTTTATTGGATAATGTTCAATAAGAAATAATAAAAACCGTGAATTTTTTTACAAAAGAATATCAATTTTGACGAGAGAAACGTTTGAGGTGTACTCATTTCTGATTGAGACTGTACACTGAGACATGAAAAGGTAAATACAAGGAAACATTCACCTTATCAGTGAAGTTTAGTCGGCTGCATACTTTGCAGATGGGTAATTTACTAAAAACAGAAAATGCTGATTATAACTCTAAAGAGCCACTGGTGATGAGGTTATACTACTGGGTGTAGGAAGTGTGTAGTAACCCTCGGTTGCCTTTAATCTCATGTCCACTTTGACCCAATGTGGTATTACATGTCAGGATCCCATCTATGAGTCAAATAGATGCTTTCGGAAGCAGTATCAGGTAGTGGTTATTCTATACTTATTATTTGTATTAAGAATGATGGCTTGAAGCTGTAATTATTTACAGAAGGTTTTTATTTGTAGTTGTGTGAATTTCAGAGACGAAGCTTGATTTTTATCATTAAGATTTTTCGGACTATTGTCTCCATCTTTATTGTTATTTCCACAACGTTTCGGCCGATATGTCCTCCAGCCTTCTTCAGGTGATTGTCGAACTCGGGAATCTACCCGGAACTTCGAACTATGTGCTTTATTTAATCCACGGTGGTCGCCTGTTCTGGTTCTGTTAGCCATAACCGGGTCCAAGTGTTAAGTATTCCTGTATTGTTACTCGCCTGCGGTCAGGATTGAACCTGCAACCTCCAGATGATTGTCACCTTAGAAGCTTAGGGAACCAACGTCTGTAACTGTTTCGCTATGTGTCCTGCTGGAGGTTGCAGTTTCAATCCTGACTGCAGGTGAGTAACAATATAGGAATACTTATCACTTGTACCCGGTTATGGCTAACGGAATCAGAACAGGCGACCCCCGTGGATACAATGTGGGATGTAGTTCGAAGTTCTGTGTAGGTTCCCGAGTTCGACAAAAACTTGAAGAAGACCGGAGGACATATCGGCCGAAACGTTTTGAAAATAGCAATAAAGATGGAGACAATAGTTTTTATTTGTAGTTATATTGTGGCAGAAGTTCCTTAATAGCCTGTTCAGTCTTGCCAACTAACCAATCTTCACTACGCTGTGTTCGTTTTTCAAAAAGTGTCGGTCACAGATTTAGTCAAAACTAGCTACAGATCAAGCATACAAAAAAAGCAAGAAAACGAGTCCTAGGCCGAATTTTTAAATGACAATTTCACTCAAACCAATCCTTAGACAGTTGGTAGTGTATTTAGCTTTTGAGCCAAAGTGAAGAAGATAAAAAATAAAGCAGTTTTATTGCACAGAATATATATGCACATTAAAAGACAGTAGAGTTTATATTATATTTTCACAAAACGATAATATAAAAGATACGGATTATTTTAAGCAATTATTTGCTTAAAATAATTGGTATCCTATAATCATCATCATCATATCGTGCTGGCAGCACGGATATCCCTGACCCTCTCTCGCCACTCCTCCCTATCGTTCATCGCCCCAGGAAGGTCTTCAGGACAACAACCTGTATCCTCACATAGCTGCTGAATGTACGTTCGTGCTGGTCGTCCTGCTTTTGCGCGGCCGTGTGTGGGGATCTATAAGAGTACATCTCTTATGAGTTCATCTCTGCTTCTCCAGCAATGTCCTGCATGTCTGGTTCGCCTAACTTGAATAGTTTTCGTGATAGGGGGCAGGTGGCCGTACAGTTGGTGTCTTGTGGGGTGTTGCTGCCAGGACTTGTTGAGGATTGCACGCAGCATTCTTGTGTAATTGCCATCTAGTTTCTTCTCCAGCCGTTTTGTTAGCGTCCATGTAGTGCATCCATATAGCAGTATCGATGTGACCGCTGCCTGGAAGAAACTGCGTTTCATTTTATCGGTTAGGTCTGATTTCCATATAGTCGATAGCCTATTGATAGCTGTCCATGCTTTCGTTAACCTCGTTTCGATGTCCTTTTCGGTTGATTCGACGCTGCTTCCTAGGTACGTGAATTTGTCTACTAGTTTAAGAGGGGTTCCTTCTAGAGTGGAGATGTCCCCCGTTTGGTTATAGCACATATATTCCGTTTTGTGTGCATTAACATGGAGGCCTATGCTTGCTGCTGCTCGTTCCAGGCTATGCAGAAGTGTTTCGGCTTGGTCAGGTGTATTTGCCAGTATCGCTATGTCATCGGCGTAGTCGGCGTCGGTAATTGTTGTTGCGGGGTATCTTCTGCTTCTTTTCTTCGTCAGTTCGAAGCCATTCTCTTTGATTTTGTCAATCGATGTTCTAAGTACGTAGTCTAGACAAATGATAAAGAGATACGGAGCCAGCGTGTCCCCTTGTAGTACTCCTGCTACAATGTCGAAGTATTCTGTGTCTCCATCTGGTGATCGTACTTTTACTTTAGTGTTTCTATAGTGAATCGTTATTGCCGCTACGGTTTCTTTAGGTATGCCGTACGCTAGTAGGATTTGTTCCATCTTTCCTCTGTGAATGGAGTCGAAAGCCTTGGTAAAGTCGACAAATATTAATGTCGCTTGTAGGTTCTTTGCCCGTACACCTTCAAGGATTCTGCGGATGGTTAGTATTTGTGAGGTCGTAGATCTATTTCTTCGGAAGCCATTTTGGTTTTTTTTTATCCTATAATCTTGTGCAAATTGTTAGTATTTGATCGAAATCATTATGGTTTGGCTTTGTGAACAAAGAATAGGTGATCCGTATTCACTGCAGACACGGTTTTTGCTGAAAAGCTCAACGAGGGACAGGCAGGCCTGTTCACAGCATGTCTTGTCTCATCCTTAAATTTTAATCCTTTGCACAATGTCCACAGTCCAAACCAGTCTTTATTTTCGAGCGTGATAGCTGCATTCGATTATTATGTGATTAATCGTTTTATCTTTGTCTCAACATAAACTTCTATATTTTTTTTAATACTGTAAAAAAAGAATTGAAATTTTGCGATTTTTATTAAGTTATTTTATCATAGTTTTCAAATATGCTTGCAGGATTCTAGAAGCTGAAGTAAATGGAACGATATATCGCTTTAATGTCTTAAACGGGTTTCAACGTTTTAACTCTGTTAACTTCTCCCTTGAAATTCAGCCCAGAATTGGCCGACCATGAGTAGCTGATTAATCTAATAATAGAGGCGTTCAATTGATAAGTAAAATGGATTCTTTTGTGCCCGGGAAAGAATTCGATTTGTTGCAACATCGAAACCTTTAAACAATCAGTCCTTGACTGTTGCTGCCGATCAACTATTCAGGTGAATGGAACGTTTTGAAATTTTGCTTTATTAAATGAGTTGCCGTTTCACAATTGAATCACACCTATATAGAAAATATCAATAACTGATTGCTGCATTTTTAAAATTTTTAAATATATTAAGGCTTCTGTGCATATTTGTATGCATCGGGCATAAATCTCTAATGATATATATGCGTGTATATAACAGCTTCTGTGTCGCGTTTGTGCATACTTGATAGTTTGTAAACGAATTGGGATAGATAGATTTATACATAACTGCATACATACATGGAAAGATTGTTATGAATAAAGATATAGTTAGATATGAAAACACTTAGATGAATAGAAATAGTGAGACACATTCATAATAATGTAGAAATATTGACTGATATGATCAAAGATTTCAACAAAAGGAAGTAGAGAAACAGATAAGTTGACTTTTACAGACAGAGTATGATGGACACATCGATACACGGATAAAAGATGTTCAGGAATATATATATATATATATATATATATATATATATATATATATATATATATATATATATATATTGAGATAGACAGACACACAGACTGTTATGAATTAAATGGTAAATAGATACTAATATATATATATATATATATAAAATGAGAGACAGACAGACAGACAGAAAGAGGTAGAGGTAGAAAGATACCAATCTAGAGATATTTACTGATATGATCACTGATTTGAACAACCTGAGATAGATTGATATAAAATTGTTTGATGGATTGATTTAATGTGAAATATCACGAGAAATAACATTTATTCTATCACTCAGGAGATAGTAGTTTAATAGGTAGCATTAATCTCCACTAAAAGTAATGCTTGACGGGTTGCAGTTTCTTACCTATTACCCGTTGCAAAATGGATCATTGACATGACCTATTATTTTCTCTCGAGATCCATCTGTAGCTAGAGTAGAAATGGATTCATGATTTTTAATGAGTGTGTGTATGTGTGATTGAGAATGAGAGAGTGAGTGTGTGTTTTAATAGCAGAAATAATAACAAAATGATAGGAATATACTGCGATAGACGTATATATATATATATATATACATATGCTGGAACGTATGTAATGACAGATTTTATAGAATATACGATATAGATTATATAATAAATTCAACAAAATTATGCCGATAAAAATATTCCATCAATAATATAACCTCCATTTGGGTATTTCATGAAGCCCTGCTGCTTTCATATTTTTTATTTTTCTTAGTACAAAATCCAGTTCTTCTTGCAAAAACTGTCCTAGTTTGATGTCTAGTTGATTACGAATATTTTTTTTGTGATTAGTTCATCCGTAACTTTTGGAGGTTTTCCAAGTAAATTCTGGAAATGTTGTTTCTACAGGTGTATTCGTTCTTCTTGACAGGCAGCTTTCAGTTTAGCTCTCTCAGCATTCTTCTTTCTATTCACTTCGTTTACTGTCTTCCATGCTATCCTAGATTGTCTATCTTCAACCGGAGGGCACACACTCGAAAGACGAATATGCCTGGAAATTCAATGCGCTATTTTCCTATTTTTATTTTATAAAGACGTAGTCTATCTGTGCTTTAGTATTATTTGCTTAGGTGTAAGTCTACAGTTTTCCCTTTCTTTTCTTAAATTTAGTATTGAAACATGTTAATCTATTTTCAAGCGTGAAATCTGTTTGATGGTTCCCATTTCTGTTTGAAGAGTTGTGTAAGCTGAATTAGTTGCTTACGTTTTTACCTACTTGGGCATTCATGGTTCCATCGATGATGAGAACGTTGTGTTTTAGGATGCTACGAACAAGGGAGGATAGCTCGTTATAGAAGGCAACGAGGTCAGTTTCGTTACTAACATTGTTAGGGCTGTAGCAGGAGATGATTGTTATCCAGGGATTGCCATTAAACGTGACTACCCTCATCTGCGGTTGTATCTTCTCGATGTTATTTAGTGATTTTAGGGCTCATGAATCGATAAGCATACCTACAGACCCTATCGCGGCAGGGTTAGTTGACTGAGTTTTTCCATGCAGATGCCGAGACAAACGTCCATCCAATGCCGGTATCGTGGTATTTTATATATTCTCTATGAAAGTATCTGTGTTCTAGTATGCATATTATGTCTATGTTATGATCTATCACAGAGACTGTCAGCTCCGGTAGTTGGTTTATTCTATTAAAAGTTCTAACGCTGAATGTCTTTATTTGTATTGTGCTTTTATATTTTAGTAATTTTTGTTTTAGTTTTAGTTTGAGTTCTATAGCTGATTTTTCGAACACAGGGGTCAGAGCTCCAACTTCAGCAGGACGTGCCAATTTTTTAACTCAACTGAAGAGCGATGCAGTTTGGACTAGTGATTTGAGAATGAGTCATGGTAATCTTTCGATGGCTATGTTTTATTATCATCCATAGAAGCCACCCTGAAAGATGACCAGCAATAGTTCCCCGATCAAACTATATGATCCTTGCCGTTGACCCGTGGGATTCGTCAACCCATCACCTGGTTAGACGTGCCGGGGACACGTCGTTGGGTTCGTTCGCCGTTACGCCCACCACGTTTTTTTCCATGGTTTCTGTGGTATAATTTTGACAAAAATCATTTTTCTTCCCCTACTTCTTGTATTTTCACCCACTAGAGATATTAAGTTTTAAATCATTACTAGTCCACAGTTGTTTTATTTTTAAAATTCATCGGAGAATCTTTATTTATGGTTCATCGTAATCTTAAGGCTTTCTAACTTTGGTTTGCAAACGCTTTGCAACATTTCCAAAAGTATTAAAATCTTATATCTCGTTTTTCATGGTTCAGCTGTAAACTAGGATTCAGATTAATAGTCTTATACATTTAAATCACAGATTATATTCAGCAATGATTTTAGACATAACAAAATCAATTTCATTCATTTGAAATAATAGTATTGAAAAAAAAAAAAGACAAAGCAAACTAACCCGTTAGTTGACCAGTTAAAACAGCAGCTACATAATTTTTTTGGTGGGGGGTCTTCAGCAATACGAGTCAATTCCATGTTGGAATGAGAAAGGTTTTAATCTTTCGTCTTTTATAGAGATATACACGGGTTTCCAAGAGTTTTCTTTCTTTTTTTTTTTAAATCATTCATTTCCAAATCCCCTTTCCTCCCTCTATCTCACCATCTGATATGAAATCCCTAAGTCATTCCGTTTTTACTCTAAGTTTGGTTTTCAAACATTCTGCAATATTTCCAAGACTATTAACATCTTTTACATCATTATTCATGGTTCAGCTGTAAGCTGTGATTCAGATAAATAATCTTTTCCATTTAAATCACTGATAATATACAGCAAAGATTTTATTCATAAGAAAATCTATTTCATGCGTTTAAAATAATAGTATAGAAGAAAATACAAGGCTAACTAACCTATTAGTTGGCCTCCCTTTCCCCAAGAAGGGTGAGCTCAGAATAGCCAAGAACTACAAAGGTATAAACCTATGCCGATGACATAGCGCCTCTTGCAAATACACCCGCCCTAGCCGAATCCCTGCTACATAGTCTGGAACGAGCAGCAAGTGACATAGGCCTCCATGTCAACGTAGACAAAACATAATTCCTGTACTTTAATCAAGGAGGTGACATCTCAACACTAAAGCGTGGTCCTCTGAAATTAGTGGACAGGTTAAGCTACATCAACGCGTGACTAGCTTGTCGATTTCTTTTCTAGCTTGTTTTTTAAAGCATCGTAATCGATTACTTATGTCTTTTTTTACCTTGCAGGGTTCTAAACTCGTGACTAGCAGAGGTATGGACCGCTATCTATCGGCTATCGGTCATATGGAAATCAGACCTGAGCGATAAAGGAAAATGCAGTTTTTTCTAAGCAGAGGTCGTATCGATACTGCTACATAAATAAACCACGTGGATGCTAATAAAGTGTATGAAGAAAAAAGTTGGCGGCAATAACACAAAAATGCTGCAGGCAATACTGAACAAGTCCTGGAGGCAAAACCCCAGAAAAAAGCAACTGTACGGCCACGTACCGCCACCTATCCAAGTTAGACGTACCAAACATACATGACACTCCTGGAGAACTAAGAATGAACTTATAAGAGATGAACTCCTTTAGACCTTTTCAAACTGACGAGCAAAGGTTATATGACCATCTAGAACCTATATACAACATCTCTGTGCCAATACAAGATGTAATCTGAAAGACCTCCTAAGAACGAAAGACGATAGAGACGGGTGGCGAGAGAGGGTCAAGGAGATCCGTTGCTGATCGCGCTATGTGATGATGATGATGATTATAAGGTATGGTAGTGTATTCAAGGAATTGTTCATTACAAACTAACTGACAATAATCAAACAATGACATCCAATCTCTCCCGTAATAAACTCCATCGTTTGAAAAACAGCTTTGAATTTAAAAAAAAAGCATCCACCCTTGGTCAACACAATGTCAGTTGACTTCTATCACGATAATGCCTGTGCCCATAGTGCTCAAGTAACTGAAAATCTCTTAGTTTGGTTGGTTGATTGGTTGGTTGGTTGTTTGGGATTTATGGCATATCAACATTTGTAGGTTATTTATTGACAAATCCATTTTTATACAAATAAACAGTTCTATTTCAAACAATCAAGTTTAGCAAGAACACACAGTTTCATTTTCAAAACATTTCTATTTCAAGCTATTTAATTTAGTCAATGAGTTCCGATTCAACCAATTCAGTTTAGTATGAGTACATATTTTGTTTACTCACAGATAGATGTCGAAACATTTCTATTTTAACCCATTCAGTTTAGCATACAAAAACAGTTTCATTTCAAACAATTCAGTTTAGTTGTCTAAATTCCTGAGACGAAGCTTGATGATTTTCATCATTAAGTGTTTTAGGACTATTGTCTTCATCTTTATTGTTATTTTTATAACGTTTCGGTCGACATGTCCTCCGGCCTATTTCAGGTGTTTGCCGCACTCGGAAACCTACAGGGAACTTCGGATTACGTCCTTTATTGAATCCACGGAGGTCACCTGTTCTATGTGTCCCGGAGGACACATAGCGTAACGATTATAAGACTTGAATTCTCTCAAATTTGCAGTCACGAGTGAGTTCAAGTCTCATTGAGTACCCCATTAACAAGGCCTTTTGCCATATATGTTCTCCGACGAAAGCTAGAAACATACACGTATGTAAGAACAAAAAAAATAAATTTAAAAAATGCAAATCTTTTCGTCGACCTACCTATTTTAATATATATATATATATATATATATATATAGAGAGAGAGAGATAGAAAGAGAGAGAGTAGGAGAGAGAGTGGGAGGTAGAGAGAGATAGAAACTGACTGACTGATACGAACAAACTGAAACAGATATGAGCAGAGTGAGATAGACAGGTAGATAGATAGATTGTTATGAACAGACTGCTTCAGATAGATATGAACAGAGTAAGAAACACACACACACACACACACACACACACACCTATATATATATATATATAGAAGGAGAAAGAAAGAAAGAAAGAAATTGATATGAAAAGGCTGAGATAGATAGATAGATAGATAGATAGGAGTTGCTGATAGAGATAACAAAGCGGCTATAAATACATTGATCAATGTTTAAATAGATAAAGAAATAGGTAACATGAGAGAAAAAATATAAATGCAATAAACTCGCGTGGATATAATTTTACACAGATTTTTTATCTTATTATTCTTCGCCTTTCCTTTCCATTCGGTGCCAACAAGTCTCAAACTATCGGGTGTCAATGAAAGTTAATGCGAACAAAAGAGACGTAACAGTGACCTGTCAATTCTTACCCAGCAGATGGAGAGGGAGAGAGAAAAATGAACTGCAACGTTAGTTGAGATCTTGTCAACTCCTTGGGGCAACCTCTACACCCAGAATACGTGTCTCATGATTTTCTACCCATTATCTTTCTTTCCAATTAAATGCAACGACAGACAGCTACGTAACAGGTACAAGCGGTAGTGCGCGTAGTATTTACATCTATTCTTCCTGAAAAACGAATTTGTCGAGCCTTGTTTAAATCAGGAACAAGTTTTTTTAAGTCTTACTTCACAGAAAATGCTCAAAGTATGAATCAATCTGATGTAGAGTAAGTTGTCTTCATCTCTTTTTGACTTGCTGTCCTGAACGAATTGGTTGGGACATACTTCGGATGGCTGTGTTCCCCGGTGAGCGGATCTGGTCGGGTGTGTTTTGGCTTCGGTGTCAGTCAGTCGAGGCCGTTTAACATGGATTCTGGGAAACCGCCATTCTTGTCAAACGCCCTAAGACCGGTGCTCTTTGAACCTCAGGGGTCCGTCCCCTCAAGCTCAAACCCTCTCCGCAGGGGCTAGATTTATCACTTGGCTCATAAGGCACCCCTTTTACGGGAATGCTGACGTGATTAAAAGCAATTTTCGAACTGGCAGGCATTTGTGGGCTACGGTCCATCGTTTGATTCCCACCATAAAAAGGCCATGTGCCATGCTCACGTGGATGTGGTGCACTCGACAGATAAGAGATAAATAGTAGGGCACTCTAGACTCTTTAACATTGGCATGGCAACTACTTTAAAACAAAGAAATTCCGAATTCAGTCCAGATCAGCTCCGTTTAGAATTTGACCTGGTGTCGCACCCTGTCCGTTTGGAAGGGATTGGGTCGATCTTATATTATATAATTGCATTGAAAAACTACAAGAAATTTATTGTCAATAGTCAAGAACTAAAACTATAGTTCCCGCTGGAATAGGGCTAGTTGGTGAATATGATAAAAGCTTCGTTAAATGTTATATTTCGGAAATATATGGTAAATATTTTACTATAGAAATACGATGTAAATAAAGAAGTTGTCCTCTGGGATCAGGAAGAAAGACAAAAGATAATAGAATGATTGATTGATTTTATAGGCTTTTCTGTCTTTCGAGGGTTATTTTTTGCCAAACAGAGAATCGGCTTCATTGACAGTTTTCATTCTCATTTTTTGAATAGTTGTTTTATAAGAATGTACTTACTCAATCCTATGATACCAAGTATCCATATCTAGTTCTAATCATCATATGGTTTCAGGAAATTAGTTCTATTAAATAATAGTCATTCGTTTGCACATAATTATATGGTTTCAAGTCACTAAATATAATCGTTAGAAAACAAATATAAGTTAGCCGACTATAGTCGAGGGTGAACCGAAAGCTCCCTTTTCAATAGCTGCTAGACTGAGGTGAAGAGGCACGGTGCTTCTCCTTTCCCTTGATTGCTCCACTTATCCCTGATCCGTACCTTATTATGCAAACTGTTTAGCAAGGAGGCAAAAAGTACCATTTTTACCGAGTCTTTAATAACACTTGACCGAGGATTGAATCCAGGTCTCCTGAATCATTATGCCAATGGACCGGTAAAACAAATATACTTTGGTGACCGTAGTCAAGGGCGACCCAAAGGCTCCCTTTTTAATCGCTACTACACCGAGATGCAGGGGTGGGCACTACTCCTTTCCCTGGATTGCACTGCTTTACATTTGATCCCTGCCTTATAATTATGATTGTTAATCAAGTCGGCATCAAGTACGATTTTTTCACTCTTTTGTATGACTCGACCTGGCATTGAACCTGGGTCTCCAGGGCCATTAGTGAACCCTATACACATAAGACCAATGAGCTGAGCTTCAAGTAATTATCCAAAATACAAATAATTTTCAGTTATATAGCTTCATGTAACCATATCAAATACGAATAATTCAAAAAAATTCTCGACTCATCGACGGGAACCTAACAGGTACTAATCACTCCAGTCCGTGTGGACCTAAGAGTAATGGCAATGAATCAGGAGCTATTTTGTTTCCTGTCCATGACACCCCTTTCTTGGTGGAGGAGATACAATCAGTGTGTTGTCAGCTCCGTCTACTGGAGGTGGGGGTTGCGTAACTTAGTATTTCGTAAACTACCAAGGACAGCCTCATAAAGTAGAAATCTCCGTTATTTTTTCTTTTCTTTCTAATGAAATACAGCAAAAAACAACTGACAGAAAGGTAACAAAATTGTCAAAAAACAATGACGTAACAGAAATGTGATTAAATCGTCAAAGGTGATGACGTAATAGAAATGTGACGAAGTCATCAAAAACAATCACGTAACAAAAATGTGATTAAGTCATCAATAGACAATGATGTTAAAGAAATTTGACGAAGACAGTGACGTAGCTGACAAAAATATAACGAAGTTGTCAACTCCAAAAGATTGACACGAAACCACACTAAGAGATCTAGATATAGCCAACCAAGAAGCTTTGGTCCTTGTCTTACTTTAGAAATACTCAACAAATTTAATGAAATATATATATATATATATATATATATATATATATATATATATATATACACTGGCATGAGCAAAAAGACACATCGTTTCTCTTCGTGGTTTCACTTGTATTTCTCATCCATCATTTGAAGAACTCACCAACAATTTTTTTCTTTCTCGAATTCAAATCTGTATGACATGAAATTGAATTGCCAAAGCGCAAATCGAATTAATTCTATTTTTGATGTTTAATTCTATTAAATTGAATTTTTCCAGAATTTTAGTAAAGATTCCTTTTTAACTTTGGCTTCTATTCATTTTATTTTAATTTATTTTTGTCATATCAAGACTAACTGCAACGATCGTCATCATTCCACCATTTCATTTCTTTTTATTCAATCATTTTTTTTTCCGCGAGTCCTATCGTTGCTACATTTATCACGAAAAATCTCCTTTTCTTCTTTTGCTACTTCTGCAACATTTACTACTACTACTACTACTACTAATACTACTACTACTACTACTACTGCTGTTTCTTCTTCTTCTTCTTCTTCTTCTTCTTCTTCTTTTGATTATTATTATTATTATTATTATTAATATTATTATTATTATTATTATTATTATCTTTTTTTTTTGTCGTAGTAGAAGTAGTATTTTACTATGCCTGGCTTTTCTGCCACTCTATCTTTCTATTCATTTCTCTATTCCTACAATCTAGTCCATCTAACTTTTCTTGATATTGTTTTCCTAAGAGTTTTAACTATTTATTGGAGTTTTCTTTTTGGTTTTACTTGACACATTTGTTTATAGTTGCACTTATTATTATAATCATCATCATCATTATTGTTATTATTATTATTATTATTATCATTATTACTATTATTATTATTATTATTATTATTATTATTATTATTTACTCCTTTAGAGTTTTTCACATCAGTGTTAGCTGATGGTTTTTCACTGGAGTTTGAGTGACGTCTCCTCAAATCTCCAGGACTCGACTCAGGATTCTGGCAGTTCTTAGCAATGCTGACGTTTGGATAGTCTCTACCCGACCGCCAACTTCCAAGTTTTCCAGGCCTTTTAATAATCCTTTAGTTATTGTGCCTAACGCACCAATTACAATTGGCACAATTGTTACTTTCATGTTCCACAGTTTTTTTCAATTCTCTAGCAAGGTCGAGGTACTTATCCTTCTTTTCACATTCTTTCAGTTTTATTCTCTGATCAGCCGGGAAAACAAAGTCGATAGTTTTGCAAATTTTGGATCAGGGTGGTCTTTCCTTTGGTCATCCATTCGGGTATCTCAGTTTTCTGTATGCATTTATTCATTTCGGTAGCCAGTCTGTTGTGGATGCGGTGGATTTTAAAACCAAAATCCGTTTATTCCATCTAGGCCAGGGGTTTTCCAGTTTGGTATTCGTTTCAAGTCTCGTCTTGAGTGCATCATGGTGTATTTCCAACTTAAGGTCTTCTTCGAGCATTTGCAACTCTGTTTCCATGTTGTTTATCAATTCGTTTTTTTTTTTTTTTGGTTTTTTTTTGTATGATCTTTCCATTCTCATATTTTGCTCCAAAATCTTTTTGCCTCATTCGCATCCGGTTGCTGGCATGACTTCGTGTATCCTCTCCCTAAGGTTGGTAGAATTTTCTATCTTTGTTTTGGAAGGTCCTGTTTTTTTTCTATATGGTAAGGTATTATTATTATTATATATATTTACCAATACCTTTGCTCGGGCAGGTGATGACACAAGGTCAATTTTTAAGCGGAGTTTAACAGGTTGGAATTTAGAGTTTTCCTTCTCCTAGACTAGTTGTCTCAACAAGGCTAAAGAACATAGTCTGCCCTACTATTTACTCATAGCTGGAGGGAGAATAATTGGATTCATACCTTTCCCGAGGGTATTAGTTCTATGTGAAATTATTATTATTATTATTATACTCATCTGAGAGTTTTTCACACCAGTAATAACTGATGGTTTTCAACTGGAGTTTAACTGACCGCAAGTCTTATCAAGTCTCCAAGACACTTATTTGTATTCTGGCCGATGTCAACTGTGTTGTAGTTTGGATGGTTTCCACTCGTCCTCTTCTTTCCAAGTCCTCCAGTCCCCGTATCAATCCTTTGATGACTGTACCGATTACGCCACCTCCAGTTATTATCATCATCACCATCATTTATCATAGTTTTTTCAAGGTACTTATCTCTCTCTTTCTTCAGTTTTAAACTGTGGTCCGCTGTAATAGCAAAGTACACTATTTGACAGGTCCTCTTTTTTTGTTGACTCTCGATAGGTCTTGTCGTCTGGCCGAGATTAAATGATCCGTTTGAATCTGAAAATCCTAAAGAATTATTGCGTCTCGCCTTCTAGGACCGATTCTAGATTGCACAAATATGATTTGTTTTTATGGTCAAATTCAAACTCCTTGCACAATTCCCGGTGGGTCACCTTCTCCACCCAGTCATGTGTAGACTTTTACTCTATTTGCGCAAATTTACTGCTTTTGCCTATTATGAGATTGATCGTTGCTTCTATATAACCACTTAAATCTACATCTGCTGTTTTGTTGTGTCTTGCTTATTCTTGCTTTGACATAATCCTTATGTCGTTGTTTTGTGCTGCCATCAGAAGAGATTCAGTTTCTATTTTATGGTTTCCCTTTCTTCGCTATGTCCAAATCTTTTCCTGTGAGATTTCGCTTGTTTGTCGCTTGAAATGTCCATACACTTGTTTATTGTTTTCTGGTTATTTTTGTTCTGTTGATGCATGTGTTGCTTGTCGCTGTTATGATGTTGCACCTGGTGCTTTTTTATGTAGTCTTCTAGTCATTATATTGATGCATCGATTCTATCTTGAATGCAAGCGAGTCCTCTTCCTCGTTCTTTCCTTGACAAATACATTTCTCATCTCTGGGTCATAAGGCCCAATGCATCGGCAGGAGTTTTCTTGTTCTCGCTTTCATTTGTTGATTATTATTATTAATTATTGCTATTACTAACCAAATACTGATAGTACAACTACTTTTTTAAAATTATGCGTAGCAATAGTCTTACGATTATTATTATTATTATTATTATTGCAGTTGTTACTCTTGTTGATTTTGTTGAGATTATTATTATTATTATTATTCAATTATCACATCACTCACTTGAAATAAAACCATTCGAGACAGTCAAGAAACGTCACATCATCTTTTTAGTTCTACCTTCACTTTTGCTTTTAAGGTTTCTCAGATGTTTGCCATTTTCCATTAAATTTTGCCATCTCAAGTGACAAGATTTCAGTAGTCGTCCTTTCTTTGTTTCTTCGTCTCTGACAGCAAGTAGCTCTACACCATTTTTCCTTTCCGAAAAACAACACAGTGACAAGCACCGTGTCACAACAGATAATGTTTCTCTCTGTTTCACACCATTGATTTTGTTTTTCTTTCAATTTTTCTTTACTCTTCTTTCCGTCTATGTTTCATATTCTCTGGTTTTCTCTACCCGACCTCTTTCTTCTCCTCTTTTTATTTCTCAATATTTTTGTTTAAATTCTTGTCTCCCTCTTTTTTTCCCTTTTCTCATAATTTGCATTTTATTTATTATGAAACATACTTACCCAGCAGTACAACCAGTCATACCGAACATCTAATCATCAGAGTTCTGATAAACCGGTAAGAGCATGAACCTGAACTCTTGAAACTCGTATTATTGATTTACCGGTACAAAGATATGGCCTTTAATGTCGGTAGTACCGGTTGACTACCAAGTACATGTACCTTAATAAGACAAGAAGGTCAACAAGGCTTATCATTATCATCATCATGTCGCGCTGCCAACACGGATCTCCTTGACCCTCTCCCGTTATCCGTCTCTATGGTGCATCGCTCCCGGTAGGTATTCAAGGCTAAATCCTGTATCGGCATAGAGCTGTTGTATATAGGTTCTAGCTGGTCGTCCATGTGAAAGGGTCCACAGGAATATGACGCTTATGAATTTGTCCCTACTTCTACATCAGTGTCCCACATATCTGGTTCGTCTAACTTTTATTGTTTTTGTGATGGGTGGTAGGAGGCCATACAGCTGCTGCTTTCTAGGGTGCTGTCCTCGAACTTATAAGCAAATACAAGGATCTATCTATATCTCTGGTATCTGTTTAAGAATAAAATATCACTGCATTCAACTATCTTTCTTTCTGAAAAATAAATGATAGATAACGGGTATCAACATAGATGTCTGCTTCCAAGAGGTCTCATCACCGTTGGGACATTGCATCTTGATATGACACTTCTTCTCGGAATAGTGGGGGTCAAGTCATCATTATAGTCAGTAGCGTCACATCACTATGAGGGTTCATTTCCCAACCGAATCAGTAACTATAATATTAATATAATAAACATATCGGATGTTAGCTTGAAGAGTCGATATAATCAAGGAGTGTTGTCTGATGAAGGAGGAGAGTCGCTCCTGATGATCTTCGACGTCCAGGATGTCGGGTCATAATAAGAACGAAGCATCCTCCCCACCTTGCTGAGATACGAAACACCGTCTGGGTCGGCAAGAACTGGCTACTTTGCCTGACAGTGTGAGGTGTAATGATGAGGCAAAGTCTATCGAGCACGCATTACTATACTATCCATTTGTACAGTTAGTATTCACGCTGATTGGTAGCTACTTGGTTTGTATATTTTGCGGCATGTTCTTTGTCAAAGATGCCAGTTCTTTGTGTAGCAATGTGGTCTAACCACGGAAGAAGAAGGAACAATATGTGTTTCGGTGCTTGCAGAGAATTTTGAGAATCGTACTAATCGCAATTGGTGCTTGTGGTGTAAAGGTTAATTTCGTTGGAAGTGGACTCAGCTATCCCAGTTTTAATCATGACTGTTAAACTATGGCCCGGGAGACTGGAGTTCAATCTCAGGTCGAGTCATACCAAAGACTCAAAAAATGGGACTTGATAACCTCTTGCTTAATACTGGATGATAAAATAAGGATCAAGAGTAAAATGGAGCAATTCGGGGAAAGTTGTAATGGATACTGAAAAGGGAGCTTTCGAGTCACTCTGGACTACAGACGCCAACTTTACTTATCATACCCCTGCGAAAGCATCGATTCCGCTATTCTCTCCACAGCTATAGGTAAACCGTACAGCAAACAGAGCTCTTTAAACGTGGTATGAAAACCAAACTAAGAGAAGGAAAAATCTAAACTGAAATCAGCCTTGGGGAGAGATTATCTATTTTAGCTGTATTTTCATAAACAGTCATATTGACTTTCTAAACTAATTTTTCAAAGTTGTGATTGACTACAGATTGTTAGGAGTGAGATACGCTGATTCTTGTTAATATCCAGCCAAAATGCGCCGTAGAAAAAGTTCTCTATCCAACGAATCAACAGAACTCCGAAATAATCATATGTTTTTAAACCATTACGTTATGCAAACTGCTCTCTCTGTTTCACATTTTTTTTTCGCGGGGATAAATACTATGCATTACTTTCGAAACGCATGTATATATATATATATATATATATATATATTGGGTTTCGTCATAAATAATTTTTGCTTTGTAAAAGCAAACCGTAACTACACATGTAAAATTTCCAATGTTTTGAACCCAACTGGAAATTACCCGATTAACGAACGTCTTCATCGGTCATTCCTATTTCAGTTGTGAAAGAGTGTGCATTATAATTTAATCTCTGATATCATGACCCTAAAATGCACGAACTGAAAGCGCAAATTCGACATGTAATCTTATGGGAGTTTAAGAATAACAAAAAAGCAACGGAAACAGCGAAGAAAATTTGTAATGTTGATTGCCATTCCTGACTTCCAAGTCTAAAACTGGTTTTCAAAGTTTCTTTCTGGCGATACAATTAACCCCGACCAGAATGTTCACCGGACCTCACTCAAGATGCTTTTAGAGAATTAGAGGAATGAAATCCGCACAAAAGTACAGGAGAATTGTGTCTTGAACTCAAAACATCCCAATTCACAACCTACCGCTACTTGAAAAAGTGAACGAGCTGAGATTTTGCGTTCGTCATACTCTTCATGAAAAGAATAAAGAAGTTCGTACGTCTCTTGCAACAAGTTTTCTTTCAAGGTAAAGAATTTAAGATAATTCAAGAGTATCATTACACGTGTGAAAAAATGGGTCTTTTATGATAATGTTCAATGCAAAAGGGATTCGATTGACAAAGATGAATCTATGCTGTTTACCTCAAAGTTTGAGATTCAAGGAAGTAACGCATAGTATTTATCTCCGCGAAAAAAATGCGATACAGAGATTCAAGGAAGAAATGTTTTGCAACTGTGCCTGGGGTCATCATCTCAGGATGATTCACTTTGTGTTTTAAAGCGCAATTAGACACTCAATTCAGGTTTATATTTTCAGCAGCTGTAATGCATGCATGAAAACATTCCAAGAACACATCCTGCGCTCGATAACTGGAGAAACGATAGGTTTGGTTTGGTTTGGTTTGTTGGGTTTTATGGAATATCAACCTTTGTAGGTTATTTAACACCAAATCCATTTTTATGTAAATAATCTGTTCTATTTAAAACGAATCAGTGTAGCATAAGTACACAGTTTAAATGTCAAAAACAGTTCTATTTCAAACTATTCAAGTAGTTATATGTAACAATTCACTTAAGTGTAAATACAGTTTTAATGTTGAAAAACAGTTCTATTGCAAATAATTCAGTTAAGCATAAGCACGCAGTTTAAATGCAAGTCCGGTTTAATTGTCAAAAACATTTCTATTTCAAACTATTCAAGTAGTTATATGTGACAATTAAGTTAAGTGTAAATACAGTTTTAATGTTAAAAAACATTGCTATTTCAAATAATTCAGTTAAGCATAAGCCAGCAGTTTAAATGCAAGTACGGTTTAATTGTCAAAAACATTTCTTTTTCAAGCTATTCAGTTTACTCAAACAATTCATTTTAGCATTAGTATACTTTTAGTTCTATTTAACCCATAGGTAGGGCCCTATCAGGTGCTACCATAAGGATAGCTGGGAGGATAAGGGGGTTCATACATTCCCCAAGGGTATTTGCCCGTAAGTGAACGTAATAGCGCGACTGGAGTACGAACTCGCTTACTACGATTCTGCAGTCCATCGTTTTAACCATTACACCACGAGTATTAGAGTTCTTTTCTGATTCATGAAAAAAGTTTTTATAACAATTCGTTTATGTCAAATATATATATATATATATATATATATATATGTATATATGTGTGTGTGTGTTTGTGTGTGTGTGTATTCATTGATGTATATGTGTGTGTGTGTGTGAATGTAGTTATATTTATTGATATACATGTATGTATATATATATATATATATATATATGTATATATATATATATATATATATATATATATGTCTGTATATATATGTTTACATACATTTGTATATGTATGCGTATATATATATATGTGTGTGTGTTAGTGCGTTTCTGTTTGGTTTTGCGTATATGCACGTGTATATGTGTGTATGCATGCATGTCTATGTGTGTGCGTGTGTGTGTATGCGTATGTGTAATCGTTAGCTTGCAAGATAGCTATTCAAGATATAATTCGGCTCGAAAATCGAAGAGTAGGCTAATATTTAACAGTAGTAATAGAAGAAGGAAACACCTGAGAGGAGGTCGATTCCTTTACCTCAACGTCAAATCGAGGCTGCAGTCGAAAGTGAGGTTTGTCGATCAATATTTAGGCTTTTGTATCTCTTCTCTCTTTCGTTTAATTTCATTCCCTCTCTTCCTTTTCTGGATTCTATTGTTTCAGACAACAAATGAAACTGAGTTCATGGCAGAAGTGATATTACACGCAAGAGCAATCAAACGTACTGAATCCGTGCTAAGAGTACAGGTTTCTATTGAATACAAGACGCGTCAATTTCATTCTTTCCTTCCATGATTCTTTGCGCTCGGACGTGCCTATGTGTATGTCTTGGAGTGCGCGCACATGCGCGTTTGTGTGCATGTGTATGAGGGATCATATAGTTGTATATTTATATTCAATCAATTTCTCTCCGTATTTTCGTAAAAATTAAAAATGTATTAGCCGCAGCTTAATTCTGAAAATGGAATCTACTCAATATGTGATGACATATTAAGTTTATTCAATTAGATATTTCTTAAAAGTAAGAATCAAGAAAAAAGTTAATATGAAAAATTAGAATGCTTGGATGCTGGCAAGCAGAAGAGTTTAATAGTCAAAAAGAATAATCCACTGCATTACTGCTGTTGCTAAAAGTTTCTGGTGTTGAAAAATGACAATCATCAGACGGAAGAATCCTGTCTGCTGATTGTGTATATTCTCCAGGATGACGATTGATGATTGCGGCATTTTTAAATGTATGAGACGTTAAGTTACGCAAGCAAAAACGTAATTGTCTTGATCGTTTCATATATTCATAACCCATGACATATATAACACGTGTTATGTTAATATGGTATTCTATGTCACATCAAACGTTGTAGGTTACTTGATACCAAATCCATTTTTATTTATGTAAGCAGTTCTATATCAATCAATTCAGTTAAGCATAAGTACGCATTTTAGTTCTATTTGACCCCATAGATAGGGCCCCATCATATGCTTCGACTATGGGACAGAGTGGACCTGGGCGCGATAGCAATGAAAGGGTACTCCGCATTTTCCAAAATGTGCAGCATTCCTGGAACCTCACAATAAGATTGTTTACTGTCATATCCTGGACACTCGTAGGTTGGGGGAAGTCTTACACCTCTGCAGAAAAGCAGTCGATGCATTCTACAGTCTCAGCCAACTCGGTAAACGTGTAATGTATAACGCATGTGGAGGTGCCCGTGGTGTCATGGTTATCGTCGTAGGAAATGTACACGGCGTCACGAGTTCAAATCCTGGACGACACTGATTGCATTTCACATAGCACTAATACCCTTGGGAAAGGTATGAATCCAATTATTCTCCCTCCAGCTATGGGCAAATAGTAGGGCAGACTAGGTTCTTCAGCCTTAGTGAGGCAACTAGTCTACAAGAAGGAAAACTTTGAATTCAAACCTGTTAAACTCCCCTTAAAATTGACCTTGTGTCGTATCCTGCCCGAGCGGAGGGGTTGGTAAATATGAATGTATAACGCATGAGTCTCAGTACTAATTTTTTTAGACCTCTTTTTTAACATTTTAGGTTACACACACATATATACATATATATATATATATATATATATATATATATATATATATATATATATATATAGATGGGGAACATTAGTGCACATGTATACATTTGCTGATCTGATCTACGATAGTAGAGTTTCTTGCAAGGAAAGCCCCCAACGATTGTCTTGGATATGACACTAAAACATCTGATGATGACGATCCGGTTCATGAGTTTTGGAGAATATCAATACTCCTTCATTACCATTACTGCCAGTTCTATTCAGAGGCTGTGATAGTACCTGTTAGGGTTCTATCTAGGGATCAAATAACTATATTCAATCATTTTCAATACTTAAAACCATTTCAATGTATGCAAATAAATGAATGGAAAATTTAATTATAAGAATTAACTAACAATACTTGGAACTGTTTACAAACGAATGAACGAAGCTGAATGGAATTGTTTCTATTAAATAGAAGTACTTGAAACCATTTCACTGTGTAAATATATGAACTCAGGTTGGTTTAAAAACTTTTAGCAAAAATCTATACGTTCACAAATTTTATATATATTAATATATACGTAGAAAGAACGTTTGGAATTAAATAACATACGAGGGGTAATATGCCATAAAATACATCCAACCAACCAATTAAAATTTTACATTTGTGCATGAATGCTTTCCCAATTGAAAGTTGTGATTAACACAAAGGGTTATACGGGGTTGATGAATACTGATCTAGTATTCCTTCAATCTAACAGAAAAACCAAGTCTGATGATATTGAAAATACTGCTCGGGCAATGTGGTTTATTGGTGGTGATTCACCCAGAGTTATCATCTGCTGGAGACTTTTTTGAGGTGAACCGGTCTCTTTTGGTCATAGCAGCTTGTGTGTGCGAGTGTGTGTGTGTGTGTGTGTGTGTGTGTGGAGAAGTGATCGTGATGTAATTATTATTGTCATAGGAAATGGACACGATCACCTGAGTTCAAATCATGGACGAGCCTGTTTGCATTTAATATATTGCAAATGCACATTGGAAACGAATGAATCCAACTATTCTCCCTCGAGCTATGAGGTAATAGGGGGATAGACTAGGGTTTTTAATCTTGTATTGGCAAAAGGTCTTGAAGAAGGAATACAAATTTAAATCTGCTAAGCTCCGCTTAAAAATTATTTTATGTCCCATCCAGCTCGTACGAACGGGATCGTATATATATATATATATATATATATATATATATCTTTGAATACTGTTGAAATTTGATTAAACAGCAATATATATATGTATATATATACATCCTCCCTTCCCTAAAAAGAGTGACCTCTGATTAGCAAAGAACTACCGAGGTATAACACTTAGATAGATAGGAGCCAAAATTTACAATGCCCTACTACGAAACCGCATAGGATCCAAAATCGACAACATCCTTAGGAAAAACCAAAATGGCTTCCGAAGAAATAGATCCACGACCTCACAAATATTGAGCATCCGTAGAATCCTTGAAGGCGTACGGGCGAAAAACCTACAGGCGACATAACTATTTGTCGACTTTACCAAGGCCTTCGATTCCATTCACAGAGGGAAGATGGAACAAATCCTACTAACATTCGGCCTACCAAAAGAAACCGTAGCAGCAATAACGATTTTTTACTGAAACGCCAAAGTGAAAGTACGTTCACCGGATGGAGACACAGAATACTTCGACATTGTAGCAGGAGTACTACAAGGAGACATGCTAGCCCCATACCTCTTTATCATCTGTCTAGACTACGTGCTTAGAACTTCGATTGATAAAATCAGAGAAAATGGCTTCGAGCTGAAAAAGAAAAGAAGCAGAAGGTACTCCACAAAACAATTACCGACGCCGACTACGCCGATGTCATAGTGATACTGGCAAATACACCCAACAAAGCCGAAACACTACTGAATAGTTTGGAACGAGCTACTGCAGGCATTGGGTTCCATGTCAATTCCCACAAAACTGAATATATGTGCTATAATCAAACAGGTGACATTTCCACACAAGACGGAACCCCTGTGAAACTAGTAGACAAATTCACCTACCTAGGAAGCAACCTCTCATCAACCGAAAAAGTCATCGACACGCGGCTAACGAAGGCATGGACAGCTATCGATAGGTTCTCGATCATATAGAAATCAGGCCTGACCAATAAAATGAAACACAGTTTCTTTCAGGCAGCGTTCGTGTCGATACTGCTATATGGATGCACTACTTGGATGCTAACTAAACGGCTGGAGAAGAAGCTAGACGGCAATTACACAAGAATGTTGCTAGCAATATTGAACAAGTCCTGGCAGCAACACCCTACGAGGTACCAACTATACAGCCACCTGCCTCCCATCACGAAAACTATCCAAGCTAGACGAACCAGATATTCAGGACACTGCTGTAGAAGCAAGGACGAGCTCATAAGTGATGTACTCCTATGGACCCCGGCATATGGCCAAGCAAAAGCAGGACGACCAGCTCGAACATACATACAGCAAGTATGTGAGGATACGGGATGTAGCCCTGAAGACCTGCTATAGGCGATGAATAATAGGGAGAAGTGGCGAAAGAGTTTCAGGGATATCCGTGCTAGCGGTACGACATGATGATGATGATGATATATATATATATATATATATATATATATATATCATAATGTCACGCAGCCAGTACGGATCTCGACCCTCTCTCGCCAACCGTCTATATCGTCCATCAATTCAAGGAAGTCTTCAAGGCTACATCCTGTATTGGCACAGACCTAGCAGGTCATCTTGCCTTTGCTCGTCCATGTAAAGGGGTCCAGAGAAGTATATCGCTTATGAGTTCGTCCTTACTTCTCTACCAGTGTTCCACACTTCGAGTCTGTCTAACTTCGATAGTTTTCGTGATGGGTGGTAGGTATCCATATAGACCTGTTCAATATTTCTAGCAATATTTTCTCAAGCTTTTCCTCCGTAGGTTTCGTTAGCGTCCGTGTAGTGCATCCATATGACCGCTGCTCAGAAATAATGCAGTACATTTTATCGGTCAGGTTTGACTTCCATATGACTGATAGCCTATTCATAGCTGTCAATGCATTTGCTAGTTGCGTGTTGATGTCTTTCTCGGTTGATAAGGCACTACTTCTTTGGTGGTTGAACTTGTCCACTAGTTTCAGAGAGCTAACATTTAGTGTGGAGATGTCACTTCTTTGTATTCTGTCTTGTTTGCGTTGATATGGAGGCCAATGCCAGCAGCTGCCCGTTCCAGACTATGTAGCCGGGCTTCGGCTTGTGTGGGTGTATTTACCAGAAGCGCTATGTCATCGGCGTAGTCCACGTCCATAATTGTTTGTGCGGGGTATCTTCTGCTTCTTTCCTTTGCCAGCTTGAAACCGTTATCTTTCATTATATCAATAGACGTTCTAAGCACGTAGTCTAGGCAGATAATAAACAGATATGTGGCTAATGTATCTCCTTGCAGCACACCTACTACAGTGTCGTTGTAGTCTGTGTCTCCATCTAAGAACCGGACTTTAACTTTTGTGTTTTAAAGAGCATCATTATGGCTGCGACGGTTTCTTTGAGTAGGCCATAGGCAAGTGGTATTTGTTTCATCTTCCCTCTGTGTATAGAGTCAAATGCCTTGGAGAAGTCGGCAACTAATATTATTGCCTCAAGTCTTTTTGCTCGTCCACCTTCTAGAATTCGACGGATAGTCAAAATTTGGGATGTTGTGGATCGATTTCTCCGAAAGCCATTTTGGTTCTTCCTAAGTATCTTCTCAATTTGGGGTTTATGCGAATGCTTAATACACAACTGCATAGAACCCAACATTGAGAAAAAATATATATATCTTATGAATATTATTGAAATTTGAATAAGCAGCAATTTGTTCAATATGATTGATTGGATAACGTTGCAATGATTGATCCACTACATAAAAATGAAATCGGCACATACAGACGTACATACATTATTGCACACTAACACAAAAACAGATACGTGGATATATAGATATTTTGATAAAACATTTTTCTCACAAATAATATTCCCTTGCACACACACACACACACACACATGCACACACACACGCACGTACATACACAACGTTTATGTCTTGACTCGATGTTTTTAAATCATTTAAAATTTGGCTAATTATGGGATTTTGCTAATTTTTTCTTTAGCTTGGATAGTTTTCGTGATGGGAGGCAGGTGGCCGTATAGTTGGTACCTCGTGGGGTGTTGCTGCCAGGACTTGTTCAATATTGCTAGCAACATTCTTGTGTAATTGCCGTCTAGCTTCTTCTCCAGCCGTTTAGTTAGCATCCAAGTAGTGCATCCATATAGCAGTATCGACACGAACGCTGCCTGGAAGAAACTGTGTTTCATTTTATTGGTCAGGCCTGATTTCTATATGATCGAGAACCTATCGATAGCTGTCCATGCCTTCGTTAGCCGCGTGTCGATGTCGATGTCTTTTCAAAAAGACGAAGTTATTTTTGAAAGTCATTTTTACTCGATTTTTTTTTATTGCTCTGTTTTCATGCGTCCTGTAATATAAAACATTTACTTGATTTAGTTACACCAGATGCGAATGAATGAAGTTTATATTTTCACAAGATGATTTCACCGAGAAAATACCTTTTGTCTACTTATTTTTTTCGGATCGAAGTGTTTTTACGGACACTTTTTGTGTTTGGTAGTTTCAAAACAGTAAGATATTCCAAGCTATTTTTCTCCTTTTTTAGCTTATTCATTTTTACAAACACAGTCTTTTGTATTCACTTTACTCTTTTTTAATTTTATTTTCGAGATATTTTCAAAATTGTGGAACAAATTATTTTTTCGATCACTGACTCGAAATTTGATTATCAATGTAAAAACTTTGAATAGATAAATATGACTGATTTGGTGAAAAAAATATTTATTTATTTATTTATTTATTAATTTAATCAGTCATTCATTTATTTTTGCTGGAGGAACATATTTTTGGTAAGGACGTCTGTAAGTGTTATAAATATAGTGTTTGGGGTGGGAATACACCTTTCGGTAATTGAAATGTTTGACGCTTTTTTCTTCAAACTATTGCCTGTGTACATTTTTTCATACAGATCTTCAAGATTTATTTATTAATGTATTGATTTATTTTTGCTAGAAACCCTTCCTGTTTTTTTATTTTAGTTTAATTAAGAAGATATACTGTTTAAGTGGCATAAAACACACCCTAAGACTCATAAGACACAATTATTGCACTTTCGATCTTCATACATTATTCAATCGTGTGTCAAAGTCGTAAAGTAAGTAAAGTTGCCAACCGTAGTCAAGGGTGACCAGAAGGCTCCCTTTTCAATAGCGACTACACCTAGATGTAGGGGAGGGTGTTACACCTTTCCCTGGATTGCTCCACTTTACCAATTATTCGTACCTTATATTGCTGAGTGTTAAGCAAAGAGGTATTAAGTACCATTTCTAGAGTCTTTGGTATGACCCGACCTGGAATTGAACCCCGGTCTCCCGGATCATTGGCGAACACTCTACCTACCTGACCAATAAGTGTCGAAGTAATGTAAACAAAATATTGCGACGGTCCTGTAAATAGCAACTCTTAACGATATAATCTATGAAAGTAGGTTTTTTCTCTTCTTTTTAGATAGAAATTTTATATTATTTCATTGTAGGAAGAATAGAAAAATTAAGATCATTTGCACATTTTAATTTGTTTTTTACAGTTCATGAATTATCTGAGCATTCCTGTATATTTCATATAATTATAATAAAATAATTATTATTTTACTATATTTATGTAACTATAACTGAAAAAAAAATAACAAGTATTAAGTGTCCGGAAGAAACTGTAATGGTTTTAAGTAAGATAGTTTTAATCCAAAAACCGATTAGAATTCTTTTTCTAAAAGGTCCTATTGAAGTACAAAAACAAAAGTGTGGAAAAACTTGAAGAAGGGGAAGTAGATAAGAATAAAATGCATCGTTGTCTAATCCAAGAAGTAGACACGAAATTTGGATAAGACGTTTTTTCCCATAATAACCTCAAAATTATTTTCAGGATGAACTGTTTTCTTGAAAACAACGATTACTTTTGTCATTGGTACGCTCCTTTCTTAGGATAAGTAGAACCTCTGTAATGGTTTTGATATAGTTTTATCCAAAAACAGAAAAAAAAACTTAAATGTCAAATCAGAAAAAAAAATCACATTTAATAAATTCTTAAAAAAAATAGATAGGTCAGAGTAAGCGTCTCCTGACCTTGATACAAAACCCCACTGTTAACAGACAAACCTCCTGACTCCTTTGGGATAAGAATTAACAAATAGAATTAGAGAGAACAAAATTTAACGTAAAGCAATAACACTTTCTGATTTTAATATATGTTTAAATATCGTTATATATATATATATATATATATATATATATATATATATATATATATATATAATAATCACCGTATAAAGAATTCACATTCCTATTCATAAGGGAGTCCTCTTTGTTAATATCCTATCGCATCTTTCAGAATTTTGAACAATTCCACTGGGTTGGGACTGTAGAATATGCTGATGGCATATCTAGAGGAGTAAGACTCTCTAAAAAAATCTCCTGGATAGGAAACAAAACAA
Source organism: Sepioteuthis lessoniana (assembly GCA_963585895.1). Classification (NCBI taxonomy): domain Eukaryota; kingdom Metazoa; phylum Mollusca; class Cephalopoda; order Myopsida; family Loliginidae; genus Sepioteuthis; species Sepioteuthis lessoniana. Next base: position 43,405,993 of record OY757914.1, read on the forward strand.
TCTGATGGAAAAGCTCTTGTCCCGGAGTTTTATAGAATATAGAGTACATCTTTATCGTCATTACTCCCAAGTCAACTCATACCTGCAGACATAAAATCTTAGGATCCTATCCATAGATCAATTAGAAACATTCATATATCTCCGATACTTGAAACCATTTAACTGTATACAAACAAATGACTATTGAATTGAGTTATTAACAGTATTTAGTAATACTATGAACCATTAAACAAATGAATAATTTAAAATAGAATTATTAATGTTAGATTGAAATAGTTGACAGATTTTGAAGTGTGTGCAAATAACCTCTAACTTGTTAAAAATGTTCCCTATAAATCATTTAATAATAAATCATATATATATATATATATATATATATATATATATATATGAAAAAAAAAAAGAGGATAAACTAAAATTGACGAGTGATTCAACAATGATATATCGTCATTATTTTAAAGATAATTCCACAGAATGATGGTTATTACTAAAGTTCCGCATTGGAAGAATAGACAAAAAAAAAAAAAAATAAAGGGATGGAGGAGTCATAAGAAGAAGAGACAGAAGAGAAAGAAAGGGGCGGATAGAGATATTTATCAGAGGGATGGCGGCAGGTGTTATTCGCTGTGTATGTAAACATCAGGGCCACGGCTAGGTAGACAGAAGAGAGGCTGTAGCACCGTCAAGTGAATCAAGTTTCATCAAGGAGTTGACCCGTTATCCACTTACTTTTCTCATCTTGTCAGATTGACCCAAAACATACGAATTCTCCATATATATATATATATATATATATATATATATAATTAAATATATATTAGTTTATATATATGTTTGGATTGCACGCAAACATATATATAAACTAATATATATTTGCAATCCTGAACAAGTCCTGGCAGCAACACCCCACAAGACACCAACTGTACGGCCACCTGCCCCCTATCACGAAAACTATTCAACTTAGGCGAACCAGACATGCAGGACATTGCTGGAGAAGCAGAGATGAACTCATAAGAGATGTACTCTTATGGATCCCCACACACGGCCGCGCAAAAGCAGGACGACCAGCACGAACGTACATTCAGCAGCTATGTGAGGATACAGGTTGTTGTCCTGAAGACCTGCCTAGGGCGATGAACGATAGGGAGGAGTGGCGAGAGAGGGTCAGGGATATCCGTGCTGCCAGCAAGATATGATGATGATGATATATATGTTTGATAGAATGGAAGCTTTTCTGCGATCATAGGTTTCATGCTCTCTAATAAACGGCTATCATCTTTGCTTGACGGCATGAAAGTAGTGATTGCAGACAAGCTTCTCCTCTAATATATATATATATATATATATATATTTTATTATTACAATTATTAATCATTCCTCTAGAGTTTTTCACATCAGTTTTAGCTGATGGTTTTTCACTGGAGTTTGAGTGACAGCAAATCTCCTCAAGTCTCCAGGACTCGTCTCAGTATTCTGGCCGACCTTAGCAATGCTGTCGTTTGTATAGTCTCTACCCGTCCGCCAACTTCCAAGTCATCCAGGCCCTAGCTCTATCACAGATATTGAGCACTCTCCAAATTATACCACATTTTGTCTGCTACAAACCCACGAAGCGAAATATTGATAACCAAAACTGTTTATATCTATATATATATATATATATATATATATATATATATATATATATATATATATATATATATAACATAATTTAGCCTTAAATAAAAAAAAACAAGGTTTAATGTGCCATAAAAGACACGAAACCAATGATCGTGAACGTTATATACAACTTATAAACACAATAAAGAACTAATGCTTTTACTTTTCAAACTAGGTTAAAATTTGCCTCATGATAATCCACGGTCACATATTGCTTGGATGACCCAGCAGATTACTGATTTAGTATATGAGATTTTACCACCCTCAAACCCTGATATCTCTCCCACTAAATTCGATTTCTTCAAGCACCTGGTCATTTTTACGACGAAAAAGTTAATTCCACTGAAGTAGAAACTGTATTTAAAAATGTAATGCATCAACCTATTTATAGCGTTATCATAAAGAAATAAATAACATTGTTTATCGATGATAGAAATCCATAAATTTTCAAGGATCACATTTTGACTAATTAAAACGCCGTTGTGTTTCAGGAATAAAAGATTATTCTAAAATCGGAGATTTTTTTAAAAAAATAACCAACTATAACAGTAATGAATAAATCTGAAAGCCTAGTTTCTTGTGTCCACAACTCGAAAAAAAAAACCCAGATAGAACTCGTTTCAATTCCTACTCTGTTTATTCGCTTTTGCCATAAAGGTCTGCTCTATAGCATTCAACCAAGTGTCACTCTCGTTCTGGTTCACTTCCAAAAGTCATTGATAGAAGACTATCGAATGTCGTTTTGGTGTTTGTCTTTTCACGGTAAATCATTCATATTTATAAGTCATTGTAACATGAGGACTCGAACTTACACATATGTACGAATCATGTGACAGATGGCCACTTTTTCAAAAGACAAGTGAAGTGACACATTCTTTTTCGTTTATTTCATCAAAAGCCGTCGCAGGAACATGATGGGGAAGTTAGAATAAGTCTATATCAAGTATGAAAGTATTTATCAGTCATATACGATATAGGAACGATAAAAAGAAGTGTTCCTTGAATAGGGCTTCAGAAACAGAAAATTTTCATGCAATAAGATGGAAGAAAATTTCGAGAGAGAAATCCAGAGTCTCACAGGAATTAAATTTTTGGAGGAGTGGTCCTATCCAAGAGAACTGGATGGTGCTTTAAAGACTTGCAGAATAAAAAAAAAAAAACAAGACTCAAGATTTACTTGAAAAAGCTGTGCGACTAAAATCTAAAAAGAATTAGAATAGAAGGTTTCGAGCTAAAGTTAAAACCGAATGGTGCCCAACAAAATTTTACGAGAGAAACATATTGAAAATCAAGGATTGTAAGTGGTCACATTAAACATTACTGACAAAATGTCCGGGAGACCGGGGTTCAATCCCAGGTAGAGTCATACAGAAGACTCAAAAAATGGTACTTGATTCTGTCTTTCTTAACACTCAGCATTATAAGGTACGGATCAAATGTTAAGTGGCGCAATCCAGAGAAAGGACTTGAAGCTCTTCCCTATACCAGAGTGCAGTAACTACTGAAAAGTGAGACTTTACTTATATATATATATATATATATATAATTTCTCAGTAACATATAAATATATATATATATATATATATATATATATATATATATATAAGAAAAACAAAAAACGCTCACATTAGGATTATAAATTTGTTTCCATCCTGTTATGGATATTGATATGAATCAATAACACCATTCAGCTCTTTACCAGGAAAATTTAAATGTTCATAGTTGAATGATTTTTTGTCCTGACGGAATTATTCCAGACTCCGAATAATATATATATATATATATATATATATATATATATATATATATATATATATATATATATATATGTGTATATATATATATATATATATATATATATATATATATATATATATATATATATATATCATTAATTACAAAAGAGACAAGTATGGATTATCATAAGAGTATATATTAACCTACCCTTCTTCCTCAAATAGGATACGACACAAAATCAATTTTTTATCGAAGTAGACATGGTTTGAATAAAGTTTTCCGTCTTCTAGACTGGTTGCAGTACCGAAGCTACCCTACTATTTACTCATAGCTGGAGGTGGGGAGAATAGATAGATCAATGACTTTGTCAAGATTATTAGAGCAAATTAAAATGCAAATAGTCTCCTCCTAAATTTGAACTGTAATTCACGGATGCATTTCTTATGACGATATTCGTTACGCAGCGAGAGTCTCCTAAACATCATGGAAAATGTACGCAGCTAACCAAGTTCAATTCCTGTACGCGATTGTTTGTGTTTCATTTCACACTAATTTTCTTTGGAAACGGATAAATTCAAGTTTTCTTCATGTAGGTATTTGTAAATTGTAGGCCAAACCAGTTTCTTTAAACAGGTTATGGCAACCAGTCTTGGAGAAAGAAAACTCTAGAGTCACACCAACTCTAATTCGCTCTCAATTTGACCACACCTCGCTTGTTGTGGATATGTTGGTTAGATAATAGAGAACTGCATTGAAAATCGGCAAGAAAGGAATTGTCGAAGGTCAGAAATTAAAACAGTTGTTTTCTAAAATGTCGTTCTCCTGATATAGACCAAACTGTCTTCAGAATAATATTTCCTAGTAGAATCTTTTGGTAATTGATGTTCGAATGTCGACTCCAGTTATATTCTTGTTTCAATTCAGTTTTCTTCCTCCTCGACCGGTTCCGAAACCAAGATTAAAAAAAAATGTATGACCAACTATTTATCCGTAGCTGGAGGAAGTAGATGGTTTCATGCTTTTGATAGGACACAAACAGCCTCCTGCAAGATTTGAACTTGCGTCACCGTGTTCACTTTATATGACAACAATCGCGTCTACATTAGGACTAGCTTTTGTATACGAGGAATTTATTGTTTCTGTATATTATAAATGCATTGCTGAGAGTTTTATTATGGAAATATTTGGTAAATCATTTTCTATAGATATACGTAGTAAATGCAGAAGTAAGTGATATTCAGGGATCAGGATTGAAGACAAGAGTTACTGAGAGAATAACGTCGTTAATGTGTATTATAAATGCATTAATGAGAATCTTGCAATGGAAATGCATTGTAACTTAATATACTTTGAGAAATAATCTGCTCGACTAAATGAAGAAAGAGATATTCAGTAGTCAGAGAGTTAGGAAAGCGTTTCTGATAGAATATATAGTTCATATTTATGTATAAATCCAGTGGTATTCTTTTCATTATGGAAATTCATTGTAAGTTCTTTTAGTATGGAAATACATAATAAATGAAGTTGTCAGTAAGGACGGAAGACAAGCGTGACTAATAGAATAAAACGCTTAGATGCATAATGCAAATGATTTGTTAATGATTTTATAATGGAATACATTGTAAATTATTTTATACATTTAGTGGTCCATGTTATTGGCAAAATTGGCCAATTATATACATAATGTAAAAATCACTGTTAAGGATTTTCCTCAGTAATTTTATAGTAAACGATTTTACTATTGAATTGTATCCCAAATGAAAAATGATTGATTGATTCAATGATTTTTTCAGCATCTGAAACTTTCAAGTTTTTTTTTTAACGTCTGAAAGTTAGGGAACCACGTACATTGTATGTTTGTATTTCTATTTTTTGTTGTTGTTTCTTAAGAGGATTTCCCACACATTTATACGATATCATGTACTCCTATCTAATAGAAATAATTGGTCTTTTGGACTAATACCCTTAGGAAAGGGGTAAACTCCCTGATCTCCACACGGGTGACTTAAATACTATCACTGCTGATCTTCTAAAAGGATGACTTTGAAAAAGAATAACCCATGAAAATTTATATGCCGTTGAATAAAGAAACCAAGACCAAATAATTTGCTTACACGGGTTGTTCAAAAGGTTCTACGCCTCACACAAATTTTAGATTTGTTGCTCAATTGAATAGAAATTAAGAAAGAAATCTGATTTACATCTTCTAGTTTTATAAGATAAGATAGTGTTTCGGTTCCACGAAAATGCCGATCAATAGCTCTTCTTTCTGGGTGAGGTAGAAAATCTTTTTCAATAGCCCTCTTACTTTTTGTGGCTTTGATAATTTATACAAGACCCTAATAATTCATGCTCATTTATATGGTTTTGAGTTCCTCTTTCTATTTAATTATAGTAATTTGTTTGCAAACAATAATATGTTTTCAAGTAATAATAATTATAATCCTTAGTAAACAATTATAACTATTATTAATACAAATAATTTGACCACAGTCATATGGTGTGAAGTATTCGTATCTAATAACATTTTTCCAAGGTGAAGAGTCTCTTTGATGAAATAGCTGATATTTTGGAACACTAAATCCTAGTAAGCTAGTTCAAACTGCAGTCGCACTCGTTCATTTCGAAGTATTTCCCTTGGAAAAGAAATGAAATTCCGAATCCCCCAATCGAAAGTTAAAATTGTATCACTACTTTTCTTCCTTAAGGATGGCTTTGTCCTTAAATAATTCATAAAGGTTAATATTTCATTAATGAAAGAAACCAAAGAAACGAAACCACAATACGTCGATTATCTCTCCGAGTGCATAGATAAATGCAAAATTTATGATTTTATTGTATATTTTTATTTGTATATAATAAACGAATTGCTAATTACTTTATTGTATATTTTGATTAGCTTTGGTTTTATAGCATATCAACCATTTTAGGTTATTTAATGCCAAATCCTCTTTGTACATATATATTAAATGCATATGATTTGGTTTGGTTGAGTTTTAACACATATAAACCATTGTAGGTTATTTAATGCCAAACCCTCTTTATACATATATTTTAAAAATATATGATTTGGTTTGGTTGGGTTTTATGGCATGAGTTGAGTGTTTACCGGGAGAACGGGGTTCAATCCCTGGTCGAGTCATTCCAAAAGCTCAAGAAATGGTACTTGATGCCGCCTTGCTTAGCACTCAGCATTATAAGGTGAGGATCAAGGGTAAAGTGGTGTAATCGTGTGAATAGAGTAGCGCCCTCCCCTACGCCTCGGTGTAGTAGCTATTGAAAAGGGAGCGTTCGGGTCATCCTCAACTAAAGTCGCCAAATTTTCATACTTACTTAACCATTGCAGGCTATTTAATGACAAATCCTCTATATACATATATATTAAATGTAAATGATTTTGTTTGGCTGGGTTTTATGACATATTAACCATGTTATTTTATTTAATGTCAAATCCGTTTTATATATATATATATATCAAATATACGATTACTCAACACATTTGGTAGGAAACATATTTTGAGCTATTTTTTGGTCCACAGTTAAATGGTTTCATTTATTTCTCTCTGATACCAATAGTTCTATTTACTATCAATCATTTATTTGCACCCAGTTAAATGCTTTCAACTTCAACACTAACGATTCAAAGAAACATCAACGGAACATCAAGTCATTTGTTTACACGCAGTTAAATGATCAAACAATTCTATTTCAAACAATTCATTTCAGCATCTTAAAGAATTTAAATAATTTCAAGTATTGCTATGTATCACTGATGATTCATTTAAACATCAGTTATTTGTTTACACACATTCAAATGAGAAACAGTTCTATTTAAAGCAATTCAGTTTAGCATGTCATTTGTTTACACTCAGTTTAAATTTCAAAGTACACAGTATAAATATCAAACGCTTGACCCATAGATGGGACCCTATCAGGTGCTATCCCTCTGGCTTAGAGGGAAACCCGTTGGGGGAATCTTACTCCTTTACAGAAAAGCAGTCGGTGTATTCAACAGCCCCAGCCAACTGGGCCACCAGGATACTCGTTGTGGGGTCTTACTCCGCTATAGAGAAGCAGTCGGTGTATTCTACAGCCCAGGCCAACTTCGCCATACTTTATGGTAGAAAGTGTATTCCTAATACTTGCTGTGTTCAGTCGTTAGTCACACGGCATGTCTACCTTTGTTCAGTTATTTAATGCAGAAATCGGTCTTTTTATTTTTTGTTTTTCATAAAATTATATGGTTTCAAGTAAGTAAAGAACTGAATCCTTTGTAAACCAGCATAACCTCATGCAACAATTATTAATCCTAATAATGTCTATATAATTATATAGTCACTGCCATTATTCTCTGGTATATTCTGAAATGGAGTAGAAGACCTTAATAAGGTCTCATCTATGGTTTAAATAGATTCGACGAAAAATCATTTGTATCAGATAGAAATATTAAAAACCATATATAGCCATGTACAAAAACGCAATAAATTACAGTAAAATGTAAATATAAACGTATAATTTACTGAGCTTCCAAACCACAAAGCTTCCCCAGTCAGCTAGGGTTGTAGAATACACCGATTGCACCTCTGCAGGGGGGGGGGTAAGACCCCGCCAACGATTGCCCTGGATATGACACTAAACAATCTGATGGTGAGGTTCCAGTAATGCTGGAGCTTTGCGGAATGCAGAGCGGTCCTTCATTGCCATTGCTCCCAGGTCCACTCTTGCCTGGAATGATAGCACCTGATAGGGCCCTACGTAGGGGTTGATTAGAAATAACGACATACTTATGATAAACTGAATTGTTTTACTAAAGTGAAAAGTTTGAAATAGAAATATTTTTGACAATTAAACCATACTTATATTTAAACTGTGTGCTTATTCTAAACTGAATTATTTAAAATGGAACTGTTTTTTGACATTGAAAGTGTACTTACACTAAACTGAATTGTTTAATATAGAACTGTTTTGACATTTAACGACATAAAAAAATCTGTACTAATATCAAACTGAATTAGCTGAAATAGAACTGCTTGGCTCAACTCAATAGCTTGTAATAGAAATGTTTTTGGTTTCACATAAACTGTACTTACATTTAAACTGCGTACTTATCCTAAACTGAATTGTTTGAAAAAGAACTAATTTCATAAAAATGGATTTGACGTTAAATAACCTACAAAGGTTGATATGCCATAAAATCCCAAACAACAAACTAACCACAAAGCATAAAATAACATCAGACGGATTGCCATGGTAATAAAATAAATCATTCAGACAAAACCCAGTTGGCTGGAGCTGTGAAATACACTGATTGCCTTTCTGCAGAGGGGTAAGACTTCCCCAACGGATGTCCTGGGTATGACAATAAACAATCTGATGGTGAGATTCCATTAAGGCTGGAGCTTTGGGGAATGCAGAGTACCCTTACATTGGCATCGCTCCCAGGTCAACTCCGGTTCTGAGTGGTAGAACGTGATAGGGTCCTATCTATGGGTCAAATGACATGCTAAATTGAATAGTTAGAAAAAACTGTGTGTAAACAAATAACTTATGTTTAATTGGATTGTTAGTGAAACATAACAATACTTGGAACTATTTAACTTTGTTGACTTATGCTAAATTGAATTGTAAGAAATATAACTATTTGGTCTTTTAATAGTGTGTATCTAAAAAGAATGTTTAAAAATCATATATTTGATATATATGTAAAAACAGGATTCGGCATTAAATAACCAACTATGGTTGATATGCCATAAAAAAACAAAACAAAGCAATCATCCAAAAAATGATTATGTAGTACTTCATATTCTATAACTGTTTAATAAGTTATTGCGGGGCACCCAGTAACATGGTATCGACTAATATTAACATCGGATAAAAGTACGCCCTGTCATCAAGGTTGGGAATACGCAAATTGATCCCCAGCAGAGGAGTAAAACTTCCCCCAAACGTGATGTCCTTGGAATAAAAATAAAGTTCATAGGATGCCAAGGCTCCAGTCCTCAAGGTTTTAGTAGTTTTGAGTGCCTATTCATTACTATTATTCCAAGGTCCACTCAGTGCCCGAGTGGTAGGATCTATTAACTTTAAATCTACGGGTTGAATAAATTAGTTATAGAATTATTCATTTTGCTTTCTCTGAAAAAATATTCAGAAAAAATGTAAATATGAATGATTAATGAAGGCGCTTCTCTGCGAAAAATAAAACTAGATGGGTCGTCATACCGTTAAAATCAATAAATCAAATTCGGTTTAAGTGGCCACGGGTACGCCACTAACCATATGGATGATAAGTAATACTCTTGAATGGAATCATCATTCTAAACGGAACATATATGCATTAACCAACCCCTCCACGACGAGTACGGTCTGGCAGAAGCTTAATTTAAAGCTGGGTTTGAATAATAAGTTTTCCTTCTCAATTAGTTGCCTAACCAAGGCCAATGAACCCACTCAGCATTACTACGTATCCATACCCAAGGAGAACATGTAGATTTATGCCTTTTTCAAGCGCATTAACTTAAAATGAAACGCCAACAACCTAGTCCACTATTTGAAATCAAATCATTTGTTCCACTTCCATCTTCAACAACTTTTACGCCAAGAGCGCATCTCCGAGGGAAGATAAGTAACACTCTTGAATTGACTCGAATGATGGCGCATAATTTTTAACGGAACATGTAAGCATTGTGAAGTGAATAAACAGATAAAAAGACAAACCAACACATGTCTGAGAAACCTGTTTTGTACATTGATTTACTTCTTCCGGCTTACCTGTGAATAATGGCTTAATTGTCGGCTGAATCGAATAGAAATTACTTGTAATGAAATGGTGCCGTTGCTAAACGACAAAATAATAATAATGATAATAGTAATAATAATAAGTTATAAGAAGAAAAATAACTGAAAAGGGATGGTAGATTGACCCGGATTTGTTTCTGATTGCTCATGGATGATTTAATCACAGACCTTTTCATACCTCTTTCTATTCGACAAGATAACTGTCTATAATAGCAAGAAAAATCGCGTTAACTTAATATAATCCGGTGCGTTAAGAGTAAGTCTGTCTCCGTTACAAGTGTCGGAATATGATTAGAAAGTCAGGAAATTATCTTAAAAGACAGAGAAGAGAAAACAAAACGTGGAGAATGTGGGTGAAAAAAAAAAAGAAATTAAAAAAAGCAATTTCTCGTTTGTAATGACGTGGATTATCTTTTATCTTTTGTTGCTCATGTGAAGACGACGCTGATAAAAATAAAAACAAAAAAAAAAAAAAAAAAAAAAGAAAATGACAGAAAACTGAATTGAACGACTCGTTTAACATCGATAAACGTTGACCTTTTTTCGACATTATACACGAAAATAAATCTTCATGATTCAAATCAAATAAAATAGGATGAAACTATCGATCTATATATCACTAAAACTCACAATGGATGTACGTATATATACAGTGTATCATTTATAGAGAGCGCACCTAATGTGACGGTTATTTTTGTATCAAATGGAGTCGATATAGTTTCAAGTATTCCTATGTAATAGTTTTTAAGAAATTATTTCAATTTCATAATAGTCTTTTGCATACACACATTTATATAGTTTCACGTATTCCTATGTAATAGTTTTAAAGAAATTATTTCAATGTAATAATAGTCTTTTGCATACACACATTTATATAGTTTCACGTATTTCAATATAATGGTTTTTAAGAAATTATTTCAATTTCATTATTGTCTTTTGCATACCCACATTTATATAGTTTCACGTATTCCTATGTAATGGTTTCATGTAATTATTTCAATTCAATAATTGTCGTTTGTTTGCACACAGTTATATGGTTTTAGGTATCTTTATCAAATACAAATAAATTCCACTGAGTTGCATAGTCTCATGTATTCTCATCTAATATCAATAATCATATATTTTCAAGTAAATATTTCGTGTTAATTATGATTATTAATTTGAATACAGTTATATTTTTCCAGTGACTAATATTCATAATAATCATTCATAAATAGCTCTATCGACAAAATCAGAGAAAATTGCTTCGAGCTGACTAAGAGAAGAAGCAAAAGGTACCCCGCAAAAACAATCACGGACGCCAACTACGCTGATGACTTGGCGTTACTAGCGAATACGCCTAATCAAGCAGAGACACTACTGCATAGTCTGGAACGAGCCGCGGCTGGCATTGGCCTCCATGTCAATGCAAACAAAACTGAATATATGTGTTACAACCAAACGGGCAACATTGCCACACTAGACGGAGCCTCTCTGAAACTAGTAGACAAATTCACCTACCTAGGAAGTAGCGTCTCATCAACCGAAAAAGACATCGACACACGACTGACGAAGGCATGGACAGCTATCGATAGGCTCTCTATCATATGGAAGTCGGACCTAACTGATAAAATGAAACGCAGTTTCTTCCAGGCAGCGGTTGTGTCGATACTGCTATATGGATGCACCACATGGACGCTAACGAAGCGGCTGGAGAGGAAACTAGACGGAAATTACACAAGAATGTTGAGAGTAGTATTAAACAAGTCCTGGCGACAACACCCCACGAGACTCCAACTATACGGACACTTGCCCCCCATCACGAAAACTATACAAGTCAGACGAACCAGACACGAACCAGACACTGCTGGAGAAGCAAGGACGAGCTCATAAGCGATGTACTCCTGTGGACCCCCACATATGGATGTGCAAAAGTAGGACGACCAGCACGAACTTACGTACAGCAACTATGTGAAGACACAGGATGTAACCCTGAAGACCTGCCGGAGGCGATGAATGATAGGGAGAAATGGCGAGAGAGGGTCAGGGATATCCGCGCTGGCGGCGCGACATGATGATGATGATGATGATATGGTCTAAAGTATTCTTATCGAATACAGATAATTTCTAATAAGATTTACTAGGACCCACTCTGGCTCAGAGTAGACCTGGGAGTAATTGCAATGAACCGGTACCTTACGCACCTCAGAACTCCAGAACTGAAGCCTCATCAATAGTGATAATTTCGTGTCATACCCAACACATTCTTTTTGGTGCTGAATCTTACCCCTCCGTAAAGGATACAGTCAACTTCGCCAACCGATCGATCGGCGTGCCGGGTTCAAATAGTGGGTAATACCGGCTCTGTTTCACATCAAGTTAATTGATAAAAAAAAATCATCTTTTTTATCTGAATTTGAGCGTACGTCAATCAATATCAAGTAAATAAGAATGAGTGCTCAATGCACGGCTATTTAATACGAAATATACCTGCAGAGCAAAATATGTATTTTTGTATAGAAAACGAGAAATTTCAAAAAAGTATTACATTTCCATAATACATTTATTTCACTTACGGGCACCCAGAGGATATGACAATCACCATTTCTCATTTGTTATAATAAACCCCCAGAGAGGAAATGAGACAGGAGAGTGGTTCTGAGAATTCGTGGATCTTGAAAAGACGTCAGTTGAGATTGGACCATTGAGGTGAGAGTTAGGTTTTCTACCGTTGATGCGAGTGGTCAAATTTTGTAGATCTCTACCGACAGAGATCTTAAACACCACGAGATGTGCCACGCTTGGGGATTGGGTCAGTATAGTATGGTTAGCATAGACTTTTAAGAATTGTGTCCCTCTCCTCGTGTCAACATGGACAGAAGCCACAAATGAGTAAACCTGTTCGTATCCGAAACGAAAAAATCGGCTTGTATCTGTATCATTGTTATTATTAACATCACCAAATTATACAAAATTATCAAAATGCTTACAAATATATTTGATATTTATGTATAAAAAGGATTTAGCATTAAATAAACCACAAGGGTTGATATGCCATAAACCCCAGTCAATCTCGAACTCAGTTTGTTCTTTCTATGTATCTATCTATCTATCTACTCGAGGTTGAGCTGAAAATTCATTTGATATTTATGATTATTTGGATCCAATCTCAGCCACACCGATGAAAGAAGGTGTAGACCAAAGGGGAGAGACTATGTTAAAACGCAAAACTTATTTGGTTATATTCCATGAGAGTATCTTCGTCAGTAATTTAACTTTTCAACCAACACACGTATATAATCGTATATAATTTCTTACTATCTATACATCTAATTTATTTTTCTTCTAATCATTACCAGTTCATATCTATCTATCTATCTATCTATCTATGTATTACAGCCTATTTATATATATTTATCTATTTCACACAATCTTTTTTCTCTCTGTTCCTGTCTCTCAATGCAATTTAATTAACTTACATTTCTTTCCTCCTCCCGCTTCTCTTTTTCTCGCCAATTTCACGTCTCTTTGTCACCTTGTTAGTGTTAACACTGCTTTTATTCCATGAAGTGTTTAAAAACTCTTCTCTTTTATCCATTTATTTATTTATTCTCCTTTTATAACAACGTCGTTACTTCGTCCATAAATTCGAATAGGAATTCATACTTATTCCATTAACAATAAGAATAAATAACAGTGTCATTTGCATCTATTAATTGTTTGAAATCCCTCTCGTCCCATTCATGTTCCTGAACTGCGCCGTTCTATTATTAAAGTAATTGGTCTTTTTTAAAATTCATTGCGATTTATATTTTGGTTAATGGATTTCTCTGTAGTACATAACGGCTATAAAAGTCATCCGGTGTCTCATCGGTATGACGCGACACACACACACACACACACACACACACACACACACACAAACACACACACACACACACACACACACACACACACACACACACACACATATATATATATATATATATATATATATATATATATATATATATTTGCCCAGTCGGCTGGAGCTGTAGAATACACCGACTGCACCACTGTAGATGGGTTAGACCCCCGTCCCAACAAGTGTTTTGTATATGACACTTAACAATCTGATGGTGAGGTTCCGGTGATACAGGAGATTTGGGGAATGTGCCCCCCCACTTCATTGGCATTGACCCCAGGTTCACTCTTGCCCGGAATGGTAGCACCTAATAGAGCCCTATCTATGGATCAAATATAACTAACTGCATAATAAACTGGATTGCTTAAATTAGAACTGTTTGACTAAACTGAATAGCTGGAAATAGAAATGTTTTTGACAATTAAACTGTGTACTTACATTTAAACTGCGTACTTATGCTAACTAAAATTGTTTAAAATGGAACTGTTTTGACATTGAAACTGTACTTATGCTCAATTTAATTGTTCAATATAGAAGTGTTTTGACATATAAATGTGTGTAAATAAAATCTATACTTATAGTAAACTGAATTAGAACTGTTTGACTTAACTGAATAGCTTGAAATAGAAATATTTTTGACAATTAAACTGTGTACTTATGCAAAACTGAATTGTTTGAAATAGAACTGATTATCTGTTTAAAATTGATTCAGCATGGAATAACCTACAAAGATTGATATGCCTCAAACCCCAAACTACCAACTAACAAACACACACACACACACATATATATATATATATATATATATATATATATATATATATATATATATATATATATATATATATATATATATATATATATATATGAATATCTAGGTTTATATAAATCTGACACATACAGATTGGTGTCTGTGTGATCTTTAGAACAAGTGACTCATGTGGGGGCGTATCCTTTTAACTACCGTTGAATGGGTCATTCTAGGAAGGGTGGTTTTTATATACCCTACCTATGAACATTAACGGGTTTCGGGGTGTCCTCGTGGTGTAGTGGTTAAAGTGACGGACTGCGGAATCGTAGTACGCGAGTTCGTACTCCAGTCGCGCTATTACGTTCACTTTCGGGCAAATACCCTTGGGAAAGGTATGAAACCCCTTATCCTCCCAGCTATGGGCTAAATAGTACCACTTCTGTTCTTCTAGGAGAATGGCTTTGGCATTAAATAACCTAAAAAGAGTTGATATGCCATTAAAAACAAAACAAAGAAAAAGAACTATATGGTTTGTCCCATTCATCATAAATACGTTGGACACTATTGTGAGGTGGTAATATGCTAACAAAATCGGGCACCTCTGGTGGTGTAACGGTTAGCAAACTAGACTAGGAAATCTACACGAGTGAGTTCGAGTCTCATTGGGTTCCCCATTCATTCGGCCTTGTGCCACATCGAAGCAAAGAGCTTTGTAAATTACAATATGCACCGAAATCGGCGGTTATTCGGTTACACGACCAACACTATTCGAATCTAAGAAGGCCGTTTTCCAAGGAGGGTTAGAACCCTGGAGGGGGAATTTTATCACCTGGCGCTTAAGGCATCCCTTTTAGTGGAATACAGACGAGACCTAAAGTAATTTGTGTTGTCATCGGGCGTGTCTGGGCTACTGCCATACGCCAAGACCAACTTTAAAAAAGGCCGTGTGCAGTACTCGTCCGTTTGGTGTGATATCCGATAAATACCAATATGCTGACTAAGCAGTCGCTTTTCTCTGCTGGCAAGTACTGTATTTTGTTAATGTTAAAAGATTTCCATTTCATTTGAAACCTCCGTTATCGGAAGATTTTTTATCATTAAGGGTTTACTCGCTTGCAGGACACATAGCGTAACGGCTATAGGCGTTGGTTCCCTTAGCTTCTAAGGAGACAATCATCAGGAGGTTGCAGGTTCAATCCTGACTGCAGTCGAGTAATAATACAGGAATACTTAACACTTGTACCCGGTTATGGCTAACGGAATCAGAACAGTCGAACCCCGTGGATTCAATAAAGGACGTAGTTCGAAGTTCCGGTTATGTTTCCGATTTCGACAAACACCTGAAAAAGGCCGGATGACATATCGGCCGAAACATTGTGGAAATAACAATAAAGATGAAGGCAATAGTCCAAAAACCCTTAATGATAAAATCATCAAGCTTCGTCTCAGAAATTTAGACAACTAATAACCGTAAGTGTATTAGATAAATTTTGTAGTTTGTTGATTGATTTAAGCAATTTAATTTCGTTCTGTCGGCTGAGGCTGTAGAATACATGGACTCTACCTCTGCAGACGGGTAAGACTCTTCTCCCAATAAGTGTCCTCTGAATACATCTGAATAATCTGACCCGGAGAGATAATAACTGTTAAAATCCCACCCATGTGTCAAAGAGATCGGTTTGAAATTTATTCGTATTTGATAAGACTGTCACCTAGCCGTTCACTCGACCACTCAGCGTTTGACCTTCCCTTGTGAGAGATCAAATCTCAGCTGAATCAGATGTCTGCCCATGTCGTGAATTTTAGATCCAGGCAATTGGATTCAGTGTTTACATCGAAAGCCGAAATAACCAAATTGGCTGATCATTCGATAATAAAAAAAAATAAAAAGTTGAAGTCCACGAAGAAAAAAAAAACAAACAAAAAACAAAACAAACAAAAACACATGGAGTTGAATGAATAAATAAATAATGTTTTTTGTCAACAAAAAAAAGAACAAATAACAATTACCGAATAATTGCTGTTATTTCTATGTCCCATTCCCCTATAAGTACGAAGTCTCAGAATCTAGCCCCTATCTTGCAGCGGTCAGTCTGAGTCCACGGTCAGTCTTTCTCAGTTATATTCACTAAGTATTCTAAATGCGTTACGTTAATCTTAACTTCAGTTTGTTGAAACAACAGAGATGGGAGAAGATCTGGTTATCTCCAAGTCTCGTGTAAGGCTTTTTCTACGGGAGCTCCTTCCTTCTTAGAGTCAGCTCCGCCACAGTCTCTTGCCGCACTGCCTACTTTTCGGTACAAATCCAGTTTATATAGCTGTTTCTTCTGTTTCCAAGTTGGCGTATTTCATCAACGGTTTTTAATTAATATCAACAAATTAATTTCATTATCTGTTGCTCTCTACTATTCCAACAGTGAATCTCTGTGCTTGCTACCGGAGGAGGTGTTGGTTGCCTCCATACAACATCTGGTCTGATTGCTACAAAAGAGTTTTGCCTCCCTCCCTCTCGTAACGTCTCTTTCTATCCTTTTTTTTTTTTGCAGTGGGCGTCCCATCTTTCCTCACGTGGTTCATACGTCATAAGTTTACTTACTTCCAAAATTAGATAAAAATTTTCCATTCCTCAAAGTTAGATTTTTTCCCAGGGCCATCGAATTGCATTAGGCTGACCCCTCTATAACCTTACTTCCGAATCAGCTATTGTTTTGACTAGTGATTTCTCCGACTTTAGTTTTCTCTTCTTTCTTTCTTTCTTTCTTTCTTGACTTAAAAAAATTTAAATGTTTCTGTATTTTTCCGCTAGCCAAAAATTTAAGCAATATTTCTCGCTTTTTTGTCTTGGTGATTATATATTGCAACACTCTTTAAAAAAAACAATATACTGATTTTATCCTTCTAAAATCCACACTGCTTATTACTCCTTCCTTTTGAAATATAAAACAGCATTTCTGGCTTTTAAGAAAAACATTTCGCTTTTCTCATCTTCCATCCATTTCGAATAATAAAAACATTCCTTCTCGATTCGTCAACGTATAGCCCTAGTCTTTTAAAATCCACACCGAATAGTAGGTCAGACTCCACAGGCCCAATCTGCTCTGCTTCAGACTGTGCGCAAAAAAAAAAGGAACAAAAAAAAAACCCCAAAAAACAGAAAGATTCTTACAGTCCCATCAGTGGGTCAAATCGATCCGTTGAAAATTATTTGGCGGAATGATGATAAAAGAGTACTCCATCTTTTCACTATGTCCACAATAAGAGTCTTACCATGAGGCGCGATTCTGTGCCATATCTAGGAATCCTCTTTTGGAGCAGTGTTACTCTTCTGCAAAGAATACAGTTAGCATATTCTAAACCCCGCCCACAAAGAGGGCAACATCTGAGTGCGTTAAATGAAAACAATTTTTAGGATAAGTGTCCGAAACGTCGGAGAAAATTTTCTTATGTTGATCTTGCTACAAAACTTCCTAGATCTCAAGCAACCTAAGTAATTTGAGGGCTAACGGGTTTGTTCTACAGGGCCTCCATTATGTAAGGTGAAAGAAGCTGTATCCATGAAGAGGTAAACGAACAATAATTGAGTTTTATTTTTGAGAAAAATACCCTCCTTGTTAATCAGCATAGATTTTCTATTGGGATTTCTATTAGTCGAGGCATCTCTTGAATACGTCCATACATTGTGTTTATTTTAGTGTTCTCTAAATCTTCAGAACTTAACTTTGAACTGTCTTTTCAATTTGTAGTACTACGACCCTATATAGACGTTTGCACCCCGACGGCGCCCTGCAAATACTCGTAGTGCAACGGCACTGCATAGAAATTTGTACCCCCATGTTTCTAAAAGTTCAACTAGTTTAGCGCTACTCTGTAAGTTTCAGTAGGGCCTCCATTGTAATCTAACCTTGAGACAAAGTGACGAATATACAAAACCACATCCGTTGGTTCGCCAATACGAAGATGTATTCGCTACTACTCTTCTTAGTTGTCGTTGAAGAGAGAGGAACAGAGTATGAACTGAGTCAACCACTTTAGATAGAGAGAAATAAACTGTCGCGAGACGATAAAGATAGATTCAGACCTTGGTAGTCACTTTTCCGCACCGGTCAAGTTCTGTTGTAGTTCTATCTCGTGCTTGCTCGGGATCCTGTCCTGAGAGCTACGCAGTTTGGCCCCACTTAACTTTCTTCTCCTTTTTTCTATCCCATGTCCACTCTAACGACTTAATTTTTTAGTTTCGTCCACTCAATCACAGCCCGTTGGTCGATTGCTTCTGATACATTTCTGTTTTTAAATTGAGCGTCTGTCGCTATCATGACATGGATTTGGAGAACTTACCGTTCACTTTTCTCTTTGTTTCAATCCTAGGATCGTACTTCTCTTTCGCTATATCTTTCTGTCCATGTCTGTCTGTCTGACTTACTGTGTTGTATAGTCACACAATAACCATGACCATGATTAACTATACCAACACATAACATATATACATCTACATGTGGATGCAGAATCATAACGACGACACAATAATGAAGACGAGCGAAGACTTCTTTAAAAAATATATCTCTCACTTTATTTGAAAGGGTTCGAAAAGGGTTACTCAAGTAACAGTGAGAGGGAGTTGGAGACCAAACAGAACTGCAACATATTGACCCCTACTCTTATGGCCATCAGCGTTTCTTTCCCGCTCTCCAGGGCTGCTCAACTGGAGACTCGGGGGCCCACTCTGCTGGGCGCAGGCTTCCTCTACCGCATCTTGTCACCAACGGGTCTGGTCTCCAAACTAACTGACTTCCTGTCTCACTTAGTTATATAATAGTTCAATCGCCCACTCAATATCTCCCCATACTGGCTACCGGAATGTGTCACTTCCGCCATCCCTGGAATGGCATGTTTGATCGTCATCAAGCGGAAATAACTGTCATGCAGTTCACTGGTCACTCTCTTCCGGTGCATCAGTCTGTGACTGTAACGCAGGAATTTACCTTGTTCCATATTGTCAGCCAAGCCCGCCTACGCGATCTCTTCCCATAACTGCCATCGGAATGTGTCACTTCTGCCGTCTTTGGAATGGTATGTTTGGCTGGGTCAAAGGTCAATATACAACAACTGCTTTGAACCACTTTCTCATATGTGTCTCACCTTTTTCCCTGGCTTCTGGTTGACCTCTAGATCTAGCTAGAAAATAACTTACCACTAAAACAATCACCTTGACTCTCTAGTTATATTACAAATTTTGAAAACGAAAAAAAAACAAACTAGGTCTGATAATTATGGAAAATGCTGCACTTTCACTATCCTGAGCTTTGTTAAAAGATAATAATTCATTCAAAATATATAGAAACTCGTGGAATGTAGCTGCAGCCTTCCTAACGCCCAGGGAACCTTGTTGACCGTCTGCTGACCGGGAGCAAATGTTCAACTACCAGAACTTTCACAGTAAGTGCAAGGAACGGTTACACAGGAGTTAAGGATTTTTAAAATGAGTCATCAAGTCAGGCAGTTAGTAACCGATAGAGAACGAATAAGGTGCGTGGCTTTTGGAGCTAGTGAAACCGCTCCCCTATTAAGGTGGGCTACGATTTATGGAACAATATGAGTTTTTCTTCATCGACTCAAAAATATGCCACTTTACTTTTTCCAGGTTTGAGACTGGTCCAGAGAGATACTGAAAAACACTAATTAAGTAAGCGTTATATTTTCGAGGACCATGTATCTGATTTTTATCTTTTCTCTGTGCTTGTTTTCATTTCAGCATATCTTCCTTGTCTCCGGTAACTTACCTCAAGACACAGGAATGCCATTATGGCTTGAATTCTTTTAGATTGGCAGTGTTTCCTCTAGGAATTCTCCAGACTGCGCTCTAGACGTCTAGTTGCTAAGTGGTGCAGACGTATATATTCACTTTTCAAATATTAAATTCTAAAAATGATCAAGCTTCAGTACCGATACATTTTTAAAAGATGTGGAATGTCATTGTGAAAGTTTCAAATGAATGACAGACTTACTGTATATAATCGATTTTGTTTCGTTTCTTTGTTTAATGGCATATCAAACTTCATGAGTTATTCAATGGCAAAGCTCTACCTGTAACATCACAACAGCAATACTCTTTTACACAGAACTGCAGGGAATACGGGGTTCTACACATAAGGTTTTAGTCCGAAAGTGAACATCGTAGCGCCAGTAGGGTTTGAACTCATTTACTTCGAGTTTCTCACTTTAACCATAACACCGCCCGTGTATAATCGTGTTATAAACGATTTAAATCAATGAACTGCACCTAATTTCCAGCTCAAAATCAATGTTATTATTTTAATATACTGTATGTAATGAATTTTTGTAAACGTTTAGCTTTGGTCATCTGCAAAAATATTTCTTCAACATGAAATCATTTAAAAGTGGCCCTGTCAGCTGGGCTGTAAAATACATTGTCTGTATCTCTGCAGTAGGGTAAGGCTCGCCTAGCCAGTGTCCTGGATATGACTCTAAACAATCTGATGGTGAGGCTCCAATAATGCTGAAACTTTGGGGAATGCGGAGTACCCCTTTATTGCCATCGCCCCCGGGTCAACTTTGTTCCGGAGTGATAGGGTTCCATCTATGGGTCAAATAGAAATAAATTATGTACTTATGCTAAACTGAATTGGTTGAAGTAGAACAGTGTTGATATTTAAGCTGCATACTTGTGCTAAGCTGAATTTTTTGTGTAACATACACATACATGAATACGTGAAATAGACATAGAATGTTTATAATGTCCATAACGCACATATAGATAACATAGGAATCCCGAAACACAAAAAAATACTTACGACTTCTTAGTTCAGTTTCGAAACTTTATTACCTTTGAGTTTAAAGGTTTTTCGACATAAGGAGAGTGATACACAATCTTTCTATGCTGACTTTTCTATATGCCCCCCCACCACCACGCACGGCACCCACCGCAAGGCCTCAGCGAGCCCCGAAAGTCAACCTTCTTTTACGGACGCTAAAACTCAACTCTCTACTTTTTCTTAAATCTCAGCCCACGCTTCCGGTGCGTGACGTCATTCACACCTCCTGGTTTCATTTCCTATCTGGGGTTTTATTTTGATATCTGGGAATGACGCATCCTCCCCGCGCCCGCGTGAACAACTGCGCTCATGCAGCACCTAACTAACCCATGCGCTAAGCGAAAGGTTCTCAGCCTAACTAAACCGAAAGGCAAGATATATAAAACGAAATCCCTCGGCCATTATATTACATTTGAAATCGAACTGTTATTTTGTATAAAAATGGATTTGGCATAAAATTACATAAAGAGAAAATATTCAAATACTTATTTATTCTTTCAAAGCAACTGTAATACAATCAAGATCAATACAATACCTTAAATAATCAATGTAATGTGGAACTTGATGAGGCCTATTACTTGGATATTCAAAACATACTCAAAATCTTTGAATATTTCATAACGGTAACAGCTCAAGCTCTTGCTTATGCTTTGCGTTTCCGAGGATCTAACAATTTTAACGGGAGGTGTCCTCGTGGTGTAATGGTTAAAGCGATGGACTTCGGAATCGTAGTATGCGAGTTCAAACTCCAGTCGCGCTATTGCGTTCACTTTCGTGCAAATACCCTTGGGAAAGGTATGAACCCCCTTATCCTCCAAGCTATGGGTTAAATTGTACCACTACTGTTCTTCTAGGAGAATGGCTTTGGCATTAAATAACCTACAAAGGTTGATATGCCATTAAACAAAGAAACCAAACCAAACCTAACAATTTTAAATGCCAATTTTTTCATTATTTTACTAATGTGAGGCACAATTCCAAAAGTATTAGCAAAAAAAGTTAAAGACAAAAATATCTAAACGTAAGTAGATCTCTGGCAAAGGTAGAGTGAATCCAAAAATACAAATACTGTAACTCCAAGTGACAGTTGAGCCTTCTAAAAAGGGTTAAAAGATGCTAATACTTCTGGAATTTATTAGAATTTGAAAACCAAAGTTAGAATATTGTTAATATAATCTGGGAATTTCATATTAGATGACGAAATATTTAAAGAAAAAAAGAGAGAAAAAAATCAAAATGGAATAACTGAATAGCCCTTCCCACCCGCAAGCACAAGAAAACACGTGAATATCTGTATAAAAGAGAAAAGATTTAGTATCCCAGATGATTTTAAAATGGACGGACTGTGATGAAAAAATGAAAGCTGCTCGCAAATACAAACCAAATCCACTCTAACTTTGGCAGAGGTCAACTAACGGTTAGATATTTTTGTCTTTTACTATATTGTCATTTTTAAATGCATCAAAGATTTCATTTTTTGTAAAATCACTGCTATATATTATCTGTGCATAAACGCAAAAAGGCAAACAATGTAATCCCAAGTAAAGGTTGAGCCTTGGCAAATTGTTACATAGCCATAATAAGTGAAATGTACATAGAATGTTCATAACTCATATATAGATAACATTGGAATCACGAAACATACCAAAAAAATTACGACTCCTTTGTTCAGGTGCGAAACTTTCAAGTACCTTTGGACATGAGAAAGAGAGAGGCACAATCTTTCTATAACGACTTTTCCATTCGCCCCCACCCAACCTCGTGCGGCACCCGCTGCAAGGCCTCGCTAGCTCCTAAAGTCAACCGTCTTCTTCGGACGCTAAAACTCCACTCAGTCACTTTTTTTTAAATCCCCCAAATCCTCCGCGCACGCTTCCGGTGCATGACGTCATTCACATCTCGCTGTCACATTTCTATCTGAGGTTTCTATTGTGACATCTCTGAATGACATGTCCGCTCCGCGTGCACGTGAACACCTGCGCTCATGTTTGCACCTAACTAACTCATGCGCTAAGCTAAAGGTTCTTAGCCTAACTAGACCGAAAGGCAAGATATATAAAACGAAATCCCTCGGCCATTATATTACAAAAAGAGGTAAAAGATGCTAATACTTTTGAAATTTTTTAGAATTTGAAAACCTTAGCGTAAAAATAGAATGTCTATAAGGATGCAAAGTACCATAAATAAGGACTATGAGGAAATTGTTAAAAAAGTGATTGTTGACTTTTACCAAGTTAAAACTTAATACAGGCAGGAGGGGGAAAGTTTTTTTTCTCTCGAAAGCCATTCGAAGCAGCATGGTAGACGTAAAGGCGAGCAGACAAATTCTATGAGAGTTCAACCCCAGACCTAACCAGGTGATGGGCATACGAATCCCACGGAACAACGGTCAGGATCAAATAGTTCGATCGAGGTACTACTGCTGCTCATATATAAGGGTTGATTCAATAGATGAGAGTAAAAACACAACCATCGAAAGATTACAATGACTTACGCTCAAATCAATTGTCCAAACCCCATTGCTCTTCACGCGGGTAAAAAAAAAACAGCACGTCCTGCTGAGGTTGGACCGCTTAGCTCAGTGTTTGAAAAACCAACTACAGAGCTCAAACTAAAACAAAAATTACTAAACCCCAAACGCACAAAGCAAATAGCGACATTCAATGATAGAATTTTTAATAGAATAGGCCAATTACCTGAGCTGACAGCTTTGGCGATAGACCATAACATAGACTTAATACGCATACAAGAACACAGATATATTCATAGCGAAGATATTATATTTCACAATACAGGCAATGGATAGAAGTTAGTCTCTTCATCTACATGGAAAAATATGGAATAATAGACAAATGGACAATGCCACGATAGGAGGTGTAGGTATGCTTATAGGACCACGGGGCACCAAAATCAGTAAAAGTCATCGAGAAAATACAACCACGGATGAGAGAACCTACTTTTAATGACAACTCCCGGGCAACAATCATCTATTTCTACAGCCCTACGAATGTTAGTGAAGAAACTGACCGCATCGCTTTCTATGACGAGCTATCCTCCCTTGTTCGGAGCATCCCGAAATGCAAAGTTCTCCTACATTGGTGTAGACATGAATGCCCAAATTGGTAAAAAAGTTAACAACAAAATCAGCTTACACAACTCTTCAAATAGAAATGGGGAACATCTAACAGACTTCAAGGTAGAAAATAGATTAACATGCCTCAATACTAAATTTCAGAAAGGAAGGGGAAAACTATGGACCTACACCTATGCAAGTAATACTAAAGCACTGAGAGATTACGTCTTCAAAAATAAATAAAAAATTGAATAATAGCGCATTGAATTTTGAGGCAGGCGTGTCCTCCGATCACCGAATTGTCACGGCAAAGACACGACTGAGCCTATGAAAGAACTGGCCCAAAAGACAGCAACCGTACACTATGACTAGTTCCTGCTTAAGAACAGGGATATTAGACATAAACATACGTTGACAATAAGAAACAAATTCGATGGACATCAGGAGGTATCAGAATGCATACCAACTAAACAATAAGGTAAACATAGAGTCCCATGGGAGACATTAGCCGTTAGAAAAAAAGAGTATAGACGAGAAAACTGCTTACAAATGCAACAAGAGGAACCCAACCAATATCAATGCCCTGGAAGTTAAGAAGGCACAAAATAAATTGCTAACATATACTTAAAAGAACAAACAGAATACCAACAAAATCACATCAATAAGATTCGAGACTCGGTTAAAGATAGACAATCTAGGATACGATGGCAGAGGGTAAATGAAGTGAACAGAAAGAATAGCACTGCAAAAGCCAAACTGCCAAGAAGAACGAATAGACATCTGGAAAAAAAATTTCAAGGATTTACTTGGAAAACCTCCTACAGATACACATGAACCAATCACGAAACCTCTTTGTAATCAATTAGATACTAAACTAGGACAGCTTAAGAAGAACTCGACTAAATACTAAGAAAAATTAACAATAGGAAAGCAGCAGGGGTTAAAGAAATACTCATTGAAGTATAGATCAGGGAACTCGACGACATACTGCTCCGACACTGTAATGCTGTATATAAGCAAAACCCAATAGACAGATTGACAAGGGGATGTATTCTTGTCTTCTATAAGAAGAGTGAACACGGAATAAACAAGAACTACCGAGGGGTAAGCCTTACATCCACAGCGGCCAAGATCTACAATGCTCTCCTATGCAACCGCATTGAATCCAAAATTGAGAAGATACTTAGGAAGAACGAAAATGGCTTTCGGAGTAATCGATACACGACATCACAAATTTTGGCTATCCGTTGAATTCTAGAAAGTGAACGTGCAAAAAACCTTGAGGCAACAATATAAGTTGTCGACTTAACCAAGGCATTTGACACCATACACTAAGGGGAGATGGAGCAAATACTACTCACCTACGGCCTACCCAAATAAACCGTCGTTGCCATTATGATGCTAAAGAAAAACATGAAAGTAAAAGTCCGCTCCCCAGATAGAGACACAGACAACTTCGACGTTGTTGCAGGCATATTTCTAGGAGACACATTAACCCCATACCTGTTTATCATCTGCCTAGACTACATGCTTAAAACGTCTATTGATATAATGAAATATAACGGTTTACAGCAGGCAAATGAAAGAAGCAGATGATACCTTGCATAAACAATTACGGACGTGGACTACTCCGATGGCATAGCGCTTCTGGGATATACTCCTGCCAAAGCCGAAACCCAGCTCATAGTCTAGAACGAGTTGCTGCTAGCATAGGCCTCCATTTCAACGCAGACAAGACGGAATACATGTGCTTTAATCAAAGGGGCGACATCTCCACACTAAATGGTAGTTCTCTGAAGCTAGTGGACAAGTTGAGCTACCTAGGAAGTAGTGTTTCATCAACTGAGAAAAGCATCAACACGTGACCAGCAAAGGCATGGACAGCCATCGATAGTCTACTGGTTATATGGAAGTTAGACATGTCCGATAAAATAAAACGCAGTTTCTTCCAAGCAGCAGTCGTGTCAATACTGCTCTATGGATGCAGTACATAGACACTAACTAAACGTATGGAGAAAAAGCTTGATGTCAAATGCACCGAGCAATATTGAACAAGTCCTGGAGACCCCCCCCAAAAAAAAACAGCAGCTATACGACCATCAACCACCCATCACGAAAACTTTTCACGTTAGACGAACCGGAGAAGTGGAGAAATAAACACGAACTCATTAGGGACATACTCTTGTGGAACCCGTCACACGAACGAACAAAAACCGGATGACCAGCTTGAACGATATCTCTGAGCCGATACAGGATATAACCTGAAAGACTTCCCGGCAGCAATGGGCGATAGAGATGGGTGGCAAGAGAGGCTCAAGGAGATCCGTGCTGGCAGCGCGACATGATGATGATGATGATGATGCGCAATTAGGCCGCTCTAGAAGCTTTTGTTGATTTCCTAAAGATGTTAAACCCCATTGAACTTTGAGATATTTAGCTGACCTCATACTTTTCCAGTGCTAGTTGCCACATATATGTCTATAGCTTGGAGCACTGCTTAGGAATCCACGGTTTTCGATCTATATCATCTTGCTTTAATATTGCAGTTTATTGCAAACTGAGCGAACTGTCTTAAACGCCCTGGTTAATGTACTGTAATCAACCGCACTTTAACCTTTTGCATTCCAGATATTTCTGTAGCGTTATGTCCCAGATTGAACTCATATAGTATAAGTCTGAAATTTAGACTACATTGCCCGTTTATCTGTGTTACTTACAAGCGCACCAATTACTACAATACTACCTACTACAGCAAGTACTTCTCATATCTTTGAGTGCTCCAGTTACGAAAGGGTGTCCTCGTGGTGTAATGGTTAAAAGAGGTGGACTGCAGAATCGTAGTATGCGAGTTCGTACTCCAGTCGTGCTATTACGTTCACTTTCCGGCAAATACCCTTGGGAAAGGTATGAACCCCCTTATCCTCCCAGCTATAGGTTAAATAGTACCACTACTGTTCTTCTCGGAGAATGGCTTTGGCATTAAATGAACTACAAAGGTTGATATGCCATTAAACAA
Organism: Sepioteuthis lessoniana; assembly: GCA_963585895.1. Classification (NCBI taxonomy): domain Eukaryota; kingdom Metazoa; phylum Mollusca; class Cephalopoda; order Myopsida; family Loliginidae; genus Sepioteuthis; species Sepioteuthis lessoniana. The sequence continues at coordinate 43,433,740 of OY757914.1, forward strand.
AGAAACCAAACCAAACCTGCTCCAGTTACGTGTTATACTTGCAGCTAACAAACACGTTCTAAAGTGTTGCAAAATATATGACTCACCAAAGTAGAGGTCATATGAGAAAATATATGGAGCAGCCAGATACTATAAAATTTGGGCCAGGTGAAAATCTCACCTAATTTAGCAGCTTATAGCTTTATTAGCAAGTTCTTTTGTAATTCTCGTTAATGGATCACTACGAGTTAATTAGCGAAAATCATTGCATTTGAAAATATATCAGCTGAACAAATATTTTATTGAACAGAATCAAAACGTCTGAAATTAATGCGTCAATAGGAAAAACTACTCAATTTATTCGCCAACTAATTCAAAAGCTCTTCTTTAACGAACATACCTGCATCTTTGTTTACGTTACTAAAGAGCAATATGGAACAGTATGAATTTTCTCACCTGGTTAAAGCAACATTATAATTGAGTACTTCAGATACTTTGGAAGCAGTATCTCATCTACTGAAAGGGATTTCAACATACACATCGGCAAGGAATGGGAAGCAATTGGCAGGTTATCGACCATATAGAAATCTAATCTTCCTAATGAAATAAAACGTGAATTATTCTAAGCTTTGTTCGTGTTAGTACTACTTTATGGCTGCACCAGAATGATTCTTACGAAACGCTTGGAGGAAAAGTTGGATAAGAACTACACAAGGATGCTACGTGTTGTTTTAAAAAATATTGGAAGCAGCTTTCTGCAAAACGGCAGTACTATGGTCACTTACCTACGATCACGATAACCATTCAAGAAAGAGGAAAGAGACGTGCTGGACATTTGCCTGAGAAGTAAGGACGAACTCACGAGGTATTTTCCTTTGGACTCATACACATGGCGAACTCATATCAGCAAACCAGCAAAGACTTACACTGAGATCACAAATTTTGATTTCTTAACAGAATTTGTGCTCTCAAACATACGAAGTCTAAATTCATAAGCTTATATGTAAGGGATAAATAATCATATAATCAAAATTTGCCAATACCATCCTTCTTCCGTTTTTATTCTATTTACACTTCATATATATATATATATGTATATATATAAGATGTCTCTAGAATGTGTACACACTTTGTTTTATTATAAATAAAATGTTAATTTAGATATTTTTATTTTTTAGATAGTTTTATTAATCAAGTTAAAGAAGACAAGTATAGAATATTTTGAGATATCACAGATGTTTGGACTGTTGGCCATTTTGGTACATATACGACTGATAAGATGCACGCCAGATTTGCAAATATCAGAGTTATCTCAGGTGTTCAAACTGATGACCATTCTGTTTAAAGTTGTGCTAATAATTGCTGCTCTCAATTTATTGATGTTCAAGGTTTTGTGCCAGAGAGTTAAATTGGCCAATAAAATTTCACAGTTGCATCTATATTATGTTTTGACCTTCGACCCGGTCCCAAAAAATGCTATTCCAAGGTTATGCACCAGAAGGAAGTGATACATTCTAATGGCAGTTATGAGAGGAAATCGCGTGGGCGGAAATTGGCTGATGAAATGGGACGAGGTAAAAAGTATCCCATGATACTCTCATAGACTGACGCACCGGAAGAGAGTGACCTCTGAACTGCATGACAGTTATTTCCGCTTGATGACGATTAAACATTCGATTTCAAAGATCGAGTGGGCGTCGAACGATTATATAATTGAGTTGAGTTCGACGAGCCAGTAGAAATGAGTTCTGGTTCCAGTTGAGATCGACGCCCAGCGGGGCAGGTGAGTTGAAGATCGGACAGAGTTATAGACGAAATGTGGTAGGGAAAGCCACATCAAGCCGAAGGGGCCTTTGGGCCCTGATGAGTGGGCCCTATGCCTCCGGTTGAGCAGCACTAAAGAACGAGAAAGACACAATGTGACGGTCATAGCAGTGGGGTCAAGATATTACAGTTTATATTCCATCTTCAGCTCCCTCTCACATGCAACCCTTGAACAACCATTTCGAACCCTTGCAATAAAGTGAGAGGTAAAATATTGTTAAAGAAGTCTTCCTGCGTCCTTATCATTGCGTCTGTCTTTATCATTGCGTCTTTCTGCGTGCGTCTGTTTAATTATTGTGTCGTTGTGATGATGTAGATGAGTATGTAACATCTACCGAGAAGCTTAGAATCTGCGTGCCACAACTGAACATCATAAAAACTTACCAAGGATTACCGTTTGATGGGAGTATCGCTATATATATATAAATATATATATACATTAGTAAAGAAAAATATATACTTTATATATATAACAAAAAGCACTTAAATAAATTAAAAGAATGGACCAATCACAAGCATATTTTAATGGAATAACCACTATTGATGTCAAAATTCTCAACGTACTTTGTTATTTGCTGTCTGATTATAACACCTGAGTAAGGATACGTAGTTTCTATTTTCTGTTAATACTATAAATCTAGTAGCTTAATGTTTCGACAAATCTCATCTAAAGACCGATGTAATTAATCTTAGAATTGTGACTCATTAATCTTTTCTTAACTTAATATATATATATGCGTGTATGTGTAAATGTGTGTGCGTGTGTGTGTGTGCGTGTGGATGAACAACTAATTTAAAAAGATTTTTCTTAACTCAAGAGTGTACTAAAACACTTAATAGTAATGCAGCATAAAACGTTAATGAATTGCTGTTATCTCCTATATCGGCTTCATAACTAAATATTTTCTCAAAAATATTTGAGTAAAATGGATAAAGAAAAAACATTATCAGAAGTTAATATTCGAACTAACAAAAAATGACAGCTTTGGCATGAGAGAAGTTGGAAGCTTGAACGATTGCCCTTATGTTGGATCCTGCTAGTCGAGAGGAATTTATATATATATATATATATATATATATTTAAACTCAAGAGTTGTGATACAACAAAATTGTTTGTGGATATATATATATATATCGCTCTTCGCGCGGGTAAAAAAGGGGCGCGTCCTGCTGAGGTTGGAGCCCTGGCCTCGGTGTTCGAAAAATCAGCTACAGAGCTCAAACACAAACATAAACTACTAAAATGCAAACAAACAATACAGATAGCGACATTTAACGTGAGAACCCTAAATAGAATAGGTCAACTAGCAGAGCTAACTGCATCAGCCGTAGAACATAAGATAGATATAATTTGCATACAAGAGCACCGATACACGCACACCGAAGATATCAAGTATCACGAAACTGGAAATGGATGGATGCTGGTGACTGTGTCGGCATGGAAAAACTCTGTCAATGCATCGGTAGGAGGGGTGGGAATACTTCTAGGACCGAGAGCGTTAAAAACACTGAACAGCATTGAGAGAATACAACCTAGGATGATGGCCGCAACGTTTAATGGCAACCCCAAAGCAACAATTATCTCCTGCTACAGCCCTACCAATGTTAGCGAAGAAAACGAAATAGCCACCTTCTACGAAGATCTATCCTCCCTAGTACGTAGCATTCCGAAACACAACCTGCTAGTCATTGGCGGAGATATGAATGCACAAATCGGGAAAAACAGACACAACAAATACAGCCTACACTACACGTCTAACAGGAATGGACAGCATTTAATAGATTTCATGATAGAAAATAGATTAACCTGCCTCAATACAAACTTTCAAAAAAGGGAGGGGAAATTATGGACCTACACATACGCAAATAAGAGTAAAGCACAGATAGACTACGTCCTTATAAACAGGAAATGGAGAAACAGTGCGATGAATTGCGAGGCATACTCCTCCTTCGAGGGTGTGTCCTCCGATCATCGAATAGTTACGGCCAAAGTACGACTAAGCCTAAGAAAAAACGCCACACGTAAAGCCACGACCAAGCACTTTGACTGGGCCCTACTCAACAACAGAGATATTAGAGACAAATATGCATTAGAATTAAGAAACAGATTCGAAGCACTTCAAGAGAAGGTAGAAATAGGCACCCCAAATGACGAATATGAAAATTTTGTAGAAGCGCACCTGGAGGCGGCAGAAAAGTGTATTCCAACAAAACCTAGAACTAAATATAGAGTCCCTTGGGAAACGCTAGCGGCTAGAGAAAAACGTGCACTTGTGAAGACTGCCTCCAAAAACTATCAACAGAACCCAACAAATACAAATGCACGAGAACTAGAAAAGGCGCAACATCAATTAACAGGAATATACCTAAAAGAACAGGCAGAATACGTACAAAATCAGATAGATAAGATTAGAGACTCGGTGGAAGATAGGCAATCCAGGATAGCCTGGCAAACAATAAACGAAGTAAGTGGAAGAAAGAGCACAGCCAAAGCAAAATTGAAAGCTGCAAGCCAACAAGAAAGAATAAAACTGTGGGAACAGCATTTCAAAAATCTACTAGGAAACCCACCGGAAATAACGGATGAACCGATCACCAGAATTATTAGTAAGCAATTAGACGTAAAACTAGGTCCTTTCACCAAAGAAGAACTCGACACGGTTCTCAGAAGAATTAAAAATAGGAAAGCGGCGGGGCTAGACGAGATCCCCCCAGAAGTGTGGAAGACGAGACAATTCGACGATATACTGCTCCGGCAATGCAACGCAGTCTATAGTCAAAATAGGATAGAACGATGGACGAAGGGATGCATCCTTCCATTCCCTAAAAAAGGCGACCTCGGACTAGCCAAGAACTACCGAGGGATAACACTTACATCCATAGCAGCCAAAATCTACAATGCCCTACTACGAAACCGCATAGAACCCAAAATGGAAAACATCCTTAGGAAAAACCAAAATGGCTTCCGGAGAAATAGATCCACAACCTCACAAATACTGACCATCCGTAGAATCCTGGAAGGCGTTCGGGCAAAAAACTTACAGGCGACATTACTATTTGTCGACTTTACCAAGGCCTTCGATTCCATACACAGAGGGAAGATGGAGCAAATCCTACTAGCTTACGGCCTACCAAAAGAAACCGTAGCAGCGATAATGATTCTCTACAGAAACACCAAAGTAAAAGTACGTTCACCAGATGGAGACACGGAATACTTCGACATTGTTGCAGGAGTACTACAAGGAGACACACTAGCCCCGTACCTCTTTATCATCTGTCTAGACTATGTGCTTAGGACTTCGATCGACAAAATCAGAGAAAATGGCTTTGAGCTGACTAAGAGAAGAAGCAAAAGGTACCCCGCAAAAACAATCACGGACGCCGACTACGCTGATGACTTGGCGTTACTAGCGAATACGCCTAATCAAGCAGAGACACTACTACATAGTCTGGAACGAGCTGCAGCCGGCATTGGCCTACATGCCAATGCAAACAAAACCGAATATATGTGTTACAACCAAACAGGCAACATTGCCACACTAGACGGAGCCTCTCTGAAACTAGTCGACAAATTCACCTACCTAGGAAGCAGCGTCTCATCAACCGAGAAGGACATCGACACACGACTGACGAAGGCATGGACAGCTATCGATAGGCTCTCGATCATATGGAAGTCGGACCTAACAGATAAAATGAAACGCAGTTTCTTCCAGGCAGCGGTTGTGTCGATACTGCTATATGGATGCACCACATGGACGCTTACGAAGCGGCTGGAGAGGAGGCTGGACGGAAATTACACAAGAATGTTGAGAGCAGTATTAAACAAGTCCTGGCGACAACACCCCACGAGACTCCAACTATACGGACACTTGCCCCCCATCACAAAAACTATACAAGTTCGACGAACCAGACACGCGGGACACTGCTGGAGAAGCAAGGACGAGCTCATAAGCGATGTACTCCTGTGGACCCCCACTCATGGATGTGCAAGTGTGGGACGACCAGCACGAACTTACATACAGCAGCTATGTGAGGACACAGGTTGTAATCCTGAAGACCTGCCGGAGGCGATGAGTGATAGGGAGAAATGGCGAGAGACGGTCAGGGATATCCGCGCTGACGGCGCGACATGATGATGATGATGATGATATATATATATATATATATGTGTGTGTGTGTGTGTGTGTACGTGTTGAAATGATAGCTCGTAGTGAATCTGACAGTTTGATAGAAATACGAGTATGTGGAAAGTTGGATAAATCAAACACTTAACTCCAGTACTGATGTGTGATATTTCGTTCGTTTTATTCCATCGAACTTCTTCGAACAAAAACTGTTTTCAGAGTTTTACTATTTAAATGCAAATGCTGAGAATTATAAAAATATCTGGTAAAATCCTGGACGCTGTTTTATATGGTTTGTTTTGGAAATGACCGCAGATTTTCGTAGTTTTCGGAATGTTTTGCAGTGTATGGCTTTGATTAAGGTGGTTTGGGAAAATTGAATGTGTGTTTGAGCTCTATCATGTGAGAGAAAAGAGCGTTTCAATCTCACCATAACTGGCGAACATCGAACTAAATGAAAATAAAATCAAAATAGAAAAGGATAGAAAAGACATTTCTTCACTCTGTGCTTCCATACTTTTGAGAATTCTTTCTGCATCACTTTACTTCGCCCCCTTTCTCATCCCAATTGACAGCACAATATAGACAAATTTCTGCAACAACGCATTATAGTTAATATTTTTACACGAAACTAGATATGCCGAAACCCCTTCTCCCCAACCTTTCCCTAATTCTTCCAATCAGCTCTCTATAACCATTTCCATTTTTAAAAATCGTTAATGAAACCTAATACCTTTGACTTTAAACCTTTCCACACTTCCTCCCCATTAGTTCAATAAAATCTATCTCTAACTTTTTCCTGTCAGCTCCCTAAAATCTATCTTCACTGTCACCATGAAAAATCTTTAGCAACGCCTGATACATTTGACTTTTAATCCTCCTTCGTTCCTGCTACAACAATACCCTCTACACCATCTTTTCATTCTCAGCATTTATTTTTAAACAGAAAAAAAAACTCAACTTTCCACGTATTCACACACACACACACACACACACACATATATATATCTATATATATATATATATATATATATATATTTGTGTGTGTGCGTGCTCTCCTACGTGGATTGAGCCCTCGAGTGGGTAATTACCGGCTATCACAAACGCGTAAATGCTAAGCTCTTCTCATGAATTGAGTAATCATGTTGTTAATAAGAGTATATATAAGCAAATATATGACGTAAAATTCCTTCCCTTATGCCTAGACGGATGATAGCTTTGAGTTAGGATTCCAGACTGACGTGGAGTCAGGCGTGTTTCGATCCCAGCTTGAAGAATATCGCGTGTCTAACCACTGAAATTTTTTGATACAACTAAACAGTCTTTCTATGGGTAACAATATATATATATATATATATATATAATGTATCTTTGCTCTCAGTTGTAAAAAGCAATAATACACTCAGATTCTGGAACTTTTTTCTTAACTGGATAATCAGTGTGTTTCAACTCCCTGGGTTGTCTTTTTGAATCTGACTTGCGCAAGGAAGTTCATAGTTTAGACCATTTGTAAATATTTTCCCCATAAACATGCTTCTCTGCATGCATCTGTTTAGACCTGGAGGAAGAAGTATTTCATTTGATTACATTTTGAATTGGCTTTTAGCCAATATTTTTGCAAGATTAAAATATTTTTTGCAATAAACCAATTCCATCTATGTTGTGAATATTTATGAAAAACGAATTCTGAAAACAATTGTTGTCTTTTAAAATAAATTCGGCTTATACATTGAATGAACCTTATACAAACACACATACATATATGTATATAAATCAACTATTGATGATATAATCAGATACCGGACTGTAGAAGACGGAGGTATGGACTTATCTTATCCAGAAAAACTGCTCCCAAACTGAAGTGCCTATCCTTAATTTTGGCAGAAATCATATTATTATAGTATTTTACTAACATCGCATCATATTATTAAAGTATTTTACTAACATCGCTCTTAGGTCCACTCTGGTCCGGAGTGGCAGTACCTAATTAGGTCCTATCTATGGGTCAAATAGAATTAAACTGCGTACTTATGATAAACTGAATTACTCGAAATATAACTGTTTTTGACATTGAAGCTGTACTTACTCTGAACTGAATTGTTTGAAATAGAACAGTGGACAAAAACTATAATAATAAAAAAATCAATAGTTTGAATTAGGACCGTTCGACAAAACTAAATTGCTAGAATGTTTTTGACAATTAAATTGTGTACCCAAGCTTAACTGAACTATTTGAAATAGAACTGATTATTTGTATGAAAACTGATTTGGCATTAAATAACTTTCAAAGGTTGATATGCCATGAGATCCTAATAACTAACCAACCAAATATAGTTATAAACTCTTATTCCTTTTATTTTGCATCCCTTGCACTGAAAGTAAGTGTGTTTCTTTTCGTCAAAAAAGAATCACAGACACACATATACACAAATGTGTGTCTACGTGTTGTTTTTTTATTTATTTATAAGTGCCTTCTCTTTATATATGCTTATCTACAGATAGGAAGATATAACACACCTACACGCACGGATATATATATATATATATATATATATATATATATATATATATAAAAGGATATATATATATATATATATATATATATATATATATATATATATATATATATATATATATCCTTTTGTTGTAAACAAAATGAAGTTACCGGTAGATAGTAACCAGTAAGCAAAAGGGGAACAAAACGATGGGGAAGTGTCATGTACAAGTTGTGTTTGCGGGTAGTGGGTTTTCAGTGTAATTACTTACCGAGTCTATTCATAATGGCAGCTTCAATGCCAAGATTTGAGACCGCTGTTAATCAGGCCGAATTGTTCGTCCATCAAATGGCATCTAATTTACACAAGAAATAAGAATTTCAAACTAAAATACTAAGGAGTCGTGCCACATTTCTCAGTCGCAGATTTCTTTTTACAAATACCATAATTAAAATCTCACAGAAGATTAAAATTACGCACAAAAGTTGTGTAAGAAAATTCACTACAATTTTACCGCCACATATTTATAAATTATACGTCTATTGATAAAGTTATATTCCGTTCGATTTCCCTTTCCCTTCATATATCTTCGTAGAAAGAAATGTCGACAGCGAAAACGCTGAATAAGTCTTTCCAGTACAGATATTATTAATTCTATCCTGTATAATCTTTCATATCATAATTATGGTGCGTATCTACCCAACCTCTTCACTATGGGAAGGAAGAGACACTAGGTAAATTTGTTCAGCGCAACAATGTATATATTTCAGTAGGAAAACCAGGTGGACGAATCACTTTCCCCTGGGCAATAATAGCAAGTGAAACGCAAACAGTGTCGTCTTTGATATGAACTCAGATCACAGATTTAATTTCCCTAAGATGATATTCGTGTTACGCTAGTCAACTCTCTTGAATTTTAATTTTCTGTTTCATATTTTCAATTTATAGATAGATAGATAGATAGATATATAGATTATCGTATCCTTTTGCATTTTAGTTGCATTTTCAATTTGTTTTCATGATACATTTCCCTAAAATTTTCTTCTAAGACTTTTTGAAATTTAATTTAATTTTTATTGAAACTATTAAGAATATTTCTTTTATCTTATCTAGGCATTTTTTTTCTTTTCTTTTTGTTTTAGCCGATTTTAGAATTTATTATTTTCATCAGTCTTTTATTTTTTTTAAAAATCTGCTTTTTTTTATCGTATGAATTTTAAAAATCATTTTGTTTTAAATTTCTTTCTATTTAATTTTTCTAAAACTTTTTCGGCTTTTTATTTTTGATCTTACTTTTTTGTTTAATTTTAGCTTTTTTAAATTAAAATTTTATCTTAATTCAGATTGCCTTTAGTTTTTGTTATAGTTATTTTATAATAGTTTAAGTTTTTATTGAAGATTTAATTTTTTTTTTATTGTAGCTTTTTAAATGTCATTTTTATTGTAGCCTTTTGAATTTTTATATTTGCTTTTTTTGAGCTAATGTTTAGTGAGTATGATAGATCGATAGATAGATAGTATCATCAATAAATAAGGACACATGTATCACTTGAAAATTTTTATTATTCTTTTAAATCAAAGATGCCACGAATTCGTTATAGGTACTATTTATGAGAAACCTACCAATTTAAAACAATAACAGAAAATAAAATTACATTGGTAAACATATAATGTACATGTTTTTCTTAAATAGAGGAATTATTAATAGAATTACCATGACCAGAAAATCTGAGGAACACCTACTCACGGCATACAGAAACACTGGATGGCTGTTTCAACATTATTAGGTCTCATCAACAGTACATACCGTGACCTCCATCACTGGAGATCGAACCAACGCTCACAGATAGCAGAGCCGAAACTCTACGACTGAGCCATCAGTTCATTTCGTACACAAGTGACGCCAAATAAACTAGTCATGATAATTGCACGGCAAATTAACCTGAATATGTCTTGCAAGTGACATCTGCACTCCTTACAGAGGACACGGTCACCTCCAGTTTAACGTCTTCCCAAGAGGATTAGAAATACGTATCCGTGTAATTAGCTGTCCAGTTTTTCCGTATGCCGTGTGTAGGTGTTCGCCGGATTTTCTGGTCACGGTAATTCTATTCAAAATACATAATGGTTCACACATTTTTGGACTGCAATATATTTGTATTTTGTGTTCCAAAATTTCAGTGCTACTCAGTATGGCACGGAAAAAATATCTACTATTATGAAATTTTTGTTGTATGGTTATCGAGTTGAATTAATAAAATCCTGGTAAGTGTGACTAAACAGAAAATTCATTTTTTTTAACATGAAAAAAGGAAGGAAGTTACGTGTCTACTTATAAATGTTGATTTGTTGGCGTTAGGACATGTTAATCCTTGTGGTTTTATTTTATGCCAAAGTCACTTAAATAATTTTGGTCTCTAAACGTATATTGTACAAAAATATATCTTTACATATGTTTATGCTGCTAAACACATCCTATCAGCAAGTGACATAAAAAAAATAAAGGTTTTTTTTTAAAGCAAACTTTTTAAAAAATATTTTTTCCAGAAATGTAAACTCGATATTGTTTCGAAATACAGAGGGAGTACATGTGTTTAATAAAAAAGGAGAATCTCCGCACTAAATGGTGGTTCTTTGAAACTAGTCGACAAGTTAACGTGCCTCGGAAGCAGCATCTCATTTACTGAAAATGACATCAATGTACGACTAGCAACGCATAAACTGCTATTGATAGGTTATCGATCAGATGAAAGTCTAATTTATCAGATAAAATAAAACGCAAATTTTCCAAGCAGCGGTCTTGTCACTTCTACTATATGGATGCTCTACATGGACGCTGATTATAGAGAAAAAGAAAACTTGACAAGAATTGCACAAGGATGCTACGAGATATATTGAACAAATCGTGGAAGCAACACCCCACAAAACATCAACTGTACAGTCACATGGCATCCAAATAATACGAACAAGATATACGGGACATTGCTGGACAAATAGAGTTGAACTCCTTCAATGAACCCTTCCACACGGACGTGCAAGCGTTGGCCGACCAACTAACTCTTATCTAAAATACCTCTTTATGGACACAGAATGTACTCTAGAAAACCTACTGGAAGCGGTAAATGATAGAGACGAATGGTGAGAGGAAGTCAGGGAAATACGTGCGAGCAGCATACACATGATTATGATATATATATATATATATATATATATATATATATATATATATATATATGTGGGTGGCGAGAAAGAGAAAGAGATAGTGGGAGATAAAAAAATAAACTCAAATGAGAAAAGTTTTCGAGAAAAAGTGCTTGATAGAGTAGGCATACTACAAAGAAAAATATCAGATTATGAACACGAAGTCCGTTACTTTAAATTTCAGATGATGTGCAAAATCATCAGACAGAAAAGTATAGAAAGTGACCCATCAGTCGTGAGAATATAGTGTTATAAGATCACATGTCAATATGGAAATACCCCTGATACTCAATGCACACACACACACACACACACACACACATATATATATATATATATATATATAATATGCATAGCCCGATTAAAATAGAGGAGAATAAATTTTGAATTAGTCAGGTAGTACATTTCACCTGCCAAATTGTCTAATATTCCTCTATTCTGATATCAACTTGCTTCTTTATATATATATATATATATATATATATATATATATATATATATATATATATATGTTGCCTGACGGTAATCAAGGCCAGTATGAAGGCTCTATTTTCAATAGCTAATACACCAAGGTGTAGAAGAAGGTGCTACTATTTTCCCTGGATTGCTTCACTTACCCTTGATCCGTACCTTATAATGCTGAGAGTTATGCAAGTAGGCATCACGTACTATTTTTTTAGTTTTTACATGACTCAACCTAGGATTGAAACCAAGTCTCCTGGACCATTATATATATTTATATATATATAAGAACTGAAAAATGAACGTTAGTTTTGAATCAGTTTCTGTATGACTCAACCTAGGATTGAAACCAAGTCTCCTGGACCATTATATATATATATATAGGCACTGAAAAATGAACGTTAGTTTTGAATCAGTACCATTACCACTTGGAAACCTGGTGAGAATCGAACAGATTTGTTGGTGTGATGAGCTTGCTTGCCTTATACAAGCGTCACCATTATAAATAGATATGTAAGCATGCTCATTTGTATGATCGATGAAGAGAATTCATGCAATGTTTATTAACATAGATGCCCGAAGCTAGAGTGCGCTAAACGTATACGTGAAACTCCCTGAGGTGGTCTTTGTGAGTTTTGATAATGTTTTTTTTGCGTTAAAACAGTTCGTTATCCGTCCAGAAAATGAGTGTAAAAAGACTGTTGCCTTTAATCACAATCGATCGTTGATTGCATCGTTTCTTCCGTAAGGAAAAAAAAAAGATTCTGATTCATTGCGTTAAATATGCAATAAAAAGACCATTTACTTACATTCATGTGAGAACATATGGTCTTCACTTGATGTTTCCAAAGCGACCTACAATTGCTTTGCCTCGATTATATATATATATATATATATATATATTGCAACGACATAAATATATGTATACTAACAGACATTGTATAATGGTTACCATCGAAGGATACGAACATGAAGACTCAAGTTCAACTCCTACATGAAGTTCTTTGCGTTTTCGACTGCTCTATTACTTTTGGGAAAGGTATGAACCAAACTGATTTCTATCGAGCAATGAATAATTAGTATGGCAGATTTGGCTTTTTTACCTTAGTATCACAACCGATCCAGTAAAAAGGAAACTCTTAAATTAAACTTGTTAAACTCCGCTGAAAAAACTGACCTCGTTTTGCATCCTGCTTGTGCGAAGATATTGGCTAATATATATATATATATATATAAAGCCATATATATATATATATAAATGCATTTTTTGGAATTGGTTTTACCAAGAATGAATAGGTACAGGCTTCAATCGAGGTCAAGCATCAAATCTTTTATTGGTTAAATTGTGCAAACCCTGTGAAATTTATATCAATATTTGATGTGTACAGGGAAGCATATTTTAGTGAAAAAAAGTTTATAGATAGGCAAATGATTTTGCAGCGACGACTCTGCGTCAAGAAGATAGTTCATGGAGTGGTAACACGATGACTTTTCGGTTAAGAAATTGTTCTAGCCACAATGGTCAATAAAGAAGGGATGATGACAATGTTCTGGGAAAGGAAATGACGTATTAATATTGATCTTTGAAAAAGTGAAGCTATAAATAGTCCTCTTTATTGCTTTCAACTTAGGGATAATTCATGTTATTTATTGACTCTCTTATATATATATATATATATATATATATATATATATATATATATATATATATATATATATGTGTGTGTGTGTGTGTGTGTGTGTGTGTGTGTGTGTGTGTGTGTGAGTAACAGAACATAACACAACTTATCATAAAGACTCCGAAGAAAAGGACCAATGGAACAGAAGATCGGAGGAAGAATCGAGACCGTCTAGAACATAGCGTCACCTAGATCAGCTCAGGATACTCAAACGTGTTCTTGAGACCGAAAGAGATTTTTTCTATGAAAAGCTACCACTTAAAACTCGTCAAAAGAAAACGTGCGGGCAGCTCAAAACAGCGCCATAAGAACCAATCATATCAAAGCGAGGATAGGTAAGACACAAGAAAATAGCAAGTGCAGACTATGCGGTGAAAGAGATGAAACCATCAATCACATGATAAGCGAATGCAACAAATTGGCACAGAAGGAGTACAAGGCTAGACATGACTGGGTGGGCAAGGTGATTCACTGGGAAATGTGCAAGAAATTTAAATTTGACCATGCCAACAAATGGTATATGCACAACCCAGAATCTGTCTTAGAAAATGACACTCACAAACTCCTATGGGACTTTGGTTTACAAACGGATCCCCTAATCTCTACCCGAAGACCAGATCTTATAATAATCAACAAAAAAATAAAAAGAATATCTGCAAAATTGTCGACTTTGCTGTCCTGGCAGACCACAGAATAAAACTAAGAGAATGTGAAAAGAGAGATAAGTACCTTGACCTTGCTAGAGAATTGAAAAAAAATATGGAACATGAAGGTGACAATTATACCAATTGTGATCGGTGCCTTTGACACGGTAACCGAAGGATTATTAAAGGGCCTCGGAAGATTTGGAAGTTGGCGACCGAGTGGAGACCATGCAAACAACAACATAACTGAAAACGGTCAGAATACTGAGAAGAGTCCTGGAGACTTGAGGAGACTTGCTGTCACTCAATCCCCAGTGAAATACCATCAGCTTACGCTGATGTGAAAAACTCTAATGAGTAAATAATAATAATAATAATAATAATAATACGAATGGGTAGAGAAGGTAATCTTTTGAGAATTAGGCAAGAAATTGAAATTTGATCATAAGAACAACTCAGAATATTTCCTGAAGCATGAAACGCACAAAAATATCTGAGATTTGGAGATACCAGACCTTGTGGTAGTCAACAAGGAAAAAAACGAGAGCCTGCTGACTAGTGTGCTTACATCGTCCCGGCAAACTGTAGAGTAAAAAAAAAAAAAAGAAAGCGAAAAGAGAAAAGTACCAAGACCTTGCTAAAAATTTTGGAAAACTATAGAACATAAAAGTGACCGTGATACCGATTGTAACTGGCGCGTTTCGAACAATCCACAAAGGATTGGTAAAGGGACTGAAAGTCTTAGAAAAAAGAGGAGAAGTGGAGATCAACCAGACTACTGCACATTTCCCAAACCTTCAGGACGAGAGTCTTACTATCAAATGGTTTAGTGTCATATCTAGGACACTCATTGGAGTTACACAGTTTAGTTCTATTTGACCCATAGATAGGACCCTATCACGTGCTACCACTCCGGGCCAAAGTGGACCTGGGAGTGATATCATTAAAGCGATACTCCACATTTCTCAAAGCTACAGGATTATTGAAGCCTCAACATCAGATTGTTTAGTGTCATATCTAAGAAATTCGTTGAGCGAGTCTTACCTATCCACAGAGAAGCAGTTGGTGTATTCTGCAGCCTATGCCGACCGAGCTAGACTGGATTAGCAATCCTTATAGAAGAACTGTAGTGGTACTATTTAACCCATAGCTGGGTGGACAATGAATACTTTTTCCAAGGGTATTCATCCGAAAATCAAGGTAATAGCAGAACAGGCGAACGAACTCGTTTACTCTGATAAAATTAATAGGATGTTAGCATAGGCAAGAGTATGATAATCACTGAGAAACGTTGATTTTGTCTTCGTTACTTTTAAATATATATGCTCCATTGCCGATAGTGAACATTATTTATGATCACAATAAACAGGATTATATATATATAGAGAGAGAGAGAGGGAGAGAGAGTTCTAAGCTGCAACTAAATTTTAGAATTGTCTCGTACTTCTCACGTTTGTCTTCATTTCAGTTCAGGTGACACCTGTAGAGAAATCTGAAAAAGGTTTTTAGTTTAAATGTTTTTAGTTTTATAGTTTTTTTATTTTCTTATGGAAACAGGCTCCGTGATGCTATAAGAGAAATATTCAGCAATAGTACTTCTTTCTGGGCGAGTCTTAGAATTTTTGAACAAACCTCATATATATATATATATATATATATATATATATATATATATGTGTGTGTGTGTGTGTGTGGTGGGGTTTGGTTGGAGTAAGATTCGACGCTATGAGAAAAACAAGTCAATACGAAAAATTAGATTTATGGATAGCTTGATCACAAATGAAATTTTATTTCGCACAAATGAAGTTTACACGTGACCAAACAGCGGAAAATAAACGTACATTTTATTTTATTCGATTTTGAAAAATTTACTTTCATTTTCTAATCCTTTCTTTGTAAAATTTTTCAAAACATCAATATGTTCAGATTTCTGAAAATAAATGAAATATAATAAAATGAAATGAAACAAAACGCAGAGTTAATCACCCCTTGTAATGTGTTCATTCTTTCGAAATGTAATTTTATATCTGATGACGCTATCCTTATAACGAAACTATTTAATTTCTTCTTCTTCTTCTTCTTCTTCTTCTTCTTCTTCTTCTTCTTCTTCTTCTTCTTCTTCTTCTTCTTCTTCTTCTTCTTGTCCGGATTCTATTCGATTGCAGGGTCTCAACGAAAGTTGACGGAGAGTTCATATCAGAAAAGAAGTCAGATACATGGTCAGAGAAAATATAGCTCTCACTTTATTTCTGAGTTTCAACCTTCAAATCAAGAAGACGGTAAGTCGTATTTTTTAAGTTGATGAGAGAATTGCTCAATCTTAGCTTGCTCTTCAAACGAGGGGAGGTATTTTCGTGCTTTGCTAGTTACTGACTTTCTAACCCTTTTCAAAAACCCCTACTCTCTTGTGTGACCGTTTCACACACCTAGCTCGGGAGTTCTCGTGATTGATCTCTTCCTGACGGTAACAGAGCCTGACATTAAGTTCACATGATAGGAGAGGCTACTACATTGAAAATATATGTTATTATAACTGTCATTATTTATACCGAATTTATGGTTAAGGAAATGTGGATTGATACAGTAAAAAAATACTTAATTATTTCAAAGTTCTTTTCAATTTCGGAAATTAAAATTTTGTTTGATTAATTTCGTCTTATGGCACACAATCTTCTTCTAGACCCCCGCCTCCAAATAGATTAACATACAGACGAAACCACAGTCGCGGTGGATTATTCTTTCTTATATCTTTTCGTTGTTCTTTTCGAGTGATTTTTCTTTGTTGAAAGAGACCCCCTTATCGATGAGGATTCACCTTTTTTTGACAAGGAAAAAAATGTTCCGATCAAACGATTTCATGGATTCAGTCCGTAAACATGCATAATTAAGTAGCTCTCCATCAAACGCTTTAACTATCTTGAGAGGGCAGATAAACGCATCTTGTTTTTCCCTTCCCAACACACACACACACACACACACACACACACACACACACACACACACACACATATATATATATATATATATATATATATATATATATATATATGTATATGTGTCAGTGTTTGAGTGTCTCAGAGAAAGGCAGAGATAGACAGATCAACAAGAGACAAATACAAAGAGTTTTGATTCAGTAAGGCTGAAAATGTTTATGTTTCATAATAACCTTCTGAGTTATATCTTTTTCCCCCTTATGTTCTTTCTTTCTTTCTTTCTTTCTTTCTTTATTTATTTATCTATTTATTTATTTTTTATTTATTTATGTATTTATCTAATTAATTGATGGTCTTTATCTATTCACTCATATTCCTCAACTTTGAAAAGATTTTCGTTATATTCATTTTATTTTCTCGATAGTTTTCTTTCTTTCTTTCTTTCTTTCTTTCTTTCTTTCTTTCTTTCTTTTATTGTCTTTTTACTAACTTACTTTCTTACTTAATTTCTTTCTTTCTATCTTTCTTTCTTTATAGTCTTTTTACTTTCTTTCTTTTTTTTTCTTTCTTTCTATCTTTCTTTTTTGTTTTTTACTTTCTTTCTTTCTTTCTGGTCTTTTTTCTATCTTTCTTCCTTTCTTTCTTTCTTTTTTTCTTTCTTCATTTATTGTCTTCTTTCTTTCTTTCTTTCTTTCTTTCTTTCTTTCTTTCTTTCTAGTCTTTTTACTTTCTTTCTTTCTTTCTTTCTTTCTTTCTTGTCTTCTTTCTTTCTTTCTTTCTTTATTTATTTATTGTCTTTTTACTTCCTTACTTACTTTCTTTCTTTCTTTCTTTCTTTGACACATTTTCTCCTCTCTGATTCTTTATTTTCAGATTTCTTTCCTGTCGTAGATATGAAAATAAACTGCATCCGATGGTGAGGCTCCATCTGTGGAGCTCTGGGGAGCCTAGAGTGCACTTTCATTGCCATTATTCCCTGGTCTACTCAAGTTTGAATTGTATAGGGATGCTTGAAACGATATCACTGTGCAAATAAGAGAATTGTTGACAAATAATTCAATGCAATCTGGATATGTAAAGGAACATAAAAAATATGATTAGGATTATAATCAAACATTTAGAAATTGATCATAGTTTGACATTTAATAACCCAGAAGAAGTTTATATGCCATTAAATGAATCAAAGCAAACCAAATCAATAAAACCATTTTCTCTTTATCATCGTTTTTAGTTCTTCCTGTTCCATTTCCACATTTCCATTTCCTCTTCCGTTTCCGCTTCCATATCCTGGTATTCTTTCCTTGAAATTCGAATACTTTCAATTCCACTCTCTCTTTCTCTCTCTCTCTCTCTCTCTCTCTCTCTCTCTCTCTCTCTCTCTCTCTCTCTCTCTCTCTCTGTGTTTTCTTTTTACTTTCTCCACCTGATTTTGTTCTCAATCGTTCCTTTACTTTCCTTATTTAATCTTTTCATTTTCTTATTTCACCACCAGATTCGTTTCTTATGACTTTCATTCATTTATTCTTTTTTTAAAAATTTTCTTCTGTTTTTGTTTGTTTGTTTATTTGTTTGTTGGTATTTTTCTTTCTTTTTTCTTCTAACCGCTCTCTTTCATTTCCCTTTTATTAATAATTCAACCACAACACCGTCTCTGTTTTCTTTCTTTTTTTCTTCTTTTAACTTCTTCATTTCAACACTCTGTGACAATCTTTCTTTGTTTCTTTTAACCACTCTCGTTTCTCTTCTTTTAATACTTTATGCACACCACCATCTCAGTTTTCTTTCTTTCTTTTCTTCTTCTAGTTTCTTCATTTCAACACTCCGTGGCCATCTTTCTTTCTTTCTTTCTTTCTTTCTTTCTTTCTTTCTTTCTTTCTTTCTTTCTTTCTTTCTTCAAACGACTCTCTTTCGTTCCAATTTTTTTATAATTTATCCACATCACAATCTCTCTTTTCTTTCTTTCTTTCTTTCTTTCTTTCTTTCTTTCTTTCTTTCTTTCTTTCTACTCTGCCAAATCAGGTGGAGCTGTAGAATGCGCAACCTGCACATCTGAGGAGAGGTAAGACCCCACCACCAGCGAGTGTCCTGATATGACTCTAAACTGCTGATGAGACTTCAATCCTGGAGTACCCCTTCATTGCCATTAATCCCAGGTCCAGTCTGGCCGGGAGTGGAAGTACCTGTTTGGGTCCTATCTTTGGCTCAAATAGAAGTGTTTCACAATTCAACTAAGTTCAAACAAAAGACTGGTATCAAATTGAATTGTTAGTGTCATATAAGAGTCATTTAACAGTGTGCAAATAAAACAGTTGGTTTAGATAGCAAAACTTGAAGCAATTTAATTGTGTCCAAACAAATGATTAATACTTAATAGAATTATTCATAGTAGATATGGATACTTGAATCTATTTAACTATGAACAAAAATTGGATTATTGGTATTACAAAGTAATACTTGAGGCCATTCAACTCTGTGCATACAAATAATTAATATAACTAATATTAATTAGTATTCAATAGAACTATTTAAATCATTTTACTGTGGGCGAATATTAGTTCTAGCTTGTTTAAAATGGTGCCTAAACTATTCGTTTACAAATAATATATATTAAATATATATGAACTGGGGGGGATATGGAATTAAATGGCCTACGAGAACCAACCTTCTTCCTACAAGCCACTTCAATTCTTTATCTTCATTTAAACTTTTTACATTGTTTATTTGTTTGTCGGTTGTTGTTTTTTGTCTATGTTTTTCTTCATTTTCACTGTGAAATTATATGTTCCAATTAGATAAATATATTCAATTTCTCTTGCATTAGTTCTGGCTTGGATAGAGCTATATATATATATATATATATATATATATATATATATATATATATATATATATCCCGTTCTCTCGGTCTCTCTCTCTCTCTCTCTCTCTCTTCCTCTCTCTCTACATCTCTTTATCTATCTTTCTATCAATCTATACAGAGAAAAAACAGACAGGCAGACGGAGATAAAGAGATATTATATTTTTTTACTTATCATGGTTATATTACACATATTTGCTTACTTCAAGAATTCCAGACACCATTGGTATCATTGTCACCAATTATTTCACTAATTCACCCCTTCCATGGTAAGGTCCAGTTTTTTGCTTTATTTATCCCCTTGATGACTGGTTCGTATCTTCTTGTTAATTAAAACTAAGACGCGTCTTCTGAAATTTATGCATCTGATTTTCCAGGACATATTGTTGGCGGATATACTATTTGTCAGTAGTTCCAAACTTTACACTTTAGCATGATTACGGGTGGAAAATTCTTCCCCACCCCCCAATCATGCTTGCTATGGTATTCATTTTGCTGCATTCGCTTCTTATAAGATAAACGGTTTCATCTCTATCATCTCATTAGCTACAGAGGTTTTAATTCACCGTTTATGCTTGGTTTGATTGTGTTTCAACCTTCGGGAGCTATTTAATATCAAAGCTAACCCTATAAAAAACAGTTGTGATACTGTTTAATCCATGGCTTGGAGATAAGGCATTTCATACTTTTTGTAACGGTATAAGCCCAAAAATGAAAGTAACAGCGTAACTAGAGATCAAGCTTGTTTACAACGATGTCTTAGTCTGGAATGTTTCCCTTTACGCCAAGAATACTCCCCCAGTAATTCTCATGGAAGACAAACTTTATTATCTTTGTTAGCTTTGCTTATGTTTAGCACAAGACCAGAAGTATTGACCACTTAAGTATTTAAATAACAAGTGATAATCAACTTGGTTAACTGGCTGACTCTTCCAAAGGGCAAAAAGTACGAAAAGCTACTCAGCAGTAAGTGGAAATTTACTAAGCTTTTTGCTTAGATGTGGCACAAGGCCATATGAAAGAGGCACCCAATGAGACTCGAACTCACTCGTGTAGGTTTGCTAGCCGAGCTTGCTAACCATTACATAACCAGAGGCGCCTACTCAGCAGTAAGTGATATGCTAGAGTAATTTACTAGCCCTTCCAGAACTGAAGGTACTAAATTTGTGAGAAGTGCTTAGATTCTACCCGAAGCCAGAATCGAACTCACTAACAAATGTCTACTTGTCTAACTTATCTTTACTCCAAGCAGGCCATCCTAAGTGTAGCATAAATTTGGCAGAGGGCAGCAGGTATTAGATAGCTAGCGAGAATCGAACTTTCAACACAGTAGTAATTGACCTATGTGACAAGCTCGTTAACCATTACACCACAGTGACGATGTGCTTCAGTTTTCATTTGCGAAGCAGCGTAGCCTATTTTCGGGACGAGGTCACATCTGTTGTGCAGTTTTCAAAAACTCGAGCATAGTATACATTTGGTACAAGGTCACAAGCGAGGGTCGGTCTCACGTCTCAGTTAGTCAGCAAGATTAGATTGTTAACCATAACGAGATGGGGCTTATTTTGTGTTATGGTAACATTGTTCAGCTTAGTATGAGAAACGGGCTTTTGGTTGCTTATAATGCAAACTGTTCGAAACTGGTCACTAGTCTAACTACAAAGCCAGCTCATTGTGAATTAACTTCAGTCCTCTGGTGGAAACCAGTGCTTCTAGTCTAAGTTAAACCTTAGTAAAAGGAAATCAATAAATAAAGTTTAAAGAAGTGTAATCTATCTTTCATAAATATATAAACATTTCCAAAATATTTTTAAAATGTTAATTTACTTATTGATTATCAGGACTGATTGGATAACATTAAATAGACAAAATGGATATTATAAGAGATTGTTTCTTAGCATTGTTTTTAGGACTGAAATTCGGTTACAAAAACATCTGAATTTTACTAATATGTGACCAAAAATAATATTGCAACAGTTTTGCAACAGGAAAAATAAAGTACGTCCGTCACCAAAACCCAAATTACAACAGATCTGTAAGCAAAAAAAAAAAAATGTTGTTCTTCTATGTGAAAAAAACAAACATCACCAGTAATGTGTTTTAAAATTGCAACTGATGTGTTTGTACATCTAACAATAAAAAGAACAACAGGTCTGTAAGCAAAATTAAAATTACAATAGTAATTTATTCAAGAATTAAATTGCAACAGATCTGTAAGGGAAATAAAAGTTGCAACAGGGAAAATAAAATTGCAATTGGTCGGTAAGGGAAAGCAAGATTGCAATAGGTCTAAAGATAAAACTAAAATTGCAACAGGTCTGTAAAAGAAAGAAAAATTGCAATAGGACTGAAAAGGAAATTAAAATTGTAACAGGTCTGTAAGGAAAACTGGAATAAGCAACAGGTCTGAAAGGGAAACTAAAAGTGCAACAGTTCTGTAAGGGAAAAAAAAATTTCAACAGGTCTGAAAAGGAAACTAAAATTTCAACAGGTCTCTAAGCGAAACTAAAATACGCATCAGGTCTGAAAGAAAAAGGAAAATTGCAATCGGTTTGAAAAGAAAACTAAAACTGCAACAGGTCTCTAAGTGAAACTAAATTTGCAACAACTGTAAGAGAAACTAGAATTTAAATAGGCTTGTGAGAGAATCTTAAATTGCGACAGCTCTGTAAGTGAGTGAAAAATTGCAATGGACCTGTAAGAGTAAGTAGGTCTGTGAAGGAAAGAAAAATTGCAACTGGTCTCTAAGAGAAAATAAAATTGCAACTGGTCTGTAAGGCAAACTAAAATTGCAACATAATTGTTACAAAAAATTGCAGCAGTTCTGTTAACCAAAAACAAAACAAAACAAAAAAAAAACAACATAAGACACTGCAACAACTTTGTAACCAAAAATAAAATAAGAACAACTCTGTAACCAAAAAGAAATTCGCAACTGTTATTTATATATAAATAACACTGCCTAACTTGGAGGTGTCCTCGTGGTGTAATGGTTAAAGCGATGGACTGCGAGTTCGTACTCCAGTCGCGCTATTACGTTCACTTTCGTGCAAATACTCTTGGGAAAGGTATGAACCCCCTTATCCTCCCAGCTATGCGTTAAATAGTACCACTACTGTTCTTCTAGGAGAATGGCTTTGGCATTAAATAACCTAAAAAGAGTTGATATGCCATTAAACAAAGAAACCAAACCAAACCAACTGCCTAACATACGTATTAAGAGAGTACTTGTTTTTGGATTGCAGCCTATTCTATTTTTCTGGGGAATGGGTGCATAGAATCATTACAGTTGATTGCAGTCATAAATGATATATGATACTATCCGTTTTTCTTGTAAAATATTCAACTAGAAATTGAATTGTTTTAAATTGAACCATTTTTGACGTTGAAACTGTACTTACACTAAACCGAATTGTTATATATAACTGCTTGAATAGCTTAAAGTAGAAATGTTTTTGACAATTAAACTGTGTACTCATGCTAAACTGAATTGTTTTAAAAAGAACTGATTATTTACATAAAAATGGATTTGGCGTTAAATAACCTACAAATGTTTATATGCCATAAAACCCAACAAACCAAACCAATCAACTAGAAATGTTTAAACGCTGAAATATTTTAGAAGAAAATTAGAATTAAAATATGTTATGGGTCTATTTATTCATTAGCGATACTGTAGCTTATGTTTGGCATAAAACTGTTAATTAGGTTACCTTTCATGGATGGAACCCAATACTTCGTATTGATTGATCAACAAAACGAATTTGTTTACCACAAAAAAGAGTCCAGTTTCTGTTTTAGTAGAATCATAAAGTGAGCTGCTTAATAACGTTGTTTATGCTGGAGTTGTTGGTACTTGTTTGTCGTAAGATAAAACAGAATGATTTCGCTTATTTTTCTTACTTTTTTTTTTTTGGTTTCTTTCGTTTCTGTTATTCGGTCAAGAGTGACATTTACGCATAGTGACTTTGAAAGCAGTCTGTTCGTCCGACTGCTTTTGATTGTTTGTGTTGAAATTACAGTCATACGAATGCTGAAAATTTCCATTTGTCTTTCAGAAATGTGTCGCGGAAATTTCCTTTTTTTCTGTGTTCAGTGGTTTATTAGAATGGTTTTACGTCTGGGCACTTAAAAGGCAAAACTAGCAAATTTAGAAGATAGAAATCCCCTTTTTTAAACAAATAAATCTTAGATCTTAGATATACAGTTGTATACTTATTGTACCCTTTGTAAAGTTTATTTTTTTCTGGGTGACTGCAAGTCTCTTCTGATATGCAGTCTCTTTTAAATTTTCGCACTGATTTTAGCAGTGCCGAGGTCATGATAATCTTGATTCTATCTCTGATCTCTAGTTACTCAAGTATCCTTTCCACGTTCTTGGAGACTTTTCCAATGGGCTACGATTAATGTTACAGTCACATTCATATTTCACAAAATGTTTGCTTCCTTAGTAAGATCCAGATTTGGTTTTCTTTATTTTTTACTCTGTGGCTTTTTGGAATTGTAAAATTTCTATCTGACAAGTATTTTTCTTTTTGTTAAACGAAACAATGTTTCGTCAGTGACACTATTGATGGTGCCATACAGACTTAGCTGTACGTATCCATAAGCTTCGACACATGGGTTGGTGTGAGTGCATATATGTTCGTATGTATGTGCGTGAGGGTGTATAAATGTATATGGTCGTGACCTAATAACAGATATGTATATACGTCTATACAGTGGTCGAGACATATTTGCAAAAAAATAACAAATTCAGTCCTGCAAGTCTAAAGCACAAATATCAGATAAAAATGTAACAACGATTCATAAGATATATCATCACACCTTTTAGTGTCTCCTGGAGACCTGTTGTTGGCCAGTACTTTTATCTCCAGTCTGTTGATGGTCGAAAGTCCGGAACTAGGAAACTTCACCCCTAGATATATACACGTAGAGTCAGTCTGCTACTAGAAGAGATCAGTGACCAATGCAGACGGGAACAGACACAGAGAGTAAACCAGAGAGACATGAGTGGTCTATGACATCATGCCCGAAGACCTAGAAGTCAGCTTTAGATTTTAGTTAAGGGGACGATGTAGCCACAAACCGTCATTTTTACACACAATTCTCTTTTACTATTTTTTTTTCCTTGGCTTTCTTCTTCTTTGAGTAACCATCTCGGACTCAAGCATTTTGACTCGACCAGCAGAGATCCAGCAAACACAACTCAGAAGAAGATTTTCTATTCTGCAAAGTGCATGGCCCACTTTGTATTCCCACAGATCTTCATAACAGGATTGGGTGATACAATTGTATCTCAAAGTTCAAGAGATCTGAATACATCTCATTTTTTCAGACAGATATTGGTTTGTGCGAATACCTTTTGTCAGTATCACCAAACATTAGTTTCTCACACAATTAAATGTGGTTCACCTGTCCTGGTCAATCTTACTTACAAATTACTTGAAGAGCCTTTTTGCTGCATTCACTCAATATGTGATTTATCGTTTCATCTATCTCAAGATAGTGTAAACTTGCTATCCTACGTATTATCGATTTTTTTTATGTAATTCTTTTGCCAGTATTTTGTGCTACTGTAAATAGATAACCAACTTCTCTCTTCAGGTTCTCTCTCCATAGCCACATCCCAGTCATATCAAGTGTAACTTCTTTAGCTTGTCTTGGACAGTCTTATTAAGTTACGAAAGTCGAATTAATAAAATTGGACTTAAAATGGCGCTAACAAAACTGGAATAAATTAAGAATATTAGAGATGCAGGAAAGTTCTCGTCCTAGCCAAGAAGGCAAAGGCCTAGAGTTATGAAACGTGTATGGTATTGCAACGAAGCAAAAAGTTTCATTTTAGATAATGCTTGTAAAATATTCGGATTTGTTGCCAATCCTAGGGAAAGGACGCTTTCCTCATTGGTTGGGACGTGATCATTTGTGTTTAAGGAATCTTAGAAAAGGATCGCAGCAAATCAGGGTTTTTTTTTTACATGTCAAAAAGCTTTTATTTCTTGAATTTTCTAAATTCTTGAGTTTCTGGAGATGGCATGGTTTTAAATGAGATCATCTTACAACAACTGTGCTACGGATTTTTCTTTCGCCAGCAGCCTACGCGGTGTTTCTGTCTGTAGGCAGTTCATTTGGTCCTTGAAGTAATGAACACAACGACAAAAATAATCGAAAAAAATCAATCGAAAAAAAAGCTCCCACGAATTAAAATTAAGCCAAAACACCACGAGTAATAATAATGCATTTATTCGTTCGGTTCCGAGGGTATATTTTTTCCCGATTATTAATGATCTATCACTCAACTGAACCGGTGTATATTTTGACTTAACCCAGCAATGAAACCGAATATTTCCGTTATACCAAATGAGTTTTGGGGGATAGATGGTCAAATAAAAGATCCAAAGTTACTAAGAAACAATAACATAGACTTGTAGAATATTAAAAAGAACAACAACTACATCACGTACTGTTATGGTTGCTTAAGACTCCAGATATATGACGATGTCTGAAGAGTACATCTAGGGTGATATAAAGCAAGACAAAAAAGATCTGGTTGGTAAAAAAATCAATGCGTTATAGTAAGATACTTTGTCTGAGAAATCAGCTCCGATAATGATAAAAAATCATTTAATTGGTCTGTAATAACGAACTTCTTTCAAGTGTAAGGATTAATTGATCGATTTTAATGGCCTATCGCCCAATCTTTAATTACTTTATATATAAAGGTTAGGAAATCGTATTTTTGTACGCTCAAATTTAGATATTTTTTTTTTAATTTGTAAGTGGTTTTGGGATTTTTGTAGATATGGTCCTATCAAATATGAATGCTTTATGCATAATTATTTGATAAATAGATGGGACCCAAACAGATTCTGCCACTCCGGGTCTGAATGGATCTGGGAGTAATCGTAATGAAAACGTACTCCTCAGTTCCCAGGTCTCTAGAATTGGAGTCTAGTCACCAGATGCAATATCAAATCATACCAAAGATACCATTTTTGAGGGTCTTACTTTTAAGAGCAAGAGTCAGCGTAAAAAAAATAAACAACAACTAACAACCGTGTATCTCTACACAACGCTCTTCCACCAATAAATAGAAGAGAATGTGTATTAGAGAGAGAGAGAGAGAGAGAGAGAGAGAGAGAGAGAGAAACCATTTTAAAGGGATAATCTTACGGTGCAATTGAATATAGTACCTTATTCCATTATAATAAAAATATAAACATTATGAAGATCAAATGGCACAATTTGTTAGATTGCATTTAGGTTTGATTTGGTTTCTTTTCTTAGTGCCATATCAGCCTTCATGGGTCATCTAATGGCAATGCCATCCTTATAGAAGAATAGATGTGGTACTATTTATCGGAACAGAGAAGCGAGTTCATATCATTTGAAAGGGTATTAGTATGAAAAAAGAACGTAATACTGCAGCTGGAGTTCGAACCTATTGACCAGTCTAGCACCAATCTGCTACGGGGAGGAGCCTAAAAGATAAGTTTATAAGTCAAAGGGGCATCTGGAAGACAAAAAGTGAATGATTGTTAACAATGTATATGAAGTAAGAACTTACTTTTTGCCTAAATGTCTGTCCTTACATAAATCATTAATAATTTTAAAATATACAATCGGTCCTTTTTTTCAAAATTAGGCATTGCTTTTTGTAAGAAATATCATTAATACTAATATATGAAATCGTTTGCAAGAAAAGCCAGATGTTTCTGTATAGAATTATGTTCATCACCACAAAAAGAATACGAATATAGAAAGAAATAAAGTAAATAAAAGAATGCAATATATATATATATATATATATATATATATATATATATATATATATATATATATAATGTAGTTTAGTAAATTTGTACATGCAGTGTTCAATATTAGTGATAGATTATAGATATCTATACGACAGCGTATAAATAGAATGAACAGCAATTGGTGACAGTTACTTGCTTACCGGACCAAGTATATACAGATATATAAAATGTTTTTGATAAGGGATTGATCCGATTACGTGATAATATTGTTTAGGATTTTGCTGCCTTTACTAAGCAGAATGAATTTAAGTTCTATATCATCAAAATGTTAACAAAGTTAAATACTGTTCATGACTCTAACTGTTATGTTTTGACCTTTTGACCCGGCCAAAAATGCCATTCAGGGTGATTCACCGGAAGGAAGTGATACATTCTAATGGCAGTTATGAGAGGAAATCGCGTGGGCGGAAATTGGCTGATTAAATGGGACGAGGTAAAAATATCCCATGATACTCTCATAGACTGACGCATCGGAAGAGAGTGACCTCTGAACTGCATGACAGTTATTTCCGCTTGATGACGATTAAACATTCGATTTCAAAGATCGAGTGGGCGATCGTGTAGGCGTTGAACTATTATATAACGCAGTCAAGACGGAAGTGGAGGCAGTTGAGTTTCGGCCAGAGAGTTCGAGTTCCAGTGAAGTAGAGATATGGCAAGGAAAGCCACACCAGGCCGAAGGGGCCTGGGACCCTGATGAGCTGAGGTCCGGAGAAGATGCTGATAAGATGCAATAAAGAAAGCCATCACACAGCAGAGTGAGCCCCTAGGCCTCCGGTTGAGCAGCACTAAAGAACAAGAAAGACACAACATGAGGGTCAAAATATTACAGTTTATGTTTGGTCTCCAGCTCCCTCTCACACGCAAACCTTGAACAACCCTTTCGAACCCTCGCAATAAAGTGAGAGGTAAAAATATTTATAAAGAAGTCTTCATGCGTCGTTTATCATTGCGTCTTTATCATTATCATGCATGCGTCTGATTAATTCATTGCGTCGGTATGTATCCAGTATATATATGTATATTTCTGCATGAATCAGCAAATGGGAATATAACATAACTTTCCCGTGCACTGGACTACAGGATATCAGTATTGTATGATGTGCGTTTACTATTTAATTTACATTTGTTAAAAAAAATAGACTATGCTAAAAAAATAAATCAAAACATCCACAAATCCAGATAAAGAATAAAAAGGAAAAACAACTGTGTTGTATAGTCACCACCATGACCAACTATACAAACACATACGTATATGCATGCAAAATCATAACGACGACACAATAAAGACGAGCGACACAGTTCTTAGAAAAATTTACCTCTGACTTTATTTGAAAGGGTTGTGGGTGAGAGGGAGTTGGAGACCGAATAGAACTGCAACATACTGACCCCCACTCTAGTGACCATAACCGCGTTTCTTTACCGTTCTCATAGGCTACTCAACCGGGGACCTGGGGGCCCAGCCTCTCTGGGACATGTTCTCATTCCAGCATCTCTAAACTGATTAATCGGGGGCCTGAGAGCTCCCTATGCTGGGTGCTGGCTTTCTCTACCGCATCTTGTCCCCAACTATTTCCTGTGCACTGAGTTATATAATAGTTCAACGCTAACGTTCTTCTTGTGGACGTCAAAATCGCACTCAATCAACCCGTCTACGGTCAAGGTTATATTCTGATATTCCTTGAGTGGATGCACCTGTTGTTTACACAGGTGCATTTCCTATTTTGACAGCCCGGCCGGGTCGTAGGTCAATATACAACAATTTCAAGTCGATTAATCACTGTTTTTTCTTTTTTTTTAAAATTGTATTTATCAAGAAAATTACGTTAATTTTTAGCAAAAGATTATTAATTTTGATCTATAATCAGATCAAATGATATAGTTGCTTAGTTTGTTTTCTGTCATGTGGATATATCTTTAAAATACTTAGAGGAGATATTGCTTAGAAATATGAAAATAGGATTTGTTGGTCAGTTTCAGTGTGCCGATATCAAAGTATTGAACTCTCATCTAACATTAACCAGTACTTCATATATATATATATATATTCAGTGAATTTTCTTGAAGACGATAGAACACTGTTTATCATTTTTAATTTTAATTGATAAACTAGTTGATCAGCTAATAAAACTAAATCTTCACAACTGTCTTGATGTCCATCTTGGTCAAATAGTCTGTGACAAGGATGGAGTTGTGGACTGGTGCATTGTTCTGGTGGAAATGCCACTGACTCGATTTGAAGAGTGCTTGCCTCTTCCTGAACTCCTTTAAAACCTTAATATAATATTCCTTGTTGACTGTCTGTCCAGTGGGAACCCAATGCATGTAGATCATGCCTGTGCTGCCAAAAAAGAAAGGTTCATAAAAAGTTTGTGGGTGGATTTGCTCTGTCCGGCCTTCTTGGGTCTAGGAGAGCCAGCATGCTTCCACCGGGAACTCTGTCTCTTGGTCTCTGGGTCATACCAGTAGATACAGCTTTCATCGCATGGCATTTTTTCAAAGTTTAAAACAGAATTTTATTGCATATCGTTCTTCTAACGTCCAGATTGCATTTTTGAAATTCACGAGCTGTGACAATCAGCCTTTAGTAGGGTGTATTCCAATTTCCTACTGTAGCTGTTAATTTGAACTTGAAATCATAAAACTCAGCCAATCATCTTATAAGATGTACAGCAATAACATTCTGAATTTTCAAGAGTCTACGACAATTTTAAATGCCTGTACAAAAAAGTCTGGAAACTTATTGAAAGCACCACGTATGTATGTGTGTGTTAGGTTAAGTAATTTGCAGAAATGGCATATCAACCCTTGATTGTTTATTTTAGGCCAAATACTGTTTACACAAATGATTTTTACGTGAAAAGTTTGTATGCAATATTATTTTAAACCAAGGCAGAGCTCATTTATTTGCCCAAAGACAAATACTTCAAGTAAAGTAAACGATTACAAGGTTCTATTTGACTCATAATTAGGCCCTAACAGGTACTACCACTACAATATTGAGTGGAACTGGGAGAAATTACCCAAAACACCGGGAATGAAGCTTCACCATCAAATAGGTTAGTGCCCTATCAGAACACCTGTTGTGGGGTTGTACCCCTTTGCAAAGATGCAGTTAGCACCCTTTGAGTGGGCTAGTGTTTGTGTATTTGTGTGTGTGTGTGTGTGTGCGTGTGTGTGTGTGTGTGTGTGTTTGTGGTTGTGTATGTGTGTGTGTGTGTGTGTGAGAGAGAGAGAGAGAGAGAAAGAAAGAAAGAGAGAGAATATAAGACATAAAACAATTATGTTTTCCTCAATTATGTTTTCCTCAGAAAATTGGAAAAAAATGAATTAAAAAATATTGGGGAAAATATCATGAGATATCAGAGGATATCATGGTTATCATAATACGGAACGTCGATCATTATGAAATTATAAAAAAGAGGACACAAAAAACTTTCAAAATTGGGCTCATGGCGTTTCACTTTATACGAGCTTCATCTGATAATTACATTTAAAATATTAGAAAAAATATATGAAAACATTGCAACTGTCCATGAGGCTGTTATCTCAATGTAATCAAGAACGTGGACTTTGATTTAACCTTAGAAAGTGTAAAACAAAAAAACATTCGAAATCGTGTTCATGACTTTTCGCTTTATACAAATTTCATTTGATTATGGTTTGTGAAAAAAATAGATTTGGTTTGGTTTCTTTGTTTAATGGCATATCAACTCTTTTTAGGTTATTTAATGTCAAAGCCATTCTCCTAGAAGAACAGTAGTGGTACTATTTAACCCACAGCTGGGAGGATAAGGGGGTTCATACCTTTCCCAAGGGTATTTGCCCGAAAGTGAACGTAATAGCGCGACTGGAGTACGAACTCGCGTACTATGATTCCGCAGTCCATCGCTTTAACCATTACACCACAATGACACCCCCTCGAAAAGAAAATGGGGAAAATATGGCAAAAGGTTACGTCTATGGCAACATGATTAGGAATGATGATCTTTTCAAAACTTTATATAGTGGGGGGAAAAAGACCTGTTTTTAATAATTGCCGTTAGGTCTTGCACTGTCATCACAGATTTTTAGATAATACTGAAGAATTCTGAAGATCTCAGCAGCGAGACATTTGTTGGTACAACTCGTATTAATTAAAGTGATGATTCTTCATTACAGAGCTTAAAATGATAATGAGGGAGGCCCGAAACCAAACCGATCAGAATCTTACTAGAATAGATCGATTCAAGGATGACTTGGGAATATATTTTTAGCCGTAACGATAAATATCGAGAAAGGATTAATTTTACGGAGAGGAGTTTATCTACCTTATTATGGGGTTGTTTTATGATAGTGCCACTTTTGGGATACCGTAGATTCAACGAAGTCATTCTTTTTAAATTTCAAAGCGTTACATCTGTAAGGAAGAGCTTTCTCTGAATTCATTTGTCGTCTTAATTAAATTACCGAATAGACATTAATTAGAGAGATTAATAATTAAATATAGAATTTAAGAAGAAATAACATCAATGAAGATAATAATTAATTTATATTAATCTATTTAAAACGATGATTTCAATGTTCACTACGGTGTACTCAACATAGCGAATGGTAAAAGTTCTGGACTGCAGCCTCGAGAGAAACTAGTTTGAACTATAGTCCAGTTTATTTTCGTTCTAATAGCTTTTGGAAATGTATGAAACCCTTTCTTTCTAACTAGATATGGGTTATATAGTATTGCTGTTGACTTTTACCAAGAGTGACTTGGGCATTAGATAACCCAAGAAGGTTGATAGGCCATTAAACAAAAACGCCGAGCCAATGTGCGCTATTCACAGATAAATATTAAATCAAACGTTCCTAAAAAAAACTAACGTTACCGCACGCACACTTTTATACACACACACACACACACACACACACACACACATATATATATATATATATATATATATATATATATATATATATATATATATGTCCATGTGTCTCTGTGTGTGATAATAGTGATTGTTGTAGGAAATGAACATGGCGGCCTGAGTTTAAATTCTGGACGGTGCTAGCTGCATTCCCCATTGCACTTATACCCTTGGGAAAGAGATGAATCCTGTTATTCTCCTTCCAGCTATGGGTAAATAATAAGGCAATCTATGTTCTTTAGCTTTGATTTGTAAACCAGTCGAGGAGAAGGAAAACTCCGAATTTGAAGCTCCACTTTAAAAAATTGGCCTTGTGCCATATCCTGCTCGTGCGGAGTGGTTAGTAAATACATATTTGAAATCATATTGACTTCAGTATTACATAACCCAGCTAGAGTTGATAGGTCATAAAACCAAATAACTATCAATGGCTTTTTTTACACATGGATATTAGATTTACATTTGTCTGTATAATCGAATTCCGGAATATTCGTGTATGTTTGCACGTTTGTTTTAATGGTTGTGTGTAAACGTATCCAAGTGCACAAATACATACACATTGCTACGGTAAATTTCTAGTCGACTGCACCTCAGCAGTCGGGTAAGACCCCCATATTAACAAGTGTCCTGGATACGACACTAAACGATCTGATGACGTGGCTTCAGTCCTGGAGTTTCGGAAAATTTTGAATAACTCTTCGCTGACATTACTTACAAGTCCACTCTGACCTAGATTGGTATTAGGGTTCTTTTTATGGGTCAAATAGAACTATTTAATCAATTAGTATATTTGAAACTATTTTACTGTGGTTGAGTGGAATTATAAGGGTTAAATTACAATAACTGAAACCATTGAAATGAGTCCAAACAGAATTATAAGGCTTGGATTGCAAAACATGAAACCATTTTACAGTGTGCCAACGTAAGAGTTATGGTTCGTTTAAAAATAATATTGCCACAAAACTATTTTGTTCACAATTAGCTCACACCTACACAGATACACACACACATACACACATATATATATATATATATATATATATATATACATATCGTCATCATTTTGTCGCACCATCAGGACGGATATCCCTGATCCTCTCTCTCCACCCCTCCCAATCGTTCATCGCTTCCGGCCGGTCCCCAGGGCTACACCCCGTATCCACATAGAGCTGCTGTATATAGTTTCGAGCAGGTCGCCCTGCTTTTGTTCGGCCATATGAAGGCGTCCATTGGAGTACATCACTTGTGAGCTCGTCCCTACTTCTCCAGCTGTGTCCTGCATGTCTGGTTCGTCTAATGTTGATAGTTTTCGCGATGGGTGGTATGTGGCCATACATCTGCTACTACGTGGGATGTTGCCTCCAGGACTTGCTCAATTTTTCTCACAACATTCTTATGAAGTTGCTATCAAGCTTTGTCTTCATCCATTTAGTTAGCGTCCATGTAGTGCATCCATATAGCAGTATCGACACGACCGCTGCTTGGAAGAAACTGCGTTTCATTTTATCGGTCAGGTCTGACTTCCATATGACCGATAGCCTATTGATAGCTGTTCGTGCCTTTGCAAGTCGCATGTCGAAATCTGTCTCGGTTGATGAGATACTGCTTCCTAGGTCGGTGAACTTGTCAACTAATTTCAGAGAGCTCCAGTTTAGTGTGGAAATGTCGCATGTTCGATTAAAGCACATATATTCCATTTTGTATGCATTGACATGGAGGCCAATGCCTGCAGCGCCACGTTCCAGACTATAAACATATTATATCCCACAAAACAACAGTTGAACTGACACCTACCACCTATCTCAAAAACCATGTAAATAAGACGAACAAGACATCTAGGATACTGCTGGAGAAGTAAAGACGAACTCATAAGCTATGTACTCCTGTGGACCACTTGACACGGACGAGAAAGTATTGGGCGACCAGCCAGAACCTATCTACAACAGCTCTGTACGGATACAGGATGTAGCCTGGAAGACCTACCGGAAGCGCTGGACGATAGAGCCGAATAACGAGAGAAGGAAATCCGTGCTACTTGCACGTCATGATGATATATATATATATATATATATATATATATATATATATATATATATAGTGTGTGTGTGTGTGTGTTTATAAGCAGAAAAGAAGGATTTTGCATTAAATATCTTACAGTATGCCATAAAACCAAACTAATTAATCATTAAGATCATTCTCAGGTCCACTACGATTTGGAATAATACCTATTAGATTACCATCAATAATTTAAATAGAATTTTTCAATCATTTACTATGGATTATTATTATTTACTCCTTGAGAGTTTTTCGCATCAGCTTTAGCTGGTGGTCTTTCACTGGAGTTTGAGTGACAGCTAGACTCCTCAGGTCTCCTCAAGTATACAGGACCCTTCTCAGTATTCTGGCTGTTCTTATTACCGTAATAGTCTCCACTTGTTGTCTTATTTCCGAGTGCTCCAGACAACTCAAATAATCCTTTGCTGACTGGACTAAATGCACTAATCCCGATTGGTATAATTGTCACCTTCATGTTCCATTTTTTTTTTTCATTTCCCGAGCAAGGTCCAGGTACTTATCTTTCTTCTCACTTTCTTTCAGCTTTATTCAGTGATCAGCCGGGACAGCAAAGTCTACAGTTTTGAAAGTTCTCTTTTTTTCTGTTGATTATTATAAGGTCTGGTCATCTGGCTGAAAATCGGTGATCCGTTTGTATGTCAAGCTTTTTACAAATTGTTTGTATTACGTGAGAATACTTGATAAATAGAATTGCTTTTGGTAAATAACAGTACTTGAAGCCATTCAACTGCATTCAAATAAAAACAATTGCGTTTTATAGCAATATTTGAAACCATTTAACTGTGTGCAAACAAATGAGTCCTGGCTCATTTTAAAATTGCTACCTACAAACTATTCGTTAGCAAATAATATATATATATATTGAATATATATGTATAAAATAGATTTGGCATTGAATAACCATTGATTATGCCATAAAATTCGACCAGCAAACCAATCAAACATTTTCTTTTAAATATCTATACGTGTATGTTAATGGTAAGAAAAGAAAGTGTATATTTATATTTTATAATGAATAAACGTGTGAATGCGTATTATTCAATGACAAAATATGCATATGTGCACATTACAACGATTATACGCATCAGCAAATGTACATGTGTCAGTAGCATTTCTTATAATAAGATATAATGAAATTATTTTAATGGTATTTACCATAGGATAAATGAATATTTCCTTTATTTTTTTCTTAAGAATCGTATAGATGGTGAGAAAGATGCGAGTATCTGTAGATGGTGTCAACGATGAGCCTCACCTATTTTATTCAGATAAAATGTATTATACACTTCAGAACCATATTTAGATGATTGAAGACTTTTCGTTTCTCATCATCTAAGTGAAACACTTGATCTTATTGTTCAACTAGCGTATATCTTCTTTTTGTTTTGTATAGGTGGGAGGAAGCGATACGCACCAAACTAGTTGAATTACTAATCTACACTGGAAAAGTATTGAAGACGCAGATCGAATGTTGCAATTTTGAATTATAGTTTGTTAATCAAAATTTTCCTCGGAACCTTCTCATAAGGTACCGTGCTGGATCTAAAATAGATAAATATTTTTAGGAAAACTAAACGCACAAAAGAGAAAACTGATTCATTTTCATATAGTAACATGAAGTTAATTTGATATACTATTACAATATCTTATGATTATATATCCCATTCGGTGAGGCTAAGACTCTTGGATATGACAATAAACTGCATCTGATGTCGAGGCTACCGGTAAAAATACACAAAAATACAAAGATTAACCCAAGGGGTCTCAAAATAGATGCATTCCTTTAATATGATAATGATTTATTACTGAGACAAGTGTAATGGCGGTCATTTAGAACATGTCCTGTAAAAAATATATCCTTTGAGCTTGAGACATCAAATTAATGTTCGTTTTAATCATTATTATATCAGCTTCCAGGACATACAATCTTTTTTTATATTCTAGCCTCAGTGATAAATCATTATCATATTAGTTGGTTGAAACTAATTTGAGTCAGTTCTGAATGATTTTGTCTCCCAAAAATTGTGACACAAAATATTTTTCTTCTCTTGTCCAAGGCATTAGGATCGAGGAATAAAAGTTGGAACTGTATACTATTTTCAAATCTGAAACAAAAAATCAACACATTATTAATAGTAAAGCTATAAACAGTCAAATGAGCCCCAAATATATATATATATATATATATATATATATATATATATATATATATATATATATATATATAATTAACCAATCTCAACTAATAAAATAATTATAGACGTGTTAACATGTCATTATTATCAGTCAGTAAGTCAATCAATCTTATGATTATATACTCAAATCCTCTTGTGAAGTTATTCTGGAGGTAAATCCACAAACTTTATTAGAGGGTTATTCAAGTAAATTACTTTGCAGGGATTGATCAGATTAAGCATTTTTATTTTTTATTAAAAGCTTTAGTAAATACATCTACAGCTTGAAGTACTATCTCTGTCTCAACCTGTTTTTATTTACAGTTTACAGGTTGGCAACGCTAATTGAAAGTCAAATATATGTGAAGGTATTTTGTTTATTTTTTGGCTCTATGGTGAATAGATTTGGATTATAATAAACATGTTCGATTAACTGATCTCGAAAACAACTTCATGAGTATTGAGTTGAGCTAAGCAATTAATTCATGTGCAAAAATTCGTGTTTATGAGATAGAAAAACACTTATTCGGTTTATACTGGCTTATTGATCACTCTGTTGGCGAGGCTTATAGTAAACTGATTGTATTACTTACGAAAGGGTAAAACCATTTCTTTAAAAGAGTATTACACTAAACTGTATTGGGAGGCGAGACACCAATTCTGGAGATTCAGAGAATATAGAGTACACTATTATTACTATCATTACTATAATCCCCAGATCCAATCTGACCAATGATCAAATAGATCTATTTAAACATTATTTGTATTCGAAAAGAATACGTGATACCATGTTACTGTAACTTATTTGCATTAAGATTGGTTACCGAAGTTATAATAGTTTACTAAGGATGATTATTAATTACTTGAAACCGTATGTATGAAAACAAATGGCAATTTTTCGATTGAAACGATCACTTGAAACCATATAATAGTTATGAGATAGGGATACTTGGAGCGATACAACAAAGTGCAAATCATTTGTATTAGACAAAAATGCATATATATATGTAACTTTAGTGTCTCATCTTGAATATCAAAGATCAAAAATAATAGGTGACTCATATTGTTCACATACTAAGCTATTTTATTCAGAAGGTCTAACCCCAACTTCTCTCTTAGGGTTCCAAAATTCAACTGCCGTAATTTTCAAATCATCTAATTTTTATGTGTTTTCTATTTTAATTACTTATTGCATCAGACTTTATAGAATCATTACATGGGTCGCAAACTCTTATTTTCTCACGCGGGTCGACAAGATTTATTTATCATCCATATATTGTCTTCTCTTGTCTTTACATGAGGTGTTTTAATACCTGTGCATGTGTTTGGCCTTTGCGAGAGGCTACACTTACATTCAAAGTCCTAGATTCATTGACAATTTTAGGAAATAAATAAACCAATTAATATAATTACTTAATTACCCTAATTTTTTTTTACTGATAACTG
Source organism: Sepioteuthis lessoniana (assembly GCA_963585895.1). Lineage (NCBI taxonomy): Eukaryota > Metazoa > Mollusca > Cephalopoda > Myopsida > Loliginidae > Sepioteuthis > Sepioteuthis lessoniana. Next base: position 43,472,355 of record OY757914.1, read on the forward strand.
GGCACAAAACCTCTTAAGAACCAACAATAAATAAAATATAAATATAAATGTACAATGAACCTGATTCCCAAACTGCGAGGTATAAAATAACCCAAGACTGTTTGACATGCTGTTGAAATCAATCAACCTGGCTTCTGAAGTTTGATTTTGATCCCTCTGTCCAGTTTTTTGGTGGTACAGGACATTTTCATCAAATTTGATGAAAACTTCTAAAATTTGCTGTTTAAATTAAGTTTTCTAGAAAACCATTGATAAATATTCCGAATAAATTGTTCATGTATTTATATATATATTTACTTATATATTGTTTGTATATTTCTTAATATATTGTTTAAATATTTGTTTATATATTGTTCATATAGTGTTCATATATTGTTGATATCTTTCTTTATATATAAGTTCATTGTTTGATTTATAGGGAAATAACATAAGTTGGTCTTTCAAATTTTAAAAATTCAAATTGTGTAAGATTATTTACGTCTTAAAACAATATAGCTTCAAGCTTATTATTGTTTCTTGAAAGAAAATCACGCTTTATAAATTCCATAACCATCCTATGAGGAAAAATCTACCTTAATACAATCTCCTGAATCAATAGTATGAGCATAGAATCTGGCTGTTTACATCAAAATGTTTGGCTTTCTTTCGATGATAGACAAAAACAATTATCAATAAAAATGAAGCTGTTAATTTGGATCATCTAATATAAAAAGATTTCATGAGAGTCCAGTCACACTGAAAGCAAGTGTTCTCGCTAGATGACCGAAGCAGTTACGAGCCTCTTCAATACTTAAAAAAAGTAACCACTTAAAAAACAGCAGGTACAACTAAGAAACCAAACACCTGTGCGTTATATCAAAGCAAAGCTTCGTAAATAACAACATATTTCCTTAACTTACAGTCGAGTTATTCTGAAAAATCCAAATCAGGTTGGACCACCAAAGTTAAGCAGCAATGATTCAGTTGAATACCTTGATGGTTGACTCAAGCAAACACAGGCACTGTAAGTAACAAGAGAACATTGAGCCATATTCAAGCAAAGCTTAGAAAATAGCAATATAAGGGGGACACCTTAGTCTAGGGTCATCAGAAAGCTCCCCTTTCAATAACTACTACACCGAGGTGTAGGTTAGGGGGCTACTCCATTCCTTGGATTACTCCACTTTAGCCTTGATCCTTACCTTATAATGCTGACTGTCAAGCAAGGCAGCATCAAATATCATTTCTTGAGTCTTTGGTATGACTCCACCTGGGATTGAACACTGGAAAAAAGAACTAATTCTACGTATAACAGTCTACGAGATGAGCTTGCCAAGAACCAGGAGCGACAGGTTGTTAATGTCACAGCATGTGCTAACGAGCTTAACCTTCAACCAAGGAATAAGTACTTTTAAGACTCTCAAAGACAAAGAATAGATTATTGATTTTTTGTGGTTGTTGCCCGAGGGTGTCGTACCATGCTGAATCTACTATTTCAACATAAGTGTTACTAAAAAATAAACCTACACAATGACGAACAATAGACGATAGTTGTGCTGTGGTTATTGTCGTAGGGTATTGTGCTGGATCTACTATTCTGGAATATATATGACAAATAAATTAAACACCAAGATGAAGAAATAAGCTGTGATGTATTATGTTACTACGTATACTAATGTTATACAAATAGTCTTAATACTTTAATGAGTTTTTTCTAAATTTTTTCTCCGTTAGTTCATATTTATCTTTTTTATACATTTTATCTATGTATTCAAATATTGTCGTTATTTTTATACAGTACTTATGCTAGAATAAAAACGTACAAAGATATGAAGACGACGGCAAACATCAACTTCCTCAAGGTGTGCCGATAGCACAAATTCCTCAGCTCTCTCTCTCTATCTATCTATCTCCAAATTTGCTCCTATTGCCCATTGCTCTTGGAAAGTACCCTTGATTCAATCCAGTGTACATAGAAAGCTATAGTGCGGCAACAACTGAAAAGGGAACCTTCTGGTGACACTCGAAAAAGGTCGCTAACTTATAATGTTATTTTTTAAGCTTTGTTTGAATATGACACAATGGCCTTTTGTTACTTACAATACATGAGATTGCTTGAGTTGTCACCCATCTAGGTATTCAAAAGAATCATTGCTGCTTAACTTTGATGGTCCAGCCTGATCTGGATTTTTCAGAATAACTTGACTGTAAGTTAACGAAATATGTTGTTATTTACTAGGCTTTGCTTTTATATGGCACACAGGCAGTCGATTTTTGCCGGTCGGTCAACACGGGTGACTTCTTGAGTAAAAGTCCATTGTAGAACGCCGAGTGAGAGTTTTATAGCTTGTAGAATTGCTTTTTGTGAGGTGCTGCTTCTAGGATTTGTTCAAGACACCACATAGCACCAAGTAGAGGTATATATGTTTGTAAAATTTCTTCTTTGTGACGTGCTGCTTCTGGGACTTGTTCAAAACACCACATAGCACCATCGAGAGGTATATATGTTTGTAATTTTCTTTCTTTGTGAGGTGCTGCTTCTGGGACTTGTTCAAGACACCACAAAGCACCACTGAGAGGTATATATATTTTTACAATTGCTTCTTTCTTTGTGAAATGCTGCTTCCACGATTTATTCAAGATTACACATTGTAAATTCCCATCTAGCTTTTTTTCCAAACGTTAATTAGAATCCCAGCGGTGCAACTATCTAGTAATACTAACATGGCTGCAACTAAGAAGAATTCCCTTTTTTATCAGAGATCAGACTTCCATATGTTCGATAAGCTGTTGATATCAATTGAAATAATTTTCTTTTAACATGGTAATGCGTTATATTAAATAGTGATCAAATGGATCTATTTAAACATTAATCGTATTCGAAAGGAACACGTGATACCATGTTACTGTAACTTATTTGCATTAAGATTGGTTACTGAAGTTGTAATTGTTTACTAAGGATTATTATTAATTACTTGAAACCATATGTATGAAAACAAATGACAATTTTTGGATTGAAACGATCACTTGAAACCATATAATAATAGTTATGAGATAAGGATACTTAGAGCGATACAACAAAGTGCTAATCATTTGTATTAGACAAAAATGCATATATATATGTAACTTTAGTGTCTCATCTTGAATATCAAAGATCAAAAATAATAGGTGACTCATATTGTTCACATACTAAGCTATTTTATTCAGTCCAAACATTTTATAGCAGTAAAAACAAACACGTGAGAGAGAATCAGAGAGAGAATGAGAGAGAGAGAGAGGGGGGAGGAAGAAGTAGTAAAGGTTTATCAACTTATCTACTTTGTAGCCACCCTACCACCCTGTCTCTCAACGATTCGTACGAACGTCTAACCCCAACTTCTCTCTTAGGGTTCCAAAACTCAACTGCCGTAATTTTCAAATCATATCATTTTTACGTGTTTTCTATTTGAATTATTTATAGAATCATTACGTTGTCGCAAACTCTTACATCTACAAAATTTACATCATATATATATTATAGAGAGAGTTAAAAGCATTGGATAGATGTGCTGCTCTATCGGCTTGGACAGCAGAATACACTGACTGCATGACGGCAGATGAGTAAGAGAACAACCACAACAAGTGCCCTGGGTATGACACTAAATAATCTAATGGTCTATCTTCAGTCCTGGAAGTTCGGGAAATGTGGGGTAACCCTTCACTGCCATTACTCTCAGTTCGACTTTGACTCGAACGTTAGGATCTCATCTGTGGGTCACATAGAACTATTTAATCATTTACTATACTTGAAATCATTTAACTATATGAAAACCAATGATTAATATTAACTAGAAATATTACTTTTGGATAACAATATTTGAAACTGTTTTACTATGTTCAAACAAATGATTAATATTAGACTTCTTTGTGTTGGGTACCAATACTTAATATCATTTCACTTTGAGTAAACGAATAATTAAATTAAATAGATTATCTGTGTTGAATAAAATCTTGAAACTGTTTAACTGTCAGCAAACGATAAATATATATGGAATAGAATTATAATTGTTGGAAAACAATACTTGAAACTATTTAGCAGTGAGCAAACAAATGAACTTAGACTCATTTCAAAAATAATATTACGTACAAACTATTCACTTACAAATAATATATATATATATATATATATATATATATATGTATATATATATATATATATATATATGTGTGTGTGTGTGTGTGTGTGTGAACATAATTGGTGTTCAATAACCTACAAGGGTTGATATGTCATAAAAAACAACCAAATCAGACCAAACCAATGAGATATATAAAGTTAAAAAAATGTTAATTTCTGTTTTTTTCGCAATTTTCACTTCACTAGAACATATTAAATACTTAGAATATGCTATGCAAAAAAGGAGTAGGGAAGCATTAGCCTGCAGCTAAATTTATTGACATATTCAGCATATACGGTGCACAGACCCAGGATACTGCGATGTAAATATCAAATATTATGCGACAAATTTTATTAAACATATATTTAAGAAACAGATGTCCGCAATTATTAACCGCTGAAAAAGTTGTTGGTTTTGTCTGAGACGAGCTTAACTTTAAGTACGTTTTTACAAAGTTGTATTCTTCAAGAGTTTTGGAAGATTTTTTACCCAAACATAAACATTTTGGGGAGTTATTCGAAACTATCAATAATGTAAAAAAAAAAAAGTATTCAATTAGATTATTTCAGAAATAATATTCGGGAAAAGAATTCAAGAGGCCATCTTTTGGAACTCTCAGATTAATTACTTGAGCTACCGAAACTGTGTTATCACCCTGGTTGGCGGCTGATGAGGCTAGGGTATTGTACTTGCTTTCACACGTTGTATGATGGAAAAAATATATCAATAATGTAAAAAAAAAAGTATTCAATTAGATTATTTCAGAAATAATATTCGGGAAAAGAATTCAAGAGGTCATCTTTTGGAACTCTCAGATTAATTACTCAACAGAATTTGATCAGTACATTGATATTCTATCGTATTTACTCAACCCCTCCGCTCGGGCAGGATATGACACAAGGTCAGTTTTTAAGCGGAGTTTAACAGGTTTGAATTCAGAGTTTTCCTTCTCCTAGACTAGTTGCCTCACCAAGGCTTAAGAACCCAATCTGCCCTACTATTTACTCATAGCTGGAGGGAGAATAATTGGATTCATACCTTTCCCAAGGGCATTAGTGCTATGTGAAATGCCATCAGTCTCGTCCAGGATTTGAACTCATGTCGCCGTGTCCATTTCCTACGACGATAACCATTACACCACGGCCATCTCCTAAATCGATACATCGATATTCTATTAACACCGTATAAGTTCGGTGAAAAGATATTTCAAAGGTTGATGTGAGAAGATAGTAAAAAGAGAAAATGGCCAAGGAGTCATTGCAAAATAATAATGATATTGCAAATGCCCAAGGAGTCATTGCAAAATAATAATGACACTGTGACTCTTTAAAAAGAAGTTAATTAACCGACAGAAACCTGGGATCCCACACCCATGGATACCATCCTATACTTCTGGATATGAAATTATTTTAAATTTCGTGTTTGTCAAGGTGAGGTCGAAAAGTATGCTATGACGGACCATATATTGAAGGAAAACAGAAACAATCTGATGAAGTTAAAAAAATTAGATCAACACATAGCAAAATAAAAGATTTTAAAGAAGCACCGTATATGTTTGGTTGCAGTGACTAATTGAGGAGTGCAAATATAAAAAAGAATACGATTTGGAAACCGTTAATCAAAACGCATTGAGAAAAAATGCGATATGAACTTAGGTAAAAAAAATTGTACATATTAACCATGCGTTTTATTTCATAGGTTGCTGAAGACATTAAGTTTATTAGTCCCAAAATCTCACATTGAAATGTCCAGCGAGACTCAAGGCGCAACGGATATAGGCGTTCGGCTTTTACGTGATATCATCTGGTGGTTACTACAAGCCTCGGGTGGTGTAATGGTTAGCAAGCCAGACTTGCAAACATTCAGGAGTGAGTTCGCTTCTCATTGGGCGCCCCATTAATATGGCCTTCTGCCACATCTAAGCAAAAAGCTTAGTAAATTACTTCTACAAGTAAATAGGACGCCTCAAGCGGTGTAATGGTTAGCAAGCCAGAATAGCAAACCTTCACGAGTGAGTTCAGTTCTCATTGAGCGCCCAATTAATATGACCTTGTGCCACATTTAAGCAAAAGGCTTAGTAAATTTCTACTACAAGTAAATAGCGCATCTCAGGTGGTGTAATGGTTAGCAAATGAGACTTGCAAACCTTACGAAGGAGTTCGATTCTCATTGGGCGCCCCACTTATATGGCCTTGTGCCACATCTAAGCAAAAAGCTTAGTAAATTACTACTACTACAATTAAATAATAAAGACTTACTTACTCTAGCTTTACACTTATATTTGATTATGGTTAAAGGAATTAGAACAATCTGGATTAAATAAAGGTTTTAGTTCAAAGTTTTGTATTGTCTCCAGAATACGACATGAAACAAATGAAGAAGGCCGAAGGATGTAACAGCCAAAAATTTATGATAATGAAGACACTTATCTGAACATGTAAACATTTTTATTATGTTATTTACTGCCGTGAATTACAGGCAACAACGAAATCGAAAATATCAATATTGATAATGTTAATAAGGTCATACCCTGGGCACCTCTGGTGGTGTAACGGTTAGCAAGATAGACTAGCAAACCTACACGAGTGAGTTCGAGTCTCATTGGGTGCCCCATTCGGCCTAGTGCCACATCGAAGCAAAGAGCTTTGTAAATTACTATAAGGTCATACCCAGGACAGACTATCCTCAAGGTATTCTAAACCTCGCCGACGGTGTTCTACTAAGGTTAACTTTGTGTTGCAAACAGTAACTAAGAAAGGGAAGCACCATTTTCTTCATGGTACAAGACCCGGAAGTACCGGGTCAGCCATTTTTTATTATTGTAAATAAAAGACCACCGTTTCATTTTCAGCCTGCAGACACTATGTTGACTTCGGGAGAGGCACGTGCATATGCACAGTCTCTGAATGTCGCTGGGCTGGAACACACCTCGATCGGCCGAGTTGGTCAGTACACGGATCTTGTCGGGTGTGTTTTGGCTCGGCTGACAGTCGGTTGAGGTTCGCCTTGACCAGCATCCTCGTGCCTCAGGGGACCCTTCCTCCCAGGCTCTATCTCTCCTTGGAGGGGCTAGGTTTATCGCCTGGCGTCTGAAGCACCCCTTCTTTAGGGGAATTCTGACTGGGCCAGAAGTATTTTTGGGAATGCAGAGCGTGTCTTGCCTTCGGCTCTGTGCTCAGACCCACCAAAAAAGCCTTGTGCCATACTCGTCCGGTTGGTGGGACGGAAGACAAATACCGATATTATGTTGACTTTCAATAGTTTGGCACAAATTGAGGTCTCACAGAGAATTTAACTCAAAGAGTTAATGGTTTGTTATTACTGCTTTCAAACCTCAATTCGTGTTTGATGTCTTTGGCTGATCACGTTAGCTGAAATAGATTCAAGTAAGGAAGGAGAGACAAAGAGACGAGCAAAGCTACTAAGACTCAACTTTATTTCTACTGAAGTTCACAATTAAGTCTTGAAAGACCTCCCCGAGCAATAAAGTAGCTGCTTTCCAAACCAAAAGCTGAGTTCTTTCTCCTCAAGTTTCTTGTTTGGCACCAAGAAGCCTCATCTTCCTCCCATCATGCCCAGAGAGTTCTTCCTGTCAGACGCCTCCCATAAGATTTTTATTTCTTTTATTTCTATTTTATTTTGTGTTGTTTTTTTTTTTTTTTTTTTCAAATCTGATTTTATATTTCTTGTTTTCTTTATATTATATTTATTGATTATATAATCCTCACAATTCACAGCAGTGGAGTGCTTACCAAGATTTCTATCTTTTACACACTGTGAGGAGCCCAGCCATGAATATTGTCCTATCCCTGACGTTCATTTGGTTCTAGTATACTCGTATGAAATATGTTTCTACGAAATGTTTAAGTTTTATTTTATGAAAAAAGCAATATTTTGGGGTTAATATAAATACAGATTAATCTTTTCAAGCAAATCAAGGTTAGATATATCTATAAAAATATCAAACGTTAAGGAAGCGAGTATGTCGGGAGTGGGGCAGCAAAAATCTGCTCTGATTTAGCTCCCTTCTAAAGGAAGAAAATAACTTCCGGCTGAAATAAACGATAGTTGTGTATTCGCCTGCACAGTTACTATTTCCGTAATATTTGTATAAATGGGAAAATAGCCGGGAGCGCCGACAATCAAGCCGACTGTTAACATTTTATTATTAGCTACCTGGATAACAGGCCTATAAGGTATGAATCTTTTTTCACCAGTCGTAGTATACGGCAAATCAATTCTGAAAAAAAAAATTATAAACAACGCGTCTCCGCCAACCCCACTAAGAAAAATAAGGACTAAACAGATTGAATATATTGGATAGAATGACCAGAAATGAAATTTTATTTCACAAAATCATGTCGCTTTATATTATATATACCACGGGCTTTCAATAAGTTTCCAGACTTTTTTGTACAGGCATTTAAAATTGGCGTAGTCTCTTGAAAATTTAGTATGTTATTGTTATACATCTTATGAGATGACTGACCAATCTTTATGATTTCAGGTTCTAATCAACTGCTACAGCAGGAATTGGAATACACCCTCTAAAGCCTGATTGTCACAGCTGGTGAATTTCAAAAATTCAATCTGGACGTGAGGACACTTTAGAAGAACGATATGAAATAAAATTGCTTTAAACTTGGAAAAAATGCCACAGAAACATATGGAATGCTTCAGACTGCTTTTGGACCATCTAGCATGAATCGAGCATCAGTTTTTGAGTGGCATCAGAGATTCAAGGAAGGCAGGGAGTCTTTAAGGGATGATGAGAGGTGTAGGAGGAGTAAAGAAGTCGGAACACTAGAGTTGATTGGCCAAATAAAGAATTTCATGGATAAAGACCGTCGTGTGTCTATAGAGACAATAAGTGGACAGTTTGATGTCAGTGTGGGAACTATACACACAATTATTCGCGAGGAATTGAAGATACGGAAGATTTGCGCGAAGTTTGTCCCAAGGGTGCTCAGAGAAGATCAGAAAGAAAGATGTTGTCATGTCAGCAGGGAGATGGTCGAGCTAAACAATTCAGATCCTGCAGTTCTTGATGCTCTGTTGACCTGCGATGAAAGCTGGATCTACTGCTATGATCCAGAGACCAAGAGACAGAGTTCCCAGTGGAAGCATGCTAGCTCTCCCAGACCCAAAGGGCAAGACAGAGCAAATCCACCCAGAAGCATTTGATGATCCTTTTTTTTTTGACAGCACTGGCATGATGTACATGCACTGGATTCCCACTTGACAGACTGTCAACAAGGAATACTATGTTGAGGTTTTAAGGGAGTTCAGCGCGAGATTCCTTGGGAAGAGGCCAGCACTCTTCAAATCGGGTCAGTGGCATTTCCACGAGGACAATGCACTTGTCCACAACTCTATCCTTGTCACAGACAATTTGACCAAGGTGGGCATCGAGACAGTTCCTCACCCTCTTATAGTCCAGACCTTGCTCCCTGTGACTTTTGCTTATTTCCTAAGCTCAAGGAAAACCTTAGAGGCTGTTGTTATGAGACAATTGAGGAGATGAAAGAGGCTGTGATCAAGGTCATTGACACGCTCGCACAAGAGGACTTCGATGGGGCCTTCCAAAAGTCATTTGAACGGTACAACAAGTGCATTGCAGCCGGAGGAGATTACTTCGAAGGGAACAAGAGTTTCATGTGTGTACTATCAATAAAAGTGCCCATACGAAAAAAGTCTGGAAACTTATTTAATGACCCTTATATATATATATATATATATATATATATATATATATATATATGGGGGGAGTGAATAGTGTGTGCGTGTTTTTTTATCTATGCGTATATATATATATATATATAAAGTCCTGGTCACTATTATGCCATACTTTTATTTTTTTTATATTAAAGGAAAAATTACATAATTTTTTGAAACTTGTTTAATCTTTTCCGCTTTTTATCAAGCCTGATTTGTCAATAGACTAAAGCTATTTAACTTGGTTAGATTTTGTTAGGAGATATTCTATGTTATATACTGAAATTTAATAGCTGCTAATAATTGTTACCCGGAATGAATATCTATCTCTCTATCAGAGCAAACTTGTAATTTCCCTGGTTATTTCAGGGGCCTTGTGTCGTGACTACACCCTGTATGTGATGATGCTCAGACTTATCATGCAAAGGAGAAGATAAAAAAAACTAATTATACGTGAATTTGAAAACCTTGAATGATGTCCTATGCTAGCCACGGAGCCCAATGTGGTGTGCCAACAATCACAGTACTTGTGGCTATTTTGCTCGTGACTACCACATTAGCTTCAGACTGTTTGCTTTGTAAAATTCTTCCATGCCCAGACTGTGTTTTAAAGACCCATGGAATGGGATTGAGACAATTTAGCCCGATCTTCTTCTGATGGTCAGGTAATATGGGTGGCTAGATTGTCTAGCAACTCAAAGAATAGAGAAAACCCCTTGTTTAGCAACAACAAAAATCGTTTTTAATGAAACACGTTTGTGAGACAATAAATAACAAACAGATGAGGTTTGGTTTCCCGGCAAACAAAAGAAGAAAGAATATCGATAGAGGAAGAGTGAGGATGAGGTGCAGTTAGAGCGACACTGACGTCTCTAAAGTCTAGGACTTTAACTTTTTGTAACGTTTGAAGGTTGTTCAGAGTGCCTCGGGTCTAGAATGGAAGAGATACTTTTTTAGCTTCATGAGTTTCTTCTTGGTCCTCTTTCTCTTCCTCTCTGAGAATTTGTTCTATCCCACTTTTTATTGATCAATATCTGGATTAAAAATGGTTTCTGATTGGTTGTCCAATAAGAGACAATTAGGAGTCATATCCAATCCTAGTTCAAGATTATATCTTACAGATATAGGGGAAACACTTTTTAGAAGCTTTGACCAATAGGAACAGGTTTAGAGCAATGGGGTTGAAGAAAAAATTATTAGCCTCACCTGACTGGATGAGCCATGCCTAACTCACCTTTATTTAGGGTGGAAGAAAATCAAATCTCCCTTTTGACATTGACCTTCAAGATAAGGACTAGAAAAATATGTTTTACGATATGACCCGTTTCATCATTGTGATTGATGAAGTTAGTTGACAACCGAAAAATTAAATAAATTTGCTAACCTTTAAAATCAAAAACAGTTGTCTCGCACTTAACTGACCTTTAAAATCAAAAACGATTTTCTTCCACTTAACTGACCTTTAGGAAGGATCAACAATATTAACCTTGAATAAAAAATACTTATTCTAAGGATCTTTTTATTTTAGAGATATATATATATATATCCATTAATTTTCATATATTTCATAAAATCTAATTTTTACATATTAATTAAGTACTTAACCGCAGGTTGCGTCACAATGATATTCTTTCTTCGGTATAAAAAAAAACTTCTCCCCTGAAATTTCCGTCTAGATTGGTTTTAAAGTTTATCACTTTTGTAGAGATCGAAAACATTTTTTCATGATTGATGTTGTCACTTTAATATCTTAGTTAAGTCGAATTTTTTACATTTTATTTTCATTTAGCCCAAACCCTAATTTTTCCGATTCTCTAAAAGACCTGTATTCGCTAAAGGTTGCATCTTTTGTATTTTTCTCAAAATAGTTTTGTACAATTTCGTCAAACTTGATAACGAAAATAAAGACACTTCACCTTCCAATTCCAACTTTCTGTATTTAATGGCATATTAAAGTCCTGTGTGTTATTTAATGCCAAAGTCACCATTGTAGAAAAACAGCAGTGGTAATATTTATTTAAAGATTTTCATATCTTTCCCAAGAGTATTAGTTCAGAAGTGAATGTAATTGCGCGATTTGAACTTCCATAGCATGTCCTCACTAAGCAATGAAAATGTATTTAGTTGGACAGAATTAGAATTGTGTGTGTGTGTGTGTGTGTGTGTGTGTGTGTGTGTGTGTGTGTGTGTG